>JAQQTO010000026.1:2400000-3600000 GCA_029884595.1 Ormosia semicastrata | reverse complement strand
TTCTTAATCGCGGTGGTAAGAAAATTGCGATCTAAAGCAAGAATTAAATTCAAATTTAGAGAATGTAATTAAGAGAATCGCTTAGTTGTAACAATACTCAAGAAGATACCTTGATTAAAAAAATAAAAAATATACATAAGTGAGGACTTTTACAATTGGTCTTATAAAAAATGATCACCAATTAAAATTAAATTAAATTTCTTCGTGTCCATGCAAATTCAATTTTACAAGTTAAGCCAATTGGTGAAAGTGAAAAATAAAAGTAAAAATTGTTAAAGATTTCATTGGTGTTATGCTTTTGTGGTTGGGCCCTACACGCTCTAAGTCATGGCTCGTTATCACATTTCACTATTTGTCATGTGAAATTAAATGTATATTTGAATTAATTTATTTTTTATTTAAAATAATTTATTAAAAATTTATTTTTTAAAAAATAAATAATTATTTTTTTAAAAATAATTTAATCTAAACATATTATAAATAATTCTTATATTCTTACATCAAATAATACATATATTCTTTTTTATACTACATCTAATATCATTCATTATACATATTTTATTATTATTATTTTTATTTAATTACCTGATGTAAATAATACTTATACTTTTTTATAGAAGTATAAGATAATAATTTTCTAATTATAAATTTAGAGCGAAGAATATTAAACAAAGTTTTAGGTGATGCTCAGGAAGTCTATGACTGCATCAAGGAAACTTTAATGGACCTCTCATGTAATGGAAATATTTTGCAGGACATTTATTGTTTTGCTTCTTGATTTTATAGAATTGATTGTGATTATGTGTCACGTTGTTTTAACACGGTGATAGATGCTCTGGCTGGCTCATTTTACTAAGAATAGGGATTCTTTTTCCTGCTAAAGCACACACCTCGGTTCATTTTACCGTTATTACATTCTGTTCTCATTATTAAATACATTTGCATTTCAAACAAGACAAAAAGGTTAATTATTTATTATAAAATTAATAATTAATAAATATTTAATAATTTATTTAAATATTATACCTATACAAATATCATAACAACTCTCACATGCTATGCTAATTGAAGGAAAAAAATTGTTGCACATTATATGTGTATATTTGCACACACTTGAAGACTATAGCAAAATTACAATATAGACATGTATAAAATCATGTAAGACTACCTATCTAATCACATGATAAAAATTCTAAATATAAAATTATATCTATAAATAAATGTGTGTATATACTAGCATTAGTAGTACTTGAAACCTTTTTCGTCTGACCCATTTTTATCTTGACTAGCTTTTTCTCACTATGCGTGGCTGTGTGCGATGCTGCAATATGAGAGATCTGTATGTGTCTGTTCTGAGTTTGAATGTTCATAGTGCTTGTAAAGATTGTACTTGTTGTACCTCAGTCTGTAACATGGATTGAATAATATAAACAATTTAAGTGGCTGTCACATTTTCTCTTGGACATGCAAATGAGGAGTGTGATAAATTGGGCCTGAAATTATTTACTCTCTCAATCTTAATTTATGCGTCTTTATTTTTTAGTATAAAAATGTAAGTTTTATTTTAAAAGTAAAAAAAGTAAAAGGTTTTTTTTTAAATAGTCTTAAATAATTAAAAATTAAAAATTTTGTATAAAAATAAAAAAATTAATACATTAAATATTTTATTTTTATACAAAATTTATTATAAAAATATTAGTAATACATTTTTTAATATTTTTTTATTGATTTATTTTTACATCTAAAAAGATTATTTAAAAAATATTAACATTATTTATTTTTAAATTAATAATAAAATAAGTGTTAAATAAATATTTAAAAAATATGTTATTAATATTTTTCAATTTATTATTTTAGGTTATTAATAAATATCATTATGATACTTACAAGAAAAATTCATTATTAAAACATAATTTTAACATTTATGGTGCGTTTTAAATAAAATGAACTGTTCAACATCGCAAAAAAGGAAATTGACAAATACAATGAGGACAAAATAAAAGTATTGTTTATCATATTATATAGAAAGTTATAGTACATCAATATTCTAGTGTTAGCTATATTACTACCACTATATGACAAAAACTGATCATTATGTTTGTACAGATGAAAATGACTTGGTACATATGAAATATCTGATAATTTATATATTAATATATAATAGTAAAACTCAATCTTAATGTTTTTGCATTTTTTTTTCACAAATATATTTTAAAAATATTAAATTCATCTAATTGATAATCATTTTGTAAGTAAAATATTTAAATAGCCTCTCAATAAATACTTGGTTGTTATTGAAAATTTAAATATTAAAAATAGATAAAACAAAACAAATCAACACTGTCAAAATAAGACATACGTTGTCCTAAGGCTCTCAGAATTTGGATACAATCAATTTATTTATGAAAATTGTTAAGTAGATATTAATTTTATATAGAACACAACTTGACTCTAATTTTAATAGAAGTTATCTTTTTTATTTTTTTTAATATATTATTATATGTCTATTTTATTATTTATTTATATTACTTAATTGAATTAATAAATATATAACAGTAAATTAAAAGAATTAGAGAGAGATAACTTGATCAAGAATTAGATTCATGTTTTATCCTTTCATATATATATATATATATATAAGTAGTATTGCTGTTTATATATATTTAATAATTTGAAGTGTTAGAAGGTCAAAGAGCGAATGAATGAAGGAAGGTGGGTGAGAGAGAGAGAAGCTGACAAGTCTACAACTGCTCTCTAGTCCCTAGTCTCTCCTGCTTATCTGCTTTTGCCTGCCTCACTTCTGCTGCTCATCTGCTCTTGCTACCTGCCGTAGCTTGCTAGCCCTGCTTTTCTTTCTGCTAGCTATATATCCATGGCTCCACCTTCAATGTCTTTCTCTCTCTCTGTCATTTTAAATTTTTGGCTTCGATCCAAGGCTCTTTGCGCATGGCATGGCATGGCATGAGAATGGGATTAAAAGAATTTAAGACCCGAATCTTGCTGTGTCTTGTGGTCTTTTTTAGACTTAAATTTTGCTCTTTTGCTGTCCATTCTTTCCCACCTCTTTAGAATCCGTATTGCCTCTG
The DNA here is from genome assembly GCA_029884595.1 of Ormosia semicastrata. NCBI lineage: Eukaryota > Viridiplantae > Streptophyta > Magnoliopsida > Fabales > Fabaceae > Ormosia > Ormosia semicastrata. Next base: position 3,596,914 of record JAQQTO010000026.1, on the reverse strand, counting down.
TGGTTGCACCTTTTTAGACCCTCCTCCACGTCTTCCCACAACTCTCTCAAGTCAAAACACCATCCAACCACCTCGTTTTGTTATTATTATTATTATTTTTTGGGGTACAAACCACCTTAGATTTATTAGTTACCTTTTACTGCGATTTGCTCCATGCAAGTACATGTGTTTCGAAAAAAAAGAAGTTTAGTATTTAATATTATATCCAACACATGTAGAAAATATATATTAAGTGTGTGTTTGGGATAGTTGTAAAAATTTGATTATGCTTAGTAATCGATTATTGTATAAAAGTTTTTTGTTATAATCAATTATAATTAATTTATTTTTATATTTGGATGCATTAATTGTAAAGCGATTTTATGTTAATCTAATTCGTTTGGATGATATAAAAAAGAATCGCTTTTATGTATTAAATTATTAAATAAGTATAGAATGATTAAAAAATTATTTGATCGAGGACAAAATAGTATTTACATATCAAAATGTAAGAAATAATCTATAAGCAAAATCATAAGCAATCTTCATTATAAAAATCACTTTAAAAAGTTTTTATTTTACATTGAATTTCGTGTAAAAGTTAGAGCTAATTTTACCAAACACATTAAATATTCAAACAACTTTTTTCCCAAAAAAAACTGTTGAGAAGCCATACCAAACATGCACTAAATAATCAGATGACTGGTATTTAATTCAAGACTTGCCATTGCAACTAACATAATTAGTTTTTAGATTTTATTAAGACACTTGTTAAAAATTTTAAAATAAAAAGTTATAAATAAAAAAATATTTTTTAAAATTTTTTAATATATTAAATATTTTATTTTTATTTTTGTAACAAGTGTTCTGTTAAAAAAGTTCTTAATTTTTAAAGGAATTCTATGTTACTTCTAAGGTGTTTTGATGCTTTTCAAATAATGTGACATAGATTATTGTTAACTTATTTTGATTATTAATTGCATTTTTTTAATTGATTAAATTAGTTGGATGAGTATTAATGAATTTGTGGTTAATAATATGTAAGTAAGTGATTAATTTAGTTTAGCATGATTAATAATTTGTTACCTAAGTTTCAAAAATTAGATTTGATTCTCAAGTTAGGATTAAGTCACATTTCGAGTTAGACTTACTTAACTTGATATTATATAATATTTTTGAGTTAAGATTAGGTCACATTTTGAATTAGTTTGGTTTAATTTGATGTTGCATAATATTTTAAAATATAATTTTTTAAAAAATTAACTATAAATTATATGACATTTTGACTAAAGTTAATATCTCGTGTATAACATAATAAATGTTTTTATTAATATAACTTGTTTGTAAGGTTCACCAAATAAAAATTCCTTAGTTACCAAATTAAAAAAAAAAAAACTCCCAGCTACCTTAAAGTGGTTGGTCATAATAGAATTGAATTGCGAACTAGGAGTATGCTAATGAATATCTTTAATTTGTGTGAACAATTCTTTCATTTTATACTAGATTCAACTCGGAATGAGAACTCTTTACATAGAATTAAGGTAATGCGACCCTTTATTTTGCTAAATGATATTTATTATTTAAAATAAAAGAAATACAAATTTTCACAATACAAAGCAATGAGTAACTACCAAAGATCACTTCCTATAAGCTAGGAAGGAAAAAAAGAAGAATAACAAGACAAGAAAATCACCTTGACCTTCATACCTTCGTAAACCCTAACAATAAGATTAAGGGAAATAAAAGAGACAAAAAAAAAAAATTACATTAATCTTCTCTATTGAGTTTAGGTGTCCTAATATTGTTCCAATCACAATTTATTTCCTACATCAAGACCTCAATCTATTTGTCACACTTTCATAATTTATGAATAATGACACATTTTTTATTATAAAAACTGGCATATAACATTCGTAAGGTGAAAGTATACTCCTAATTTGAGAAAATTAAAGTTAAAAATTTGATATCTATATAATAGAAAATCTCAAAGAAACTTAAAGTCGATCTCCTCATATCTATCGTGATAAAGCTGGATAAATTAGCTAGAGAAAAATTAAAAAAATAAGAATGAGAACAAAGAAGACTATCGTTGAAGGATACTAAGGACAGTCGCTATTAATAAAACACCCAACAAGAAGAAATTAAGAACACCATAAAGGAATAAAAAAAACACCATATATAGGGAAATCATAAATTAGGGCAGGCTATCTTTATGTAATGCGACCCTGATTTAAAATATGATTTATTATCTCATCTCATACTTTTTTAGTTTCAAAGTAATTTGTCATTTAAATTTAATAAAAACATATATATTCATATAAATAAATTGTAATATCAATAAACAATTACATATATTTTCTTTTATTTTAAAAATTTACAAAAAATAAAGTTTCTTTGAGAAGAAAGTTTTATCAAAAAACTAAATTTGAAGGAAGTTTTCATCGATTTTTACACTTTGTACGAATAATAATAATAATAATATACTCAAATGTTTAGTAATTAAAAACTACTATTGTCTATTGGTGTGCCTATGGTATGTTCTAATGCAAGTTTGTTTTTCATAAAGAGCTGTCTACCGCTAGGATCTCCTATGGAAGCTGCTCACGAGATGCGTCTTAGTGGTCAATATTCAAGAGTCATCATATTTTGATTCATTTGAAATGAAAGAAACATGTGATGGGTAAGTAAAAATGGACAAAAACAAATAATTATATTTAAAAATAAAAGGAATAGAGGATAAAACGTTAAAAAAGTTATGGCGTGAAATTTTCACACAAATTCAGTTTATTTAAAATAAGTATATACAGCATTATAAATTTATTTTAGCTAAAAGCTTCAGCATTGAGAACTGGGAAGTATATAGTAATACCAAGATGAAGTAAATTAGAAAAGAAACACAACGTACTTTTGTGATACGAAAAAAGAATGACTGTGAAGGGGGCGAGAGATACGCTGCTGGGCTGATTATTTAGGATGAGATATATATGGCTGACCCTAGAGAATGAAATTGCCTATTTAAATTTTGTTTTATCTTTTGGGGTATGAGTTTTTTCAAGATTGTAAAGTGTTCATTTATACAAGATCTAAAGCTGCCTGAGTGGTAACTTTCTGATGTACTTTCTCTGTCACTTTCACTATTTTCAATTGGGTGTCTTGTTCTTGGATTTATTCGATTGGGTACTTTTCTTGTTTTCTTTTGAATTTATATAAGCTTTAAAATTTTAAATGACGTTCATTGTTCAATGATATTTGACAAGCTAGTCAAACTATGACAGCTATAGTAGTGCTTGTTTGTTATAGTCTTATTGGAGATTTTTGTTTTTTAGTGGTATTGGAGATTTAAAATTGTTTTTTCTTAAAATTAATTTTAATAGTCACTCAAGTTTCAAGATGAACGCAAATACGCAATTACGCATAAATTTTTAAAACCGAAAATGGTTCATTTACATTTATTTTTGTCACATTACCGTAGGTTATGATTAGCAGGATGATAAAAAAAGAAATGACAAAGAGTGATAAGATAAAATTTAATAATATTATCTTTAAAAATTATTTTAAAGAGAAAATAAATTAATAATATAAAATTTTAATTTTTATCTTCTTAATTTGAGAAATTAAAAAAATAACTTAAATATTTTATTTTTTATCTGATTAAATTTATTAAATTATTAAATAATAGAGTGACATATTTTTTTTTATTTTTATCTTTTTATTCTATTCAATTACAAGTTATTCTTTTTGATCCTCCTAAACGTAACATTACTTTTGTATAAAATGGCATAATTAAAATATGGTTATATAAAAATGAAGTAGAATTAATTATAATTTTAATAATAAAAATTATGAAAATATAAGATGATATATGTGTAAGTAAGTATTTAACATTATTCTTTTAAAATTAATGTTTATAATTCTTCAATGGTATAAATAATTTTAAATAAAGTTAATTTATTGTTTTTGTAATAAATGGATTTGACTTATAATGAAATTTAACAATTCTTTGAAGGGTAAACATTTAATTTCATATCTTGAGAAAAAATTGTCCTTATATTAGTCTTTTTGAGAAATTAAAATCACCAACTTAGTCCTAAGAATCTAAAAAATTGATTAAACTAGTCTTTTTTTATCAGACACTTTAGTCCTTATTAAAAATTAATTTGATTCAAATTTTGATATTCTTAATAATCAAGTTAAAGGTTTTTATTTCTCAGAAATTAATATGGGTGACAATATTTTTCTCAAATATGAGATTGAGTGTTTAATCTTTTTAAAATTCTTATTCAATACTTAAAATTAATTTCAATACGTAAAGTTTATTATTAATAATTTTATAATATTTAGTTTTATTTTTTAGCTATTAAATTTAGTTAATATTTATTATTTGTCAAATGGTTATCGAATTGCAGAAAGAAATTTATTTGCATTAAAAATAATTTGAAATTAAATATCCTAATTATTATACAATTATTTAATTATGTAAATTATATAAAAATACTAAGATAATCTTAAACACATTTAATAATATACAAATATAATTTTATATGCACAAATAATTTTATATCTAGCATTATTTTATTTTTAATTGGTTAGACTTCAAAAAAGCATGGTTAATTGGGATGTAGGGCTTCCGAAAGTGTTAGGTTTCTAGTACATGTATCATTTCTTTTAATTAAAAAAAGATAAATTAATTCACCAAGAATAGGGGAGGAGATAAGTAATTGCATGAATAATTCCACGTCCCGCCTCTACTATTACAATGGAATATATTTGCATGAATAATATTATAATGACTAATTTTTAAATTGATGACCCAATTCAATTAGGATTTTATTTATATGTATTGTTAATGTAAAATTTTTTTACACAATTAATTAATTATATATTATCATGTTATTAAAAATATTTGATTCTTACATTAATTACTTTAAAAATCATATTTATAATAATATATAATTAATTGATAGCATAAATTTTTTTTATAATAATAATATATCAAAATTAAAACATTCAATTTAATAATTGCTTTAAGTTATGATGTAGGAATTTATTTTATGTAATTAAATTCAATTTATTTGTTCATAAAGTACATTAACATATTAGCCAATAACAAATTACCTGCCACCACAATTGGCGGCAACACCGCCAAGGTGTGTCACTCAGAAACAGAATCGTTGTCACATTTGTGCGCGCGTGAACATGAAAGAGCTTATCACATTTTCCAAATGATAATTGATAGGCAACAAGGGTAGTTATATTTGCACAAGATCAATGTATTAATGACTGGAATGGGAGTTTGATAGGTTTATAAGGATAAATTCTATGCAAGAAATATTATTTATTTGTTTTTTTTAAAGAAATATGAGGTGTTTCTACTCCTTTTGAATGTGATTAATTTTCGTTTGGACATCAACTTACCTCTGTTCACAAAGTATTTCTAGTAATTTCAAATTTCTGCTCCTCAAATAAAATTCACTTACACACAAAACACACAATTTATTAACTAAATCACACATCATTATTCGCAAGCGTTATTAGTGTGACAAATATACTTCACTTGGTTACTACAGTTATTGCTTGGGTTTAAGTTCTTTTTCTTTTTTAAACTGATTCTATATAATATTTTATTGACCCGAGATTGTTAGCTATCCCACCAAATCATAGAACTCATTTCCAACTGAAAAAATATCTTATCTCTAGAACAAGTTATATGTAATAAATAAAGTATTATAAATTATGGTAACATTTTAGCTTTGTTCTAGAAAAGACAAGATTTATTGAGTAAGAAAAAACACATTATTTTTTAGGTTTTTCTTACTGTATCTCTCATTCGGTAAGTGAAAATTAATTTATTATAATATTAATTGATTTCAAAGAAAATGACTATTTTTTATCATATTTTTTTCATACACATAAATATTAAGAATCAAACATTTGATCATATATTTAAATGTTTCAAGTCCAATTACCATTTCTAATTGTATTTTCTTATACACATAAATATTAGGAATTAAACTCATGACCATCTATTTAAGTTGTCCAAACTCAATTAACACTTAGACCAATGGTATGTTGGTAGAAAACCCAATATTTAATACAATTAATAACGACCAAAGCATTTTTGCTTTGTTTTGTTTTTATTTTTGGGGTTACAGTAGGAGTAAGAATTCCCAGCGAATGCTTTCATGATTTTAATGCGCTAAAGTTTAATATGTCTGAGAAAGTTGGTAAGAATGAATCTGTTAATAATGAATCCCTAATTCATCTTTGCATTTAAAATCCCCACAAGACAATGTTTTAAGAAGGAGCAGTGTAACTTGCTAACACAAGAACCTCACAAATGGGGCATTAAAATATTTTTTAGAGTATTTCCTTTTTATTTTTTTCTTTTTTTTGGTAACAGTAAGTAAATTTAAAAAAAAAATATGTTTGTGTCATTTTAAATTTTACTCAATAAGAACTCCTTACAAACTATCAAAACTATCAATTGTCAAACGCCATGTTTGAATTTGATCAATTGCTCCCTCAAAAAAAAAACATTTTTTTGTGAAATTTAGTGTGCTAAAATGATACATGAAATAGTTTTGTTTTCTTAAACAAATTGAAGATTATATATTTTGCAGCAATAGCAAATGGAACCTTAATATTGGTGTTATAAATAATTTTCCCCCTTGGATAGAATATCCAACAAGATAGACGGGGACAAATAGTAAAGGATTCAGAGAGTATTCTATGTTCCCGATTGTTAGCATACTTGGTTGTACTGTGTGACACAAATAAAGTGTTGGGGGATCAATCTCCTGCATATATTTTGCCTTCCATCCCTCTTTCCCATCTTCCTTGGAATATCTTGTGGGCTACCACCCTAGGGCTCACTCCGGTGAGGAGTCCTGCCTTTAAAAAATAGAAAGAGTAATCTATTTAAAAGCTTCAAAGAAGAAAAGGTAAAGTTGATAGGATTAGAATCTTGACTTAACGAAGATTTTGTAATTATGTAAAAGGGCAGAGACCAGGTCCAATAACGGACTTGAATAAGTAAAAAGGTCAAAGACTTTTTTTCTTTCTAAAGGTTATAGTAACATTGGATTGAAATCTAGATCATTCCGATCTAGTAAGTAAAGCAAGGTACAGAAAAACTAGGGGCATTTTAATAAACCAGGACACCTTTGTTTAATCAGCCCGTGTACTTCACTCAAGAAAACTCAAAGCAAATGGAGCACAACTGATGATTTTCCTAATTCAAGCATTCAATTTAGGAGAAAGATAAAGGTCATTGGCCCTTAGAGTTGCTAATTTATTGATCTTTTTGCCGTTATGCATGTGCTTGGAACATCAACACCTGAAACCGGAAAAATAATTTACTAATATAACAAATTCAAGCCATCATTGGAAAGTTTTGCCTTTTTCTCTAGATTCTATACTCTAGAGAGTCGATTGTGGATGGATACTAATCATTGTAAATCATATGTACCGGTCATAATAGTGGCACAAAAATGAGGGACAGTAAATTCACGCTTGCTTTTGTTTTAGCGCTTATTGCTCTGACCATCCAAGATTTTCTCTACTTGAAAAATATTAAAAGAAAAAGAAACATTCACTAATATTGTGCTTTCCTTGAATGATCACAGTGCAAAAGTTAAGTGGAAATTTGAAATGAGGATCAATCAAGTGTGGAAAGCAAGGCTAAATTATACACTCTATTACAAGAGGTGCTAAAGAAGAAATCTCATTGGTTCAAGCCTCATTACAAGTGTGAAGTAGGGGCTTCAATAGTTTATATTAAATTATAGCTAGGTTCAAATCTTATTATTACTATTTTTTTACAAAAAACTTTGCTCAATAAATGAATATAGTAGGATTTGAAGCTTACTAAAACGTTTCACTTATAATTAACATCTGAGGTTAACCAATTTTTCTTAGACGTTCATTACTCCATTTGAAGATCAGATATTTGAGCATTGAGTCTATCACTCCTTAATAAGAGTTTAGGGTGATGTATCAAAATAACTTAATGGTCATGAATTATGATCAAAATTTTGATTTTATCAGCCTGTGAAGCACAGCTCATGTTGTATGGAACCTCCCTAACGAAAGTGGCAGATAAGCTTCGAATTCCATCCCATTCTCCTGCTGAAACTAAATCCCAAGCCTGTTTCATATCTCTTGTTAAAAAATAAAGAGGATTTTTATTTTATGAAAAAGTGGAGAATTTTTAGAAAGAGAAATGATTATAATTCATTCTTTCACTCAAACAAAGAAAATATAGCTCAATGGTCAACTTTTTCTGAACAGACCACAGCAAAAGCTAAATACTCTTCTAACTGGTTGTTGTTAATAACTTCGACCTGTTTGCTTTACCTTTCCTTGCACGATACCAGGCAGAGTGAAAGGAAGATAATACTTTCTACTATTAAAAGCTGAATGCTGAAAAGTGGTGACAGAAATCTTATACAAACATGCTGTTCATTTGCTTAATCCAATTCAAAAGGAGATATCTTAAAGTACTTATTATAAAAATATAAAGTCAAAAAATAATGTTATTGTTTATAGAAAAGTGCACAAAAAACCGGAAAGGATAAACACGGTCTAGATATGTAATAGATAGGCAAAAAATATGAAATGGTTCCATCGTTCCACCCTCATGTCTGAGGGATCAAGCTCAATGGTATATTTGGCACACACTTGAATTCTGTGTAACGGAGATCTAATTATAATCATTTTCCTTATTTTTAACTTTTATTTTTTTATTTTTTTATTATCCAACATATAATCTTACCTTTAATAGCGTACAATCTTGAATATTCATAGTCTCACAGGATTTTTTTTTTTAAATAGTTAAAATAAGATTTTAGTTTCAATAATTTTTATCTATTTGAGTTTTGATTATAGTTGAACGGATTAGACCGATTGAACTGGTCGACTCGAAAACTCGTGACTCGAATTTTAAGTTGGTCTAATCAATTTATTAGACTATTTTTATGGTCGATCAGGTCAAACTCGAATTGACCTGGGTGATCCAGTAATCAACCTGATCAGGTTAATCCAAGTTGACTATTTTTTTTTTACAAAAACTAAACAAAAAATATAATTTTTAGGAGTTGAACATCACTGGAAGGTTTTTGTCATAAAGTATATTCAATCACTAGATCATATATGTTTTTATTGAATATTATTCTTAATGTTTTAATTTATTATGCAACTAATAAGTTATTATTATTGTTTATTTAAAAGTATTTTTATGTAATATTTGTTTTAATATTTTTTAATATAATATATTTTATATCAATTAAATTTTCATATAATATATTTTTAAAAATATTTACTTCTTTGTTCAAATTTTTTTATTTAATCGATTGACCTATAATTAAACCGTTGAATTAATAACTCAATTTTCTGACTAGTTCAACCTCCAAGATTATACAGTTATGATTTTAATCCTTATAATTTATCTTTTTTTTATCAATTTTTTATATTTTCATTCATTTTGATTTTAATCGCTACTGATAAGGTAATCTGTTCGGGAGTGGATTATGGCCTCAAGCCCTAAGAGCCAAGCCCTGGAACAAAGGCTACTTTTGCATAGAAAGGGATCACATCCTTATCCATTATCAACGAATATTCCCTAGTAAATACCAAAGACCGACGAGGACACTATAATGAAAATTTGTTCCAAAATCTCGCAAAGAAAAGGAAATGACCATTCTACCTTTAGAGCCACTTGTTTTCTACATCATTCCACACTATAAATAGAAAAGGATGACCTTCAAGATATGAATCTTTTTCCTCACTCTACCTCTTTCTATAAATCGTAATTTGAATGTTGAAGTACCTTATACATGTACAACTCTCTCGCTCAATGCAGCAAAGGAAACAACTGTGAATCATAGTTTTGTATGAGACAAGGAGTCACCCCTCATCTCGATAGAGTATCGCTGCCAATACTATTCACTTATTGTGTTTTAGTCCTTGCTGTGTATATTTATTAATATATTAGTCTATATTTTTTACCAAGGATTGATCCCTATAATTTTTATTAGCACATTTAATTTATGAAGGGTCAAAACCCAAATGAGTAAAGAAAAAAAGGATTGAATCTTATTTCCTCGTACTAACTTCTTTTTAAAATAAACTCCATTAATAGAAGGAGATTTTTAAGCTAAACGAAGTCTAGATGTGCAATGGAGAATGTGAGATGGGTTCTACCATTCCACCCTTATATGTGGGATCCACCTCAATGTGCATATCTAGCACACACCTGGACTATCTGTAACGAATATTTAATTTAATTATTTTCCTTACGTAATTTTAACTTCTATTATAAATTACATTTTTATTATTTATTTAGTATTTTTATGTTTAATTTTTTTTAATTCATTCATAAATTTATTTTACATTTCATAAAAATATTATAATTACATATAAATTAATTTAATATTTTTTTATATTAATATACAATATAAATATAATATACGTATAAAAATTATACACAACTTTTTTTTCAATAAATTATTAGAAAAAGAGCTACACGAATAAAGATAGTCTAGATGTGTAACGGGTGAGTTCCACCATTTTATTCTTATGGGAGTGAGATTCACCTTAATGTGTAACGAATATAGGGATGGACCCATTTTACACAGAGTGGGAGCACTTGGCCTCACTAACTTTTAAGTTGTTCTACTACTATATTACTAGATTATTAATATTGCTTTTAAAGTTGTTTATAATTTGCTTTCACTCAAAGTTTATTAAGCAATTTTAATGGGTACTAACTTGTTTCATACGAAGAATAGATAAAATCTCAATTAGAAATTCATACTCATCTATCAAAATTTCCAACTTTTATCTTCACTGCCTCAACTATTCAAAATATCGAAGTCCATTACTGAACGGGTAGGATGAGTTTCGCGTTCTATCCTCATGTAAGTGGGATCCACCTTAATGTGTAAAATGAGTTCAGCGTTCGACCCTCATGTGAGTGAGATCCACTTCAATGTGTATCTGGCACACACCCAAAAACTACTCTGTGACGTTGATCTAATTATAATCATTTTCCTCACTTCAAACTTATTTTTTTTCTATTATTGAACATATAATCTTAGCTTCAACGACATATAATTATGAATATTAACTGTCCCAAAGGATTTATGAATATATATATTGATCTTCTTGTTAAGACTTAGATGCACTGTAATTTGGACGACAATGCTTTCCCTATACTAACTTCTTTTAATATAAATCCCATCTATAGAAAAGTGAATCTAATCAATATTTATTATCTAAATCCATTTTAAAGCTAAACCTTTTTTTTTCTTTGACTTGCATTTCAAGCCAAACTAAAACATTAGCAAAAGGAAAATTGTAGACTTCACCCAAAAAAAAAAAAAAGGAAAATTGTAGAGGAGTATAATTTGAGGAGGACCACCACGTTAATCTTTGAAAACACCTGAAGACCAACCCACAAGCATTTCAGAGAAACCAGCATTTCTCAGTTTCTATAGCTAGATTGAAAACCAACCCACAGCCGTCCTTGCAGTGCGGAAAGATCAAAACCCAAATTATTATTCATAAATGTTAAAAAACAAAAAATATATTATATTACTTTATTTATTTATTTACAAGTATAAACCAAGAAAGAAAAACCATGTATCAGACATTTTAAAGTCAGTTTATTGCCATACACATATAACCAAGAATTCCCCAGACACCTTCTTTTGGGTCCCTCACTTTGTGTCCTTATCTCCAACCTTTTTGTCCTTGTTCCTTTCTGGTCCTCCTTCTCCCACTTTTATAGCTTGCCCCCCTACTTCACTCACTCATGTCTTCTACTTCTTCTTCATCATCATCATCATCATCATCATCGCCACCTTCAACTTCAGCCCCAGATGACGCTACATATCCTGCTGCTGATATCCCTGGCCCTAGTACCAGGAGGGCCCGTGATTTTGAAGGACCATCTTCTTCTCGTCAACGTGCTATGAATGAGGTCTGGCCTGAGCCTTGTGTTGAAGCATTAGCCACCCAAGTTGCCATTGATGCTGCTCACAACAATGGACGTCTCACTGCTGCTTCTGCACTTGCCGTCATATTTCAGGTAACCTCTTACCTAATATTTACTCTTTCTTCATATTTTTTGTTTTTTTTGTTTTTGCTTCTGTTCTGTGTGGTAGGGAGCATATAAAAAATTGATAATTGATCATATGGTTGTGTTTGCCATGCTAAATGTGATGCCTTTTTGGAAGGATTCTTAGTTTGCTTAAGAATGAAGATTCGAGTGATTTGTAGAATCTCCAGCATGGGTAACTGATGGCTTTTTCAGTTGCGAAACTGGACAAAATATTGGTCAAGAGTCAAACATGAAGCATTGCAACCTGCAGATGCTGATTCTTTTTTATTTTAGTAGATATAGACATAATGAATTTAATTATATCTGTTTCTTTTTTTTTTATTTATTTGGTATTTCCTTTTTATGGGTTCTTTAAACTTTAAAGACATACATTCAACTCAATGGATTATGAGAGATGAAGTGCCGATTTAGGTTTTAGTTATTGTAGATGCTTTCAAGCATCCTAGAAGAAACTGTTCTGTGAAAGCAGCTACTTTTACGTGGGTCATTTTCCAAACTAAATGTGTGTCCCTTTCAGAAAAAGGGTGTATTTTTCTGCTTGGCAATGTTGTTCTTTCTTCCTCTTTAAAAATGTCTAGTTTTGGACCTCCTTTTGATATCCAATGAAAAGGGTTAGATTGGCTTCGAATTTGCTGTTTCCCTTTCTTGGCATGAATCCTTTTTGACTGAGCTTTTTCCTGCTATCTAGGCTAGAAGATCCATTGCATGCCTTTCTATCTAAAAATATTTAGATAGTAGCTTTTTGCTTTGTTTCATAAGGAGTTGCTTTCTTGAATAACATAAGGAGGGAAGCATATATAGTTATTCATGTCTCATAACTTGCGTCCTTGCAAGTGTACCATTTCCATATATAGTTGGAGCATTGAAAATATACAATTTTTTATCCAGCTAGTTTCTGTTGGTTGCACATTTGGGAAGCATGCCATTTTTATCTATTATAGAGATTAACTATAGTATATTAGTATGAAAATAAATCATCTTTCTTTAATAACTCTTTTGTGTGTGGAGATTCTTACGTGCATTCAGGCCAAGAAAAATCTCTTTGCTTTATATCATTTTAGTTATAAGCTATAAAGTTGTAGTTAGAAGTGAGAAATAATAATAGTCTATGAAACTAATATGGTATACATAGAATAATACAGCCCAAGAGTAATTATCTCTTCTTAAGTGTGTGCACACACCATACATAATCTCTCTCTATGTGGATTCAATAAGAAAAATTATCATTTAAGATTTCATTTTTTTTTTGGATAAAATAATAAGATTTCATTTTGTAAAACTAGCTAGTTGCTTAGTTCGACTAGCCAGTATTGAGATTTAGAATTAGATTCAAAGTTACATTCTCACCAAAAGAAAAAAAAATCAAAGTTGCATTCTTACCCAAAAAAAAACAAATTACTTTATCTACTGTTATTATGTATGGCATCGTGAAATAACTTCAGCACCTTCTCAATTAGGGTTTTAAAACATTTTAAGGAACGGGTGATTGCTGACTATTTGTTGGTTTAATCATCTATAATGGCACATACACATGGGTCAAAAAGCAGCATGTGCATAATGCCAAAAGCCACATGGAGCCCAATGCTTGTTATGACAACACCCTATTCCTTTTGTATCTATCTCAGAAGTTCACACCTATTATAATTTTAGCTTTCTTTCCCAATAAATTAAATATTGTAAGATATTATATTTAATTTTTATGTATAAATTATGATAAATTTACACACACAACATAGTTGTGATTTTGGAGTTGGGGCATGCCATATCGTAGTTGTGATTAGAAACTGTCAACCAATATATCATTTTTTTTAAAAAATTTTTCTCAAGTAATTACGTAGCGAAGATAGATAGATTAAAAAAATTTATTAGTGAAATTCAGTTAAAATTTATAACTTTTGTATTTATTTATTTTTTTCATATGATCACATAAAAAAATGACATGAGAATATCTAAACCAAAGTACTTATAAAGGTGGATCTTTTTGGATAAAACTATATATAAATGCCTCTATATAATTTATTAATGATTAAAGTAGTCATATAATAATTAGAAAAACAAAATTTCATACTTTTTTATATTTAAGATTTTACCTTTAAAAATATATAAATGTAAAATCATATTTACATTTTTTACAGAGTCAACATTTCCAACATTTTGCTTCATCACTGGCTAATGGGTATAGTTTTTTTATTTTTTTGGTTGTGTTTTCTGCTATGCCTTTTGGACTGGTCTTTGTGTGCGTCGATAGAACTAGAGATTCGCTGCTTTGAACAAAGACAGGCCCTTGGCCATACCTTTATTGGAAATGAAAGTGAAATGTTGGTGGGGAAGCACGCTTTTGATACCATGTTTAAACTTCACACTCATGCCTACATGAACAGGAACTAAGACATTGACTAGTTTCGTTATCTAGCCATATCTGTGGTATGGACCACTTCTACAGACATGATCTGTGCCTCCTTTTCATTTGTAGCTAGATCTCTCCACTTTTCAAATTCTTAATACCTAATTTTAGAAAAATAATATTTTTTTAAAAAGTTTTAAATAAGTTAACCCAAATATATATTTATTTTATTAAATTTTCTTTTTTAGGACTAATTGATTGCTCATAATCTAGCTGGCCTAATCGAACCTTCCCCTTTTGACCCATTTGACATTGACATAACTTTTTCTCCGTGTGAAATATCAATAGAAAACTTTCTGTATATCTTCTGATTCTGAATATTCATGAAATATGTAAAAATTGTACTTGTTGTATATCCGTCGCCCTGTAACAAGTTAAATTACTTGTCGCAGTCACACTTTCCCTCCGAATGGGACATGCAATAGAATTAAGGATATGATCTCACTCATAATTATTTTATTTCAATATTCAGTATTGTTACAGTGCCTATGGATATTGTATACGTTAGTCACTGTTAGTCTATTACTACTACATGACCTAAGCCTACCATTATCTAAAGTATCTAAACTACAGCTAAAAAAGACACTGCATACATATAGATATGGCATAATATAATAATAATAATAATAAATGAAAACTCTTTTATTAGCTACTTCAATTCAATTAATTCGAAGCTATTGATCTCTAGTCCCGAGTATTTCCTGGTTCTCTGTTGGGCTATGCTATTGCTTGCCTTACCAGCTACCTGGTGCTGATGATGCCAGCTCTGTTGCTATTGCTGTGCCTTCCGTAGCTAGCTAGCCCTGCTTCTGCCATCTTTTAATGTTTCTCTCTTTCTCGTTTAATTGGTTAGTGCCTACTTATAGTTAAGCATACAGAAAATAAAATAAAATACATAAACAAATATATATTCGCTTTCAAGATTTAAATGATAGGATATATAGATATAGATTAAAGATTGAAAGGTGTATAACTTTCTACTTTTGGAAAGATAATTCTACTGACTTGCCTAATGTATCAAAACAGCTTTTATGCTTAGAGAGCTACTACTATTTAACTTACTGCTAAGGATGATTGGTTGATTGATATTATTTAAAAAAAAATGCATGCAGGTTTGTTCTACATGGCGAGCAGTCTCACACTCCGATCTGCTGTGGGAGAACCTCACCAGACGCATCTGGCGCCGCACCTATCAATTGAGGGCCACGTGGCACGAGGAGTACATCTACTGGCATCGAACAGCCAGGAACTTCACCACAGGCATATACGACTTCACCGCCCCACACTTCGACCCTTCCGACGTCGCCGTCGCCGGCGCCGGCTACGACCCCCAAACCCTCATCTGCCGCTGCCTCACCCTCTCCGATCGGCACCTCGCCTGCGGTTTTGTCGACGGCACCGTCCGCCTCTTCGACCTCGAGACTCGCGCCCACGTCAGCACCTTCCGGTCCAGCCACGACCAGTTCGGCGAGTTCTCGCGGTCTGTCTCCGGCATTGTCATCGCCAACTCCAACCTCACTTTCGCCAGGCTTTTCGGCGACATCTATGTGGCAATCCTGAACGGGCCTGGGAATGGGAATGGGCACGGGCTAACACGCCGGGCCATAGCCGGAGACGTGGTAAACAACGGTGTCTTGGTGGAGTTCGCAGGTTCGAGCCGCTGGTGGGTGGGCCTGTTCGCGGGCGTGGCGGGCCGGGCTTTCCGGATATGGGACGCCCACACAGAACAGCTCGTGTTCGTGGGCGGGACGTTGACCGACCCGGAAGCAGTGTTGGGATGGTACATGCTGACCGAGTTGGTTGAACCGGTGGGTCGAGTCCGAGTCACGGAGCGAGAGTTTGTTGTGGCGTGCACGAGTTCGAGGCTGGTGTGTTTCAACTTAAGGGACCCAGAGGATTTGTTGTTTGATGTGGGGTCCACCACGGGGTTTGTGGTGATGTCCTTGGACGTGAGCCACGAGGCGTTTGTTGTGGTGGAGAGAAACGGGATGGGGACGGTGCGGCGAGCGGGGACGTTCGACCGGGTCAGCAGGTTTCGGTTGAGGGGTTCGTTGCCTCGGGGGTTGTTGGGGTGCATGAACTTGGGGTACGTGTTGACGTACTCGGGGGGCGCCGGTGAGTTGAGGGTGTGGAACGTAGAGCAACCTGTGGGACGGTTATGTAGCACTATGGCCGTTAGAGTGGGAGTGGGGAACAGCATGGTGGCTAATGAAAGACATGTGGCCATATCTTGGAATGACACTTCCATATACTTGCTGGATTTTGGTGTATAGTAGCCTAGCCTCACCACATTCATTCTCTTTTTCTATTCCTTTTTTGGTACCTATCTCACAAAATTCACATCTATTTCGATTCCTATTCCTATTATTTAACCTTTCCTTCTCATAATATCTATCTTATGTTATCCGTAGGCATGTAGATGTAGTAATTTTTACATAAAAGAGATTGGGAAATCTCGCATGCATGGTCTTTTAGCTGGTGTCTTTTAGAACCTAAACCTGTCAACCCGATGCATGTGCGTTCCCAAACACTTTTAAATATTAGATAATAGATGTCTTTGGATAAAAGGAATTTTATGGTAAAACAGTATTTATAAATATTCAAATTAACCGTTACAACTTACAAGTAACAACTAACGACACATGCTTTTTGTTTTTGGTATAGTTAATTAGTAGGAGGAGCTGGCTTTGCGATTGGGATTTGGGCAAGGCATGCCCTTAATGACCAAATAACAAGACAGGTCCATTGCCACGGCTTTGTTGGAAACGAGATAGAAAATGCTTGGGTGGAAGCACGCTTTGATCCTATATATGTCTACATATATTCATGCACATGCATGTTAAGAACTTACGAGCTTAGTTATCGATACGTGTGATATACACATATAACTATACTTTCTTGTCACTTCCACTAGACCAGATCCCCGACAGTTCAAATTGCCATATTGCTAACCTCTATAATGTTTGAATCAATTAATAAAAATTTTGTGCATAATTTAATTTTGAAAAATTAAAGCAAGTAACTGAGATTTGAATAGATAATTCGTTGTTATGAGGTGAACTGATACTTTTGTAGTACAATTAAGAACAAAAGTTAAAGAAACAATTATGACTCCAAAACAAAAAGAGAAGATGAAGATGGATAAGATGTCTTCAATAGTTGAACTTCAATTACTCTTATTTTTGTCTTCCAAGCCCTAACCTCTAATCCTTGTGTCTCTCAAAGTCTCCTGTAGCTTCTATGTGTTTTAAGTTTAATGGTTTGCTTTTATTTATAACAATTGAGGTGAAAACTGTCTCTTTTATGCTCCAAAATATCTCACACGACCGTGTGAGTACACGACATGACCGTGTGAGTAAAAAAAATTGCGTAATTTCAACTTAGGAAGGTCACACAACTGTGTGACCAAGACACACGGTCGTGTGACTTAGTTAGAAGCAATCCTTAAGTAACACAGAGTCGTGTCTAATTCCTTAATCGCTTTTGAGTTGACAGAGGGTCCTGTCTAACTTCAGACTTTAAAAATCTTATCAAAACGTCACCATTTGGATAATGATATTCATGAAAGTTGAATGGTTTTGTCTCAGCTTTTTAATGCCACCTATTTTAGCCCAATATGACTCTTACAGCCTAAGATATGACCCAATATTTGCAAATTACTCAAGTTCCAATGACAACACCTCTGTTTTGATTTCTAGACTTAATATGACCCACTAGACATCCAATTCAGTTCTGGAGCTTGTCATCAAAATTGTAGAACCTCATCTTAGTTTTCTTACAAAGTAAAATTTATAATTGTTAAATGTCTATAACACAAGTTATACCTGAAATACAGGAACAATGTAAAATTACCATAATGCTTAAAAATATAACTAAGCTCAATTTGAACTTAAACTTATAAATGGTGATCAAAATCAATCGATTAAGCACAAGAGAAGTCTAAAATACTAAATGAGGATAAACTAATATATAAAAATGATGTTTATCAGCCTTGTCTAGGCTCGACACGGTCATATCTAAACTAAAATGATCATTTTTTGTTCTGAAAGTATGGTGTTTTTGTCTGCTTTCACTCTAAATGTGTTAAATCTTTTAAACTATAAAAATGAATCATTTAAACTATAAAAATGAAAATCATGATAAAGATTCATCTAAAATTTATCAATAAATATAAGTAAATTACTACCATTTATTCGATATAAGCCTATAAAATAAAGATTTATTAACTTTGTTTGGCTATTTGTAATTTCGTATAAAATTGCAATATTTCGAATAGGAATGGAAGACGATATTAAGAAAACAACAAAAGGAACTTTTTGATATGACAAGGCCTTGAATCAATCTGAATAGAAATGAGTTTGATAGCTCCAAAATAGATAAAATTAGCTCAATTTAAATAGTTACATTGACAAAGATTCGAAGCTAGTGTGTTCACCATCCTCTCCTCTCCACTTAAAAAGTAGAGAAATGTAAGGAAAGTTCACCATTCCATTTAATTCATTTAAGAAATACAAAAATAAGGAAAGGGACATATGAAACTCTTCAACTTCTTGAATAAATAGTAAAGTTTACAATTGCATACCTTCTCTCTCTCTTCTCAGAATACGCAAATAAATAAATTGTTAATCAAAAGCCAAATATTTAAACTTGGATTAGGCATCAAAACATTCAAAGAAAATGAAGCTTGATTAATTATTCTAATTTTCTGTCATCATGGGAAAACACTAGTTAAGTTTGGGGGATTAATGGACTTCTTGCTGAGATTCTGGCACGTCAAATATGACATCTGTAAGGTGTGTTCTGATTGAGTGTTGGGGATTGTATGTAAAGCGTGTATCTGGTGTATCTTATCCCGCACACGGATTGAGTAAAAATAAATAAGTTGTTATTATAGTGTGTATTTAGAAAAGTTGTGAAAATTTGATTATATTTAATAATTAATTATTATATAAAAACTTTTTAATTGATTATAATAAAATTATTTTTATGTTTAAATATATTAGTTAAAAATTAATTTTAAATTAATCTGATTCGTTTGAATGATATAAAAAAATTATTTTTATGTATTAAATTACTAAAATAGATATAAAATAATTAAAATAGTTATTTGATTGAGAATAAAATAATATTTACATATAAAAATATAAAGAATAATTTATAAATTAAAATTATAAGTTTCAATATTCAAAGATTATAAAAATTAATTTCAAATTTTTTTATAATACATTAAATTTCATATAAAAATTAAAATTTATTTTATCAAATATATTATAATACTGTACAAATAATTTTAAATAAAAAATATTTACACAATAATTTAAGCCCAACCAAATACACACACAATCTCTATTTCTATGATACAGCTATGTAGTACATGGATAAGAGTTGTGGCATAATAAGCCATTTATTCTTGGGTCTCGGCTAGTGTCAAAACATAATTTATATATATTTCTCTGAATTTATATAATATTACACTAAGATATCTTTTACTTAAATGTGTATACAGTTTAATCTAAAATATTTTATACTAATTAATTTTTTTATATTTATCTGTAAAACAATTCTGTTTATTATTAATAAAAAGATATTTGCTCGTGTATAAAGTTTGCTAAACTTAGATCGTAAAAAAAATAATAATAAATCTAATAAAATCTTCAATATTTAAATTCAAAATTTATTACACGTACGTGTGAATATAAAATGTTACTCTATTATTTACTATTGTTCGTATCATATATACAAAGTACACTAATATTCTGGTTTCATACTTGACTTGTTGGTTACAACCATGTATCTATTACTTCATGACAAATACTGTTCACTATGTAAGTATAAATGAAAAGGACACCGCAAGTGTGAGCAAGCAGGAAAATATTTTTGTAGTTATTTAATTTTAAAAATATTATTAAATAAAAATTTAACTGAAAATGTAAAAGTATCGTACATCCATGAACAGTTATAAAAATTAAAAGCTTATAAAGAAAATTAATGACAACTTCTTTATTAGGTACTTTGTTTATTTATATTTAAAAGAGGGAATGAATGAAGGACAAACTGAGATAGACACATGCTGATACCTCTCTACTACTGCTCTCTAGTCCCTAGTCTCTCCTGCTTCTATCTTGACGATGCTTTTCTTCTGCTTGTCTGTCTTTCTGTCTGCTTCTGATTCCATAGCTGGAGCTAATGCTGCATCACATAGCTACCTAGCCCTACTTCTGCTATTGCTGGCTGCACCTTCGATGTTTCTCTCTGGCTCATTTAATTTAAAGCTTTTAAAGCTCTACGCGCATGGCATGGGATTTGATTGAGGATGGAATTTAACTTCTGACCATTCCTTTTTAAATGCAACATCACAATATGAAAATTATGTCCTTCAGCACTCCTATAAATAGGGACTTGCGTAATGTTACAAAGAAAATTTTGATAGGATTTAATTATAATTTGTCAAAATTCAAAGATAAATAATAAATTATTAAATAAGTTAAAGAGACAAAAATTACTCATCCATCCTAGAGATAATAATATTAACAACTCATGCTATAAAAAATTTCAGGCAAAATAAGTAAAATAATGTAAAAGAGAGGATTTGGATTTTGGAGCGATGACTTTTTCTATTTCTATGACTTTCACGGATTTTTGTATTATTCGTCTTCAAATCTCTCGACTTCAATAATGAATTTATGGAAAGTCTAGAGAAATAAGAGAAAAATGACCTCCACAAAGAATTTTGACTTAGAACAATAGAAGGGACCTCAAATATTAATGTAAATCTAAGATATAGGAATAAGAATGAATAAGAAGAGGGCCTATAAGCCTATAACCAATAAATACAACGAGAAACCAAGAAGAGTTGACAACCCCACTTGATTCTTCTTTTTTCTCTACCTAATTCTGTATTTAGTACATAACCTAAAATGAACGATAAAGACAAGAAAAAATTGAAATGATGTTGGCAATATAAAGAAATAACAGTAAGACTGTAGGGACTAGGGAGGACAAGTATGAGGATGCTCGTATCTAATCTCCTACTATAGTGACAAGCGACTCCCCGTGCTGAAGAATGAATTTCACTTTGATAAACCAACTTTATTTCATACTAACTTATGTTGGGCCTTCTGATCAAAATGATCATATACTCAACATCTAACTTTGGTTTAGCATAAGTGATTAGAGTAGAATGAGATAGGATAAACTGAAAGCGACAAGTTCAATCATTTCTAAATTACAAAGAAAAGAGATCAATTTAACTTTGCCAATTTAATTAACATTCTAAATAAATAACCCAATCAAATTTAATAAATTATTGATTTGCACCATATATTGAATTTGGCAAAAATTAGGTTTTGTAGTCCTTCAGATTATACGAATCAATCTTAAATATACGGGGTTATATACTTGAATAATGTTTCTCGTGGTGATCTCACACCTACACAACTGCCAAAACTTGATTTTTCTACAGCTAATCCACACGGTTGCAGATGAATCAAAATTCGAATGTTTAAATTACAAATATGTAGACAGTCATGGGTGTTGAGAGTTGTTTTTAGCCATGGATTTCCTTCCATATAACACTTTGTATGAAAAGACATAGCATATATACAATAAAATAGCAGAGAAAAAATTACAAGCGTCTTGGTAATTGGTATAACCAATATGCCAATTGATTAGGGCATTAAACTGCCGACAAAAATTGCAGTGACCACCCGAGCCTTGTATGCTTGCAGAACATCAACCAGTAGCTTGCCTTGTAAAAGTTTGACTGCAAATATATGCTCAAGCTTCTATAGTCATTCACCTAAAATATTCCAAGGATCAAATGTCAGCACCACGCTAAGTATAGCTTGACCTTTTGGCTAAAACGTCAATCCAGGTGAAGGATCATTAAAAAATTATAGGTCAGGTGCCCACTAAAATTCCAAAGATTGGTTGTGTTAACTATATCTTATGCTGATCAGTCCTTGCTTCTACAATAATTTGCTAGCTTGCAAAAACAAGACAACTATTTCATTACTGGAATTATCTCATTCTTAATCATGAATAGTAGAATTAAGGTCAATTGTCTTCAACAATGTCTCTCGCATATCAAATTAAACTGCCAGTTCAGCACCTTCAAGTAACCAATGAACATAATAAATACATGCAAAAAGCCACTGAGAGAAATATGCAGAAAACAGATGAGAGGCAGAGGAAACAATCCATAGATCATAGTTTTTTACATGTAGGATCCTCATGTGAGGACATGAACACGATGATAGGGGGGGAGCAAAATAACAAAAGACAGTGAAGGAGATGAAAAGAAAGCAGCAATTTAACAAAACCCAATTTAAAAATATGTTACCAAGGAATTCTCCTCTTGCATCCCATGGGCGATTTTCAAAAGACTTCCCAATAATACTGCCTTTCTTATTTTGAGTCCCCTCCTCGCAGCAGTAGTGTGGAAAATAATCATTGAACTTTTTGCTTCCTAGTTCATCGACTCCATTGAAGAGAAAGTTTCTCAACAAATCCTATGGGATAAAACAGGAAATGAGGATCTGTAATACTAGATTGCAAAGGAATAAAACCAACCTGAAATTTGGGCTACCTTTGCAAGTGTGTCCCCAATCAGCTTCTTCAAAACACCCTGTCCTGGATCCTACTTTCCAAATGTTTCCATGAACCAGGTCCACAAAAAAAGGGGAAAAAAAAATAGAAACGGACCATACATTCTAAATTTAAGTCCTAGTTAGATTGGCTGCCCAATGTTACATAGATTAAAACTTCATCTCATACTTATCTGTCAATTTTATTGTCCTGATTTGAATTGTAGAAAATAGCTTTTAGGTTCTAGAGACAATAAGTTAGCTAACTCCTTTAGACATTCATGTTCGCATCATATATAAGCATAACCATCTTGTTTGGCAATCTTATCTTAATAGTTATCTATAAGACTTTTAACTGATGCTAAATCAGTGAAGATCCTTAGTGAATAAGAAAATAGTAAACCAATTATAACTATGACGAGCATAAGTTTTCTCATGACCAGATCACCAATCATATGTCTGACTAAAGAACAAAATTTGAGACAACCCCAAACTACCTTTTCCGCTCTCCATGTCAGATATCTATGTTGTGCCTCAAGATTGCGGAAAATCTGAGATGCATCTGTCTCCTTAACTGCTTTGCATATCAATTCCAACCATACCTGCAAGAGTAACAGTCAACAAGATAAAAAATAACACATTTATAGGGTCAACTATTTGGAAGTTTACGAAATATATTACACTTGGCAAAATATGAATTGTCATATTCATAAAGTTGACCATGATGCTGGGGTTAATACCTTGTAATAATCCCTGAACGCAGAATACAGAATATCATATTTGTGCGGGCTTGAAGTAAACTTTGTCCAAATGACAATTGGTGAAAAGAATTTTATAGACTCACTTGTGAGCTTCCCTCCCCATGGAAAAAGCTGCATGAAATCTGTGTTCAGTCAACACACTAAGTCCTTTTAGAAAGAACTACTATAATTAACACAAACAAAGGCATACCCGTGAGGACTTTAATTAACCAATACTAACGTAATGGGAAATTTGCAAAGAAAGAATTCTTGGTAAAAGTATTTCCAGTAACAATTAATCACTCACGAATCAGGCCAATACGTAGTTACTCATTAACTAAACTTTTAACATTATTAACCAGCTCAGTGGTTAATTGTTCCTAAACTAAAAATACTTTTACCAAGAATTATTTTCTTGTAATTTTAGCTAAAATATTTGCAGTTACCTCAGCATATTTGAGGCCAAGAGGAATTAAGCTTTTAAAGTACTTTTCCTTGTAGTCATACTGATTGATGATATCATGCAAGGGGTTAAGGTCCCTGTCATCATTAATGCAATGCTGCAAGGTTAGTGCTCCACATTACATATAGTAATTTGTCCTTAATGTTTGAAGCTATAAATGGCACAGTGGGAAACCTTTATCACATTGCCAATGACATTGGTGAAGAAAAATTAGACATCTAAGACGTTTATGGCGTAAAAAATATTGGTGAAAAAAGGTGAGCACAGCAGGCTGTCACATTATTCTTCATGGATTTGGTATTCATTTCTAAATTATAGTCTTTTCTGTTATATTATTTTAGCCAAGTCTCCAGCGTATGGATATAATAAGGATAATTTTGGTACATATAACTTAATTTTAAATAGTCAATCATAGACACTCTCCATGCTAAAATCTCATTTATCTAGAATTTGACATCTTAAGATGATAGAGCTAGCAAATTTTTTTGAACTAGGATTTCAGGGCCCTCTATTTACAAATCCCCATTTTAAAGAGAACAAATCAGCACTGCAAGTCTTTCTGTGATCGTAGTTCTGCTGATTAGGGCTAAACTTCATCTTCTTCAAGGTTCAACAAAAATGTAGTAAACTGAAGGGCTAGACACTTGCAGTAAAACAACTACGATTTTCTAACTAAAGTAACATTGAGATTTTTCAATCAAGAGCATATCAGAAAAGAGACACGAACCTATTTCACAAAAGAATGAAGCATTCTCTTAAAATGATTAGCCAAGTAAATTCACGCCTATTGAAATAAGGTATTTTCTTTAACCAAGTTCAATCAAAGACCTGCTAATGAGACTAGTTGATACACCTATTCTTGTAATATTAGTAGACAGTAAAACATATGCATTTACCACACCCAAATGAAGACATAAAGTTCTATGTTGTACATATCCCGAAAGTATATATTTACATAGATTAGAAGCTGGCTTATATTGTGAAGTTAAAACCGAATGATTCGCACTTTGACTTCATAATGTAAATCAACCCAAGGTAATTTTTCATAAATTAATGTTTAGTGATAAACTTTTCTTGGATGGGAAAATGTTGACTTGCCATATATAAGTTCCCTTAAGCAGAAATGTGACTTAGGAATAAGTTTAAAAATTGCAAGGATAATCCATATTGCTAGACTTTTCCACAGCTAGAAGTAAAGAATGAAGAAGAATATTGTTTATACATTTATAGAAGCGGATTGCAATAGCTATGGAAGAAGATGCTAACTTACAACACAACAATGTTTGTCCTAGCAGAGGTGAAAAAGTTAGCACAAAATATGGGGACATCATAGTCTGCTTTTGGAAAGACAGTAAAATCCAAAACCTGCACAAGAGTTTGAAGGCAAAGAAAAGAAGCAGTAAGCATCTTGTAAAAGCAACCTTTCAGATCATCTAACAGTAAGAAAGATTGGAGAATACTTCAGCAAAGACTTTTCAATTATTTTATTGTTGAAATGGAACAGCAAAACTGCCAAAACAGGTTCAAGTTCATATCAAGATGGGAAAAAAGTTAGGACACGGCTGAAATCCAATGCCTTGTACTCAAATAAGGAGGATCCAAAGTTATAATAACTCAATTAAGAAAAGAAGCAATCTTCGGCCACTTATTTTTCCCAATGATGTACTTATTACTTCAAAATAGCTGCAATACAATTAAGGATGGAAATGGTATTATGGTAAATTAACTAAAGCTAGAAATGCCACAGTAATAGGCATTTTGACTTTGAAGTCTGGAGAACTAGAGAAGATATTTGATGTAGTGAAGTCGGTGTGTCAAGCGAAAATGATTCTATTATGGATTATATTGTTAATTACTGCAATGGACTAGGGATCATGTCAGTGTTACACCTCCTAAGGATCAGAGATGTCATATGAAAACAGATATCCAAGGAAATTTACTGGATCTGTTAAAATGCATTGTTTCAGATGAAGGACCCTTCATTGAAAAAGGAAAAAGAATATTAACATTGGCAGAAATATGTACAGATAAGTTTAAAATTTGAAATCACTCCATCTATAATAAATTACAAGCTATTATAAAGGCTTAAGTTGTTAGAAAGTAGTGGAAACCAATCATATATCAAATTGATATGAGGTTTGATAAACATTTTTAAAAAGACACCTGCATTGTTTCTGTCTCAATGATCAAACTTCGTAGAAGCCTAATCTTGGCTGCTTGGAATGATAGCATACTAAGCTCTCCTTTACCATCCTTAGAATTCATAGAATTAAACTTTTCCTAGCAAGACAATATAAGAAAATGTAAATTGAAGATCTATACACACAAATAACGTGGAGAACAAATTAAGCAAATTTCAGCACAAATTAAGAAAATAAAGCAGAGGACAAGGGGATGAATACGAGCAAAAAATCACAACTAAGAATATGCAAAACAATTAAGTGCTTCAATTAAACTAAATTTAAAATAACACTAGGAATAAAATATAAATGAAATGGCAAATTAAATAACTCAATAACAAGAAAAACAAAAACTATAAGATTTACCGGTTTAGTAATTAGAAAACTAGCTAATGCTCACATACGTAATTCTATCCTCAGAAGAAGAAACTTGAACATTGAAATAGTACACCACATCCTCAACAGGGAAAAACAACAAAATATAAAACATGAGAACAAGATATACACATAATTGTAAGAAAGCTTTTTTTTCAATTAAATATATGATGTAATTACACATTAACCAAACCAAAGCAATTGTTTATTTCATTTATTTTCAGAGGTAAGAAGAATTCATCAACCAGTGTGTTTGATGATTGTCTTAGTTGCTTGTTATACATGTTCATGAAGTGTTAGATTATCAATTACCATTTATTTCAAGATCGGAAGTAGTTGCATCTATCAAGCATCGCAGCGAGCACTGAATGCTGCCATCAAAAGTTTGATACAGCAGCTCATTTCAGTTTTGGAGTTTCAAAGGTTTCAGTTTTTACCCCTAAAGTTAGCTTTCCCCTAATTCTAACAAGCAGTTTTCGGCGTTATTCATCATAACTACTGGAAAGCCAATGATAATCAAGTTTTGAGTAAAACAATCATACGACACTGTAAATAATCAAAATCAAGCATGAATACACTGAAGAAATTCACAAAGATAAGAAAAGAAGAGAGGGACTCAAATAAAAAATCAAAGAGTTCAACAATTTTGCATCACTTAAACATTCTAAAAGTAACAAATCACCATATTTTAAAGCATGCTCATTAGTCTCACCTAGAAGTGGAAATAAGCCAGGTTCTAGGGGTGGAAATAAGTCAGGTTATCCGTTAGCGGCCTATAGCCTAGCCTGCCTGAGGCTTGACCTATTTACTAAATAAGTTAGACCAAAACTTTTTTAAAAGTTTGTTTAACTAAAAAGGTCATGCTTAAAGGCCATCTAATAAGTCTTTTAAGTCGACAGTAGTACACTTTACTGTTTAACTATATATAATATAATAATGTTATTATAATAATTATAAATTATAAATATAATTATTGTTAGATTATATTAATATTAGTGGGATATTAGCTGTGTTAGTAGTGGAATATTAGCTGTGTTAGTGGGATATTAGCTATGTGTGTTAGTTGCTAATTGATTTTAGGTGTATATATAGATATCTGATCATGTGTAATATATATTCATTTTTCCTAAAATCATTTCTGCATTCAAGTTGATATCAGAGCGGGTTTCGACCCTGCTCTGGTCTGGTCCACTGTCTAGCCTCCGCCGCGCATCCTATTGGCGCCTCCAACCTCCGCCGCGCATCCTACTGGCGCCTCCAGCCTCTGCCGCGCATCCTACAGACAGCTTTTCTAGTGACACAACCACCATATTCAGGCGCCTCCAGCCTTCGCCATGCATCCTACCGGCGCCTCCAGCCTCTACCGCTCATCCTACCGACAGCTTTTCTAATGACACAACCACCATATTCAGGACCAGTGTCGACCGATCTGTGCAACCGTTGAAGTCGCGCCGTCATCGGAGTGTTAGTTGCTAATTGAGTCAACTAACTCTCCATGTGAGTCAATTTCTTCCGGGAGCTCCTTTGATATATCTAAGTACCCGAATAGCAGCATCCCAGTGTGAGTCACATGGAGAGTCAAGAAATTGACTCAACTAGCAACTAACACACACAACTATATATAGCGGCTCGTGGTAGCTCCGATGACAGCGCGACTTCGACGGTTGCACAGATTGATCGACGCTAGTCCTGAATATGGTGGCTGTGTCACCAGAAAAGCTACTGGTAGGATGCGCAACAGAGGCTGGAGGCGCCGATAGGATGCACGGCGAAGGCTGGAGGCGCCGATAGGATACGCGGCGGAGGCTAGACAGTGGACCAGACCAGAGCAAGGTCGAAACCTGCTCTGATACCAACTTGAATGCAGAAATGATTTTAGGAAAAATGAATATATATTACACATGATCAGATATCTATATATATATCTAGAATCAATTAGCAACTAACACACAGCTAATATCCCACTAATATTAATATAATCTAACAATTATAATTATTAATTTATTATAATATATTAATATATATAGTTTTAATTAATTTTTAATAAAAATCAAGAACTAAAACTTAAGTTAATAAGTTACAATAGAAATAACATATTTATTAATATTTTTAATATAATATATTTATTAGAATGAAAATAATAAGTTAACACTCACTTCCTACTTTTATAGATGCTTACTACTTTCTTGCTCCGGTCTTTAGTCAATGTGGAACTTGAAGATATATGCCTCTAATAATTTTGAAAGTTGGTATATCTCCAAGTCTCACATCAACCAAAGATTAGAGTAAGAAAGTCGTCAGCATCTATAAAATTAGAAGGTGAGTGTTAAGTTATAACAAAGGCCTATTGGCTTTAAGTAGGCCCGTTGGACTATTTCAAAGCTTAGGTTTGTTAGTTTATGTAAAGACATGTTGACCTATTTAAATGTAGACTTGTTAGTCTATTTAAATGCATCATTGTAAAGTAGGCCTTTAAATAGGCTTTTAGGTCAGACTTTTAAAAATGCCAGATTAGACCTCAAAAATTGGCTTATTACAGGCTCACAAGCCAAACTCAGGCCTTATAACTGGAATACAAATCAGGCCTGTTTAAGACAAAGTCAGGCCTGACCTGTTTCCACCCCTAGTCTCACCCTAGCTCCATATTGCTATCCAAAGTTTGGTACCAATCTTTGTGGCATTTGAGCATTAATCAAGAGAAATTATTTTTCCAAACTAAAAGACAGTTGAAGGAAAAGGCAGTTCATTCAATTTTATTTTATTTTATTCCTTTTCTTCCCGGGTAGTGGTTATATAGAGATGCATTACTAAACTTGGTTTTGAGATTTCTGCAACTGGAACTCACATCTTTCTTCACAATGGCACCAAAAAAGCAATTTTTTTAAAAAAAATTCATAAAAATAATATATTCATTTATTCCTCAATTAAAATTTAAAAAATTATTAACTGCAAAGCCCACCCTTGGTTTGGAGTTCAATGTCAGTAAACAAGACATTATAACAAGTTCGAAAATTGTAAAATAGAATGGAATTAACCCTAATCAACCATTTCAAGAGACCAAGACTAACCCACATATCAGAAAATGAGCATAATCCAAAAAAAGAAAAAAGAAAATAAAACTATACCTGTAAAGGAGAAGGGACCAAGTGGGTGTGAAGTCTGGTTTGATCCAAAGCAAAATCGACAAACTTCTGATAAGATACTGAAAAGCTTAGTATACAAGCTTTTCTCTTGCTCCTCCAGTCACGAGTGGAAATACAGGTAGTGGTACCTATTCTTGTTAATGGAGCAAGTGCATGTTGCAAACAAAAGCTTGAGGAGGAGGAGGAGGAGGAGGAGGAACCACCACCAAACTCCATTAAGCAAAGAGAAACGATTTCTGTGATTTTTTAAGCTTCTACACACAAAAAGTTAACGCATTAAACCTCGCTTTCTCAATTTACCATTACAGTGCCATGTGGGTCGGGAATGTGTACTTCAAAATCAGGCGCATGTGCTAATCCCTGCAACCCGCTTTAGTCTGTAGTCTTTGCCTTCGGAGTTTGATGTTTTTATTGTTTTAGCAGAGTAGTAACTCAAATTGGTCCCAGAAATATACGATATGAAGTTATTTTGGACATTAATTTGGCCAGAGTGTTTAAAATGAACAAAATGAATATAAATTTAGTATTTTAGACATTAATTTAATCTTTAAATTAAATTTATTTTAATACTATAAGGATAAATTTGAGGATTTACATCTTGAGACTGAGAGGATCAATGACTTAGATTTATGGACTGTGTGGTCCACAATTCACACAGGCCACATACTCATATGTAATTTTAACCATTGTGGAACCTGACAGTGGATTGCTCCACGTCCTCCCAAAAATGTCAACCCATGGTTCTTATTATCTTAGAGAGTGAAGTGATGGTCCAAAGAGTAGATTCGCTTTCGGCTGTATGCACAGCTTTTGGGCCTCATTCGTATGGCCCAAATGTGTACGCTCTTTTTTTTTGTTATATAATTTATATGGTCAGAAAAACTATATATGCTCCAAATTGCCCTCCTTTGTTAGAGGGTGTAGTACGTGATTCAATAACTTGATTTTTCAATAACCAATTGAAAAAAATCTTTGTACCAAAAAAATAAAAACGAAAAAAAAAACCTAATTGCCAATCAAGGTTAGTTTAACTAGTAAGTCATCCCTGAACTTTATGGCATGCTTAAACCTTGGAATGCAATAACTTCTCTTCTTTTTTTTTAAATCTAATTTTTTTCTTTTTCTTTTTAAAAGAATGGGAGTTTGTTAGTCTGGCAGGCATACTGCATCTTGTTTTTTTACTTATATCTGAATTTGATAATTGGATGCTTTCGTTATGAGTTTACTTTTGGAAATGTAAATATTTTTGTGTTATTTTTATGAAATTGATTTATTTCAAATTCTTTAGTTATCAAATCGATATTATATAATTATTTGAAAAGTTTAATTTTGATATATTATTAATATAAAACTTTTATACTATCAATTAATTATACATTATCATATATATGACTTTTAAAATAATCAATGTAAAGTTTTGTATATTACTAATTAATTATATATTATTATATATGTGATTTTAAAATAATTATTAAAAAATTAAATATTTTTTATGATGTAATAATATATAATTAAATAATAATATAAAAAACTTTTAAACTGATATTACATTAAAATTAAATCCTTATTTGAATTGAATCAAAATGTTAGAATGACTTTGTTTGGTATAGGAAGGAAAGGCAGAACTACAGTACTATCATGTTGACGTTTTTTTATTTGGTATCATGTTGACGCTTTTTTATTTGGTATCACAATCGTCAAAGAAAGAAAAGGAGATGAGTGGATTAATTTTGTATGAAACTCACTAAAATTTATATTATTTACAATACCTTCATCAATGGATGGAAAAATTCTAATATATACTGAGAATTAGTAATTTTTTAATTGTTTAAATTTAATTTAATAATATTTTACTTTTTAATTTAATAATCTGTATAATTATATATGATCACATGTCAAGTTTTAACTAGTATAATACTCTTAATTATATAAAAAAAATTTCTAATGGGTGAATTTGAGGAGATATAAAAAAAGACAAACAAATTGTTTATTATTTTTTTTTTTATTTTACTAATTATTTTATTTAACAAAAGTATAAAAACAATTCTTTATTACCTTTCCTTTTTTTTTCTTTGCTAATACCGAAAAAGATAAAAACTAACTCTTGTCCTTTTTATCTTCCTTCCATTCTCGGTATTAACATCTGCCTTTTCTTTTCTTTCTCTCCTACTATATCAATCAAAGTGCTTCCAACTTGATTAAATATAGTTAAATGCCATTTATATTATATATATGTCACAAACAAACGGCAGAGAGTGTATTAGTTACGGATGGAAGTAGTTATATACAGGGATGGAACTAGGACAAAAATTTTGATGAATAAAATAAAAATTTTAAGAAGGCTAAATTTATATTTATACAAAATAAAATTTAAGAGCATGTTAATTTTGAAATTGCTCCCTCTGCAGTCTGCATACAAGTGGTTCCACTACTTGGTTATATGTTTAGAGTCATATAAGAAATAAGAAATGAAAATGTATTTATTGTTAATTGCAACTTTTAAAAGTTTACGACGACCAACACATAAGGGTAGAAGATAAAACCAATTAAAATTGATTTAATTATGTGGAAGCAGTGGAATTTAAAAACAGACCTATAATCTTGCTTTAAAGATAAAGAAAAAACAGGCAGATCTTGCCTTTACAAAATATTTTATAATAGCTGAGAAATTGTCACTAGGAGGGGAGGAATCTCTTAATCGTGGGTCTAAAATCAAGTCACGTGTCTCAATTCACATAGACCCTGACACATTTTGACCAAGAAAAAAAAAACTCTAATGCACATAATTTTTTTTAAACTGAGATATATTTTGACTTAATTTTAGACCCCATAATAAGTAAGAAAGTCTCCTCTTAGCTTAATAGAGGGGCTAACGTGACAAGTCTCATTTCACATGTTAGGGTGAAAATCTGATAGAATTGATTTTGACTTATTTATTTGATATAAATTAATTTTTAAGACTTTTTAAAAGTTTAATTTGACTTAAAAAATTATTTATTTTGTAATAAAATTTTTAAATAAATTAGTGGAATAAGTTAATGGACTTAAATTTAAAAAAATTATATTATTTATAAAATTAATTATATTATATAAATATTAAAATATTATAATATATATAAAATAATAATATATATAATTAAATAAACTAATTCGTTAAACTTAAAAGATTTTTTAAAAATAAGAAGTCTAGTCCCTTTAATTATAAATAGGTTTTTTAAAAATGCCTTGACTTATTTTTTTTAAATAGATTAGATTAAGTCAAGTCTTGACTAGATCAAACTTAAATAGATCAGGTCATATATTCTCGATAAATCACCTAACTTATTTTCATCCGCAATCACATATTTAAGGCCTTTGCTTTTCAATTTTTTTTCTAATTTTATATTAAGTTTACTTTGTCACCAATCCTTATGTCATTCCAATTTTTATAGATATTGACACACTATTATTATTATTATTATTATTATTATTACTTTTTATTTTTTACACTTTTCAATACACTAATTTTTTTTTTCAATTCTTATATTATTACATCAAACAATATATACATTCTTTTTCATACCTCATCTAATATTATTTATTATATTTTTTTTCTATCACTTTCTTTTACTTAATCACATCTATTAAAAAGAATATAAACAATAATACACCCCTAAAAAAAATATAAAACTATCTTTTTCCCTCTTTTTTTGTGTATAACAAAAGGCGTAACATAAGTAATATGCAAGAATCATCTCCAATTTTAATTCATATATGCAGTTATCTTGTTCCCTCTCCATCTGCTTGAACGATTTGGGCGCAAAGTTCACACTGAAAAAACCAGTAATGTAATAACCTGCAATGCAAGACAAGTTTGACCCTATTTTGGACAGCTAGGGAATGTTTATCCAGTTCAAGTTTAAACGACCCTGTGATTAAATGTAAATAATTTTGTGGTTAACGAAGTTTAATTTTGGATCCACTGATAGTAACTTCTTCCCGTGTGCTTGGTATTACTTGTTTGTATCCTACGAGCCACCTAGTTATTTGTTTCTATGCTTAAATATCACTGTCCAAACATGTCTTTGTCAGAGCTACTCACAAAAAAATTTCTCATAACAGGCTAGAAGTTAGGAATTTAATGTCCAGATTGAGGAAGTTTCTTCCCCATGAAACAAGGAATAAATGAGCAACAAAAGTCCTCAATCCCATGCAAAAAGCAAAGACACAAGGAAAAAAATACAACCCATTAGCTAAATTTTCAAAGTAAGGATATCAGATTCCATACTTGCCCACTTCTAGCTAAGAGAGTAGTTAGGAGAAAGATGTCATGATCTTTAGCGTTGATTTAGAACCCTGGCTGTCATTGCATTGTTTGCTTTCCGGTCCTTCTTTCTGTTTACCTTTTACCTGCTTGTTTGTTTGTTCTGTGGATGTTGTTTGAAGTTTTTTTATCACAAGGTACTTGTGCTAATAGGGAGATCACAAATCATTATGGTATATATATCTTTTCTCTAGACTTTGATTATAAATTAACTAGTATAATATTGATGAGAAATTCTTGCTTAAATCATGGGCACTTTGTTAGGTGCACCAAGTCAATTATGATTTAGTATTTTCATAGATAATTGTGTTACACAATTAATTTCATAAAAATTAATAAAAATATTAAGTTTTGATTGGTTTGGTACACCTAACTATGGTGTTTATTTTTTAGGTAAGAATTTCTCTAATATTGATACAACATTTATACGCAAAATACCATCTTTTATTTTGTTTTTAAATGAGGCCATGTTAAATCTAAGAGGGAATGAGAAATGCGGATGTGGGAATCGAGCTCCCACTACATAACCACAGCTACTGATAAAGATCACGAGCTGGTTGCAGAAAATATGTATGATCCAGTGATGCGATCTTCAGATATAATTTTTTTTATTAAAACCTAAAAATGGTATATAAAAATTTTGTGACTCTATTTGTTAATTTTTTAAATTTTATGGATGTGGACATCGTTTATATCAGGATATGTTTGTTTAAAGTGAAAATTGACAAAAAAAAAAACTTGGGACTTGGGAGAGAGAAGTGGAAATAGAATGAGATGAAAATGTTCTCTTTTCGCTCTGGATTACATGCATATAGAGTGAAAAATTACTTTTAACTCACACTTAAATTATAGGAATAATCAAATTAATTATGTGAGATGAAGTGTAAATGAGTTACACTATAGTTATCTGTCTAATTTTTTTTTTTAACCAAACAAGTGCGTGGTTGAAAAGGGTGTGACTATAACGTTTTGACCTTATTATTTAAATTTTTTAGCATACAATACTTTTTCTTTAAAAATAATAATTATTATTTTTATAAATTTATCTATATTAAATATTCAGTTTAGCTACCTCAAATTTTTTGTTCGCCATTGTTATGATACACAATATCTGTGACAAAAAATTCCTAAATGATAGAGAAAACAAGGAACCAATACAAAGCTAAGTGAAAAGATGAAATCATTTCAATGTATGATCACAGTAATAAAGGACCACAGATGATTGACTCTATAATTGAACTCTGCTCTGGATGTATTTGTTGACGTATGGTCATGACAATGGTAGAAGCTCTGATATACTAGCTAGTTGACCAATTAGTATGTGGGCACAACTTTACAACAACAAAGTACAAAGGATAGTTGTTGGGGGAGAAAGAAGCGAGATGAAAAAATTTGGTGAGTTTTTTGGTTGCAAACTTAACGGGTATCTCCTTGTAGTTTTGCACTTATCGAGTTGCTAAAAGCAAGAATAGAGAACAGTGCTTCCCTCAAGTGTGTCCAACGAACAAGGCCAACCCAATAAAAACAACACCTTATGACATACTCTCTAAATTGCAGAGTGGGGTATAGTCCTTCCACAGAAGCCTAAATAATAATAATAAATGATATTTCTACATTATTTTTTTTACATAATGTTTACATTTTACTTATTTGAAAAATGAAAAGTAAAGAAAGAAAATGTTAAAATGTGTACTTTTCTTGTTTCATTACTTCAAAAAAAATATTTAAAAATAATGTAAAGAAAATAATATGCAAAGAACATCACTAAAATAATAAATCAAATGTCAAATTCAAGCCCCGTAACTAAATGATATTATATTTTATGCTTTCTGTCTCAAAGGACTTGGGGGTTTTCCTTTGTGGGAGAAAATCCAACCCCATGAGACATTTCAATAGTGATTGCCTGACCATATGATCTTAAAGCTCCTCCTTTTTCTTTGTTGGTATTCAAATTCACATCAATTTTTTCAAGTGGAAACATAAAATGCTGTAGTGTGACTTTTCTTTTGATGTGCCTAGCTAGGGAAGGAAAAAAGTTTAGAGACTACTTTGTTGCAGCATTATTCATCTTCCTTTATTTGCCATTTATTGAAAGGATTCATAAGCAAAATTTCATTGTAGTTCTGGTTGCCTCAGTGCATTCTCTTTTTGTTTCTGAAATGCAATGTTGGTGCTCAATTGCCAACCCGATTGGAAGGGGAAATAAAAACTCATCTTATTGTCTTTAAGCAAATGGAGCATCTTCCTTTTTTCTCAGGAAATTGTTAGCATCACCACTATATGTATTTGTTGCATTCTACGTACATTAATCAAGGTAGTATTCCATCAAAGAAATTAAAGATATGCAATTCACAAATGCCAAATAGAAAAATATCATTTTTGGGTGTAAACTTTACATATTTAAGATTGGAATTTTAATAGGTTCAATGAAAATAAGAATGGAAATTGTGGCATTACTATTAGGAAAATTATTCATCATTTTAATCTGAAAAATGCAAATTTCTTCTGATATATTCCATGAGAATGAAATATTGGTGAGAACTGAGAAGACTCAATTTATACTTTTAAATTGCATTAGCCCACTAATTAATCTTATTTGGGTGTATACCATGTTTTTATATTTAAATAAAATGAACATGATTTGGTAGAATCAGTCCAAGGTATAAGTCAAATTAAAAAGATAGTTTAACCAAATTTTGAAAACTGATGGAATCCAAAGTTTTGCTTGGAGCGTTGGAAGTGGAAACAAAGTTACAAAAAGATACAGAGGTCTGATATACTATATGATCGATCATAGAGGGTCAACCCTCTTGCCTGATATTGGACTTAGTTATGCATCGCGTGAAATGTGAAGTTTCCTAACCTTCTCAGCGGTCAGCGCTCTTGCCACAATTCATCTGCAAGGTATAAACGTATATTGATGCACATTACAGTAGCATCTCTAATTGTCCCATTTTGCAGTGGTATTTATGCAAATAAGTAAAAGTGGATCAACATACAATAGTGGTACCTAAGAATCTCCTAGGTATTCTAAGCTTTACAACATTTTGCATAATAATAACAATAATAATAATATATATACGTGTCAAACAACTGATTCAAGTGGCAGACTTAATTTGCTAATGGGCACCATTTACTTGCCCCAATTTTAGACTTGGTGTGTAGATTTTGGTCATAAAAAACGCTTGCCCACATAGAAAGAGGGAAGAACGAGAGGAAGCCTCCAAATTTCACACTTGAGTACTTGACTTTTAACGTTAACACTTTATCAAATGGTCCAAACTCCCCACAAAAAACCACACAACTCTGCATAGACTCAGTGACTATTCATGCAATAGCGCGATCACCATATTAGACCTTCAAAGTTAGTGAACTCTTTCTTATTCTCTCTCTGATCCGATCTCATGTCTCAAGTCACAACGGTCCTCAACCTCATCCAAGGTACGTATTGGAAAGAATGCAAACAACAACAAAAACACGAAATCTGCTTACCCCGAAACCTATATAGAAAAGCAACAAGAGGAAAAAAGCATAGCATTGGTTCCAGTTCTTTGCTTTGGACCTTTCTTTTGGCCCCTTCTCTCCCCTCGATATTCACAATCACAAACACACACACACTCGTTCTCTCTCTTCCTGCGCAAGTCCAACTATAAGAACAACTAATCTAACAATGTAAATGTAACGTAGTAACAAACAAATGAAAAATCTCTTGTATTATACGGTCTTACCATTGAGAAGTTCACGTTCCATTGTTTCCCCAAAGTCAATATTTTCTCACAGCCTTAAAAGTTAAAACTTAAAACCCCACCACAGCGAGAAATTCTTGAAAACTATGTGAATATTACGCTACTTTACTAGTAACGTAACGCTAACGTTAAATAATCATACACGATTACATGGTATTAGAATAAAAATAAAATATTATTTAATTAGACCATAGTTGCAAATTTACTGAGTATTAGATTCTCTAACTATTTTTTCCACTATATCTATGTTCCTTCACATACAGATAAATTTTTAATTAAATATAAGTTATTACAGACACTTCATTTAATATAAAATATGTATAAAATTATGAGATCTATATTAAAAATGTATCTACATTAATGTATGAAGTGACTAAAAAAAGACATAGTAGACCAAATCTATAAGAGAATTTCTCTCACCTTTCACATGCCATTTCTTCTTAAACCTACCACTTCCACTTCAACTAGCTACAGAAGCTCTCTCTCTCTCTCTCTCGGTTTCTCAGTGTGAGTCCTAGCTGTCCAACTATGGTGCACAAGCACCAGCGCCACCATGAAAACATGGAGGAGGAGAGAAGAAGAAGAAGTTCAGAAGACCAAGAGAAACGACCCAAGTTCTTCATAAACGACAACATCGACATTCTGATGGAAATCCTTAAACGACTCGACGGTCCGTCGCTGGGTGTGGCGGCCTGTGTGTGCCGCCTGTGGTGCACCCTCACCCAAAACAACGACTCCCTGTGGGAGCACCTCTGCTTCCGCCACGTGTCCACTCCGCCTCCGCCGTCGGTTCGGGCTGTGGTGGTGGCTCTGGGCGGGTACAAGCGGCTGTACATGATGTGCGTGAGGCCGGTTCTGAGTCGACTCAGTGAGTCGGAGCGGGTGAAGAAGCTAGTGTGGACTCGGCACGAGGTGCAGCTCTCGCTCTCTTTGTTTTGCATTGACAGCTACGAGAGGTTGGGGGGAGGAAGTGGAAGGCTTAGCAGCGACGCGTCCGCATCGTCCCTCATGTTCCTCTGCAACCCCGTCAACGTCTGATTTATTGACTTTTTTTCCATTTGCGATTCGTTTCGGAATTCAAATACAGAATCTTCTGATGATGATGAAGGCCTCCTATTAGTGATTAGTACCAAAATAAATAAGAACCACTGGCCGGGTATTTGTCTATTAGCATACACCCCATTAAAATATCAGCTATTCGTTTGTTTATTCTTATCTCTTTGTTTCTTTTTTTTTTTTCCCCTTCATATTGTTGCTATAGTTATATATTAATATAAGCTTAGAATAAGCATGGATTGCTCTCTTACATTTATATATGCAGCTCTTTTGAATTCATTGCGTACTCTCGTACTCCTGCGTCTTCTTTTTTACATTCTTTAATTTGTTTTATTTTAGTTTATTTTCATGAAATTTGACAGTGAATATGTTCTCACTATAGTGTTTATCATAAACCACCTGAGTCTATATTAATATCATTTTTTCCTTTTATTAGTTATTATCTTTGCCCTTCTTGCTTTTATCTTAAAAAAAAACAAATTGCTTTCCTGGCAGACATTAAAAATTAATACCACATTGTAAGCATTTTTTAACTCTAAACATTTAATCATAAAGACTTTAATATTATATCAAAAATTAATTTTAAAAAAAAAAAAATAAACTGTTTAGTAAATACTCATGCATGATTTTATATTTAATAATATTTTTCTAATATATTATTCCATTATTAAATATCACTAGTATCATTAATTATTTTAATTATATAGAATGACATTGACATAGACCTAAGGAAAAATTACATTATATTTTCTTAAGTTTGACTTAATTACATCCGACAATCATTTTATTTCAGAAATTATATTAACCTCCATTAAAATTTATATTGTCGTTACACTAACTTCTCTTAATATTTATATTGTCATTATATCGAACTCCTATTAATCATTGTACTTACCTCTCCTGTAGGAGAAGTCAGTGTCGGGATACAAACAAAAGCAGTTACAAATGTAAATAAGATAAATATCAAGAAAAATCAATGTAATTTTCTCCAGACTTAAAAATATGTAAAGATATTGTAGTGTAAATATTATCCAATTTGGATCTTCCTACATGAATTTTTCACCCATATCATGTCAAGAGAGAAAGACAAAAAAAAAAAAAAAGCTAATGAACCCTACATGAATAATAGTGGTGAGTCCTATTATAATTTTGTTTTTCTTTCTCTTGACATTATATTGTCATGTGAATATTTTAATTGAGAAGATTCAAATCCTCATAATATATTTTCTCAAACGAATCTAATAAATTTAAAACTAATATTTGAGTGTAGCACTTATTTTTCTTCTAAAGATAAAGATTCGAGAAATCTTACATATTTCAATTGATAATTGACTCACTCAACTAAAAAGTAAAAAAAAACACAAAACACAAACATACATGCGTACACATAATTGACTCACACATCGAGGATCACACAACAAAGCTCACACACTACATATGGGGCGGAAGAAGGGTCACTTAAACTTTGCTCATGCGAGACTTTACCAACTGAACTAGTTACACCTTCGAGTGTAACAATTATATTATTGTCTTAAAATCTCACTCTCGGACACTTATTGGAGAGAGTCAATAGAGTAAGAGAAAAGATAATTTAGTTATATTACATTACATTTCTTTATATTTGGGGATATTTAATTTTATCCCTAATTGTTATACAAAAACCTTAAAAGACAACTATAAAAGAATTGAGGGAATTTATACAAGGGATTGCTAACCTCCATATCTTTATGTGAAGGTTAGCAATTTGTTTTAAACAAAAAGACCAAAACTTTATTTTATAAAATAATTTAGTCTAAAGGTATTTTGGTAACTTTTGATTATCAAATTTAATAAAAAATATAATATTAATATAAACTTTAATGATGAAAGAGAATATGACTCTTCTCATTAAATAAGAAAAAGATTTAAAAACTAAGAAATTTAGCTATTTAATAAGAAAATTACGTAATTTTATTTTTATAAAATAAATAAATTTGTATACGTATTTTAAAAGTTGCATAACAAAAAAAAAAATTGAATGAATAAATTTGTATTGTGTTTAATTATTTGAATGAATAAATTACGTAAACCTTTTAAATTATATATAAGAAAGATTACTAAACAAAATTTCATAACTCAGTTATGTAGTACAAATTATTTTTGTGCTTGCAAGATTTGACGATACTACAATACCAACCTTTTAAAAAAAATAAATATAAAATAAAAATAATTTGTACTAAGAATTTGTTTGGAAAGTAAAAAAATTATACCAAATAATCGATTATTGTGAAATTTATAATCTTTTATTATTTAGGTATGTTTGTTAAAAAATAATTTTAAGATAATCTATTTCATTTGAATGATGTAAAAATAATTATTTTTACATTAATAATTGAAAAAGGATATGATTATTTGTTTTTCTTTTAACATTAGATTTTTTATATAGTAAAAAATTTATAAAAAATTGAATAAAATTTCTAACTTTTTTCCAATTATGGAAAACATGTGAAAATATATTTTTTTACACAATATATATTCCAGCTTTTGAGTTTAATTGTTATACATTGTCACACACCAACAACAATCGACATGATATAGGTGACTTTTTAAGAGTTAGAATAAGAGATAAACATTTTTGCAATATCGATTGGATCACACAACAAAAAGTCTTTACACACACACTTAAATCCTTTCATATAACAAAGGAGTTTGAGAGGTAAGAAACAAAAATAAAAATATGACATTGTTTTAAAACATAAATATCGATCACAAACTCCTAGTAATAAAAATAAAGAGAAGTTCAAAATAAATAGTCTTACATAGTTAACTTGAAATTAGACAATCTTTAAATAACAACAATGCCACAAACTCCTAGTTTGGTAGTAAAGTTTTAACAATATCATCCCTCATTGAATCCCGAATATGATCCATGTAGTCGAAGACAATGCATTTAGGTAGGTCATTGTCATCATTGGTAGCATCATCATCATCATTTAAAATTCTCATCACTAACAATCTCAACATCTGATGCTATTTTGTCTAATAAAGTGGAGAGAATCATCTGAACCTGAGTGGAATATTTAAATTTTGATGATTTAAAGATAATTCTTCCATACGGTGAATGTTATATTACATTATGACTATTAAATCTTTATATTTGGAAGATGATATTGCTCATTTATTTAATTTTTGGATCCCAATAATTATTTGCACTGAGCAATATTTAAATAAAAAAATTATAAAGGCAAAGATAAAAACATGGAAGTAATATATAAAGGACTAGTTAGAATATCAAACCCAGGGAGGATGTGGAAATTTATTTACATTATGTAGGCTTCATTTCTAACATCACGTGCTCTACCTTCCCAACCTATGTCTTTATGTTTTGAAGGTTAGCAATTTGAGGCACTTTCCATAAACAAAAGGCCAATATCCAAAATTTTGGAATCTTTTTGGATTTTATAAATATAATTTAAACAGTCTAAAACGGTATTTTGGTATTTTTCTTGG
Organism: Ormosia semicastrata; assembly: GCA_029884595.1. Taxonomy (NCBI): domain Eukaryota; kingdom Viridiplantae; phylum Streptophyta; class Magnoliopsida; order Fabales; family Fabaceae; genus Ormosia; species Ormosia semicastrata. The sequence continues at coordinate 3,554,330 of JAQQTO010000026.1, read as the reverse complement.
ATCTTTTGATTATCAAATTTAATAAAGAAATATAATAATTAATATAAAAAAACATGTTTTTCCAAAACATTTCATAAACGAACTTCATTGAATATATCTTGACTCTTCTCATTTCTTTGCAAATATAACCATAATCAATAAGAAAAAGTATAAGTAAAATCATTAATATCATCTCCAATTTAGCTTGTATTTTTAATAAAATGACCTTGTCCCGCAAAGAAAATTTGCACGTAATTCTTATTTTTTATAAAAAATAAATAAATTTGTAGTTCAAACATCAAGAAACAAAAGTGAAGTCAAGTTCCAAAAAGTGATTTAGATTTCCAAACACCTAAAAAAAAGTTTTATATATCACCGCAAACACCATCCAAAAAATGATTTTTATATATATATATATATATATATAATTTTATAATATATAAATTATATATATTGTGTTTAAACCTTATTTGAATGAATAAATTACGTAAATTTGTCCTTTTTCAAATTATATATAATTGAGAGAAACTAAACAAAGAATTCTTAACCTTTTCATGACACTACTAATAGCATATGGACTCATCATGTAGTTATCGATTGGGGTTGTGTGAGACTCAAATTATTTTTTAGTCATTGATCTTTTTCTTTTCTCTCAAGATTTTCAATGTCAATTTTCCAAAATCAAAGAGAGAATACTACAATATCCAACCTTTTTATCCCCCGAAAATAAATATAGGAATATGCATGTTCAAAACTAATTTGTACTAAGTCAATGATATAAGATTTAACACCAAACAAATATTATGTTTCTAAACTATTTTTTATTAAAACCTACCAAGATTTTTTTTCCCACCAAGGTTTAATTTTCATAGTTATTTGTCCGGTAATTCCAACCAAGTCCAGTTCCTTTCCAAAGATTCTATACCGAGTTGCCATTTTTTCTTTATTGCATCCCACTTGTTAATTTAAAGCTCATCATAATTCATACTCCAATTTCCCTAGCATTTCTCCACCCTTGTTTAGTCAAGCCACTCCCATGTGTTTTAGATTTGCTTGCTCAAATTAAAACATTTTTATATCCTCCATAATTTAGCAACACATTTTTTTTTATCCTATCTGATAACAATATAGTAAACAAAAAACCTGTTAAGTTGTAGAAAAAACGAACAACAAATGACAGGTAGATCAAAAGCAAAAGCATATTAGCTAAAGCAAAACCATATCAGCACAGAGAAATAGAACTATAGTTGAGAATTGAGATAGTCTTCAACCCATTTTAATATTTGAAACAAACTCTTTAGCTCCCTAAACTAAGAATAAGAGAACTCATCACTATTAAAGAATTGCAAAACCAAATGACAATACTAACTTTAGTTATGCTTAATAATGCATCAATTCAAACAAGTAAGAGTCAAACATAAGTTTTTTTTTGGTGAGCTAAGCATCCTCATTATCAACTTATAGTTCCTTAGGCCTTACCCTTTCTCTTTATGCTACATATTTAATCAATTTGCAAATCCATTGTCCAAAAACATTAATGTTATATGAAAGTGTTCTATTATTTAATAACATCATTGAACTTCAAACATCATTTCAAATTGAAAAAGACACAAATCATGAATTTGGCAATCTTTTTTTGTATGTTAATGAGTTTAAAATGAGAATCAAACCATCACACACACAGATTAACAAATGATTCAAACGATGTAACACAAATTCAAACGATGTTCAACCAACTTCATCAATCAAGTTACACCTAAATGGCGGCAACTATCAAAAGATGTTACACCTAAATGAAAAATAAGGAAAAAAAAAACTAAGGAAAAAATAGAACAAGGCGGATCACGGATCTAGAAACATGTAGGGGAGAATAAACAACCATAGATCTAGCATATAGGGGAAAAGAAAAAAATACGGGAAAACTATAAGGAAAGAAAATAGAAGAAGTCGATCTACCACCTAAGGTAGCAACGACAAGGGCACAATGATCGAACCCCACACGATGACGGCGGACACGGACCAGGAGCAACCAAGCGATCATTATTCCTACGCGTGCCTTCGGTAGTGTTTGGTGGAAGGTATGAAAGATTTAAGGAAGATTAACATTGATGAACTTTGGTAGGAAGGTAATGTAAAGTGACATTACTAAGAAGGACTGTTGGGGATGAGGAGGTTATTAAGGGAAAAGTTGTGAATAATAGTAAAAAATTTAATCAAACCGTTGGGTCCTTAAGCTGGTCACAAAACAGTTGAAACTGGTGTAAAAAAGCTTTTTTAAGATCTAATTTTTGTACCAAAACATAATAATTATTTAACAAAACAAAAAAAAATCTTTCTCAAACACCCTCTAAGTCATGAAATATATTTTAGTATGAGTTTAATTTTGATGTACATGTAAAATTCTTTATATTATCAACTAATCATATATTATCACATGTTTGGCTTTTAAAATAATTGTTATTAGAGTCAAATATGTTTAATAATTTAACAACGCCTTGATAGTATAAACTTTTTTTACACTAATAGGCATCACTATTAAATTCTTCTAGTATATTAACGAACCTTTTAAATTATGTAAACCTTTTGAATTTTTTTTTACAATAGACTATAAATTCATTCAATCAAAAGCCTAACAACACTTATAATTTCAATAAAATTAATAAATCTATTAAAAAAATAGATACAATCTTTATTAAAAACTAACTTATGATCTGTAGCTTTATTCCTTGTCTTTAGACTATCAATGATGATACATCTTTCATTACAGAGACTGACATATAACGTGATGTCATAAGAAGATAGTATAACATCTCTTATCTTAGTAAATCTAAAAATCTTATTGTTATGTAAAAGGTAAAATATGAGATTGACACATGAGAAAATTAAAATTAAAAATTTCATATATATTATAATATGGCTATTTTGATAAATTTAAAATAAAAAACTTCAGGCCTTTCCCAAAGGTAATATATCTAAAATATTTGAATAATTTTATTAGAAAAAATACTAAATAAAAAAATGCAAAAAAACAAATAGAGTAGCAACTCTAATTAAACAAACACTCAAAGAGAGAAACAAAGGGAAGAAAAAACACCAAAGAGAGAAGAGAGAATTAGGACCGGCTATTATAGGTCAACAACAGCAAATTTGTGCAGTTGTAAACCTTTTGAATTTGTATAAGACAATATTAACATAAATTAGGTAATTTATTAATGAATATATATATATATATATATATATATATATATATATTATTTTTGGGTTAGTATAATAACACATTTTAATATAAATTTTAATAATTAAAATTTAGTAAGTAGAGAGTTAACAATAAAGTCTGATTTTTTTCATTAAATATAAATTTAATTATTCATTAAAATCATCCTCCACTATTCTCTTTCTTTATTAAATTAACTAATTTAAATATTAGATCAAAACCAAAACAATGGTTAGGTCTTGATCTAAAGTTTAAATGATAGATTATCTTTGAGACTAGGTTATTTTTTTTAAAGAAAAGTATTAGTCTTTTGGTAAAATGCAAAATGTAAAGGCTGCTAACCTCTGCATCAAAGTGTGGAGGTTAGCAATCCCCATATATACATATATGGGGAATAATCAATTTATATCAATATAAATTAAAAATATTTTTATACTATTTAATAATTTTTTATTGAATATTTTTTACATAAAATTAATCATTAGATTAAAAGTTTTATCATATAAATTATATTTATAAAATTATATATATATATATATATATATATATATATATATATAATGAGAGATCAAGTTATACTTAAATTAAAGTCACACTTATACGATTAAATAATTTTATATTGAATAACATTCTTACTAAATCTATCATTAGATTAAAAGTTCTTATCATATAAGTCATATATATGAATTTATATATTAATAAAAAATTTATTTAATACTTTATTGATATAAGACAAGATTAACGTAATATATTTTTAAAATATATGTAAATAAGAAGTTATTTGATTATATTCTTATTAATGTTCAATTTTTACAAAATTTGATACAAATATTTAAGATAATGAAAAGTTATAATTCAACGGTCAATCATTCATAAATAGTTATTATATGGTATAAGAATACATTACACCAATATAACTATATATATATTTGAAAAACTCACAGTTTCATTGAAAAGTGCAAATGAAGTTGACATTTTCAATCAATAAGAAATACAAATCTTTTATTTTGATGAACCTTTCAAATTATTCTATTAAAAAAATTTAAAATAGTAATTTTTATATTATATTTCAAATGTTCCTTACTTTAGAAGAGTCAATTTTTTTTAAAAAAAAATCTATTATTTTACTGATTAAACATGATAAAAAATACGTAAGAGATATAATATGAACTTCAAAATATACATATAACTCAAAGGTGACAATTGTAGTTTTAAAATTTGTTTTAAATTTAATTTATAATATGAAAGTATAATATTATAATATAATTAAATTAAATAAAAATATCGTTATTTCTTTCTGATTAAAAAAAAAAGAGTCATACTCTTCTTTAACATCACAGTTATTTCTTTTTCTGATTAAAAAAAAAAAAACTTTGTGAGGCCACAAGCCCGCAAGGACTTCAAGTCTCAATGTCCATTTGGAATATTCTTTTCTTTTAATTGACGGTACATTGCTTTCTTTTTTTCATATTTTTTGGGGACAATACTCTCTGTCCCTAAGAAACTCTTACGCCATGAAAGAAGAGAAACCCTATTAGATCATTTGGTAAAATCCTACTAACTAGGCGGAGGCAGATCAAGAAGATGAATTTTTTTTTCTCCTGGATAGTTCATTTTGTTAAGGCCATAAAAATTCAAAAATTCAAAATCACAGTTTTCCCCATCTTCATTGGGTAATTTACCTCCATAAGATATAGTTCTTATACATACGAGCATGAAGGATTCATTTGGATGAACTTTAAAAAAAATAAATGATATTTTATATTTAAATGTAATATTAGAGAGGTATTTTTTTAATATTTGAACAATTTTTTTATGTTATAAAAAATATAATTTTTAAGAAGCATCAAAATCTATCTTTAAAAAAAACAATTTGGTTTTTTTAGTGTTTTTATTTTTAAAAAATTCACCGAAACATGTTAAAAATGAGTAAAAGTACTTATTTTATCAAAAAAATCTATTTTTATCTAAAAAAACACACCTAAACAACTCTAAAATATATGTAAAAAATAAAAGAAAAACACCATTTCAAAAAAAAAAAAAAAACAAGGTTCCTTCTAATTGACTGAGACAGAGCAAACAAAATCAACTCTAGTGGTCAAACAGACATGCGAATGTGATCATTGACTCGAAGCATGCATCCAATCCAACCACTTCAAATTTTGGCATAACCATATTTGCAAATTGCAAGTTTCAACTGCTGTCCGTTTGATTGAACTGTGTATTTAGAATAATAGTGAAAATTAAATTATTTTAATAATTAATTATTATATAAATTTTTTTATTATAATTAATTAAAAAAATTATATGTTTGATATGTTAATTAAAAAGTGATTTTAAATTATTTTATTTATTTAAATATTATAAAAATTATTTTTATATATTAAATTATTGAAATAGATATAAAATAATTAAAAATTATTTAATTAAAATAAAATAATATTTATATATCACTATTAAAAATAATCTTAATAATTTTTTATAAAAATGTTCAACCAATAGTTTTTTTTTTTTAAGTTGTTCTTGTACATGAATTTAACATCAACGGCATTTGTTGAATTGTCCAAACACATTATATCAATGAACCAACAACTTTCATTAAAAAAAAAATGTTAGATGACCAAATAAATCTGAAACAAACATGCTCTAACAAAGATTTCAACAGTTACATTCATTTTGGTTGTAACTATCTGAGACAAATGTCATTGGGCCTTCCGCGTTAGCCCAATAAATATTTTAGGTTTTGTTATGGTCGGCGTGACCTGTATCCGCCCAATATCTTTGCAAGTTAAGTCCTAGTTATTTGACATTGACAGCTTCAAATCAAGATCAAAAGTAAGAAGTAGTACGGTTGTCTGTGGGTTAGGTTAGGAGAATTTAGTAGTATTTTTGAATCTGATCTATTTATTAGAATAGTGAGTTTAGTTGGATTAAGTTAAAGAATTTTTTTTATTCAATCCGACCCAATTCGACTCACTTAATAGTGAGTTTGGTTAGATTGGATCGAACTTGTGAATCGACATATATTATATTATATATTTTAAAATATATTTTAAAAAAATTAAAATATAAAATTTAACAAATTAATATCATAAGTTTTAATATCAAATAAATTAAAATATCATAAGTCAATAAGTACATAACAAATTAATAACTAATAAGTATTACTAAGTTTAAAATAAATTAAACAAAGATAATTATAAACTCAAATAACAAATTAGCCTCAAATATATATAATTATATAATATCTCTACCAACAGTTTATCTAGAAGGAATTTAGAATTGAGGTTACATAACTTGAACAAAACTTTTAAATCTTTCATTTTCAACAAATTTAAATGGAAACTCATCAATGATAATCATTTTAACAAGTACAATCCTACACTTCAAGTTTGTTCTTTTTCTTCTCCAGCGATACTACATTCATCGCTTGTCCACTCTGCCCGTACCCATAGCTTTGCTGCCGCCTTTGCCTCCTGTAGCTTCCTTGCCAGTACGGTGCAACTGCACTGTACCCAGCTGCACTCCATCTTATGTTCCAGATTTACATAAAAAGAGCAAAGAAAAAAGGGTTACCTGCTGGGACTACGTGGTGCAAAAAACTGAAAAAGTTGCAAGAGGGAAGAGGGGCGCGTGACTGTGTGGTGGCGTGATTAGTTGCAGAGAATGTATGAGAGATCGGGTGGGGGAAGAAGCAATGGTCACGAACTCCCAACGATAGCACAATCGCTGGGACTGGGAGATCGGGTGGGAGACGAAGTAATGATCACTGACTCAAGGAGCAAATGCTGGGAGCTTGGGAGAATGGTTGAATTGCGAAGAACTAGTGCAGAGACTAGTTGCAGAGAAGAGAGAACTACTAGTTGCGCTGTGGTTAGTGGAGAACGAGTAGATAGATAGGATTTTGATGTATTTTTCTCTTCCCACTTTGGCCTCTATTTGTTAGCGTATTTACATGATTTAACGTTATTCCTAACTATATCAGAGAGGATATTTACGAACCTTAAAATTATTTTTCAAGCAAAAATGCATACTATATCTAGGTCACTTTTAAAAAAAAAAAAAAGTCAGTGGGTTGGGTTGGGTTGAAAGTGTTCCAACTCGCTTCCTGATTCACACACTGTGAGTTAAAATATTTTTTAACCCAACTAAACTCGTAAACTCAACACAACCCGCATTTTATGGGTTGGGTTAGGTCGAAAGAATTCGTGGGTTGACCCAACCAGTTAAACACCCCTAAGAAGTAGGACTCAACCTAAAAAATTGGAGGACCAAAAAAAAACCTAAAAGCTAGGAGTTCAACTACTCAAAATCAATTAAAAATTGTAAATCCATTTAAAATAGACAAAAAATATGGTTTGGAAATTTATACCAAAAAAGGAAAAAGGTTTAGGTCCTAAAATTAAAACTAATAAATAGAAAACTAAATTTGATGGATTATTCATACATCCATGTATGACTAACACAAATATATATTTAATATTAATCAATTAAAATGTTTATCTAAAACCCTTACATATTATATATATGTATATATATATATATTATAGTGATTATAAAATAGTTAAAAAAAGTTTCATGCATAATTCAAGCAAAATATGAAGTACTAAGAAATATAATCATGCACAAGGGTGGTCTCTTTAAGAATTATCTTTCAAGTATTTTTTTTTTTATAACTTTAATCAATGTACTGTAAACAAAAAAGACATGTTATTTTTATTTGAAAATATTATATGCATTTTATTTATAGATAAAAAAATCTAAATCCATTAAATAGATGGTCCGTGAAACATAGAAGGTAGTTTCACTCTTTTTATTAAAAAAAAAAAAGAACAAAAATATTTTGTCAAGCAGAACTTCAATGACAATTGTGGAGCATTCAAAAGATGGCTCTCACTGACAATTCTCCAAACCATTATCCAACTTGGTTCCAACTACAGAACACTGTCTCTAACTTCTAACTTCTACCAAAAATATAAAAATAAATTTATGCAGCAATAAAAAAACATAAAACAAAGGGAAATACTAAAATATTACCAAAAAAAGGGAAATACTAAAAAAGAAATAAAAAGGAAAAAGGTAAATTTGCTATGACGCTATTACGCACCTGCGGTGCACGTTAGCTTGTTCCAACCATCTTAGTAATAACAGCGTTTACTTGCTCTGAAAATTATCATTTTATTTATAATAATTCCCATTTTTTTTTCCTACCTTCTCTTTTTTCTGATCGGCGATTGTCGGAAGCTCCTATTCATCGCCGCCACCTTGCTCGAATCGGACCTACTTCGGATTCTTCGCAACCCGGATCCGGGAGCCATTCAAATCCCACTTTCCCAGTATTTTTCTATAGCAAAGCCTTCACCTTTACCATTTACCACACACCACTTTGTCCATACAAATCGGGTTCTGTGTTTCCCTGTTTTTTAGTGCAGTTAACTCAGCTCAATTTTGCTCCAGCTCCCAAGTACACGTGGCGATCTGGGTCTTCTTCAACACCCCATTATCTGCTCCAATCTCAGTGAGTGCTTGTTTGTTTTATTTATTTACTTTAATTCTTGTGCTTATTTATATTGCATCTGGGGGGCTTTTTTTTTTTAAATAAATTATGAGTGTAAGTTTTGGGGCTTTTGGTTATATATTTTCGATCTCTGTGCAAAAGTTTTGGGTTTTATCAAATTTAGTTGAATTTGGTTGATAATTGAGAGTTGGGTCATTTCCCCCCTTTTGGGTGGTTTCAAGAGATATATGGTTGTGTGATTTTGAAATTGGAAGTGTTTGGCTTCTGGGAAAATTTAGGAAAGAGACAGGAAAGTAAAGTTTCTATTTTAGCATCAATGTTTTATGAATTTTAAGTGGAAGAAGGACAATTGTGTTGCAATCAACTGAACATCATGATCCGTGTTGTTTCTATATTTTTACTCCACAATTAGGGCGTTTGGGGTGCAACTGGTTTCTCAGCAACCGTAGAGAGCATAAGTTCTAGGTTGAAGTTGGCGTTTGTGTCTCTTCATTTTAGTGAAAATGTTTATGAATTGGTGTTCTTGGGTCTCAGATTAAAGTTTTGTGAGCTTTAAAAATAAAATTACTTACTTTTTCTTTCATTCCAAAACTGTCAGCAGACATGGAAACGAGGTTATATGTGATATTGGAAACTCTGTTGGGCTGGTCATAGCTTCTATTGCAAGAGTTTAGTTGTGAAGTGGTTTGGTTCCTACATGGAAGCAAACAAAGAGGAGGCACTTAAAGCAATAGAGATTGCTGAGAAGCGATTTGCTCAGAGAGACTTTGCAGGTGCAAAAAACTATGCTGTAAAGGCTAAAACGCTTTGTCCAGGTTTGGAGGGTATATCTCAAATGGTGGCCACGTTTGAAGTTTACATAGCTTCTGAGGTCAAACATAATGGCGAACTAGATTATTATTCGATTCTTGGATTAAAACCTTCTGCAGATAAAGAGGCTGTCAAGAAACAGTACAAGAAGATGGCAGTGTTACTTCATCCAGATAAGAACAAATGTGTGGGAGCTGATGGAGCTTTTAAGCTTGTTTCTGAGGCATGGACTTGGCTGTCAGATAGTGCTATGCGTAGTTCTTACGATCTCAAGCGAAATGGACAGTTGGGTGGGATTAATCAGATGAACTTGTCTTCTGTCCATGCTACAGGGGCTACAGGTTATAACAAATGTTCCAATTTGTCAACCTCTCGTGGTAGGCTTGACACCTTTTGGACTATTTGCACCTCTTGTAAGGTTCAGTACGAGTATCTGCGCAAGTATGTGAATAAAAGACTTTCATGTAAGAACTGCCGCGGCACTTTCGTTGCTGTTGAAACTGGGGCAGCCCCAGCAAATGGTTCATTCCCATATTGTCCTTGGTCATATGTGCCAGGAAATGGGTATGGAAGCCATTCATTTGATGGAGTTTCATATGTTCCAACAAGTGCCACCTATTTCAATGGCAATGGGGTCACAGGATATCATTCTGGACATGGATATGAGTATGTTTCAAATGTTTCATTTCAGTGGGGCTCTACTGGACTTGTCAATCAAAATGGATCAACTACCTTATCTGCTGATTCTGTTTATCAGGCCAACGGAAATGTGAAGAGGGGAAGACCAAAAGTCAAATCAGGAGTTGATAGGACGCATCACATGGCTGAGACTGTGGTCAATATAAATTCAGATGTATCATTCTCCTGTAATGAACCACAGGAAGTTAAGCCGAGTAGACCTGACAAGAAAAGGAAAGTAGTTGTGGGAGCCAGTTTCAGAAATGGCTATGAAGAAAAGGGGTCAAAATGTGCTTCAGAATCAATATTAGCTAATGGAAATAAAAGCATCGGACATGGCCAGAAGCTTTCCTGCACTAGTGAAGTTCAAACCAAACAGTGTTCCATGGCACCGGCATTTGATGCGAGAAAATTATTGATTGAGAAGGCCAGGACAGAAATTAGGAAGAAACTGGAAGAGATGAAGTTGTCATCTGAAACTACAGCAGCTGCTGCTGTCAACGAGAAAGATAAATCACAAGCTGAAGAAGGTCAAGTCAAAAGAGAGACATGTAGAAGAACAGTTCTGAATGTTTCTGGTCTTCAATTGGAGCATGGGAAAACTGGTCCAATCTCAATAACTGTCCCAGATCCTGACTTTCATGACTTTGATAAAGATAGGTCAGAGGAATGCTTCAGGCCGAAGCAAATATGGGCCTTATATGATGAGGATGATGGAATGCCACGATTATATTGTCTGATCCGTGAGATTATCTCTGTCAATCCATTTAAGATTCATATTAGTTACTTGAGTTCCAAAACCGATAGTGAGTTTGGCTCAGTAAACTGGCTTGATTCAGGTTTTACCAAATCTTGTGGAAATTTCAGGGCTTGCAATTCTGATGTTGTTGACCAAGTTAACATTTTTTCTCATGTTCTAAGCAAGGAGAAGGCTGGTCGAGGAGGATGCATTCGCATATATCCCAGAAGTGGAGATATTTGGGCTGTTTATCGAAATTGGTCACCAGATTGGAACAGATCTACTCCAGATGAAATGAGGCATCAGTATAAAATGGTGGAGGTGCTGGATGATTACTCTGAGGAACTTGGTGTTTGTGTTACTCCCCTTATTAAGTTGGCTGGATATAAAACAGTATATAAGAGGAATACAGACAAAAGTGCAATTAAATGGATACCAATAAGAGAAATGTTGCGCTTTTCACACCAAGTACCTTCCTGGTTGCTGAAGGGAGAGGTGGCAAGCAATTTGCCTGAAAGGTGTTGGGACCTTGATCTGGCTGCGACTCCAGACGAGCTTCTTCATACTGCTGCAGAAGCAAACGCTTTGTAGGCATTGGTGAAACAATTATTTGGGTTGCACTTTAGCATTCTTCCCACAATATTTTAGATTTAACTGTACACTATGTCACACTTGGTTAGAGACCAATGAGACATTAACCAGGGATGTTTTTAGAGGGTGAAATTTTATTTTGTAACATTTGTCTAGACTTTCAGATCTAGTAATTGCTTGCTCAGTAAAGTTTCTTCTTGCCATAGGAGGTGTAACTGAGGTCAAGACAGATTGGCATTGGGTCTGCTTGCTTGTAACTGTATTTCTAGCCAGTATTTACTGGCAAAGAATTGATTCAATTGAAGGCTGAAACCAATATTATATCCAACAATTTTAAGAGAGAAACGAAAAAAAAAAAAAAGAACAATGAAGACAGCTATTTGATTGTATGTAGATCTTTGCAGAAGACTGTTGATCTGATGTGACCCTCCTTTACAGAACCGAAGGTGAATCCAATGGTACAGTAATGAATTGCTAGTATTTTACTTTTTTTTTTAATCTCTTTTATGTTTGCATAATTACTTTTTTAATTTGACAGCTTCTGTATTGTTTAGAGTTCAGACTCTCTGGTCTCTTCATTTCTATTTTAAAAAACAAGTAAATTTAGAATTTTCTCTACGGTAGTTTACCTAAAATGACCTTCTCCATTACTACTCCTGTGTGTGTAAGTTCAATATCGTGACATCAATCTAAAGAAAAATATTAACTAAATTTATCATTAACAAATACAGTAAAATGTGTATGTCTCATCAAATAACTAAATAAGATGATGATATATGATACTCTGATTTTATTCACAAAGACAATAACAATATTTGTAGAAAAACAAATTAGTAATAGAGGAATTTACTAATGTGAAAACAATAATATATGTGATTCAAAGATCTTTTTAAATAAGCGGTGTTTATGTTTGTAAAATAAATATAATACTTGTTTATCATCTTTATTTAATACTTGTGTTATTTGTAGGATAATACCTAATTTCATGTAAAATTAGAGGAATCAATATTTTATTTAAGCTTTCTTAGTATTTTACATTAAAAATCAAATATAGTATTGGCATTTGCATATTAAAATAAATTATATTTTATACTTATAGAGATTAACAATCAATTAATTATTGATGACAGATTCAATTTCAAATTACATGATTCCTAATTAAATTTCAGATTGTATATACATTTAAACAAAATTTATTTAATGAGATTTATTTTTTAGATTCTGTCTACATTTAAACAAAATTTATTTAATGAGATTTATTTTACTTATTACTTTAATTCTAAATTCTTTGAATCCATAAAACATGCAATTATCACTCGATAACTGCAATCCAAAATAAGAAATATTTTGTTTTTCAAATTTCATCGAATCAATTAAGCTAATTAATTGATTGGCCAAGTAAACAACACTAATAGGTGATTAGGGATACTTTTTAAGAATTAATAGCTATAATGCAAGAGTTGTAGTAAAGGTTGTTTTCAATTTTTTTGTCAAATCAATTAACATTTGCGTTTGACCAGTAACTAAATCAAATCTCAAAATTCAAATTTTTTTTAAAAGTAATTAAATATTTTGAATCCTTATAAAAAAATACAACCAAAAGACAATGAGTATGAATTTTTACCTAACAACAGGTGGCCAGCCACTCATCTGCATCAAGCCACAACGTTAAACTCCTTCCTATCACTAAAATCCCAAACAACTACCAGAGGCTCTCTGCCCCATCCGCACATCGAACCCATGCCACCGCTGGAGCTAGCATTTGGCGCATTATCCCACACCACCACCCATGGTTTTAGACCCCAACTTGCAAATCACCCACCAAGAGCCCACGCAACGTTCGACCCCCCTCATGTAGCGTTGCCTCATGTTGTACTTTGCTCTTGTGACTAGTTGCTGATTAGGAGATTGAGGGAAAATTGTAGAAAACTCAATCATAAAAGAAAAAAATTGCATGAAACTCAAGTCATGATGAGTTCTCAATTAGGTTATGGTGAAGAATAAGAAAGTAATGTTAGGAGAAGTAAAATGAAAGAAGATACTGAAACTCATAAACTCACAAAAGAACCATGTATTACTTTTAAAGGTTAATTGGTTGAGACTACGTTTTTCATGCAATCACTCTCATTGAAATTATTTTGCAGATGATGTTTGAGTTTCTTAGTTTTATCCATTTTTTCACTGTCGACTAATCTAACTTATATGAGTGTTTGATTTTTTTTTTCATTTTGATGTGAATACTTTTTTATTCATTTTTAACTTATTTGGATGTTTGAGTTTTTTTTCATTTTTATTCTTTATTTTGCAATATGATGATTGATATTTTTTAAATTTTATTATTTGTTTTTTTTTAACATGTGACATTCTTGCTACATCATATAACATGTAAAAAAATTGTCACATTAATAACATGTGGCATAAAAATAATTATCATAGACGCTACATGTCAAAATTTTAAACATTGAGTTGATGACTGAGAAGATACATAGAAGATTTTTAAGTCATGTATCTTTCTTTTTTATATTATATTGATTATATTAATTGATTTGTACTTTTTGTTCTTTCTTTGTCTATGTAATTTTTTTTTAAAGAGTTTACATCAATATTCTATCTTATTGAATTTTTAGTATTTAAATATATGCCTTCCAGGTATATAGACATGTCAACAATGTATTAAATATAAGATAAAAAAATACATAACATATAAATAAGAAAACTGTTTGATACAAAATAAAAAATTAGAGCATATATAGTAAGTTAGGAGTTATAAATGATAGAATATCAAATTCATATGCATATATGCATATGCATCTTTCAAAAGCACGGGTAACTACACATGCAGCTTTAAATACCTTGAATAATACATATGCATCTTTCAAAAGCACGTGGGGAATATCAAATTCTCCTATGAGGCAATACCAAATTCTTAAAAAAAGGAAGAGTAAAATTCTCCCATGAATATTCTTAAAAATTTGATGAAAAAGTTGATTAATGAGTAAAATTTTTAGAATGTTAATATTTTACTTTTATCTTATAACAGGGTCTAACTATTCTTTACTCAAAAAGAGAAGGTGATTTGATCAAGCACGATCACTTAAATTGACTTCCATAAATGTCTTCTAATCCTGAAGCAATCCTCTTCTAGTTTGTTCCTATTACCTCACTTTTAACAGGAATTCCTAAAAAGTTTATCATAGCAGGCTAAAATAAATTTAAAATCTTGTTAAAAAAATAAAAATAAGCTCTTAAAGAAAGAAGATAAGTATAAGTATACTCTTTCTTAATTAAATAATATATATAATATTTATTTTTGTTCTAAATAATATGGTCATTGGAAAATTCTACCCACCAGTACAATGATATTGTTCATACAAACTCAAAAAGGCTTTAAATTTTGAAAAAAAAAAAGAATAACCTTGTACCTCGCATAACATCAACAATTTATATATCAATCCTCTTCTTCATAACAGAATCTTGGTATTGCTCTACCTTGTCAACTTTCAAGTTCCTTTCCAGAACTTTCCTACAAATCAAAATTGAAGAAATCATAGGAATGTCATATGAAACTTTAGTGATTCAAACAGTAGATAAATCCAATAGTCTAACACAATATTGTGGATATCTTCAGATTTTGCAACTGGTTTTGATTTCCCTTCTATGGATTGCTTTCGAAAATAGCTAATATTAACCTCCAAACATTCCATGGCTTATCCACAATAGCAAAATGAAATATGTGAGAATTGCAAAGTTTACTATAGAAAAAAAGAAAAAAAGAAGAAGAAATCATTAAAATTGCTACCTGCGTCCTTTAGTTTATTAGCAACATCCTCTTTCATATAGTACTTATTGCGTCATAGAAAAATCATTGAATTTTGTCACCACTTAAGCTTTGCATATCTGGGGGAATAAAAGAGGATGAGAATACCAAAAAAAAAAAAAAAGCCGGATGGAGCAAATAAAGAAAAACGAAACTGTGATATATGCAACAAATATGTCAGGCACGAACGTTTTAGTTCTTGTAAGAATTTAATGATTGTTAATTGTGGAAAAATAAGAGAAGTTATATCAACACCTATGTCAACCAATCAATCAATAAAATAGTAAGAGTAAAGTAATAATAAATCAATATACAACTCATATTAATAACGTGTATCTTAATTGAATAATCAAATTAATTCCCTGATTCGTGTATGTATGATTTCAATTGTATTATACAACAAATTTCAATTGCCTTGCATAATGCCTCACAAAATATCACGTATCTCATTGATGTGTTTCAATATTTGGTCCAATGGGATATTTCCTATCTTTTTCTTCTTCTTCTTTTTTTTTTTCCTTATCATGGTTAATGGTTACAGTTACAGCATGTCACAAATTCTAAGCTCCTTAAATTTTTCCTCATGACACCATTTCTTGCCTAATAGGCTAATACAGTTAATAAATCTCAGAAGGGGATTTTTTTTATTTAAAAATACCTTTGAAAGGTTGAGTTCTCTGTGTTATAATTTTCTAATCATTGCCACCACCAAGATAAGCTTTGTTCTCTTCCACACCAGTAAATTTCAGCCTACCAAAAGTGTTCATCGTAAACGAAAGATAATTATGAGCACCTGTAGTTGTGGTTTTATACAATATATAAAGATGTATTTGTTGATCGAAAAACTACTTTTACAGCTATTATTAGTATATGCTTGTATCCAACTATTGTTAGAAGCTAAGAAGATTGTGTAAAAGAGAAATGAAGATAATTTTATGTATAATAATCATCTTGATCAGACAACAGTGTTCTCAAAGGGGTTGTTGATATTCAATTTACTGCAAACTAACCTTGATGGCATAGATCATGTAATCTTTTTGGCATAGTCACATAGTAAATATTGTACGAAAGCAGATGCCTCTTTTTATTCATGCTGATTGTACTTTTTTATTCTGGCATCATTGCAAATGAACACACATAAGCAAGAAGAAGAAGAAGCGTCTTTTTGGGTTTTGTGAAAAACTGTTCATCATGACCCCAAAAAGAGATATAGTGATGGAAGAAAAATTTAACATTTTAATTTTTTATTATTATTAAGGCAGTAGTAATATTTTTGTATTTTCCTTTTTCATTTGTGTTTTAGTTGTATTGTATTTCTTTAATTTATTTATTAAATAGTTTTTATACACACGACATTTTTTTATCATGTCTCATATTGTCACCTCACACGGTATGTGACAGGAAATTGTTATATAAGATACTTGGAAATTTTTCAATAATTGCAATTATTGTATACGACATTTTTTTACCACGAGGCATTTTTTTGGGTGGAGCCAATAATTGCAATTTTTTGTTGTTGGATACAACAAATTTGACAACCTAACCTGCAATTGATTCATTGGCCAAAAATTGGAAAGAAGTATAAATTAGTCTTCTACAATAATGAGAAATAATAATTGGAAATAATTCAACAAAAAATTCAAAAATTTATCAATTATAAAAATTGACAATTAGTGGTATTTGACAAAAGTAACAAAGTTGTTTTGAAAAATGCCTTAACCTCTCAGCTACCCCCCTCCCAATCTAAAGGTTACTGGAGGTCCGCCGCCATCAATCACTGCTCTTCTACTGTAGTAGTTGTCACTTCAGGTACAATTTCTCTCATGATTTTATTTTTCTTTCTCAACTCCCCTCTTTGTCTCTATGTCTACATAACTTTGATTTGTTCGCAAGGTCATGGACCTCTTGCATGGCTCGTTAGTACGGTTTGTAAGACTTGCAATATTGTACCAATGAAAAGAAAATCAAGCAATTACGACAAAAAAGAAAATCGATATGTATATTGGGGCTTCAACGTAATCTTTTATTTTGTTAGAAATTTTGGATTTCAACATGTTCTTCTATTTTGTCTAATGAGTCTTTTTAGGTTTCATCATGCTTTTATATTCGTTCAAAGCAGCAAAATTTTATTTTTTTAAAAAGATAGTGCAATTGAATCATTTATAAAATGCAATTTCCTTTTTCTACATAAGATTAGATAGTGCAAATGTGGTACACACATGTATTAATAGGTCATCAATTTGACTAGTAATACAAAATAAATATATGACACGTGGCAAGAAAATATATAAAGAGACAAGTTGACACATGGCATAAATTTAAAACATATAGTATTTGTTAAGATTGACACATGATATAATTCTAAGTTATGTATTTTATTTTTATATATTATATTATTATTATTATTATTATTATTATTATTATTATAACTCGTTAAATGATGTGGCAATACATCATTTAATAGTGATGTAAATTTTTTTATATTGACATTGTATCAAAATTAAATTCAAAAAATTATATATTGCAAATTTATCTATAGACAACAAAGACTCAAGTGTGACTTAACGAATAACGAATATTTCTCACGCTCACGCACACACAGGTCAACTTGCATGTTACGAATAGCTGTTTCCTTTTTCTTTTGTGACGCAAGAATTGTTTCCTTTAACCTCATAGTAAGTTAGTAACGATCGAAGTTATTCTAATTCTTCATGATTGGCTACGAATTTATTATGCCATTTTTAACAAGTAATGAATATTCTTACCGCAAAAGGGTATGGTAGAAATATTCTTACCCTTCTTCACAATGCTTCCTATAAGTATAACTGTTGTCCTCCTCACCGTTTATGAAATGCAAAAATAGATTACTGGAGATTGGAGCAGCAGGAACACCGGGGAAGGTAGTGTCAAGCTTATGTTGAAAGTCCTGAAATTGAGGTAAACGTAACAACAAAATATATTTGTTCTGTTTACTTTCCCAACTATTCTGTATTATTATCTCATTTTTCAGTCACTCCTTTTGTATGACATGATCATTTATTTATATTGTGACTGCCCTTGATTTGAGTTTGAATAAAGTTTAAAACCCTGTATCATCAAGATATATGGTTTTAAAATTGGCATGTCGGTGGCCTTGTTTTAAAATGTTGATTCTCATATTTTAGTCAATTATAATAAAATAATTTTTTGAAAAAAAAAATACATCGAGAATTTATTTTAGATATAATTAGCATGTTTATTAATTCTTATATGAATAAGTGATAAGGCAAAGCTACATGTATTATGGGGTGGGCTATAGCCCTCCATATTTTTCAATTTTTCTTCATTTTATATGTATTTTTTTTTAGAAAAAAAATCTACAGCCTAGTGCCTTCATCAATTATGTTCTTTTTCTTTATCCATTCCAATTAAAATGATCTAGCACAATTAAAATGATCTAGCACAATGATGAGTTATTCCTATCACTCTAGTTTATTTAACAATCACATTTGGATTTTTTTTCTTTTGGACAATACCTTTGGATTTGGTTAAATTATACTAAAAATTTCAATTAATTTTTTCCTATATATCAAGCATTATTCTTTTGAATATTACAATAGTAGGAATGAAATGAAAAGAAAATGAAAATTAGTCATTCCCATTCCCATATTGTGTTTGGTCATTGGTATGAGAATAAGTATTCCTACAATTGTAGGAAGTAGTCAGTAAGTATTTCATCATAAAATTGATGGAATCTTCATTCCATTTCACCAAAATATAGGTGTAAAAAAATGGTCTAACCCATTTGGCCCGCATGATCAGCCCCAATATCTTTTTATACCAATCCATGTTTTTTTACATTGGCATTTTGGATCTGAAACTTAAGTTATGTGTAATGGTTTCCACTTCTAGTTTAGCAGGTTAATTGTTTTTTTAATGTTCAACTGATAGTTAAACATAACTTAATAAGCCACATATGTGCTAGTGAGGGTTTATAGGAAAAAATCTCAAACTTAACCCACTGTTTTTGTGAGTGGGTCAAATCTAAAAACACCCCATACCCAACCCAAACTATGAACACATTTATTCGTGAGTACTGCTTTTGCTTGTTTCTTTTGCTTAGGTTGTATTTGGGAGTACTCCATTGGTAGAATTGTTACAAATAATAATGAAATTAATAGGTTTAAATTGGAAGTAATGCAAAATAAAACGAGATTTTAGACATGAATATTTGGTTTGATAACCCGCTACTAATTCTTTTTTCTGTTTTTGGTAAATCAAAAGATAATTTTTCACATTCAATTAGGGAAAGAATAAGAAAAATTATAAAACCTACTCTATTAGGGTGATAAGAGTAGGGATGTCAATGGGGCGGGGTGGGGATCTAGTAGCCCCCTCGTCCAAATATCCGTATTTTACTGCTTTATCTTTTTCAGCGGGTAAACTAAGATCAGATATCTTATCCGTAAAAAATTCAAAAAATCAATTAGCCAAAAAGTATATGAATTATCCATGATATCCGGGATGCCCGATTATAAAAAAAATTCAAAAAAATCAAAAAAATAAAATGAAAAATGAAAAAAAAGTATAATATTATAATTTTTTAAAATTTTTCTAACACAACTTAATTTAAAAATAATGTCAAACACCTAAAATATATTTTAATTTATATAACTTTACAATAATTTAATTTATATAATTAAATTTTTTAATAATTTTATATAAAATATTTATATAAAATTTTTATGAATACCATGATACGGGAACCACCTCGCCCGCCCCGTTTATTAAACGAGGATAATACTAAACGGGTATTTATATCCGTGGGAAAAACGGGTATAAAACCTACTCTATTAGGTAAAATTGCCATCCCTAGATAAGAGTAAGAATCTTTAATAACCATCTAAGAAAAATATTAAATAAGGAAAGTGTTTCATTCCAACCCCACCAAAAAAAATAGAGGATATAAGAATTTGAGAAATTAAAATGGTAAGGAGTGGTTTGAAACCCCCTCCCCCCCCGAAACAAAAATTTAAAGGATATGAGAATTTGAGAGATTAAATGGTAAGGAGTGGTTTGAGTTCAACTCCTTAACAGTTCCATCCTTTACTTAAAAACAAAAAAATAGGTTAAGTTCTTACTATCACTCCACTACATTATTATCCACGCACTCTATCCATACAAACATAGCATAGTTTGTACTTGTAGAAGTTGAACTCTAGTGAAGATTACCTTATTCTCTAGTTGTTGCTGGAGTTTGGAGCAGCCGAACATCCTGAAAGGTAGTGCAAACTTGTGTTGAAAATCTTCAAAATGAGGTAAAATAATAATTGTTATGGTTCCCTTATATATGGGTATTGTTGTCAAGATATTGAGTTATAGTATTTGTTTACAGTTGATTTTATAATAAATATTTAAAATTTTATTAAATATGAGTAATAGTTAATAAAATATTTAACGACTCATCTTGAATATCATATACATACAAAAAAAAAAAAAAATAGATGTTAGATTAATGTTTGGTAAAAATAACAACAAAATAGACTTTTGTTCTATTTGCTTTTGCAATTTTTTATTCTATATTATTATGTATTTCCATTTTTAATCTGCCATATGCCTGTATGATATGATTATTTGTTTAAGCTATGATTATTCATAATAATTTGAGTTTGAGTTACCTTAAAATTTAGGAATAAATCACTTTTTTTTATAATTTTTCAAATGCTCTTTCAATAACATTTTAATTATAAACTATGAGTTTAATTTTGATAT
Source organism: Ormosia semicastrata (assembly GCA_029884595.1). Taxonomy (NCBI): domain Eukaryota; kingdom Viridiplantae; phylum Streptophyta; class Magnoliopsida; order Fabales; family Fabaceae; genus Ormosia; species Ormosia semicastrata. Next base: position 3,533,233 of record JAQQTO010000026.1, on the reverse strand, counting down.
ATTATTAATATAAAGTTTTTTATATATGTATTAATCAATCATATATTATCACATGTGTAATTTTTAAAATAATTACTATGATAATTTAATATTTTTAATGACACATTAATGCATAATTGAATTATAGTATGAAAAATTTTTACATATCAAAATTAAATTTATAAAATATTTTAAATACAAAATAAGTTAATCTAAATATGAATTAAAGCTAAGCTATCATTCGGTTCATTAAGAATAGTTAGATCTATAATATTGAGGTTCAGTGGCCTAAGTTCAGCAAGGATATATATTACTTATGCTCTGCATATGCAATGTCCATATATTGATGTATATCAAACCTGGCAAACTTATTGTTGGAACATGATGAAAGACAGTAACATCATATTTGCTGAGTCCACTTTGGTGGAATTGCTTGACACTTTGGCATGTAATTCTTCACCATCTTCTCTTCCAAACTTATGCAATGCTTATAGCAGCTTTCATATATATATATGACTATGATTTTGATCATTGCGCCTATCTACTATAAGTAGACGCAGACTTTCATCCTGCTGCATTTAGATTCTTCTATAGAGTTTTTTTCTTCTTCTTCTTATCAATTAGCAGCTCTTTTTGGATTATTTTCAGGATAATAAAAAAGGAAAGAATGGAAAGAAAGTTTTAATTGCTCAAAACGGGAGACGATCAGGGTCGAAATCAAGATCAAGGCATTATAGGAAAGAGCAGAAGATTTTGAAAAAAAAGGTAAATATATCACAAAAAATGGTACTCTTTTACTCCATGACATTCATTAATCAGCTCATAAGATACACAAACGTTCTCCTATGTTATGAATAATAAAACATATAGTTATATTACCTGTGCGTCACATAAATTGTTTAAATCAAAATATATATGACTATCAGTTTTTTTATTTAATAGATAAATATTTAGTTCATGTTTAAAATAGTTTATTTTGCTTTAAGAAAAGATTATAGTCAAAGTATTTCAAATAAAACGTTTGGTTAAAAGGTTTTTAAGTATAAAATAAATTCATCTTAATATACTTAGAACATTATAAAGTATAATAAGATACTTGTATTTAAGATTTAATAATTATATGATTCGATTTTATTTTATTTGTTTGTAACAATATTTAAATGATTGCTATTTTTAAAAAAAATATATGAAAATCATGAAAGGTTAAAAAGATGAAAAGTTAAGAAAAATATGAATGAAAAATATGAAAAGTAAAAAAAAAATAGATATAATTAAAAAGTTATATATATATAGACAGATAGATAAATAGATAGATAGATAGAGAGAGAAAGAGAGAGAGAGAAATTTATTATCAATAAAATAAATAGGAATTAAATAAAATTATAAATATGATTTAAATATTCTTTTTAATAGAACTTGTAAGATAAAAATTAGTGAGTGCAGCTAAAAATAAGCTCATAAGTTCTTGTTAGGGATGGCACCGCATGGGCGGGGCGAGAGTACCTTCCCGCTCCCCGTCCCCGCTCCCCAACTCTCTCCCGTCCCCGGCCCCATTCCCCCTGCGGGGAAAATTTTCCCCCTATCCCCGTTACCCGGATCCCCGCGGGGATTCCCCGTTATAAGAAAAAATTAAAAAAAAAAAAAGAAAAAGATGAAATAAATTATTTTAATATTTTTAATTTTAAATAAATATAAAAATTAATATAATATACAATTATTAAAATATATTTATTTATGTAATATATATATATTACAAAAAAATTAAGAATTTAACTTGAGGACGGGGACCTGCGGCGGGAGTATGGTTTCCTTCCCCGTCCCCGAATATATTACGGAGAAATTTTTCTCCCCATCTTCATCCTAGCAGGAAAAAAAACTTCACATTCGGAGCCCCATTTGGGGTGGTCCCCGCGGAGATCCTTGTCTGGCGGAGAGTTTTGCCATCCTTAGTTCTTGTATTCTAAAATGTTAAATAATCATCTAAGAAAAATATTAAATACGGAAAGTGTTTCATTCCCAAACACTCCCCCCCCCCCAAAAAAAAAACCAAAAAATTAGAGGATATGAGAATTTGAGAGATTAAATGGTAAGGAGTGTTTCATTCCATAAAAATAAGGTAAGTTCTTATTACCACTCACTACATTATTATCCACGCACTCTATCCATACAAACATAGCATATTTTGTACTTGTAGAAGTTGAACTTTAGCGAAGATTACCTTATTCTCTAGTTGTTGCTGGAGCTTGGAGCAGCCAAACATCTTGAAAGGTAGTGCAAACTTGTGTTGAAAGTCTTTAAAATCAGGTAAAATAATAATAATTGTTATGGTTCTCTTATGAGTATTGTTGTCAAGATATTGAGTTATAGTGTTTATTTGGCCGTTGATTTTATAATAAATATTTAAAATTTTATTAAATATAAGTAATAGTCAATAAAATACTTAATGATTCATCTTGAATATCATACACAGGAAAAAAAATAGATGCTAGATTAATGTTTGGTAAAAATAACAACAAAATAGATTTTTTGTTCTATTTGCTTTTGCGGTTTTTTATTCTATATTATTATGCATTTCCTTTTTCAATCTGCCATATGTCTGTATGATATGATTATTTGTTTAAGCTATGACTGTCCATAATAATTTGAGTTTGAGTAAACTTAAAATTTAGGAATAAAATACTTTTCTTTTATTTTTCAAATACTCTTTTAATAACATTTTGATTATAAACTATGAGTTTAATTTTGATGCATTATTTGTATAAATTTTTTTATATATGTATTAATCAATCATACATTATCATATGTTTAACTTTTAACGTAATTATTATGATAGTTTAATATTTTTAATGCCATGTCAATACATAATTGAATGATAATGTGAAAAAAATTTACATATCAAAATTAAATTCATAAACTATTTTAAATACAAAATAAGTTAATCCAAATATAAATTAAAGCCTAAGCTATCATTCGGTTCATTAAGAACAGTTAGATCTATAATATTGAGGTTCAGTGGCCTAAGTTCAGCAAGGATATATATTGCTTATGCTCTGCATCTGCAATGTCCATATATTGATGTATATATCAAACCTGGCAAACTTATTGTTGGAACATGATGAGAGACAGTAACATCATATTTGCTGAGTCCACTTTAGTGGGCTTGCTTGCCACTTTGGCATGTAATTCTTTACCATCTTCTCTTCCAAACTTATACATTGCTTATAGCAGCTTTCATATATATATGAATATGATTTTGATCGGTGCCTATCTACTATAAGTAGACGCAGGCTTTCATCCTGCTGCATTTTGATTCTTCTAGAGTTTCAATTAGCAGCTCTTTTTGGATTATTTTCAGGATAATAAAAAAAGAAAGAATGGAAAGAAAGTTTTAATTGCTCAAAACGTGAGACGATCAGGGTCAAAATCAAGATCAAGGCATTGTAGGAAAGAGCAGACGATTTTGAAAAAAAGGTAAATATATATAAAAAAATGGTACTCTTTTACTCTATGACATTCATTAATCAGCTCATAAGAAACACTAACGTTCTCTTATGTTATGAATAATAAAACATCTAGTTATGTTACCCGTGCGTCACATGAGTTGTTTAAATCAAAATATATATGATTATGAGTTTTTTAATTTTATAGATAAATATTTAGTTTATGTTTAAATTAATTTATTTTACTTTAAGAAAAGTTTATAGTCAAAGTATTTCAAATAAAATGTTTGGTTAAATGATTTTTTAAGTACAAAATAAATTAATCCAAATATACTTAGAACATTATAAAGTATAATAAGAGACTTGTATTTAATATTTAATAATTATATGACTCAATTTTATTTTATTTGTTTGTAATGATATTTAAATGATTGCTATGTTTAAGAAAATAAAAATATAAAAATTTTGAAAGGTTAAAAAGATGAAAAGTTAAGAAAAATATGAATGGGAAAAATGAAAAGTAAAAAAAAAAATAGATATAATTTAAAATTTAAAATTTAGAGAAAATGCCAAATATATATAGTAATTATAGTAGAAGAACTTTTAATATAAAATATAATTCAACCTCTATTGAAAACTTAAAATTACAGAAAAGTTCATTTTGATCATGTATTAACCAAGATCTTTGTTTATTATAATTTTATATATATTTAAAAAAGATTATGTTGCATCTTATACTAATATTATTATTTTAAATAAAATAGAAATTTATTATCAATAAAATACATAGGAATTAAATAAAAACTATACTTTTCAAATATATTACAAAGACTTAAATTGAATCTCATGTCTCTCTTTTCTTTTCTGCTACAATCATGTGTCAAGTTAAGTAAAAAATACACATCTCTTTTACTTGGCATAAACCTTAGTAGCATTTTTGGCTGGTAGTATTTTATTTCATTATGGCAAGAAGGAGATGAAGATGATGAATTAGTCGTAGGTGTCTTTAAGGAAAACAAAATCTATGTTTCTTCCGTTCTAAATTTGTCTTTATCAACGCATAACTCACTTCTCAATGATAGTTAATCACATCCTCAACTCGTTATCATATCTTTATCTTTATAAGCAACATTAATATTATTTTTTACATCATTTTTATTATAAATAATAAAATAAAATAAAAACACACATTTTAACATATTCTCTTCATTTTTCTTTTTTCAAACAAAAAAGATGTAAAGATGATGTAAGAAAGATGCTGTGCATATATTATTGCTCTATATGCAATGCATATAGAATGGAAATGGAGTACATGTTTTTGTGTCTTTCTAATTAATTATTATTATTATTGCATGTTCATCTCTCTTATTATATTGTGTTCAGGTTAATTAATTAAGTTGCATTTAGTGGAGAAAATAGATGGACTGTCTTACGGGCTTGGCGTCATCGATTTCGAGTGATTTGGTGAAAGCAGGAGTACATGAATTACGCTATCCTTGCTGCTTCAACAATTTGGTTGAAGACCTTCAAAATGAAAAAGAGGAATTGATTGCAACAAGAAATAGCGTCAACGATCGTGTTGAGCATGACAAGAAACAAGCTATAAAGACTGCTGAAGTTGTTGATGCGTGGTTGAAGCGAGCTAACACTCTTATAGTCAATGTGGAAAAGTTACTTGAAAAAGCGAGAACAAACAAGAATTGTTGTTTTGGGCACTTTCCAAATTGGATTTGCCGATACCCTCTGGGCAGGAAGTTAGTAAGGGAAAAAAGGGACGTTGAAAAATGCATTGAAGTAGGTAGGAAGTATATAAAATTTGAACGCGTTGCTTCACTTCCAGGCATGCCAGATTCTCCTTCGGAAAAGTGTTTGAAATTTGACAGTAGACAAGCTGCTTATGAGGAACTTATGGAGGCAGTGAAAGATGATGAGGTTAGCATGATTGGATTGTATGGGATGGGGGGTTGTGGTAAAACCACCTTGGCAATGGAACTTAGGAAGACAGCAGAAGCTGAGCATCTTTTTGATAAAGTGCTTTTTGTGCCTGTGTCTAGTACGGTACAAGTCCCAAGTATCCAAGATAAAATTGCAAGCGCGCTACAGTTGGAATTTCCAGAAAAGGAAGAAACGGAGAGAGCCCAACGCTTGTGCATCAGATTAACTCAAGAAAAGAGGATTCTTGTGATTCTGGATGATGTGTGGGAGAAGCTTGATTTTGGAGCCATCGGGATTCCCTCTAGTGTAAATCATAAGGGTTGCAAGGTTCTCATTACCACACGATCTGAAGACGTTTGTACTCTGATGGATTGCCAAACAAAGATTCAACTATCAATCTTAACTGATGAAGAAGGGTGGGCTCTTTTCCAAAAGCAAGCACACATATCTGAAGGCTCCCCTAATATCTTAAAGCAGTTGGGAAGACAAATTTCAAATGAATGCAAAGGACTCCCTGTTGCAATTGCAGCTGTGGCTAGCACTCTAAAACGTAAGGCTGAAGTTAATTGGAAGGTTGCATTGGATAGATTGACAAGTTCTATACCAGTGGATATTGAAAAGGGTTTGCAAAATCCTTACAAGTGCCTGCAGTTAAGCTATGATAATTTGGATGGTAAAGAAGCCAAGTCACTTTTCTTGTTGTGTTCTGTATTCCCCGAAGATTCTGAAATTCCAATTGAAGATGTAACCAGATTTGCAATAGGGCTAGGCCTAGTTGGAGAAGTTCGCTCGTATGAAAGGGCAAGGAACGAAGTGAGTGCAGCTAAAAATAAGCTCATAAGTTCTTGTTTGTTGTTAGATGCTGGTAAAAGAGATTATGATGAAAGAGAATGTGTCAAAATGCACGACTTAGTTCGCGATGTAGCCCACTGGATTGCAAAGATTGAGAAAAAGGCGATCAAGTGTGCGTTGGAAAAGGATGTAATAGTGGAAGACAGTACACCGAAATATCTATGGTGTAAGGAATTTCCAAATGAATTGGATTGTTCCAATCTTGAGCTTCTGTGCTTAACGACAGCTTTGGATGTATCGGATGAAATCTTCAAAGGAATGGGAAGGCTTAGAGTTTTGTCTCTTATCTCATTAATAATCTCTGAGATAAGACCGTTGTCGACGATGTCATTCAAATCGTGTACGAATCTTCGTTGTCTATTCCTAGAAGGGTGGGAATTAGGTGGCATCTCATTCATACGAGATATGAAGAAACTTGAAAGTCTTGCATTGAAACGTTGTTCATTCCTTGAATTACCGAGTGATGTTGTAGTTACACAACAGACAAACTTGAGATTGGTAGATTTGTCACATTGTGACATGGAAAGGAATCCTTTTGAAGTGATTGGAAGACACCCACAACTGGAAGAATTATACATCTCTGATTCTCTATCAAAACGGGATTCTTACAATGAAAACTATGTTGAATTCTTCAAAAAGTTTAGTGTCTCTGCATTGCAAAGGTATCAAATATATTTAGGAGCAATAAGTTATAATGTTGAAGAAGACGTTTCCAATTGTCACAGGGCTTTATTTCTTAGTTGTTTTGATACATCAAATGCGGCAAGTATGTATTTGGCTAAAAAAGCAGAGTTTCTGGGTATAGGAACTATTCAGGGAGGAGGTGCGAAAAATATTATCCCTGACATATTTGAAATAGAAGGAGGAGGTTTGAATGAGTTGATTCACCTTTGCATAGCAGATTCGAAGGACATAGAGTGTTTGGTCGACACTAGCAATCATTTGAGCCAGGTAGGAACTTTCTTCTCCATGTTGCTTACGTTAAGAATCGTGAGAATGGAGTATTTGGGAGCTTTATTCCGTGGTCGTTTGCCTACCAGTGGCCTTTTTGAGAAATTAGAGAGGTTATATATACAACAATGTCCAAAGCTGACATCTCTCTTCACACTTGCGGTTGCTCGAAGTCTGGTACAGTTGGGAAAATTAGAAATATGGTACTGTGATGGACTGAAGCATATAGTGGCATATGATGACACAGAGGAGATAAGTACAGATGATCACAGGTTGTTGTTCCCAAAATTAAAAGAGCTCCAAGTCATGCACTGCAATCAGATGGAATATATAATCCCAGTAACTTTTGCTCAGGGCCTTCAACAATTGGAGAATTTAGACATATCATCATGTGATGGGCTAAAGCATATAGTGGCATATGATGACACAGAGGAGATAAGTACAGATGATCACAGGTTGTTGTTCCCAAAATTAAAACACCAACAAGTCGACTACTGCAATCAGATGGAATATATAATCCCAGTCACTTTTGCTCAGGGCCTTCAACAATTGGAGAATTTAGAAATAAGATATTGTGATGGACTGAAGCATATAGTGGCATATGATGGCACAGAGGAGATAAGGACAGATGATCACAGGTTGTTGTTCCCAAAATTAAAACTCCTCCGAGTCCGTGAATGCAATCAGATGGAATATATAATCCCAGTCACTTTTGCTCAGGGCCTTCAACAATTGGAGTCTTTGGAAATTCAAGCAGTTGGTCCTGAAATGAAATACGTATTCGGCCAATGCACATATGGAGATCAGAGTCAAAATGAACTCAAGATCGATCTTCTTGCCCTGGAAAAACTGGAACTTCATTGGATGCCAAAGATGATTAGCGTGTTCCCAGAAAATTGTCATGCAATGTGGCCATCTTTGCGTCAGTTTGATTTGCGGGGTTGCCCAAAGTTTGACATCAATAATTTCATGGCTGGTTCGAAGGTGAGTGATCTCAGTACCACAAAGGTACAACCCCATCTCATGTTAATAGGCAAGCCATTTATTATTTATTTAAATAAGTCTAAATTTGGCTGTGCGGTGCGGTTGGGTTGTGTGGCTGATTATGGAGGCTCTTCTCTGATATGTCTTGCAGGGACAGTGATTAGGACAATTTTTACTTTTTATACATCAATAAAAATTAAAAACTGCTATTATATCCATTATAATTTTTTTTTCATTCCTATAATTATTATTTACTTTCTTTTTTCGGTATACTCATTCTTTTTATACATTTCCTATTTATGTCTTACAGGACATAAGGGCGATTGAGAAGCTTTTCCTCACTTTAGAAACTCTGAACATACACAACAACAAATCGGAAAGTATTTTTCGTTTCAATGGACTTATAATTGGACAGCCAATGACCTTAGGGTTACAATCCCTGAGGTTGGCGAATCTACCTCAGATGACATATATTTGCGTGGGTTCCAAAAATTATTTTACCTTCCAAAATCTCCGAACATTACAAATAATAGGATGTGCAAAATTAGAAGTAATCTTTCCTGCTTCTGTTGTAAGATGCCTACCAGAGTTGAAGAGTCTAATGATAAGAGAATGCGAAGAATTAAAGCAGATCATTGAAGAGGATATGGAGAATCAGAAATTGGCAAATCCATGCTTCCCAAAGCTAGCAGCACTCAACGTCCATCAGTGCCACAAGTTGAAACGGTTAATCTCTGTCTCTGCATCCAATGATCTTCCCAACATAGAGCTTCTGATCATAAATGGAGCCTCTGAGCTAGAAGAACTAATCGGATGTGAACAAGGACAAGGTGATGAGATAGGAGGAAAGGTGAAAGTTGAGCTTCCAAAACTGAAACTTCTAATATTTAACCAATTGACAAGCCTTTGCCAAGGGATTGAATTGCAGACTGTAAGGCATCGTGTTGTCCACAATTGTCCAAAACTCTCTTTGACTTCAACTACTACTCTTTATGAGTTCAAGGAAAATCTTAGGTACTGGAATACAGTTAGGTACTGGAATACAGGTAGGTACTGGAATACAGGTAAATACTATACACGCGTTGCATGATGGTTATACTTATACGTAGTTACATATGGTACGATAGAATAATCGAATATAATTCCACATATGATTTCTCTACGATGGAGTCAGTTATGTTTTATTTTTCTTATTTTGCTCTAAATATGTATATAAAAAATATAATTGTTAAAAAAATTTAACTTTTCAATTGATCATGTAATTTTTCCATAGAATATATATCTAAAATAAGTTCCCTGTCATGCGACTGGTTGTGCATTTACTGCCCCTCATGTTTGAGGCAAATCTTCCCTCACTTAGAAAACAATCTGAGTATTTTATTTCCAGCCTAAGAAAATCATTAGAAGTTATGTACTTCATTCATATTTACAACCAAACACTTTGATAGAAATACACTTTAGGATTTTCTTGAACAAACAAATTAAATTATTCAAAATTTTAATTAAGCATAAAATCTCATGAATTTTTTTTTAATATGTTTCTTCATGCAAGAGCTTTTAATTTTGAAACTTGAATAATTTAATTATGAAGAATGGAGTAATAAAGATTATGACCACTGGACATAGAGTCACCATTTGAATGATAAACTATTTTTCCTATTTCGAAACTATGTGAATCGTATTATATCTTTAATTGTGGCAATAATAATCTACAATTCAAATTTAAAATTGCATTCATAAAATAAAAAAGAGTAAAATTTAAAGTTGCATTTTTGTTCCTTTGAGTTTCACTGTCTAATGGAGTCCTTAATTTATATTTTTTTTGTTATAGATTTTGAACTCACTGGCCTTGACCCGCTGGAGCTACTCGACACGGTTGAGGAAGTCACCAGAGACTTTATAGTTGGCCCTGAAGCTCAAAGAGTGTCAATGGGTGAATTGCCTTCTTCAGTACCAATCGATTTATGCAAGCTCTTCGTAGTTGAGTATAATCATAATGTATGCATCGCTACCGGTTAACCTACATCTTGTCACCATTTGTTATGACTCAATTAATTAACCAAAAAATAATCCTTGTCATCTATAACTAATTTAATCAAACTTATTAACAAATTTAACTTATTGAGCTACTCTTTCTGTATCTTTTGTTGTTGCTCAGATTAATGAAGAATTAGAGAAGGAATTTGTTGGGAAAGTTCTCGGTTCAGAGATACCAGTTATAGCAACTTCACCAACAGATTCAGAACTGATTCAAAGGCCATCTCCAAGTCCCTTGGATATTCCTCTACACAAAACACACTCACACGTGACTATACTTTAAGCTCTTGAACTCTTCTTAGTATTGGAGGAAATAAATGGCTTAATACTGACTAATGCTTTTGCACTTATTCATTACTTCATGTAGGAGTTGGCAGATGGACAATCAGTTAGTGCACCCTGTTTGATAAACCAACAAAAGCCACTTGAAGAAACTGAAAGTACCATTGAGATTCCTCAGGTTAATAATGTAATGTCACCTGACTATGTTGATACTGCTAAAGAAATTAACAGGAAAAAGAATAGTTGATATGAAAACAAGAGACCAAGAACACTGAACACATTCATGGTAATCTTTGATTGATAATTTGCATAAAAGAGATACCAACCAAAAACACTCAAAGCAGCATTTTTAATCCTAGATTAGACATATAGTCAATTCCTAAACAAACACTAAAACTATAACTAAAATAACTACTCTAAAGGTAAGGTAAAAATGACACATATTATCATAAATTAACATTCTTATCCATTCTGCATCAATAGTACTACAAGTACATCTTAGAAATAGGCTGCAAGTCGGTAACTTATTTTACATTTTTATACTACACAGTATCTCAAAGAAACAGATGATCAAAGTATTCAAGAAGGTTCTAAATTACTAAGCAACGTATCTTTTGGCATTGCACAGAGTACTGAAGAAACAGAGACTGCCACTATTGGAAAAGATCCGACATCAATTAAACCAGCAATACCTACTTCTGGTTCAGAACTAAGGCCGTCTCCAACTTCTTTAGCAACTCCTCTACATAAAATACCTTCGCATGTAAGTTTATTACTTACTGGACTTAAAAATATATTTCTAAATAGTAAGACTAATTTCTTTCAATTCACCAAAATAAAAAAGAAAGGAAAAAAAAGATGAATTCCTTTCATGCTTGTTCAATATTTCTAATAGAAGTTGGTGGATCAAGAATCAACCAGTGAACCAGGTTTTGTGGACCAACAATAGTAACCACTGAAGTTGCTCAAAATACTATTATACCACTTCATGATGTACATTATGTTATAAAAGAGTGGTCCTTTCAAAGTAATAACTTCAAAAACAACTCAAACATATTCTTTTGTGAAACACAGAGTACTGAGGACATAGTGAAAGAAAGCATTCAAGAAGGGTCCACCTCAGAGGAAGCTATTAAAGCAACTTTGCCACCTGATTTAGATAAAGGCGTTAGCTTGGATAGTGTTCTTGCAACTCACACTGAGTCAAGTGGCGGGGACATGCTTGTACAAGATTCCCTGGTTGTTGGCCAAGGTGATAAGCCTAATGAAGGTGATACACGAGCTTTGCCATGTCAGAAGATCCAAAATGGTGATGATATTATTCAAAACGGGTATAAAGAAGGTGAAATAGGTGTTGTTTCCAATGACAGCAGCATTGAAATTCCTCCAGGTTAGACTTTCTTCTTATATCTCTTCACTCTTCTATGCTAAATGCATATATATCTCACCTACTCCTTCAACTTTTTGGAGCTTCTGCAGATACTCGTAGAAGCCATTCATTGATCATAGCGGAATTAGGAGCATTTAAGCACTTTGTTGATCTGGATGATGCACAAATTGCTCTGATTGCGGAGGCAATAACAGTATATCCCCATCTTTGGAACGTTTGTGACATGTTTAGTGAGCGCTTTCAAGCTTGGAGGTTGAAGACTTTGGCTGATATGTTGTTGTTCCTTCGAAATGAGAGCGCCATTAGTGTTACTCCTGAGCGAGAAAAGAAGTTCCATAGACTATGCAATGAAGCTGCTCAACTTGGATTTGACATGTCATGGGTTGATGAAATGCGTCAACGTGTTAAGGTGAGGGATCCCATGGTGGACCATGCACAGGCACGACAAAGTGAGCTAACTCAAGAACTTGGCAAGATAAAGGGTGAAATTAACAGTCTTAATGACTTTCTTGATTCCCAGAAGAAATATTTTAATTTTCTGTGATTTGGATATTCCGTTATGATTGTGTTCATTTTTTCTTTCTCCTCATTTGAAACATTTATTGGTGTTATTTGCAATGCTTGTAAAAATGGGACATTCATTTTCTGATTTTGCTTTCATTAATTGTTTCTTTGGCACAAGTAAAGCTACCTAGTTGTAAGCTGCGCATTTTCGTAGAAATCTACACAAATGATGTGTGGCACAGGGAGTTACTATTTTTTCTCAAGAGTGACAAATAACCAAAAAACAAACAAACAAACAAACCCAAATGTTAGTAATCTTTGTCCCCTGACCATAGCTACGGCACTACCTCGTTGCTCTTCTAACCAGCACGCAGGCGGCACTGATCGTTACTCGACCAAAACACATACCACAAAGCTCGTTGCTCCCCCTGACCAAAACACAGAGAGATCAGGCTCTGACTTCTCCACATCTCTCTCTCCTCTTAACCCCATTTTCGGTAATCCACAATTCACCAACTCTAGCTCTTCCAATTTTTGAGAGGAAGCATTCAACATTGTAAGTAATTTATTGCCAGTTCTACTGTATTAAGCTTTGTTTTTAAAGTTCCATATTAATTCTACAAGGATTTAATATTAAAAGTATCATTAAACTGTGTAGGATTGTCAACAAGATGTAATAATTTGTTAAGGCCTCATATAAAAAGGAGATTGGAACTTAGTGACAAAGCTGGGATTCTCTAGTTGTTGAAGCAAATGGGTATGAGCATCTTATATTTGGGGGAAAAGATTATAGCAACTATATAGACAAAGTAAGAAAACTATAACTGGGAACTGGAGATGCTGAAGCAATTCAAAACTATTTTATGAGAAATAGTAAGTTTTATTATGTAATGAATGTTGACGATGAAAGCCGATTATGAAATGTATTTTGGGTTGATACTAGGTGTAGGAATGCATGTGAATATTTTGGAGATTTCATAACTTTTGACACCAATACTTAACTAATAAGTAGGAGATGCCTTATGCTCCTTTTGTATCAATAATTTCAATAATATTTCCTGCTTTTATTTTAAGATGCCTACCAGAGTTGGAGCGTCTAAAGATAAGAGAACGCAAAGAATTAAAGCAAATCATTGAAGAGGATATGGAGAATCAGAAATTGGCAAATCTTCTTTCTCCACAGCCATGCTTCCCAAAGCTAGCAGCACTCATCGTCCGTCAGTGCCACAAGTAGAAACGTTTAATCTCTGTCTCTGCATCTAATGATCTTCCCAATAGAGCTTCTGATCATAAATGGAGCCTCTGAGCTAGAAGAACTAATCGGCCGTGAACAAGGACAAGGTGATGAGATAGGAGGAAAGGGGAAAATTGAGCTTCCAAAACTGGAACTTCTAATATTTAACCAATTGATAAGCCTTTTCGAAGGGATTGAATTGCAGAATGTAAGCGTGTTGTCCACAATTGTCCAAAACTCTCCTTGACTTTAACTACTACTCTTAAAAAGTTCTTGAGCAATCTTTGTAACTTGGATCTGGAAGGTAAATAATATACACTCGTTGAAATCAATGGCCTTGCCTCGTGGGAGCTATTCAACATGGTTAGAGAAGCCGCCACAGACTTTCCACTTGGCCCTGAAGCTCAAAGAGCGTCAGCGAGTGAATTGCCTTCTTCACAAGTCAGTACCAATTGATTTATGCAAGCTCTTCTTAATTGAGAATAATCATAATATATCTATCGCTACCGACTAACCTACATCTTGTCACCGTTTGTTATGACTCAATTAATTAACCAAAAAACAATCCTTGTCATCTATAACTAATTTAATCAAACTTATTAACAAATTTAACTTATTGAGCCACTCTTTCTGTATCTTTTGTTGTTGCTCAGATTAATGAAAACTAAGAGAAGGAATTTGTTGGGAAAGTTCTCGGTTCAGAGAGATACCAGCTATAGCAACTTCACCAACAGATTCAGAACTGATTCAAAGGCCATGTCCAAGTCCCTTGGACATTCCTTGTTCACTGCTGTCTAAATATTTATATTTCAACTAAATACACGCTCACCCATTCATTGCAATTTATCATTTGAAGATCGAGAATGAGCCAATAATTTCCTCACTAAGTTTGGCTTTGGAGTGCTACAGATTAGCTAACATTAGTGCCCATGGTCTTTTTCTCAAGCTACATCCTCCATTAACTTTGTACCTATAAGCCACCTCCACTCATCAAACAGTTTGAGTTTCTTTCAAATTTCTGAAACGCCTACAATGTCCTGAAGAAAATGTTTGAATTTTGAAATCAATTTTAAATGAAAGGTTCCAAACTTCCAATCCTTCCTTAAGTCATGCCTAGGTCACAGGACATAGGCATGACTTCCAAATGTTTGAAACTGATGATGATGATCCTTTTTGTTGAAATCAATTTTTAAAATCGGTGCAAATCGAATGCCAAATCTGAGCTAAAGAAATATTTGAAGGAAGATTTAGAGACCAATCCAGACTTGGATATCTAAGTTGTTGGAGGGTAAATTCAAGTCGATTTCCTATCCTTGCAAACATCGCTCGGGAGGTGTTGGCCATAAATTGTAGCTTCCAAAGTACTGGAAGAGTGCTTGATCCTTATATTTCCCTAACACCTAAAATGGTGGAAGCACAACAAGATTGGTGAAAGGAACACCCTTCTCATTGCTTTCTAAAGAGGACTTTGAATTGAGAGATTTGAACAAGGTGTGTTATTAATGTTCCACATTTATGTCCTTATTATATTATGTTTTCTTAATGACTTCTTTTTTGCAAGATGGTTTCTACAAGATGTTCCTTGTTCTTCTGCTATTTCTCTTGATGATTGAAGTTGTTCTTGTATTTGTTTAACATACTATTTTCTGTGTGTGACCTGGAATGCATATGCTAATTTGATAATGTTGATAATGACTATTCTAATTACAGAAATTATTTTCAATGCTGAATTTGGACCTGTAACTTATTTTTCCCAGTTCTCATTTTTCATTGGATGATGCTTATCCTTCGTTCTTTCCTTACTGCGGATGGCTGGATAGTAATGTATTCAACAATTCACTTTATGTGTGGTTATGTTCTTTTGAAGCAAAAGGAAGATTGCGCTGCCACAGACTTATATTCTTTGGTTGGCCAAACCTGCCCATTGTTATTGCTGTCAAAAGACTTAATCAAGATGCTTCCGTCACGAGTGGTTGGTAAGTTTAGTCTACTTCTTTTATATTCTTTGCTCATACTAATTATGAAGCAAACACTGTAACATAGTTAGGGCAAAGCATGGTTAATGTTTCAAGAAGCATGTCTCAAGTTGGCTTATCTCATCCATGTTCTTCTTAGCTAAACTGAATTAGTTTACATCATTACATTTTGAACTTGTTACAATTTTCATGTTGCTGAACAATTTATGTTTCCTGTTTTTCCTTTTCTGAGTTTGTTAAATTTATTCTAGGTTCAGCTTATTAGCTTTTTGGTTAATGGCTTAAAAACATTGTTAATGTAGGTCATCTTAAAGTTATATTTGTAGCTTTGTAATGGTGTGTGTCACTAAGTTATATAATCAAGATAATTTAATTTATGATGCAAATTAAGTAACTTAGAATTACACTTATTATTTGTATAAGTTATATATAAGCTGATACCTATAGAGCAGGTATCACTATCCTCACCTCCACTTATTATTTGTACACTTAGATTAAGCTATTTGAAAAATGGAAAATAGCAGAATCTTTTAATCATTTTCTTTTGACTAGCTGATATAAGGGAAATAGTTCTCGTTGTTTAAACAACAAAGCCGATAAAGAAACTTGAGATGGCACTCGTAGCATATTATTAGAAGTGTGTTGGTTGTACTTCCAATTACTATCAGTCTAGGACAAAATCTTAATGTTGTTTCAACTTTTTTATATGGTAATTGAGGTCTAAATATCACATTCTTTATTTAGCCTAAATTAGAGATGCCTTGTAATAGAAACTTGGATATCATTTCCAATTTGATTATCTTCATTATCAATCATGATTATTAATTACTAAAATTTCTTACCTTTTTATAATGGGTTCAACTAAAATTTTACACCCTCATCCATTCATTGTCAAATATCATTTGCCTATCATTTGAAGAAAGAATATTTCGAGATCCATGAGAGAATTGCCAATATTATTGGTTACCACACATTACTAATAAGTTATCGGTTTCTTTTCTTCCTCCTGGTGCAGCTAGGCTACAGATTAGCCAAACACTTCGGTGCCCATGAACCGATCTTTTTTGAATCTCAAGCTACATCCTCCATTAACTTTGAACCTACAACAAACAGCTCCACTCATCAAACAGTTTGAAACCGTTTTGAATCGGTTCAAATTTCTGAAACGCCTGCTGAAACGGCGAACCGTTTTACCGGTTGACGGTTCGGTTTGGTTTTTCTGCCAAGAAAATGTTTGAAATCAATTTGAAATGAAAGGTTCCAAACTTCCAATCCTTCCTTAAGTCATGCCTAGGTCACAGGACATGCCACACGAGCAAGGAGCAACAATAAGAGATAACAACTGCCAATACCTGATAGTAACAATTAGTTGGCATGAATGAACATAGGAACAGAAGCAACACAGTCAGCAAGAACAAATGTAACAACCGACCATATGGAAATAAGGTCAAAAATTTAGATTCCCTAATTGGGGCACTAAATTTATATTATAGTCTAACATTATTTTTCCTATTGTGTAAACAGCTAGTCCATCCTCACGGCTACCAACTATAAACTTACAACTTTCAAGAGGGCTTATGCTTTGAAGTAACAGTTCCTGCTGTTGCTTGAGCGGTACCGGGCTTGGTAAACCAAGTGGTATATAGGAACTGTTTATGAGCCCCTACATGGTTGCAAACAAGACGAAGCTTCTGCCTCTCTCTCATCCATCTCAATACTATTTTCATATGATTCTTGCTCGTCAAATCTTTCAATCCAACTTCCTGAAAATATAGAAAATGACGATCACTCAATAAGTCAATACAAATCTATAAAATTCATACCCATTCCAGAATTCTGCATGACTATGTCCCTGTAAAACAGTGTGTGTTTTCCATATATACAACGGGAAGAAGAATGGGTTCCTTTGTTTATTGTAACATTTATGTTTTCCTCAGCTTAAAAACTTGCAAGATTTAATTTTGATCATTGACACTATCGATATATGATATGGGTTCCACCTGTTTGAAAATAAAATAATTTTACTACAAGTGACAAACCTTAATTACTATAATGATGTGATACTTGATTATTTACTGATAGTGACTAATAATGGATGAAATCTAAACTCAAAGTTGAATAGCAGAATTACTTAGAACAAACAGAATGTTCATTTCAAATGATGCAACAACTTAATTTAACAAACTTTAGTCATATAGAAAGGAAGATAGAGTAATAACAATAACAATACTATACCTTGACATGCTTCCAGGTGTTAACAACGGTAATGGGACCATGCTCCTTCACAATATCAAAGAGGACCCTTGTGATTGTGTTCCTCTGATCCAGTGGCGTTTTGAGCATTATGGGTCCCATCTTGGGCTTTGATTTCTTCACTAAACATCTAATTGCCGTCCCAAACATATCGCCTTGTTTTGTTTGTCACCTGAAACTGAAAATGAAACAAACCCAAATTCATTTTTAATTCTACAAAGATATCATATAACTTTTTATATCTATGAATGAATGAACATATTTTCTAATGTCTGCAACTGCAACTGCAACTCTTCCTTTGCTTTCCTCTTCGTCGCTGTTTCAGTTCGACTGATAGCTGATTAGATCAGGGTGGACGGAAATGTTCCGAATTTAATAGTGGGCCAGGCGGGCGGGCTAGGTAATTGGCATGGTTGTACTATTAGGGTGGATTTGTGTATGTTTCGAACTTCGAAGTAATACCTGACCCACAAAAAAAAAAAAAAACTTTGAAGTGATACGCTAAGAGCCTTCATATCATCATATTATTAAGTGGAACATTTCATTAGTCCAAAAATTCGAGTGTTTAGATGGAGAAAGAAATCTATGTTATCATGTTTTTTTTTTCTTCACTTTGATTTGAGAGAGAAATATTTTGTTGAGGAAATGAAGCTTGCTAAAATAAATGGCATGGGAGCCAAACAAAGTCTAGTGTTGTGTTAAAACCTAAATCTTATTTTACTTTTTTTTTAATAATCTCCCAATATCCAGAAGTCGTATTATGTTCCGACTAATCTTAAGTCAAGTCAGGTCAGATCACAAAAGGTTCAAAGCTCTCTTAGCACTAATTTTTTCATTCATAAGACTTGAATTCGATATATTGCTTAAAAGAAAAATAAGTGTTGAATCACTTGAACCAACTAAGTATTAGTTAAATCTTATTTTATTTCAGAAGTAATTGGATGCAAGACACAATATCAGTTGGAATTTAAATTATAAATGAATTTATGCATAGTCACTTGGGCTAATGTCCCGTCTTGTTATTAAAATAAATAAATAAATTATATAATATCAAAGATTTTTATTTCAAGTAAAAATATTTAGTTAAGTTATTGATATGTTTCAATCTTTTTTACCTTTATTATTTTATTTAGAATGGGAAATCGTCATGGTGCTAGCTTATAGATGATCAAACCAACCCGGGGCTTACATTTTATACTGTAACACCCTTACTATTATTACTAATAGTGTATTTGGATTTACACCATAGCAACAATAGCAAGCACATCACTTAACTTACCTCTTTAAAAACTTCAAATTTAAATTTCAAGAATTGTTTTCAAATGTCATTACTGTAATACTAATTTCATACAATGATTCAAATATTTTATCAGGTCACAATATAACATACAAGTTCAATTCAAACTTACTCCTTACCTAGAGTATATTCAAGATTACTCTCTGCCGGAGTATATTCAAATTCAAGCACAAATTACTATTCTAGCTCAACCTTAAAGAATTAAGGGAGCAATGCAAATTCAAAGTGCTTGATTCAACTATGCATTGAAGAAGCAATACAAATTCACATTCAAACTCAACTTAACAATTCAAGGAGCAATACAATTTCTATTGCACATCTAATGCCGAATTCTATATCGTCCATTACATTTCAAAACTCTTAACAAGTAAACTTTATCAATGACATTTACACATCAGACCTTTAAGTATTGGTTGCAATATTGTATTGGCATTTCTAATTAACATCTAACATCAATACATGGTCCTTATGAACACAAATTCTGGTCAGTATAATGCAGCCACTGCCGTGCCCTTTTTCATCCTTATTCAAGCAACATTTTCATGCAAAAAATATCATTACCTTGGTCACAAATGGGAAGCATGCTACCAAGGCCAATACAGCACTTTCAAGTCACAAATTCTCATACTAAAAGCAACGCAATTCCAGACAAAACTGGGAAGCACTCTGCCTTAACTTTTATACACCATTCTAGTTAACAAATTTAAGCACAAATGCTTCACAAAATGCAGTCAAAACTAGGGCGTTTTCTGCCATGAATTCTAACTACCATTCAAGTTGCAAATTCAAGCACAAATGCTTCACAAAATTCTGTCAAACTAGGCAGATTACTAACATGGGTTTCAACCATGTTTTTAGCCAAAATATCATGCACAATGACAACATAATTCTAGTCTCAATGAGGCAGCACTCTGCCATAGCATTTCCATCCTTTTTAAGCCACCATTTCACACCTCACAAGTAATAAAATGTTGGTTAAATCTGGGCAGCATTCTGCCTTCACTTTCTTTCACAAATCAAACCACAATTCCAATCAATTAAGCATCCCAATTTCTGCCCAAAAACAAGGCAGCTTGCTGTGGCTATTGTCCAAACAAAGTTTGGACAAAAACTCCATTAAAACATTCTCACATTCAATATACATCCAATAGAAGATGAAATACAAATTTGGAAGTAAGGAACTTGGTTTGACCGTGCGATAACTGATAACCAAGCAATAACACAATAAATTTTCATACTTCTCATCACTTCTAACATCACAAGTTTAATTTAAAAATCAATAGAAGAAGACAAATAAATCGAAGCCACGAAACACTAGTATGCCCTAGATTGACCGTAGCCTCCACATATGTAGAAACCAGAATCTTTGTTTCAAATTCAATGGGAAAAAGAAGAGTAATTTGAAGGCAAAACCCCTACCTCAAATCCCTAGCTTGTTTCCTTGATTTTCTTCCTTTTTCCTTCACTTTCTCCTCCCGTTTTCTCTCCTTCGTGACTCGTTGCTGCTGCTGATTGTGCTCTGTTTTTGCCTCTGTTTTTAGAGGTAAAACCGTGTGATAAAAGGACAAGAAACAAAGGAGGACAAGGTTTAAGATGGATGGAAATAGAAGAGTGAAAATGAAAGACAAAGAATGGAGAAATGAGGATTTTCTTCCTCCGTTTCTGCTCTAAAATTTGGCCGCTGGAGAACGTGAAAGGGAAGGGTAAAAAGGAAAGAATATGGTTAAGAATTATCTAGACGAAGGTAAATCATATTTGTTTTGGTGGGTGAAAGAAAATATAACTAAATTTTTTTTATATTAAAATTTGATATCTATAAAGGATACTTAAATTTTTTAAAATTGAGCTTTTAAGTATTTATAAGTTTTATAGAATATTTTAGTGCTCAATTTAATCTTTAGAACTACTTTTTTTTAATTTTTATATACTATTATTTGTCAAGTAAATTATATTATTTTTTTAAATTAAATTAAATTTATAAAATATGTAAATATATCTACCTTAAATTATTTTTCATATTAAAATATTTTTTATATTTTACTTATCATTTTCATAAAATTTTATAATTTTTTGAGCAGCTCAATTGTGTTAACTATTTCAGTAGTATTCATAAAAATGTCAAACTTATTATGTTGTCTCAAAAATTTTTTACAACTCTTATTAATAATTATTAGTTAGAAAATAAATTTTTATATTTATTTTTATCATATCAACTGATTCTATAAATATTTTAATTATTTTCTTATATTTAATATTATAGAATTATTCTTAAATTAGTTCAAAAAATTATCTAAACTAACAAATAATTCTTATCAGTAGTATTGAATTTCTATAACTATGATTAAACTTATTAAGTTAGGAAGTATGTTACATATACATAATAGCCAAACAATATTATAAGTTTAATTTAAATATATTATTAGTATAAAAAAATTATATTATTAACTAATCATATATCATTAGATATGTAATTTTTAAGATAATTATTATTATATTCAAATATTTTTATGACATAAAAATAAATAATTAAATGATAATACAAATTTTTTTACACACATTTAAATTAAATGCAAATATTATTTAGATGTTTAAGCGATAAGAATATTACTTATAATTATAATTATAGGATACATCATCAATTAAATTATAGGATACCTCCGATATTACTTATATAAAAGCTGCAACCATGCAGTTCAAAAAAAAAATAAAATAAAATAAAAGCATGAATCACCATCTTTAAATGTATAAAAAATTTGTGCATCAAAGATAACCATAGCCAAAATCTCATTTTAGTGTGATGACTGTGATCACAATATTTAGGTGCTTATTGTTCGACGAGAACTAACTAGAAATTTTAGCATGCCTATGGAGCACAATTAATGTATGTTCCATAAATGATCTCAACCACTGATTTTAAATAAATTTACATTAATTTTAAGTTCTTAATTTATCTCGAAGAATTTGTTCTTTTAGATAGCGAAATTAATTTTTTGTCTGTTGCGACTTTCTCTGCGTACGTGATATTCTAAATAAAGACGACCACTAATCCTCGCTCCCGGATCTCTCCAGGCTCGAAATCACCGAATCCTCCACAAAAACTCCAAACTGCACTGGGTTACGGGGTTCGACTCCTGGGTTAGGATCCATGGATTATCAGTCGTCACTCCCAGACCAGATCCTCGAGAATGTTCTCGAGAACGTGCTTCACTTCCTGACGTCATATCGAGACTGGAACGCTGCCTCATTGGTGTGCCAGTTGTTGTGGCGCATGGAGGCCCTCACCCGATCCGAGCTCTTCATTGGCAACTGCTACGCCGTGTCATCTTGCCGTGCCACCACCTAGTTGATTGCTGGAAGAAAGAGAAGCGAATTAGGATTTGTCGATCAGGTTGCCGGTTGCTCAATCTAACCATTCAAGTTTTTAATTATAAATGAATAGCTCAGATGAAAGTTGCATGCTGCACCATAATTTCAAGGGTGCATAGTTATTGGAAAATTTCCACCATCAGTGAAACCAACGATGCCAACTTCTGGTTCAGAACTAAGAAGGCCATCTCCAACTTCCTTTTCTTTAGCAACTCCTCTATATAAAATATATTCGTGTGTAACTTTTTGTATGTTTTTTACATCAAAATTATTACTCTTATTTTGTCTATTATTACCTTTTTTCACCTAATTTTTTTATTTACCTAAAATGTCCTTTTTAAATAATTAAGTTTGTAAAAAAATGTAAGTTAAATTAATTGTTTATTAACATTCCTACACTTATCAAAATTTATAATTAAGAATTATAGTACTCTCTCCATCTATTTTTATATGTTCGTTAAGGTTAATACACACAGAAGGAAGTTGTTAAGCATGTTAAATGATAAAAAAAATAATTTAACATACCTAAATTATCATTTTTTCACTTAATTAATGTTTTCTCTCTCTCCCTCCATCTTGATTAATTTCACATTCTCTCTCCTCCTCTCAATTTGTTGATAACAAAAGACACTTATTTTATAAATTGAATAGAGTAGTTGATTTTAGAAAGTTATAAAAATTAATTAATATATATTTATTGAATTTAGTAGAAATAATAAAAGATAATGATAAATTTAAAAAAATTAATAAATATTATTTAGTTTTCTAAATGTACAGATTCTGTTAGATAAATTAAATTTTTAAATGAATAAATAAAAGCGTACAGAGGGAGTAATTAATTTTCAATATAAAAATCAAATCTTAATAATAGTAGTAGCCTTATTTTTTCTCTTTTTCATTTCAAAGTGCCTTAAGCCCATATAATAAAACTAGAGTTTCTAAACATTATAATACTAGCTAACCAAACAAAATTTAAAAGAAAATAAAGTGATATGCATTGTTAATGTAAATTTTTTACACTTTCATTCAATTATAAATTATTATATCTTAAAAAATATTTAACTCTCATAATAATTACCTTAAAAGTCATGCATATATTGATGTATGATTGATTAATAGTATAAAAAATTTTACACTAAAATCATACATCAAAATTAAACTTAATTTTTAAATTTAGTATAAGAATTGTACTCTTTCGGTTATAGTAAACTATATTTTTAATGAATAGAGAGAATTGAATAATATTATCTATCTATATTATTATAAAAAATGATCTCTCACCTTGATGTCTTATTTTCTTTTTTTTAAAATTATTATTATTAATAATTGATTTAATAATTTAAAAAATATAAAAGATAATACTATAAATATATTTTATTAAGCATTTAAAAATTTAAAGGTAAACATAAAAAGGATGAAGTTTTAAATATTTTTTACTATCCAAATACATTTGTCATCAAATATTTTAAATTTTGTACTATATAATTATAATTCAAATCAAATAATATTTATTATTATTATTGGTCAATGCTTTAATAATAATAATAATAACAATAATAATAATATTATATAATATAAAAAGAATATACATGTTTTCATATCCAGACATGTATCTTCTTATATAGAATAACATATTTAAAAATCATGTATTAACAAATACATGTCTCAATAATTGTCATATTACTCCTATGTTACAATTTAAAAAAAATGTATATGCAACATCTCAATAACATGTTTATTATGTATGTATCACCTTAAATTAATTAATTATATTTTTAAATTACTATATTATTTAAAAAATTTTAATATATATATCATACTGGAGTGAGAAATTTGTGTGAAAATACAATAAAATTAATTAAATATAATTTATTGGGAGAAAACTAAGAATTTATTAAGTGTTTTTTAAACTAAGAAAATATAGTAAATTTTTTTGGAATACTCTTAATAATAAGTTGATAAAACATTCAAATAAATCAACATATAAAAATTAATATTAAAAAATATAAATTAAAAATTGAAATTATATGAAAACTATATAAACTAATTATTTATTAGGAAATCATATAAAAAATATTCATTGAGAAGAGTTACATAATCCGATTATCATAACACGGAAAAAGTCAATTAACAAAAACCAAAAAAAAAAAAAAATTGAGTAGGTCTTACTATAAACTACACTAATTATAAACTAATCAAATTTATTTAAATCATTTAAAATGTAATATATCTAGATTAAGTATATATTTTTCTTACTTATTTTAATATTTTTTAATTTATCTCATATATTATACAAGTACAAAACACTAGTATTTGATAAAGAAGTGTGTTTAATCTTACTCTTTAAATTGAAAAGTAAAGATAAGAAAACTATAATTCTTTTTTTTATTATGAAAATCACATATTTTCTCTCATTTTATTTTTTACAAAAAATTTGTTAGTTGTGTTTCGCTTTTTATTTTTTTAAAATTCAAAGCATATAGTCAAATCTTCTTTCTTAATTAAATGAATTATTTGACTCAATTATTTTTAATAAAACGTAAGTTAGCCTAAACTATTACATAAGGGACAATTTAGGGGTGACAATAAACTCCTTAAACATTACAACTTCTTCTTTAAGTAAAATAAAAAGGAAAAAAACACTCTTTTCAACCTTTAGGCTCTGTTAGTTTGTTTTCTGTACAGCCCTTATTCTCTCATTCTTTCATTTCCAAAAAAGAAAGGTGTAAAGATCTGAGGTAGACAAAGGATGTATAAATAACATTTCTAGTTTATTAATTACTGTGCTTAAAAACTAATTTGGGATATATAGTAAGACTAATGCCATTCATGGTCGTTCAATATTTCAAATTGAAGTTGGTGGATCAAGAATCAACCAGTGAACCAAGTTTTCTGGACCAACGACATGAGCATGGATAAGCAATAGTAACCACTGAAGTTGCTCAAATACTATTATTCCACCTCATGATGAACATTACATTATAAAAGAGTGGTCCTTTCAAAGGCATAATTTCAAAAGGAAAGCATTTCTCGTCCAACATTATACTCTAACTTATTTCCACCAGATATCACGTGGCCATATACCACTTCTATTTTTCCTCCCTTCTCCCTCGTTTATTTTTTTCTTTTTGAAATTTTAAACGTTTCTGTGCTTCCTTCTCTCACTCTCGGTTTCTCCCATTTCTTTTACTATAGGTGTCAGCTTCTCCTCCCCCCCCCCCAACCGTTTCTGTGCTTCTTTCTCTCACTCTCGGTTTCTCCTATTTCTCTTGCTCTAGGTGCCAGCTTCCCCCTATCACCGTCCACATCTGCCTCTGTCGCCACCACCGTTTCTGTGTTTCCTTCTCTTACTCTCGGTTTCTCCCACTTCTCTTGCTCTAGGTGTCAGCTTCTCCCCCACCACCGTCAACATCTGCCTTTGTCGCCACCAAAACATCACCTAGCCACCAAGACACCACCAGCCAGTTTCAACCTAGTTTGCCCCAACCACGAACCAGACAACTCACATCCTAGCACCAAACCCCACACGCACCAGGCCTACCAGTAACGTGAAGTAGTACCAAGAACCAGAATGCATCGCTCGCACCATGCACCGCTCGCTCCACCGTCTGAGCCGGTTCCCTATCCTAGCTTCTTTTTCCTCAGGTTCATGGGAAAGGTGAAGACAAATCTTCTTGTGTAGTGCTAGCCCTCTATTTCAGAATAAAACTTTAGGTAAAATTTCATTTCTTATTAGTGGTATAATGACTGTAATTTGAGTTAAAATCAATGCTTGGTGTTATTTGAATTAAAATCATAGCTAGGTGTTATTTGAGTTAAAATCATAGCTTGACGTTAGTTTGTAATAACCACTGTTGTTCTTGAATTTGAGGCTTGTGAAATGTAAATAAGTGTGTGTGCTTATAATATATTTGAGAAAATGCCTATTTGAATGGAGTGAATTGAAATAGAGATAATGATGTATATGATTTTTGGGATTGGAGTCATTGTTGATATACTATGGATATAGTATGTATTTTGTCGAATTAAAAAGATATATTATGGTATGCAAGTGTTTGAAGAATGAATGATGTGTTGCGAAGTATTTAGATGGAATGATTTGTGGTGCTTGATGATCTGAAAATTTTGTTGGTTTGTAGTGTGTCAATGTGATTTGAAATGAATTTTTTTTGTGTCTATGTTTTGAGGAATAGGTTAATTATGGAAAATTAGCTCTTCCAAGGTCTTAGAAAACTAGTGAGTGAAAGTAGAAATGAATTTATCATATTACAGATGTCCATATCCATCATTGATGACAACTGTAGGAATGTTTCATATTCAACTCCTGCAACTTGTTTCTATGGCTTATACTAGTAAATGAGAAATGTCATACTTTCGATATTCCTTTTGAGATTCTCCCCTACAAAGCCTTACTCTGAAATTTCAAGAGAAAACTTTTGGTATCCAACTAAATACACTAATTTTCATCTACCGTATGCATATTTGCTGACTTGTTTGTATGCCTCCTGTTCTATTCCATTTCCCGCTTCTCATTAAGTTTTTTTCTTTTCCATTTCACTCTCAATCTCGTCTCCTGCATCTCCTTCGTCTCCACCTTCACCAACTAGAAGCAAGACCTTTCCTTTCTTCATCAACCTTATGCTACTTTAGTCAACTATGCCTTGTCAAAGTAGGAGAAGATAAAAGCCCATTCATTTTCTTCTTATTTCATCTCTTATAACTCATGACTATGGAGTTACTTCATCTTTTGATTCTTAAGAATCTTTTCTTTTGAAAAATCAATGATGAATACTAACTCTAGTTTCACATGTATGCCCTTTTACGTTTTTGAGTTTCTGCTTCTCAAAAGATTGTACAAACTACCTAGGATAGAGTTTTGTTCTTTGAGATTTTCGGAACGTAGGATTTCAAGGAGGCTGTAAAGAGAAGCCTCCATTGAATTTGTCATCTAATATTTTTTTATTCTTCTTTATTTTTCTATATTTGGAAGAACCTGAAATGTGGGTTTAAAGGGTGATCAAAGACTACTTAAATGTGTTGTATTATGGACTAGGGATTGTTCTTCTAATCCTTTTTGTTTCGGTGGAGTCCATAGCTTAAAGCATTGGCCTTTACTGTGATTAGGTATCAAACCTATTCAGTAGGACACTTGCAGGATTTATAATTCCTTTCATTTTTTGGTTTCCACAAGGTAAAGCCTTGGAACTGAGATTGATGCATCTTGAAAATTGTATGGGGATGGGAGTTTGGTTGAGATATGTGAATGAACTTTTTTCTTTGATTAAAATACATATTAAAGGGTTGACTTTCAATTTGATTATAGGGCTATGACTAAAAATTATGCTTTGAGATTGTTTTAAAATATAATTGATGGTTGAGTTGTGAGAAAGTTAGACAACAAAAAGTAGATGCTTTGATTGTTTTATTCAATTTTCGTTATATAGAACCTCATAAAGGACACTTTCCTTTCCTCAGGGACCTTTCATACAATAATTTCTTAGGAGATCTATGAAGGTCATTTGGTTCCTTAGCAAACCTTGCTAGATTGTAAGTATCTTCTTTCACATGCCTTTTTTTTCCTATAAACTTAATTTTTTCATTTTGGTCATTTGAGAAGAAATATATTTCTTGTGTTACCGTGTTCATGGACAATGTAATTAACATGAGAGGATACAAACCTGTAAAGATACATAAGGAGAAGGGTGATAGAATAACTAATATAATTATTCAAGTATCATTTTCACCCATAACTAATATAATTATTCAAGTATCATTTATTTCCTTCCCAAATCTGAATTCACATATTCAAACTTCAACCATATATAACTATACACATATGGCTTCCGTGGAATTTTATGCTGAAAATTCCATACAAAGATCATAATAACAACCTCAAAAAACAAGTTTCCCCTTACTTTACTTCTAGTAGCTTGTTGCAACTTGTTTTTCTCTTTTTTCCTTCTTCTTCTTACTTCCTCCCTTTACTTGTGTTTTATTATTGTCTTCCTTTGCTTTCTTTCTTCTTGTCTTCTGTTATGTCTTATGTGTAATGCAGAAAATGGATAATTTGTATATGCATCAAATACTTTAATTTTATCCATTGTGTTATAATTATATACACGAATAAACATATTATGTGCTCTAACAACAACCCACTATTTGCGTGCAACAAACTTGGCTGACCTAACAGCAAAATCTTGTTGTATAAGAACCCTATAATGATCTTGTAAGTAAGAAATATACAAAGAAAAGTATGCCTTCAAGAAAATGCATCAAGAAGTACATATGCAAACAAATGGACAAGAAATGGTTAATGTACCTGGTAACTCAGTAACCTCAAAAGATTTGGTCATGGTTTGAAAGAGCACAGAAGAAATTAGTGTTAATTACACAAGATATTCTGTCAACAATTACATAAAATTGTAGTAGTCTATAGTATGTTTTCTACCATAGGCTTATTATATGTCATATCTTCAAGTACTTGTATATCCACTTTTATCATGTTTTGCTACTATATATCTTCAATAATTTTGCAAGTTGTTTAACTAAGAAATGTAGATTGCTAGGCATAAGTTTCAAGTCTCGTTTTGAAATTTCTTTATATTTCTTAACTTTGTTGTTTATTCAAGTTTGTAGCCTGCTAAGGACTTGGCAATGGTAATATGAGGGAACCTTACATTACCAACATCATAAATAGTGGGAAATTTTTTAACAAATAAGAGTCTCCTAAAAATTTAAATAATTTGGTTGAAATAGTGTGTTCCCTATTTAAATGATTTGTGTAAGTTTCTAATTTGTTATTCCTTAGGCTTAGAGAATCTTAAATGACACAATTAGTTCAAAATGATAAAGTTGGTGCATGTCTATGAGTTGTGACCAATACGATTGAATATTCATTTGTGCTTTAATCTTGTTGAACCGGTGAAAATTCATACTTGGTCTTCTGTATATACAGAATACTTACATGGACAGCTCACAGGCAAGACGGATGTGTGATTTGTCTAACATGAATTAGGTAACCAACTTGGTTAATATAGAAAAAATTTGTTATACATGTTTGGCTATGCACATATGTAGACTAATTTGTTCTCATAATGCAGAAGGTGCGATTGAGGCATGCTTGCACACCGAGGTTGTTGACTGAGGTGAATAGCTCATTGACGGATGCCCAGAAGTCCCGAATTGAGTCTACCCCATTCAAGTCATTGTTATATATGCCGAACAATTTGGAAATCAACTGTGTCTTATTGTGGGAGTTAGCATCTAGATGGGTCGAAAGACATGGGGGACTTAGAATTAGGGGTAGGGTTATCTCATTCAGTTTGTTAGACGTATGCTTGGCACTTGGATTGCAGATTGATGGGAAAAGAGCAACCGGACGTGATGATGGAGTGGGTTGAACTTTGTCCTTATTTAAGAGGGACGATGTAATCATTGACACAGTTTATTTTGAGCTGTATCAGCACGTAGGGAACAATGATGTGGATAACTTTTGTCAACTTTATATCCTACTTGCTTTTGGGAAGTTCTATTTTCCCGTTACAGGTGTCAACGTGCATTCTGTCTTCACACACCTATTGGATGAGTTGGACTCCTTAGATAATTATAGTTGGGGTTTGGCGGTGTATGACTTTTTGGTTGATGACTTGACCCAAGTTGCACGTGCATTAAACGATGGTAAGAATATTCACCAAATCCATTTAATGGGATGTGCTACATTTCTGCTAGTACATGCTTTATTATTTACTATGCTTCCTGGATGTTACAATTGTTTCATGCAAAATTGTAACTTTTTTCTGTTCTTTTCCTGTTGTATCATTTTTGTACCATACATGTGATTTTGTATAAGGTTTGGGCTTTTGATCACCTATCATTGCACCCCACATCAACTGTGATAAGTGGTCAATCATTCCCACATTACTTGAACTGGCACATGTTTAGGGTAAGGGAGGAGAAAGTACGAGTGACATTTGAAAAAAATATGGTAATGTACAACTTTTAAATGGTGTGTGTAATGCTGTGACATTTGTATGAAAATCATTTTGTATAAAAAAATTATGGTCTTTAGCCATAGTAGTCCACCTTCACTATACTTCTTAACTACATATCTGTTAGTTATTGACATATAGAAAACTGAAGATCTGATTGCATCGAGAGAAGAGAACCAGATTGACATAGTTAGGGATGTAATGACACCTGAGCAGCAACATAGTGTTGAACATCGGTGGCCAAGGCCGTTTGATGTGGAGGACCTTGCTAGTGACATTTCTTAGGTGGTTACTGAGAACGTGCAAATGAAACAAAGGATTGTTATTCTGGAAACGGAAGTGAGTACATTGAAACAATTATTATTACACCGTTTAGTGCCTCCACGTTCACGTTGTCCTGTAGGCAGTCTAATATGTGACTAGGGTACTCAACCATTGAATCACGTAAGCACTCTTTTTTACGGATTTGATGAAGGTGGTGAGTCAAGTGAGCAACAACTGCCTGCACGTGGCATCCCTTTAATTGCACTTGTTGGCTACTCTGATACACACGTAAACCCAGTCACAAACAACCCCAACTCCAACATTTGCACTCAGGTTAAGGCTCAGCCTAAAAAGTGTGTGCTTGGTAAAAGCACCCGAACTCCTTACACTAAACTGCAAAAGAATAAGAAGAAAATGAATCTGCATACCTAACTTTTTACCTGCTGCCCCAGAGTGCTTAAGAAAGAGGACCACGATTCCACGTAAGCTTTTGAATTACCAACATAACATGCTTGATAAGTATAATATTGATTTTACTTGGGCTAACATTTGTCATTTGCATCTTGTACAATTTCAGCATTAGATGTATTGTTTTGTGATTGTCTTTAAACCATTTGTTTTGGGTCATGGTGTAAGTTGGTGGTGAGACTGTTTGATCAGTTCCTTACCATTGCAGATGCCTATTGTATGAAATTAAAAGGGTGGTCAACAATATGGTAAGAACAAATTACGTTTAACTCATAAATTACATTATGTATATCACACCTACTTATTGCGCTGGTTTACATATAAGGACCTTCTTTAATTCACTCTTTCAAGTTATTATGTTGGCTACAAGGGTTTTTGTGAGAGATGAAATGGAGCGAGCACGAAGAGTGACTCGTCATATGTTTTGTCCAACGTTTATGGTAACAATAACATGCTCAATTAACTTAGAACTGTATGCCCATTGATAATGAAACCTTAACTTATTGCTGGTTATTTATAAAATGTAGGATTTTGTAAAAAGTGAACTATAGCATTTCAAATCAGATCGCCACAGGCCCTGGCAGAGTATTAACGACTTCATGCCTCATGCTAAAGTGGGATATGACATCACCCAATGCAACTTGGTAACTTTTATGTATTATGTGTAAAAAATGACATATGTTTGGCTACATATACTTTATTGGACAACATCTAGGGTTTAACCCATCATTTACCTAGTTGGATTGTATGTAGTGTTTTATTTTCTTAATACCACATAAGAATAGCATTTGAGGAATGATAATACTATTTATGTATAGATATTACAAGGAATACATTCAATGAACTTGGATACATTTCTTCATGTAGATATTCACTCTAGTCGTGTTCGACTACCATTGGTGGTGTTATGTGTTGGATCTGAGAATTAAAAAGTTGTATATGTTGGATTCAATGAACAGCACAATGACATTGAAAAAGCTAGGCTGGACCTTTTGACAGTATCACACTCCTCTAATGCTATTGTAATGATAATGTATTAGTTGTGCTATACAATTTGACTTTAAACTTTACTCTAAATTTGTAGAAGCTTCGATTTGAAGAATTGTTGCATATACTTAGTCTAACCTTGACGAATGACCATCCTTTAGAGCTAGTGGAGGTTGACTTACCCCGGCAGCGCACCTTGTGAGTACAATTGCACTTATTTAAAAATATTTAATTATTATGTTGAGGCATAGGTGTATAATTTTTGCCATTGTGCTTGCTTGTATGTTATTGAAATAGGGATGATTGTGAAATATACGTTATCAAGTATATGGAGTTGTAGGATGGACACAAGATGTTCGGGGAGAAGACTATGCTTGAATGGAAAGAGGTGAGGGAGTATGAGCATTTTCTGATTTAACAATTACATTCTTTTTAGGTTATTTATTTATTCGTACTATACTGATACAGGTTGAAGTCACGCAAATGCGACGTGACTTATTATGTGATTGGGTCTTGCATCTGAAGAACGAGTACAGAGAAGAAGTTTTGAGAGCTGCAAATATTATGGAGTTGTTGTCTTGATTTACAAATTTTATTCCACACACTTTAGCTTAACCCTTTGTATAGTTATTGCCATGCCCTACGTATAGTTACCCCCACCTTTGGGAACTCTTTAGTGGATTCACCGAGAACATATACTAATTAACCACTTGAATGTAATGAATTAACCATTTACTAATGGATTCAATGTTGTGTTTTATATTATGAACTTATTTGAAACTGCATTTTATATTATCCAGAAACTTGTCGATATTGGTCAGTTTTTCATACTATATTCATCAATTATATTGGACATTACCAAGTAATGAGATTCACTAGAAACAGACATACATTGACCACTTATTTATAATAAATTAACCAGTTACTCATGAACTCACCAAATAATGAGTTTGACCACGGTTAGCCATGGTATTCTGACCATATACTCCAAAATTTTAGAGATTAACTAGAAATTTATACTGATTAATCAATTATTTTGGAACTCACTAAGCAATGAGATTCACCACTTTTTTTCCATTATTTTGTGTTCAAAACAACATTACTCTTATAAAAGAATATTAGTGCTTCATTTCTAATTAGTTTGCCTCATTATTGGGAACTCTTTTTTGAATTAACTAGAAACCTATACTGATTAACCACTTAGACGTAACTGATTAATCACTTATTTTGAAACTCACTAAGCAATAAGATTCACTACTTTTTTCATGATTTTGTATTCAAAACAATATTACACATGTAAAGAAATGTTAGTGTTTCATTTTTAACTAGTTTGCCCCTTTAATGGGAACTCTTTTATGGATTCACCAGAAATCTATATTGATTAATCACTTTGATTAACCACTTATTTTGAAACTTACCAAGCAATGAGATTCACCACTTTTTCCATGATTTTGTGTTCAAAACAACATTACATTTGTAAAGGAATGCTAGTGCTTCATTTCTAACTAGTTTACCCCTTTAATGGGAACTCTTTTATGGATTCACTAAAAACTTATATTAATTAACCACTTAGACGCAACTGATTAAGCACTTGTTTTGGAACTCACCAAGCAATGAGATTCACCATTTTTCCATGATTTTGTATTCAAAACAACATTACACATGTAAAAGAATGCTAGTGCTTCATTTCTAACTAGTTTACCCCTTTAATAGAAACTCTTTTATGGATTGACTAGAAACCTATACTGATTCATCACTTAGACATAACTGATTAACTAGTTATTTTGGAACTCACCAAGTAATGAGATTCATCATTTTGTTCATGATTTTGTGTTCAAAATAATATTACACATGTAAACTCTAATTAGTGCTTCATTTCTAACTAATTTGCCCCCATTATTGTGAACACTTTTTAGGATTCACCACAAACCTATACTGATTAATCAGTTATTTTGGAACTCACCAAGCAATGAGATTCGTCACTTTTTCATGATTTTGTATTCAAAACAATATTACACATGTAAACTCTAGTTAGTGCAACATTTCTAACTAGTTTGCCCCTTTATTGGGAACATTTTTTGGGATTTACCAGAAACCTATACTGATTAACCACTTAGATATAACTGATTAACCACTTAGATATAACTGATTAACCAATTATTTTGGAACTCAACAAGCAATGAGATTCACCACTTTTTCTATGATTTTGTGTTCAAAATAACATTACGCATATAAACTCCAGCTAATGCTTCGAACCAACTAGTTTGCACCTTTATTGGGAACACTTTTTGGGATTCACCAGAAACCTATATTGATTAGCCACTTAGACATTACTGATTAACCAGTTATTTTAGAACCCACCAAGCAATGAGATTCACCACTTTTTTCATGATTTTGTATTCAAAACAACATTACATATGTAAAGGAATGCTAGTACTTTACTTTCAACTAGTTTGCCCCATTATTGGGAACTCTTTTTTAGATTCATCAGAAACTTATGCTGATTAACCACTTAGACGGAACTGATTAACTACTTATTTTGGAACTTACCAAGCAATGAGATTCACTACTTTTGTCCATGATTTTGTGTTCAAAATAATATTACACATGTAAAGGAAGGGCAAGTGTTAATAGTCTTAAGAAGTTGAATTCTTGAAGACGTGATCTAGTATTGTTTGAGAAATAAGGAGTTTGATGAACCTGATCTATTATGGAAAGGATATAATCTGTTATTGGTGTTTGAAAATGATTTGGCAAGTTAAATTTGGTCTCTGTCAAGTGGTGTTAAGACAGCTATGGTCTCACATAATCAATTATGGGCTAGTATTATGTCTCCGGGAATTAAGTCAGCTAATGGAAATGGTCTCTGAAAGTGCAATAAACTATGAAGAAAAGGAAAAGTATTTATTACGTGTGATTTGGAAATTTGGTTGATAAGAAATTTGTTTTCTGCCATAGCTCAATGACCGGTTAAGACAACTATATAGCCGGTTATTTCAACTCACAGGGCCACAAAATTTAATTTTGCATACTCAGATAATCGATTAGATAGACACTTTAATCGGTTATTTAACCAAACCGTGAGCTCCATTTTCATTCCTACAATGCACTAATCGGTTAGATCCAACATGCTAACCGGTAATTTGCTTAAATAGAGAGCTCCTCTTTCATTTTCACAATGCTCTAATCGGTTACACATAACCTCTAATCGGTTATTTTCCCAAATAGAGTGCACCTCTTTCATTCTCACAATACTCTAATCGGTTACACATAACCTTTAATCGGTTATATTCCTAAACAGATAGCTCCTTTTTCATTCTCACAATGCTTTAATCAATTACACATAACCTCTAATCGGTTATTTTTCCAAACAATGAGCTCCTTTCTCATGCTAATCGGTTAGCCATCATGCTCTAATCGATTAGCCCAATTATTCTAATTGATTATTAAGCCCCTCAAAACACCAAAATAGTAGCATCCTTTTCATTTTTCACAACGGTCCCCATACCTCCATTCTCAGCTTCTTCTTCCTCCTTTAAACACTCACTACTCTCTACTCACACTCACTACTTTCCATCACTCTTCTCTGATTAAATTCCATTGTTCTTTAAAAATTCTCATCTCCCC
The DNA here is from genome assembly GCA_029884595.1 of Ormosia semicastrata. Classification (NCBI taxonomy): domain Eukaryota; kingdom Viridiplantae; phylum Streptophyta; class Magnoliopsida; order Fabales; family Fabaceae; genus Ormosia; species Ormosia semicastrata. The sequence goes on along the minus strand of JAQQTO010000026.1, from coordinate 3,497,419 downwards.
TCACACTTTCTCTCTCTTCAAACGTGCCCTAACCACTTTTTTATCCACCATGGCTAACAGCTTTTCCTTCTCCAAAAGGTCACGCTCCAAAAATCCAAATGTCCCAAAGGAAACATCTCTTATAGAAAATGACCCGAATTTCTCTATAGCCTTGAACCTTGGAAGATTTTTCTTCCAACTTGCTCAAATGAAGAAATACTAGTTGGAATTTCATGCTCGACGCATCATTTCACCAAAATAGATGGACTGAAAATTTTTCATTAATGAAGGATTCACTTCTTTTACAGACCTCTTTGAATTCCATGGATTGAGAACACTTGTCACTACCAATCTTAGGTATTTCTATCTTGAACCTACTAAAGTTTTTTTCTGCAATTTAATTATTATGGGTGAAAATTTGGTTTCTGAAATCAAAAGACATAAAATTATTATGAATCCAAGTAAGTGAGTTCCTCTATTTAGTCTTCCTCACTCTGGAGAGAAGCTTAAATTGGAAATCATAGCTCATAGGGAACTTATAGCAGAGATCAAGCTATCATGGGCATGCTTCAGCCTGACATTCAAATGCCAAATGGGACTTTTACTACAGGCCTTTTAAAGTTACAGGATCGTCTTATCCATTTTATTGTAACTCATATCCTACTACCAAGGGCAAGTAACGATGCCCTGGTTAAAGAGGAAAACATTTTCATGGTGTGGCTGCTCAAAGAACACATAAAGATCAACTGGCCTTATTAGATCATGCATTATATAATGAAAGCTAAAGGAAAGGCAGTTATGGATCTTTCTATGCTTTATTGGTTGCTCGAATTCTAGACCAATACAATGTCCCCCTAATGGATGATGGAATCGTAAAAACTGTGGGTCCTCATAAGTTTGGACTTTCCTCTCTCAATCGAATGTAAGTGAAGAAAATAAAATGGCGAATAGACTTATGGTCGTGGGCATGTGATAGCAGCACCACAAGAAGAAATTCTTGCTACTCTGGCTGATATTCCTATGGAAGAGGCACCAGCGACAAGTAACATCTCAAAAATTACAAGTGAATCATGCATTCTTGCTGTCATTGTGGATCTCAGAACTTACTAGGAGTACAACTCAGTCATCTTCGATCGCTTAAATGCTATGGAGGATCGTCTGGATAGGCTGGAGAATTGCTACCCAGCACTCGAGGACCATGGGGCTTAGGCATGGAATATCAATTTCAGTTATAGCACTATTTCTGACTGTGTATGCTTTTGTTACAATTATATTTTGGATATTATGTTATGGCTATGACTCTAATTTTTTTATATCATGTTTTAAGTTATCTTACCACCATGGCATGATTAATTGGCCACTTAGACATGTTTTAATATGATTTGCATGCTTGTTTTGGATAGGGTCGTATAACTTGTATGAAGGTCTTAGATCTTGTGTAAAGGTATATTAGGATTCACTCTAAGCTCATCAAATGGCTTTGTAAAATTACTATTTCTATTTATGAAAAACATAGTTTAAACAAATGGTTTTTAGTAATGATCAAAAGCTTTTCTGAAAAACCTCTTGGAAATATTTCCTTTTCTAAGTCAATAACAAATTTAAAGCAATTTTAGAGCCAAAACAGAAATATTTCATTTTGCGTTTTTAAATGAACTAACTAATTAGGCTAAAAGAATAATCTGTTATTTGTCTTGTTAGAGGCCAATTTTGAAGGACCTTATCCGATTAGGAGCAACTCCTAATCGGTTAATCTAATGAAACAGAGGCATTGCCTCTTTATATCTAATATGCCTAACCGATTAGGCAAGTTGAGTAATCGATTATTTACTTTCTCAGAAGCAAAATATTTTCATTTCCTAACCGGTTAGCTTGAGGACCTAACCGATTATTAAATTTTACAGAAGCCAAGTTCTATAGTTCCTAACCGATGAGGAACAGGCTCTAATTGGTTAGAATGATACAACAGAGACATTGTCTCTTTATATTTTTCATGCCTAACCAGTTAAGGTGACTTGGTTAATCGATTAATTGAGTTAACAGAAGCATTTCCTTTTGTTTCTAAGTTGGACCTAACCGATTAGGATATAGCTATAATCAGTTATTCACTAAAACATAAGGTTATGGTTTTGAATTTAAAGAGCTCCTAACCGATTAATAGTTGAACTAGGATAAAGCTCTGTGTTTATTCTTCTAAATTCACTCTTTAATATTATACATTGCTTTATTGAATTTGCTTGAATACTATCTTGCGTAATTGTTGTATTCATAAGTAAAAATGTTCATCTCATTCATCTATTCATCTCTATTAATCAAATAGCTTCAACGAAAATAGTGCTTCGGTATTTTGCGAAACATTTGCAAACTTACAAAAAAGTCCATATCCACTTCTGTTATTCTTAAGGTTGCAAGTAAAAATACACAAATTACACCTGGATTACAAAATAGTCATCTATCTATATATCACATTATATATCCATGTACATAACCAATATTATGGCATTGCAATAATATAATCCTACCATTCACCCTAAAAAATATATACATCTTCCTCTTCTATGTGTAATTATATTTACTTTATACACATTACATGTGAAGTATAAGTAACAATAGTACAGAAACAACCCATTTAAAAGGATAAAAAAAACTACTTAAGTGGGTTCTTGATGATACACTAATATCTTTTTCCATAGTTGCCCCAAAAAATATCTGCCAAATCATAGTGTGATCGCATATTCACTGTCATTGTTCCTAAGTATTTGTTAACACACTTAGCCCATGTAAATTATCCATATACAAAAAAAAAAAAAGAAATTAACCTATAACACAACAGCAGATTAGATTAATGCTAAAATATACATTTGAAGCATGTACATGAAGATACCCCATATAATTTATATAAATTCAATATTGTACTATGTCACGGATGAGCAGCCTGTGTATCTTCAAATTACATTGCATTACCAGTACCCACCAAATTGGTGTATGACATTTGACTAGGACAACCCTGGACAAAGACATATAAGCATGTCAATTTCAATCACTACAATGAAATAAATGAGCATATATTGGACATGCCTGTGGCCTTTGACTAACATCATGATTAGTTCCTTCTAATAATGATAAAAAAACCAGGTGATGACTCATGTAATAATTATGAAACCCAATAGCTACTGTCACACATTGGTACTGCAATATTTGCACTCAGCTCAACAGTTATTGACTGTTAAATAATAACATACCAAACATAAACATATAAACTATTCATTAAAACAAACAATTTAAGTGTGAGTAGCTTAAAACTTAAGAACCATTTCAACAATGATTACAAATGATACACAATTTTGGTGTTTACACACACCATAATACAATCATCACAGCATTCTCCACAGCTGTTCATTTCTATAGACAACTCTATACGTAACTTCTTTCCATCCATATGACTCAAGTTTCCATTAATGCACTCCTATATATTCACAGTAAAATAACTTAATACACTAATAAAAATGGATGTTAATCAGTCTAAATGAAACATATCCACAACCAAAACATCCTATATAATAATAATAAAAAAATTCATATATATATATACACGTCAAATGTCAAAGTTTGACGACGCTGGCCATTTCTCTTTCTCAATTTGTGGACTACTCGATCAACTTTAGATATTTTTCTATTGCTTAGGGGTCGTCCTTTTCGCTGTATATGTAATGAACCACGAATGCTAGTGTTAGCATTTTCAATGCACTCATTCAACTTCCTTTGATAGTCATTATCCTTGCATGTTATTCTGTCGGCTTGCTTAGATACAGCTATCGTGTGCATCTTACTTTTATATTCACATAATCCCTAGTGGAGAACATCTGTGAGATCCTCAAACTCTGCAGCAACTTCAGGCACTTCATAGAAATGCTTGCATAATTTTTCAAACCTTTGCATTTGTGGCTTCAACAAAGTCACATCATAACTGTGCTCTTTATGTAAGCATGTCTCCGTCTAATGTTTTTGCTCCATCTTCGTAAAATATTCTTTGATGACACTGCTTGAACCATTTCATAACCAAGGACACAAAGTGAATGTCTACACATAATTTCTCTAAACTCAAACAACAAGTAATTGCAACTAATATCGTGGTTGTCACAATTAAATATCACCTCAAAGATACAATTCTTTCTTAACCCTCCAACTACTATATCCGTGCCTCATATGGTAAGTACAAAACATTCCCTCCACACACTGAAGGGATGCAAAACAGTCCATTCTTCCTCTGAATTCAGCTTGGACCTCAACAAACTTTGCATGAGTGTACTCAAATTGAAACTGTCTTTCAATGGATGAGTTTGACCCACATTGAATTATGGAGTCCATTGATTTGAAATCTGCCTGAAATTCCTTTTCTGCCTTCCTTCTCAGAACATTATCATACTGCTTCACAAATTGTTGCAAGCTGGTCTTTGAATTGATATATCTATCAAAGAAAGCATGTATGCTCTCACTGCGTTGGGTTGTTGACATTCCTGCCCAAAAATATTTCTTTAAGAAAATTGGCACCCATCTATGCTGCTCCATGTACAAACCACTCAACTAATTATTATCTTCTAGTTCAAACTCTTTGATGAAGGCAGACCACTTTTCTTTAAAATCTTCCACTATTAGGGTATCATAAATAGCTACTTTCATTGCATTCGTGATATTGTTATATTCAATGCAACCTTTCAGCTTCTCAGGGATTTTTTTCATTATATGTCATAGACACCACCTATGTCGAGTTGTTGGAAAGACTATCTCAATAGCATTTTGTATGGTCTTACATTGGTCCGTGATAATACCAATAGGTGCCTTACCTGACATGCAATGAAACCATGATTCAAATAGCCACATAAATGACTCTGTGTCTTCAGCTGAAATTAAACCACATCCAAGCAAAACTGATTGGCCGTGACAATTCACACCGACAAAAGCAACAAATGACATGTCATATTTATTTGTTAAATATGTTGTGTCAAAAGTCACAACATCTTCAAATGACTCATAGGTGGCTCTACTTCTAACATTAACCCAAAATATATTTTGCACATGAAAATCATCATCAACATCTATCTCGTAGAAAAAATTACTATTAACTTCTTGCATTCTCGCAAAATAATTCTTTAATGTCTTCCTATCGCCTTCCTTGCCAATTCTACGTCTTTTCTTGTTGACTTAATTTCTAGCATCTTGCTCATGAAATGATAAGTTCTCGTACCCTTCCACCTCATAAGCAAGAAACCAGACTGTATTGTGTATTCTCACCCATGCATCATCATTCATTTCAATTGCTCTCTTCACGTGCATGTTAAGATTCATGTTATCTTTCAACATTCTCGCCTTTGCCGGGCTAAGTTCATGACAGTGTTCAAGTATAGTTGTATTGATGCACCATCGTCCATCGGCCATCTTCTTCACTGTAAGTTTTACTTCACAATTTGTCCTTCTAGTTGGAAGTGTCTTCATTGTGTTTGGTATTATTGACACACGTTTTCCCTGTCTTGAACAAGCTAGTATAACGTAATTTACCTTACCATCATCTCCTTTTTTTGAAGTTCTATTTACAATACCAAACCACTTTTTGTAAGCATATTTCTATAAAATTCCTTAACGTCCTCCTCTGATGGAAACAACATCCCTCGTTTTAGCCCATGACTTTCAAACTCGCCATCCAAGACATCACTCATAATGAAGTCACACTCACATGCTTCTTCTACATTATCAACAGTCCCAGATGTATTCAGATTATTTGAACTCTCCATTAACTTTGATTTTGGGTTACTACGCAAACCTGTAAATTATCAATTATTCACTGTCATGTTACAAACAAATAGAAAATTAAGAAAGGGCAATGGAAAGTAAACAAACAAATGGTAGTAGATAATGAGGATAGAGACCTATTCGAATGGGTAAACCCTATAAAAGCCACACTTAACCACTTTTGACATGAAATGAAGCTTAAAAAGGGAAACTAAAACTATCTAATCTAACAAAATAGGTTATAACTGTAATCATATAAATCTTCTTTCACTTCACTGTAGCTTAATTGACACCCATGTTAACCAATTAGACATAATGTATTAACCAATTATTTTAGAACTCACCAAGCAATGAGATTCACCACTTTTTTCCATGATTTTGTATTCAAAACAACATTATACGTGTAAAGGAATGTTAGTGCTTTATTTCTAACTAGTTTGCCCTATTATTGGGAATATTTTTTGAGATTCACTAGAAACCTATACTGATTAACTACTTAGATGTAACTGATTAACCAGTTATTTTGGAATCCACCAAGCAATGAGATTCACCACTTTTTCCATGATTTTGTGTTCAAAACAACATTACATATGTAAACTCCAGCCAATGCTTCATTTCTATCTCATTTGCCCCTTTATTGGGAATACTTTTTGGGATTCACCAAAAATCTATATTGATTAACCACTTAGACATAACTGATTAACCAATTATTTTGGAACTCACTAAGTAATGAGATTCACCATTTTGTCCATGATTTTATGTTCAAAACAACATTACACATGTAAACTTTAGCTAGTGTTTCATTTCTAATTAATTTGCCCCTATTATTGCGAACACTTTTTGGGATTCACCACAAACCTATATTGATTAACCAATTATTTTGGAACTCACCAAGCAATGAGATTCACTACTTTTTTCATGATTTTGTATTCAAAACAATATTACATATATAAATTCTAGCTAATGCTTCATTTCTAACTAGTTTGCCCCTTTATTGGGAGCACTTTTTGATATTCACCAGAAACCTATACTGATTAACCACTTAGACATAATTAATTAACCAGTTATTTTGGAACTCAATAAGCAATGAGATTCACCACTTTTTCCATGATTTTCTGCTCATTTACTCCTAACGTGTTCAAAACAATATTACACATGTAAACTCCAGCTAGTACTTCATTTCTAACTAGTTTGCCCCCATTATTAGGAACACTTTTTGGTATTCACCAAAAACTTATATTGATTAACCACTTAGATGTAATTAATTAACCAATTATTTTGGAACTCACCAAGTAATGAGATTCACCACTTTTTGTATGATTTTGTACCCATCTACTCCCAACATGTTTTAATCAACATTACATATGTAAACTCTAGCTAGTACTTTATTTCTGACTAGATTGCCAGAAACTTATACTGATTAACCAAAATATGCAACATTTCACCCCTCATATAGCCAGACTAGAAAAAGGTAGAAACTTCAAGTACTCATTGCAAGAAAAACGAAAGATTTTGAACAAAAAGTGGACAAAACTCACCTGAAATATAGAAAACCCTGGAAGTATTGAAACTCATGCGTGCGTCTGAGAGTGAGGGTGAAGCAACGATAGTGAAAATCCAAAGAGGGGAGTATCAAAGTGAGTGCGAAACTGAAAGCAAGGAAACGAGACCAACGTTTGAGGGTGGGAGACGAAAGCTTTGAGAGGAACAAATCCAAGGTGGAAGGAAGATGGGGGAACAGGAGGAAGAGGAAAGGAGGGAACGAGGAAAAGGGAGGGAATGAGGGAAATATTGAAAATGAAAGAGATATTGAAACTGATAGAGAAAAACAGAGAGAAAAGGAGGGAACTAGGAAAAAGGGGTCAATTCAGTAAAATACAGTAATGTGACATACGGTGGACATACGTTGGAGTATAAACATTGGACATATAGCGCGACTGATTTTAAAACAACTCAAAACATATTCTACCTTTTGTGATTTAGAATTGACAACAAAATAAAAGAAAGCGTACTTCAAGAGGGTTCTACATCAGAGGACACTACTAAAGCAGCTTTGTCAGCTAATGTAGAAGGTGTTAGCTTGGGTTATTGTTGCTACTCACACCGAGTGCTCTTATGGCGGGGACATGCTTTTACAAGATTCCTAGGTTGTTGAACAAGTTGATAAACCGAATGAAGGCAAGATAGAAACTTCACCATGTCAAAATATTTGGAATGTTGATGATAGTATCCAAAAGGGGTCTAACTTGATGGATTAAAAAGCTGAAATAGGTGTTGTTTCTAATGGCTGCATTGTCGCTCAAAGAAATGAAGAACTAGAGAAGGAATTTATCGAAAAAGTTTCCAGTTTAGAGATACCAGCCATAGCAACTTCGTTAACAAATTCAGAACTGGTTGAGAGTCTACCTCCAAGTCCAGTGGATGTTCCTTTACATCAAACATACTCAAATATGAGTCTACTATAACCTCTTCTCAGTACTGGAGGAAATGAATATCTTGAGACTAATGCTTTTACACTAATTTATTACTTCATTTTGGAGTTGGTGGACGGACAATCACTGGGTGAACCATGTTCAAAGAACCAAGAAATAAAGGACTCTCAGAGAAACTAAAAGTACCATTGAAATTTCGTAGGTAAATAATGTAGTACCACTTGACTATGTATATACATCAATAACAATAAAGTCTTTTTCTCTTAGATGGAGTTAGTTACATAGATCAAACGACGTTATTATCATGCCAATGTGTTCTGTCATAAACATCTTCACTAATTATATCTTAAGTTGGCGGGTCTTTTTGTATGTGTTGTCTGGAAAGAGGAGGACTCGATGATTATTCGTTTGTCGAAACCAGAAATATATATTATAAAAATTTAATTGGAAAAAATAGTTGATGTAGAAACAAGAGATCGAGAACAACAATAGCAACAACCAACATTTTTTCCTACTAGGTGGGGTCGACTACATGAATCAAATGGTACCATTGTGCCCTATCATAAAACCAAGTCTTCAGAAATGTCATACAAATCTAAATCTTTTTTTAATTATTTCACCTATAATTTTTCTTGGTCTCCTTCTACCTCTAGCTATTAAGCTATTTTCCACCTGATCTACTCTTCTTATAGAGGCTTCTAAGGGTCTTCTCCTTACATATCTAAACCACTTAAGACGAGATTCTCTCATCTTTTCCACAATAGGTGTTACCCTTACTTTCTTTCTAATGTATTCATTCTTAATCCTATCTTGTCTTGTATGGCCACACATCCAGTGCAACATCCTCATCTCAGCGACACTGATCTTATGCTCTTATTGACTTTTTACTGTCCAACATTCAGTATCATACAACATCGCAGGTCTTATAGTTATGCGATAAACTTTACCTTTAAACTTGAGAGTCACTTTTCTATCACAAATAACTTCTGAAGTACTCATCCATTTCATCTATGCAGCTTGAATCATATGGTTTACATCTCCTTCTATCTCTCTGTCATTTTGTATGATAGATCCAAGATACCTAAACCATGTGACTTGTAGTATGGTATGGTCTTCAATTTTCACCATTAAGCTAGTATTAGCATGTTTCTTACTGTACTTACATTCCATATACTTCATCTTACTCTTGCTTAGATAGAAACCATGTTCTTCCAAAGCTCGTCTTCATAGCTCTAGCTTCTTATTTGTTTCCTTTCTCTAATCTTCAACTAAGACTATATTATCTGTAAAAAGCATGCATTGTGGCATTGGCTCTTGGATATGCACAGTAAGCACATCCAAGAACAAGGTAAAATGATAAGGACTCAAAGTTGATCCTTGGTGCAGTCCTATAGTTATAGGGAAATATTCTGTGACCCCACCTTGTATTCTTACACTAGTTTTAGCCCCATCATACATATCTTGGATTGCTCGAATATAAGTCATATGAATTCCTTTATTCTCTAGAGCCTTCCATAAGATCTCTGTTAGTACCCTATTATAAGCTTTTTCTAGATCAATGAAAATCATATGTTGGTCTTTTTGCTTCTTCTGATACCTCTCCATCAATCTTTGTAGAAAATAGATTGCTTCCAAGGTTGACTTCACAAGCATAAAACTAAATTGATTCTCTGAAATATGAGTTTCTTGTCTTAATTTTCATTCAATTACTCTTTCTCATAACTTCATAGTATGACTTATGAGCTTAATCCCTCTGTAATTTGCATAGTTTTGTATATCTCTCTTATTCTTATAGATAGAGATTAAAGTATTTCTCATCCTTTTATCTAACATTTTTTTAGACATCATTATCTCGTTAAACAGCTTTATGAGTCAGCTTATTCTTTTCTCTCCTAGACACTTTCATAACTCAATAAGTATATTATCCAATCCCACCACTTTTCCATTATTCATCATCTTCAATGCTTCTTTTACCTCAAACTCATGAATTTTACGATAAAAGATTTTATTTTGATTCTCCTCTCTAGTATTTAGAATGTTTGAGTCCCCTAATATCATATGTCCCTCATCAAATAACTTGTGAAATAACTCTTCCATCAATCCTTGATGTCCTGTTCTGTAACTAATATTTTACTTTCTTCATCCTTAATGCATTTCACTTTATCTTCCTTTCCCTACTTTTAGCAAGCCTGTAAATATTCCTTTCTTCGCCTTTGGTGCCCAAAGATTGATATAACCCGTTGAACGCTTTATCTTTCGCCTCCTTCACCACCTTCTTAGTATCTTTTTTAGCTACCTTATATTTTCTTAATTTTCATCATTTTTACACATATGTCAAGCTTCATAACATTCTCTTTTAACCTTAACCTTATCTTATTCATTTGCATCCCACTACCGAGATTCTTTATCCTTGGGTCCAAAGCCTCTTGATTCACCGAGTGTCTCTTTTGATACATTCCTAATCATTTTAGTCATCCCGTCTCACATATCATTAGTACTCCATTGTACCTCCCAAATCTCTTCCTCCATAATTCTCCTCTGAAAGAGCATTTGTTTTCCTCCCTTTAGTTACCACCATTTGATCCTTGAGACTCTGTCTTGATAATTTCTCCTTACTCTCATTTTAACCCGTACATCTATAACCAAAATCATGTGTTGGGTAGTCAAGCTCTCTCCAGGAATAAATTTGTAATCAATGCAAAGCTTCCTATCAAATTTCTTTATTAGCAAAAAATCAATTTAAGAGCAAGAACTCTCACTTCTGTATGTGATAAGATGCTCTTTCCGCTTCTTAAAACAAATGTTAGCTATTGTAAAATCAAAAGCTGCTAAAAAATCTAAAATCACTTTGTCCTCTGCATTAGCTACTCCTAGACCATACCTCCCATGCAAACCCTCATATCCCCTAGATTCGCTCCCCACATGACCATTTAGGTCTTCTCCTAAAAAAATCTTCTCTCCTAATAGTATTCATTGAACTAAACCTTCTAAATTCTCCTAAAATTTTATCTTGTAGTGCTCGTTTAACTCTACTTGGGTTGCATACGCACTAATAACATTAAAAGTTTCTTATTCCATAATAAATTTTAAAGTTATGATCCTATTTTTGAGTGTTCTCACATCTACTACATTATTCTTCCAATTCTTATATACTATTATGTCTACCACATTTTTAGATTTTACCTTGTTGGTGTACTAAAACTTAAAACTCGAAATGTTGAGTTCATTTGTCTTTTCTCTAACCTACTTAGTTTCTTGTAGGCACATAAAATTAATCATTCTCCTAATCATGGTGTCAACTATTTTCATTGATTTACCTGTGTGTCTATATTCTAAGTTCCAAAACACAATCACATCGTTTGTCCATGTTATAGAGATTCGATAATATTTTACGTTGGTTATCGATTGCCTAACATAATCTTCCTCTGTTATCCGGGCTTAGGATCGACTATATAGGAATTTGTAACAAGGCTCAACATAGGCAGAGTTAAACAAGAGACCGAGAACACTGAAAAAAAATTCATGATAATCTGCGTTTTTTTTTTTGGTATAACAATAATCTTTTCTTGATAGAAAAGAGATATCAACAAAAAAAAAACCCAAAGAAATATTTTTAAGCCTATCAATACAATAAACTTATATAATCACATCCTAAAAACACTAAAGCTAGAATTAAATAACAATTATATAGGTAAGCTAAAATCCTTAATTATCATAAATAAAAATAACACAAATTATCCTAAATTAATATGCCTATCCATTTTGCATCAATAAATAGTATTACAAGTACATCTTATAAATAGACTTCATGTTTGCAACTTATTTACCTTTTGCTACAGTATCTCAAAGAAACAGAGGATCAAAGTATTCAACAGGGTTCTAGATCAGAGAAAACTGTAACAACAACTTTGTCCACTAATCCAGAAACAAGGAACTTGTCATCAGGACCATTACTTGCTCCCCTTCAAAAAGTATCCCGCTGATATGCTTATTGTCATTTTCAAAAAAGGAATGGATGTATACTCCAAAGATACATATCTTTAGTTTTTGTGCAGAGTATAAAGAGAGGTGTTGAAGAAGGAAGTACATCAAAGAATGGCAAGATAGTAGCTTCGTCAACTCATTCAGAACCACGTAGCTCACAGTCAGGCCCATTAGTTACTTCTCAGCGTAAATTTTTTGAATATGTTATCATCACAATCATAATTTAACTTCTTAAACTTTTTATCCGAAGTTGCAGGAAAAAAAATGTTGCTTTTCAATGATTGTGCCTTAATGCTAATGCTTTTCCTGTTATTCTTTTCTTCTTATTCTTCCCCGAGTGAAATTAGGCTCAGCCAAATTGAGGCATGCACTGATAAAGAAAGTGAAGGCCATCCTATAAATATTCAAGACTTCGGGGATGATGATCTCATCAATTTATTCAACCTGTGGAGGAAGATGGTGATGGCCAAATACTCACACCTTATCGCTGCAGATGTAACTCTATCAGATGGACTTAAAGCTATAATAGACTCTTTGCAACAAGAATTCCCGAGCATTTTATGTACCTTCAAGCAAGCCTTTGCTTCCACTAACACACATGCAATGCTTGAAGAAAAAGAGAAATCTATCAAGGAGGAACTGGCTCGTCGAAATGAAGTAACAATTACTATTGTCTCCAAAATTTCCAAGGCAAAGAATTTTTGCATGAAGGTCAACAGAAGGAAGGAGTTTTGAAGGAACAGATCATTAGGTTGGAGAAAGAAATAAAAGATTGTGAGGCTGATCTATCATCACTTCAAGAGGAAAAGAAGAAATTTGTTGCAGAAACTATAGGGTACAAAAACGAGTTTGAAACTGTGCGGAAAGACAAGTCTCAAATGGCGGAAGATCAAAGAAAAGCTCAGCAAGAATTATTTGAGGTTGATTATAAATGGTCAGCTCTATGCAGCCAATTTGAGCACAACTGCATTGCTGCTAGAAATGCCACTTGAGATTTTTTTTTTCCTTTTTTAAATGCGCATTCTTATTAAGTTTTGGAGGGTACTATGTTATTAATTCTTCACTCAAATTTTATGTCGATTAATTCTTAACACCAGAAATGGAAGACATGTAGCTACTTTATTGTTCAGTCTTTTGTTTCAGGTGGTGTATCCTTCGAAATGGCTTCTATTATGGAAAATTTTCACTTAGCTTGGTCTTCCTCCTCTTCTTTGTGAATTGAAACAAATGTAAACAATGACCAGGTGTTTTCTTTTGCTAATAAACGCATGCAGTAACAGTCGTTGTTTGCATAAGACCTATTGGCGTAAATCTTTGCCGCTCAAAAACATGACAATTTTAAGTGATAGGTGTGTAACGTGAATTGAATGTAATTAATTTATTTCCCCTTAGATTTCAGTGATTACAGAATATTGGTTAACTAAGGCTAAATTTTCCCATTCTTCAATATTTATTACATGGGACATGGCATATATTGGTTAAACATAGCATCAACCATCACTATTGTCTTTTGTCTTTAGGGGTAAGGTCAGTACGGAAGAGGTCAATTTTTGGAGGGATTCAAGCTAGCAAGAACAATAAGTCTTGTTCACTTGGCCCAAAATGGGACAGATTCAAAATGCCTTTAAACTAACTGAGCCACAGCAATTCTTTCTTATTACACAATGTTGTTTCAATTTCCCAAATTAGACACATTGAACACAAGTTGACTCAATAAATTAAAGAGATGTTATAATGTTGGCCTTAATCAGTTGTCCCTAAACAACCTGAGAACTGGTTCCCACATGGGTATCACAGGAGGCAAGGCTTGAAGGAGCTAAAGTTAGCTCCAAGTGTTACCACTTCAGCTGACGTGCGTTGTGGTTGCAAGAAAACAGGAAGGCCAAAACTCAAGGCAACGCCTGCTGTTTCTGTTTTAAATTAATTGGTTGCATTCTCATTTTGAAGCAGGATAAGTGGATAAAAAGCAGAGATATTTCTAATGACCAGTAGAGAATTCAATAGTTGACGGTTTTGCTGCTAAATCATTTTTTTTTTTTGGGTAACATACTAAATCATTGATTTTGTGGTTAGGCAACTAAGGCAAGTATGGATATGCTAAGCTTTTTGCCAAATGCAAGTCCCAATTGAATATGTCATTGAACAAATCTCCAACAACCAGTATGCTACTACCTACTGCTGATTATCCTCAGCCAATAAATTGCTTGTTAAGTTTGGCCCTGGTGGGCTACAGATTAGCTAACACTGGTGCCCATGGTCTTTTTATCAAGGTACTTCCTCCAATAACTTTGTACCTACAAACCAGCTCCACTCATGCAACAGTTTGAGTTTCTTTTAAATTTTTGAATCGCCTATTATGTCCTGAAGAAAATGTTTGAAATCACTTTGAAACGAAAGGTTCCAAACTTCCAATCCTTCCATATCTTAAGTCATGCCTAGGTCACAGGACAAACCACACAAGCAAGGAGCAACAATAGGAAATAACAACTGTCAATACCTGATAGTAACAACTAGTTGGCATGAATGAAGAACATAGGAACAGAAGCAACACAGTCAGCAAGAACAAATGTAACAACCGACCATATGGAAATAAGGTCAAATATTTAGATTCCCTAATTGGGGTACCAAAGTTATATTATAGTCTAACATCATTTTTCCCATTGTGTAAACAGCTAGTCCATCCTCACCGCTACCGACTATAAACTCACAACTTTGAAGAGGGCTTATGCTTTGAAGTAACAGTTCCTGCTGTTGCCTGAGCGATACCGGGCTTGGTAAACCAAGTGGTATATAGGAACTGTTTATGAGCCCCTACATGGTTGCAAATAAGACGAAGCTTCTGCCTCTCTCTCATCCATCTCAATACTATTTTCATATGATTCTTGCTCGTCAAATCTTTCAATCCAACTTCCTGAAAATATTGAAAATGACGATCACTCAATAAGTCAATACAAATCTATAAAATTCATACCCATTCCAGAATTCTGCATGACTATGTCCCTGTAAAACAGTGTGTTACAGGTAATAACAATAACAATAACAATACTAGTTAGTACCTTGACACGCTCCCAGGTGTTAACAACGGTAATGGGACCATGCTCCTTCACAATATCAAAGAGGACCCTTGTGATTGTGTTCCTCTGCTCCGGCGGCGTTTTGAGCATTATGGGTCCCATCTTGGGCTTCGATTTCTTCGCTAAACATCTAATTGCCGTCCCAAACATATCGCCTTGTTTTTGTTTGTCACCTGAAACTGAAAATGAAACAAACCCAAATTCATTTTTAATTCTACAAAGACATCATATAACTTTTTATATCTATGAATGAATGAACACATTTTCTAATGTCTGCAACTGCAACTGAACTGCAACTCTTCCTTTGCTTTCCTCTTCTTCGCTGTTTCCGTCCGACTGATAGCTGATTAGATTAGGGTGGACGAATATGTTCCGAATTTAATAGTGGGCCGAGGGGGCGGGCTAGGTAATAGGCTTGGTTTTATTATGGGGTCCAAATATAAAGGTAAGTGGATTTGTGTATGTTTCAAACTTTGAAGTGATACCTGACCAAAAAACAATAAAAAAAAGAACTTTGAAGTGATACGCTAAGGGCCTTCATATCATATTATTAAGTGGAACATTTCATTAGTAAAAAAATTCAAGTGCTTAGATGGAGAAAGAAATCTATGCTATCTATGTTTTTTTTTCTTCATTTTGATTTGAGAGATAAATATTTTGTTGAGGAAATGAAGCTTGCTAAAATAAATAGCATGGGAGCCAAACAAAGTCCAGTGTTGTGCTAAAACTTAAATATTATTTTACTATTTTTTTGTGTGCAAATCTCTTATTATCTGGAAGTTGCATTAGGATCCAATAAATTTAAAGTTGAGTCAAGTTAGATCATAAAGGTGTTAAGTTCTTTTAATGTTGATTTTTTTTATTCATAAGATTTGAATTCGAGACCTTAATTAAGAAGAAAATAAGTGTCGAATCACTTGAACTAACTAAGTGTTGATTAAATCTTATTTTACTTAAGAGGTAATTGGATGCAAGACACTATATTAGTTAGAATTTAAATTATAAATGAATTTTTGCATAGTCACTTGGCTAATGTCCTGTCTTGTTATTAAAATAAATAAATAAATAAATAGATTATATAATATCAAAGATTTTTATTTCAAGTAAAAATATCTAGTTAAGTTATTGATATGTTTTAATCTTTTTTTACCTTTATTATCTTATTTAGAATGGGAAACCGTCAGTGTGCTAGCTTATAGATGATCAAACCAACCTGGGGCTTGCAGTTTATACATAATAACCAGACAAAATATTATAAGTTTAATTTAAATATATTATTAATATAAAATTTTTACACTATTAACTAATTATATATCATCATATATATAATTTTTGAGATAATTATTATTACAGTCAAATATTTTTTATTATAAAAATACATACTTAAATGATAATATAAAAAAAAATTTACACATTTTTAAATTAAATCCAAATATTATTTAAATGTTTAAGCAATAAGAATATTACTTATAATTATAGGATACATCATCAATTAAATTATAGGATACCACCAATATTACTTATATAAAAGCTGCAACCATGCATGAATCACCATCTACAAAATTTGTGCATCAAGAAGTAGCCATCTCAATTTACCGTGATGACTATGATCACAATATTTAGGTGCTTATTGTTCAACAAGAACTAACGAGAAATTTGAGCATGAGCGTGGAGTACAATTAATGCATGCTCCATAAATGATCTTAACCATTAATTTTAAGTTATTAATTTATCCTGGAGAATTTGTTCTTAGACAAAGAAATTAATTTCTTAGTCCGTTATGACTTACTCTACATACGTGATATTATAAATAAAAGAAACCGCTGAAAAAGATCAAGCAACATTCGGAAGTGAGGTTTCACAAGTGAACGGTTCCAATCAATCTTTGCTAGGTAAACCTAGCTGGATTGGTGCATGAACACAACCAAATTGGAAGTGGAGCCACTGAATCACACAAGGTCGTTACATCAAAGAGGAAAAATAGAGGGACCCAAGACTCACAACCATTGGAGCAGAAATTGTCATCCATTGCTTCACTTAACTTTTTCTTTTTTCTTTTTTTCTTTTTCTGAACTAGGGTTATAGCTGGCAAAATGGATCAACCCACTTAATCCGCTCGACCAAGGTCAACCCGCTTAAAATGCGGGCGGGAGTGGGTTGGCTTTTAAAAAATGAGTTGGAAGAAATAACCCACCCCGCTTTAAGGTGGTTTGGCGGGTTAGCATGTTGGCCGCATAAAAAATAAAATGAGAAAAAATAGATGAGTTGATGGATAAACCTGGTTTAATCCGCTAAAAAAAAAAAAAAATAAATATAAAAAATTAATAAATACTATAAAAAATAATAAATAATAATGATAAAAAATTTCAAACTACATATCTAAAATATAATTTTTAAAATAGTCTAATTAAATATTCAAACATAAATTATATAATATTAAAGAGTTTTTCATTTATAGTATTACTTATTATTATTTAAAAAAAAAGAACCAACTCATGGTGGCCAACTCGCCTTCGCTTAACCCGCAGATTATGCGGGGCGGATTATGCGGGTTAGAAAAGAAATATGGGTTCAATCCTTGAATCCAACCCGTAAAAAAATAACGGGTTGGCGGGTTGAACCTGTTTTACCGGCTCTTACTAGGGTCAATTCTATTATGCACCACTCAAAAATATCTGTTATTGCAAGTCACCTCGTTTAATTTTTTTTTTTTTTAAAAACTCCCAACTGGGTTGTGACACAGCAGAGGACCTACGATGCAATGGGTGGTGACATGGTGCAGGAATGGCAACGCGTAGTGGCGTGGTGGGGAAGGGCTGGTCTGATTCTCCTCTCTCTACCAATCTCAACCACTGCCAATGAGTCCATGCCACCATCGATATTCAGCACCAACAACCACCCCTCCCCCACCTCCTCCAACTCCAGTCCCTCCTCCTTAAATCCGCCCTCGACCACCACCCCAACCTCATCTCCCACTTCCTCCTGCTATCAGCCTGCCCCATCTCCCTCTCTTCCGCCACCTCTTTCTTCCACAACCTCCCCATGTCACCCTCCCAACCCCCATGAACCAACCAAAGATTCCATCTTTTTTTATCAGAGCACCCACACCCAGATCACCAAAACGGGGAACAATCATGAGAGAGAACAACCACCCCGAAGCCTTCGAAGACGACCACTGATCCTCGCTCCTGGATCTCTCTAGGCTCGAAATCACTGAATCCTCCTCCTCCTCCACAAAAACTCCAAACTGCACTGGGTTATCGGGTTCGACTCCTGAGTTAGGATCCATGGATTATCGGGTTCGAGAACGTGCTCCACTTCCTGACGTTACCGAGAATGGAGAGTGATTCTTTATTACACACAATTATAACATGTCATTTTTACATACACTTATATGAAATTAAGGAGAAAAAAATGAGATTTTTTAAATTCACTTATCATAAAAATTTATTTTTTTTTCTAATTTTTTATAAATGTGTATAAAAATAATGTAGTATAATTATGTGTAACCAAAACTTTATTGACAAAGGAACGCCACCTCATTGGTTTGCCAATCGTTGTGGCGTGCTGAGGCCCTCACCCGATCCGAGCTCTTCATTGGCAACTGCTATGCCGTGTCGTCTTGTTGTGCCACCGCCAGGTTGATTGTTGGAAGAGAGAGAAGGGAATTAGGATTTGTTAATCAGGTTGCCGATTGCCCAACGTAACCATTCAAGTTTTTTTAATTACAAATGAATAGGCCAATGCAAAATGCATGATACACCCTAATTTCAAAGCTGCATACTAAAAATTGCCTCGGAATTAGATATTGTTATTTGAATAAGGGAGAATGAAGCTTATTTATGGAATCAACAAGTTTGGGTTTATGAAAGAATTTTTTTATTTTTTTATTTAATAATATTTATATAAAAATTTGTGTATATATAAAATTTATTAATTAAAATTTATAATTTTTTTGTATTTATAGTTATTTATAAAAAATAAGTGATTTGATTAAATTTTTGTATAAATTTAAGTATTATTAATTAAAACTTGTAAAAAATTAACTTTTTAATCTGAACTATTGATTTATTTTAATAATAAATCAATGGTCCAAATTAATTGATCCATTCATGAACCTCTTATAAAGAAGTTCATATTAGAATTTTCTTTCGAACTTTGTTATATCTTTTTAAAAGTTTTTTTAATAATTCTCTTAATATTAAATAAAAAATATTTATTAAAAAAATAAATATATTTAATGTCTTAGAAATATAAAAAATATTCAATATTTTCTTCATTTAATAATTAAGAAGATTAATAAAAAAAATTGTGTAGAAAAATTTAAAATTATTCTTTTCTTACTATTACATCACTTTCTTCTTCAACAATCAGCACTACTTCCTTCTAGTTTTCTCATTTGTGGAGGAAATGCTTATAACTTTAACATGTTTTGCTGCTCTCTTTTTTGTGATTTTTTGTTTTGTTCATTTTATGTTATATTTGGTGTGAATGAATGAAATGTCATTTCACATTCAATCTTAAAATCAAAGGATTCTTACGTTTATTAATAAAAATAAATATGAAATGATATTTTTAATTCAAATTTTATTCTACAAATTTGTGAAATTTCATTCCTTAAAAAAAAAAGAAAGAAATGAAATTCATATTTTTATAGAATATAATTTCACATTCTTTACCTAATATATCTTTGTTCAATTTATAAATTGACAAAAATAACTATTCAATAATTTACTTAACCCTAACATATTTAACTTCATCTAACCTAAATTAGTCTTCAAACTTTGTGCACTTTGCGTCTAAAGGAAACGATAGAAGCTTTTACTCTTACTTATGAAAGAAAATTAATATTATCAAAATTAATAAAAAAAATATTATCATGACTTTTGTTATGAAAAAATTAATCTTAAACATTATTTCAAAAAACACAAATTATATATGTTTGGAAGAATTTTTTTTTCTCATTAAGGATAATTATGTCATTTATACCAATTTAAATTTTATTTTATATTATATCACACACACTAAACTATGGAATTGTTTTCTATTCCGTATTGTATCATATCGTATCAAACTGTGAAATTAGAATATAATTATCATTCTAATTTATCATTTGTCATTTCTATTCTTATTTTTATTTCATGAAATTTCATTCTTTGTACCAAATGTAATATAAGTGGAGGTTTTGTTGTGAAGTGAGCTGAATTCGTAATTTTCTTAAGTTTTTAACCACGATATTCCTGTTTATACTAATTAATTGTCTTTTATGTACCCATTTATTTGACAAATTATCATGGAGATTCTATTTCTTGAATTTTATTGATTATGATTCAAAAGATGGCGCTTTATGTTTAGGGAATTTTAGTCATATCTTCTATGAGGAGATTTTTAATATATAGGAAAATGCTGGAAGTTTCATATAATTGGGAATAAATCATGTCAAGTGAAATTCATAACGAGGTCCTCTTAAAATTTGTGGATATTGTGTTAGAGTTTTTATATTTATCTCTCTTTTTATATGACAGAATGATGTGAAATTTGACATGAAATTATCTATTGTTCGTATGATTACATTGCTGGTCACTGTAGATGGTCTCCTCACCCTTCTAGTAGTTAAAGTGAACAGAATTCAGATGGTTCTTCGTTCTACTTCACTAATTGTTCTTCACTGTATTTAAATTCAATATTTGGATAGATACAGAATAGAAACTTAATATTTGGATTGACTGATTCCCTGTGATGAATAATTGCACCTGTTGATCTTGCTTCTTCCTTTAATTTCCTGTCTTTGTTCGATGAACTTCCCTGTATTCTTTGCAAACTTCTTTACAGTGCCAATTAATTTTTCTGCTGAAGAATAACTGGTAATGTTTACATGCTGAAGAGCTTTAGATTTTGTTAAAATTTTATCATATATTATAAAATTTATTTAACGAGGGCAGAGCTATATCATTTACTTAGAAGTGACAAAAAGAAATAACACCATTGTTGAGAGGGTTTAGCTTAATAACAAAAAAAATTTCAACAAAAAATACCATGTAAAATGAAAAGTTATTAAAAATTTTGAGGAGGCCATACCTCTCGAATGAGACAAGCAGCTCCACCCCTACATTTAACGGTACAAAATTATTTTTTATGTCATGCAACATATGTTTTAAAATACATGTGTTTTTAATTTTAAAATTAATTTTAACTTAGAGATAGATTTTAGTATTTTTAATATTATATAAAATGGTTATATCGTTGAAGTTCTAAATTTGATACAAATCTTTTGCGTCACTTAGTAGTTGAATTTGATGTAAAATATTATATTATGTTTTAAATGTGAGACAAATCTTATTCAAAGTATTAAGATTGTCTTTCTCAATAACGCATTTTTACGGGTTTAAATCCTATGACATTATTAAACCTATACTACTTAATCCAATCTTACTTATTACTAGAGGCACAATATGTTAGGAAATCTTTCATTGTTTTAATTTAAACAATAAAATAAAAAGACATTGAAATTTTTTTAGTATAATAGTAAAAAGATTAAATTAAAATTTAATTTCTATACTTTACATTTATTTTTAATTTAGTTTTTATAATTTTTTTATTTTTAAATCAGTCGTTAAACTTATAAAAAAATTTAAAATAGTTTATATCATTAACTTTCGTTTTAATACTTTGTTAATTTAGTTCCACTACTTTATATTTTATAGAATAAAAAAAACATCTAAAAAAACATTTATTGGACAAAAAAATCTATTCAAAAGAAATAAACACATATTGGAATGAAGAAACACATATTAGACAAAGAAGTACTCGAAAAATAAAAACGCTTACTAGAATGAAAGAACACCTATTTAAAATTTTATAGAAAAAATGAGAATATAAAAAAATACTTATTAGATAAATAAACACTTACTTTATTAACCAACTAACAATGTTATCATAGCATTATAACAAGAGTTAATGGTTGGAACTATTTTAAAAATTTGTATAAGTGTGACAATTGTTTTTAAAAAAATTCATAGGACTAAATTAAAATAAATATAAAATATAAGAATCAAATCTTTAATTTATTCTAATAAAAAATTTATTTATTTTCGAATCCCTGATCATCACCACTGACTATGCGGACTTTGAATTAATGCACCTGATTTACTTCGGATGTGCTTGTATGATTGGTTCATAGGGTCTCATTCAGGGGTATTCAATGGGTCAGGTCAACTTGCGAATTTGCGAGTTTCGACTTAACTCATAAAATATGGGTAGAGTTGAGTTTGCAGGTCAGGTTAGGTTAGGTTGAAAAGTGTTTTAACCCACAGTGTATGAGTTGAGTAACAGGTTAGAATATATGTGTCTAACCCGCACAAACTCGACTCACTCAATTTTTTTTAATAAAATGTGACCATATGGAAAAATAAATAAACTGAATGAAGTGTGGAACATTGTCGTTCCACTTTTAGCCCTAATCTCCACTTTCCTTCTTTAACAAAAATAACAATCAGGCACCGCACATTGTTCCTTCTAGTTCTAGACAAATACACAGCACGACGACACACCATTGACAGCATGATAGCACCATTGACAACACCTAACCCACGACGCATGACCACCAGCAACACGGCAGCACCCACGACAAGCAACACCTGACCCACAACAGCACCATTGGTAAAGATTACACTTATTACTATACCTAAAAATAGATTACACAGATTGAGAAGTACTATATTATATATATACACACACACACATACACACATACTCACGACCATTGATTGAAATATGAAATTTTAATCTACTCTGATTTCTATTTAAAGTTTATGCAAGCTGTCATTGATAAGCGTAAACATATATATATATATATATATATATATATATATATATATATATATATATCAACTCTTTTTAGAATTTAAAAAAATATATATATATATATCGATCCACGAATTCGATCAAACTTAATACACTATTGAGCAGATTAGATTGAGCAAAAAAATCTTCTCGACTCAACCCAACTCAACCTACTACTCTGGTGAGCTAATCAGATCTAAAAATGTTGTTGAACTCACTCAACCCATCCAACGGACACCTTAGTCCCATTAGTCAAATCATAATGTTCTAAATTCTAATAAATTATGACATGTTGGGACTACACACACACACATATATACCCATCAACTTTTTTTTAGATTTTTTTTAAAAAGAAAAACATGTTAGACTCATGGGTTCTACCCAACTTAAAACACTATTGAACGGGTCGGGTTGAGCGAAAAAATCTCCTCGACTAAACCCAACTCAACCTACTGCTCTGGTGAGCTAGTCGAGTCTAAAAATGTTATTGAACTCACTCAACCCACCCAACGGACACCTCTAGTCCCATTAGTCAAATCATGATGTTCTAAATTCTAATAAATTATGACATGTTGGGACCACTTCGGGTCAACTTATAGGTAATGAGATACCTTTGAACTTTGGAGCACAGTTGTATAACTCATATCGGAGGTCGACCCGATTAGAAAGTCAGGTTATTGGGTTAACGGTTCGACCGTGGGTTAATCGGTCGAACCAAAAAACTTGAATAAAGAAGTAAATATTTTTTAAAAATATTATAAGAAATTTTACTTGATATAAAATATATTATATTAATAAATATTAAACAAAAAATATTACATGAAAATAATATTTTTAAACAAGCGATGATAATAATCTATTAGTTGTATAATAAATTAAGAAATTGAGAATAAGATTCAAGAGAAACATATATGATCTAGTGGTAGAATATATTTTATGACAAAGACTTTTAAATGTGGTATTCAAATCTTAAAAATTACATTTTTTTGTTTAGTTTCTATAAAAAAAAAGGTCAACCTAAGTCAACCAATGGGTTGACCACCGAGTCACCTGGATCAATCCAAGTCTGACTAGGTCAACCAAAAAAAATGGTTCAATAAGTTGATCAGACCAGCCAAGAGCCTAGATCATGGGTTTCATGAGTGGACCAATCGGGCCGGTCTGGTCCATATACAACTATACTTTGAAGTTTGCATCTAAGTTGATGTCTGAGTGAACTGTTTATTTTGTAAGATAAAAGTTTCTTAACTTGTTTTTATAATTTGGTTGAAAACAATTAGTTATTATATGTCCTACTAATTAGTTTCGCTGAAAGTGAATTAGGAAATGTTCAAGTTCTACAATTAGACACAAGATTTTTGAGTTTGAGTTTGGGCTATACTTTGGTTTGGCCCAACCATGTTTAGTGCCACACATTATTTAAAAATTTATATTTTTTATAATTAATTATAAATAATAAGATTTTTTACTTAAATTAATAATTTTTACAATATATGATAATATATTTATATTAATATTATTTATTTCAAAATATATATTATAAAACATACTTTAATTTTAATTTTTTACTTTATAGATTTTATGACTTAATTATGTAGAATGTCTAAATTTATATATTTTATCTAAATATCACGATGATTGAGTTCTTGCTCGGTTATTAATTGAGCCATGACTATCCAGGTCTAAGTCCAAAAAATTGGCTAATCATAAAAAGAAAAAACTTGGCTCCAACTCTTATATAATTTAGTATCACGTATTTATTATTTATTTAATTTATTATCATATATCCATTAACTTAATTAAATGAGATTAAAAGTAATACATAATAACAGATTAAATAGATAATAAATATGTGATAATAAATTAGATAAGAATTGGAGAAAGTTCCTCAAACGAGAATTAGAGTCAAGTTCTATCCATCATAAAATTGATCAGGTTCAGACAAAGTCAAACTTACCTCCAAGAACTTCTTTTTGTGGCACCATGCTTCCTTACTAGGACACAAGCTGATGTTCAATCGGTCAAGGCTTTGAATGTTGGAGGAGTTTACAATATTCATGACAATAATCTTATTTTGAGGTGACGTAACATAAAATATGATTAATTCAGTTACATAATAATTATAAATGTCATAACTATTATATAACTAAAATATTTATATTTTATGTCACATTACTTGGGATTAGGCATGTCATTTAAGGACACCGTGTTAACCCTCATAAACTAATTTTTTTATTGGAAAAACCATTCAACTTTTGTTTGTTTGTTTTATATATTTTTTATGTTCTAGTTTTTACGATTATCATTTTGAGGCTTCAAATCTACATTGAACTTCTAGTTTTTACGATTATCATTTTGAGGCTTCAAATCTACATTGAACAATAAGAACTTTCCACACAAGGTCCAAAGAACTGTATCATTTTCTTTCCTGAATCCTTTCTCTACCTTTTTCGCATATTCATGGAAGTGGGCAACAAAGTTTGACTTAAGCTTGCGTTGATTGTTGAGTGACAAATGATTTAACTTATAATTAAGAGTTTTGCTGACGAATGCTCTAAAGACATTAATTAAAGAGTAAAAGTAGTAAATATTAAATAAAAAGTAAAACATTTAATATATTAAAAACTCAAAAAATATTATTTTTCAATTAATATTTACTAATTTTAAACCTAATCCCAATTTCAATTTTGAACACTTGTTAGGAAAACCTTAATCCCAATTTCAGTTCTAGTCACAAAATGTGTTTGGCCATTACCACGACCTATCTCTGCTGTGCTACCTTATGCCTCCACCTTTCGAGGGGTCGTTTTACCATACACCCTTTAGCCAAAGGAGAATCCATGCTCTATGGATTTTTACTTTTTAGCCATTGAGTAAGAAAAAATATCAATGGGTTTGAGTTTAACACATGCAACTTTCTCAGTAGGTAACTTGTTAAAATTGAAATGTACAATTAATTGGTCCCACGAATGCTTCACCTCCTCGACCTTTAGGTTTCTCCAACTCAACCAAGGTTGTCGTGACGATGGAAGCAAAGGCTGGACCAGCGGTGATCAAGTCCTGGAGACCAGCAACAAGCCTCTGCGAGTTGAGCATCACCGGAGATCAAGTCAACTTATCGAAACCTGGCGAAGCTGTACTACCTTAACATGCCGGTGCAACGGTCGGAGTCATAGGGTAAATTCAAAAAAAATTACACATTGGAGTGAGATTAACCCAATTCAACAATTGAAATGTGGCTCTTTTCGAAGTCCAGCTACACAAATTGCAAACGTCTTTTGTTAAGGGGTGGCAAAAATAGTGTCTTTTTTTTTTTTTTCCTAGGTGCAACACTTTTTTTTGGCTGGCAACTTTCACCCGGATAGCACATAATACTTGTTTATCTAATTGTAAAAGCACCGTAGTCCTGCGTTATTTCATGAGAAACATTGCAGTTGCTTATGTTTATTTAACGCAATTTTCTTGTGAATCTTTGAGTGGGATGACTGAAACTAGTTGAATTTATATCTGTTTGATTTTGGCATTTGATGTCGTTCTGCTAATGCGTATATGATTTTTTTATTGCTTTCCTTCACTCTATGCAATCTCTCTTTAAAAGTAAAGCATTTCTAGGTGTATCCTTTGAATAATTGCGTATATGGATTTTTTTATTATTGAATATTAATTAAGGCCTGTCGATCTCTCCTCATATTGACTTGGTCAAAAAATCAGTCTCATGCAATCCATCAAAAGCTCAAAATATTGTCAAAGACTTAAATGATAATAATCAAACATATAGAACTAAAATATAAATACTATAATCTACTTTATTGTAATAACCATAAACCAATGATATCAGATTAAGTCAAAGTAAAATGGATACTCCTTTGATAAAGGGTGTATGTTAAAACGACAGGTGGTTTTAATATGGATTCTACGGTCAAAGGTTTATCCTTACCAGTTACAAAAAGTTTTGAAAACATAATTAATTAATAAAATTACTAATTACTAATAATCAAATAAAATAAAATAAGAAGATCCCTTCATAGCTAAGCATTTTCTCGGAATATTTCATCAAAAGGAAATCACCAAATAGTCATTATCAATCCACTCGATTCTATTATTGGCTCCATTCAAATCCTTCGTCTTTTCTTTCATTCATCTTCTTCTGCTTCAGGATAATGAATGGAACTTAATCCATTAGATGGAAAAATGTTTAGATTTTCGTTACTCACACTCACATCTCCATATTCCGCCGTTGTTCGTTTCCATGGAGAGCCTCCAGCAGTTGCACTACAAGCCATCGTCCACCTGTAAGTCACGATTCTTACCGGAGATGTCGTTTTCTTGATGAGAATCTGATGATGGATTAAGAAGAAATGTGACCAACTGATAAGAGGAACAATAGGAACACTTGCTGGAACGCACCAGAAAACAAAGAAGCCTTAAACAAAACTACTTACAGACGATTTTTGATTTTTCTGATAATAAAAAAAAAAAAAAAAGATCATCACAAGGATGATAAAGCAGCTCCGTTTGGGTTTACGTTTTTAAATTTTCACGACTTTTCATCAAGGATTCAATGAAGGTTTGGGTTTTTAGTTTTTCACTTCAAGAGCAGTTTTTCGGTTAACTAAACTGAATTGGTTGTGAATAACTAGTTTATTTGGTTCAGTTAATTGTTTAACACAATAGAAATAATGCAGTTCAGTTTTGTGAGCTAATTTTCCAGTTCAATGCCGTAATTTTTTCGGGTGCATTAGAAAATTAACTTGAACCAATCCTGTGCTCGCTCAACCAATTTGGTTCAGTTAATTGTTTAACACAATAGAAAATTTCCAATTTGCTTGCAACTGAAAATCAAATCCCAATAAGATTCAAAATAAACAATGTTTTAAAAATCGAATTCATCATTGAACTCGTGATAATTAAATATATATATATATTTAATATTATATAATATATTAAATAATAAATTAACATATTAATATCTTATATTATGTTACTTAATGCTTCAAAGTTTTATATTGTATAATAAGTAAAATATCTAAGTATACAACATATATAAAAGCTAAGAGGAGATCACATTTACAAGTTTCACATACAATAATGAGTGGAACATTCAAATATATAACCTATTCTGAAGTAGATTCAAAGGTGTACCTGAGACAGACACGTCACAGTGTTTTCCTCCTTGCATAGTTGCAGCAGAGTGTGTTGAACCAGGGGTGAGGTACCTGTAAAGGGACTCTAATGCTCAAGTCAGGTAGTGCACAAGAATGATGTATGCTATCAGATACAAGTTACTTGAATAGGGTGACTTAGCTTAGTATTTATAGAGCGTGAATGGAATCGTAATGTGATCAGTATTAAGTGCAATTATTTTGGAATCGTATCATGTTTAGGATTATTTTCCTTTTATTGCTGGAGAGGATCCCTATCATATAGGAATGTTGAGGCTGTAGTTATCAGTAGTTGGAGGCGGTTATGGGTCCTATAATCTCATAAGATCATGATTGACAGTTACAAATATTTTAGGATATATCCACTGCGCAGATCCATCGATCTTAATATTGTGGCCCAACGTCGTAGCCTATTACTTTCAGCTTCGGGGTCCTGACAAAGTGTCATCAAGGCATGGACAGGGTGTTCATGGCTGATGTCGGTGGTTCATATGTCAGGTTCGATCCCACCAGACGGGATCCCGGATTACAGTCCAAAACAGTTGCCCCCAGTTTGGCGCTTAGACGGAACGACTGAGTGTCAAGGTATACAAATTTCAATGGGAACACAAGGCACGTGATGGACCAAGGAGCCTTAGCATTGTTGTCGGGTCTCACGGTGTCTTACGCAAAAGTCGAGGTTCGTTGTTATGGAATACCTCCGGGGTTGGCATGTGAAATCGAAATATGTGATGGATTATTATTTTCTTTGCCACCAGTAATCCGATGTGTGTCCTTTGTTACCCCCGTGCATGGTTTCACATGGTTTTTGTCTTTTCTCGCTGCTCGTAACAGTCTGAGCTTTCTTGGAAAACTATTGTTTTGACTTTATTGAGAATTAAAGATCTTTTAAGAAGAGATCCATTTCGTACTGTTCCTCAACTATCCACTACTCCCGTGACCAATCAGAAGTGGGAAGCATTAAATGCGGATTTCATCAGGCGATCAGTTTGCTTTTCTTGGGACCAATCAGAATGTTTTATTTTTGTTATAAATAGGGAATGTTTGTACTTGAAGCTGACATTCCCTTCGTCGCATATCACCTGCTCTATGATTCTGTTTGAGAATGATCCTCTTTTAGAGAATGTTTTCCCTTTCATTTTTTGTAAGCTCATGGAGGGTTCTGCCATCTGTTAAGGTCATCTTCCTATTTTTTTCCAAAGTCTCTGAATGTGTTCGCTTCTTGTTAGTTCCTTCATTGGGGGCCTTTCTTTCTCGACATAATAGACAACATGATCCTTTCTCTCCCAGTGAATATGAGAGTATTTGATCCACTCACTCTTGCCGGGAAGATCTGTGGTTCTTGTCATGTTGGACGGAAACACTCAGAGAGGCTCCGCATTTGCCCCTCCTCTTTTCTGAGAACTTAGGAGGTGCTTCGCCCAAAACTTTGGCAAGTCCTCTAAGGGTAGTTGGATAAGTAGGAGGGTCTATTGGAGCAACTCTCCGTGATTTAAAGCAACTTGGAAAGATTATGAAATCGATTGAAGTTTCGATGGAGCAATCTTTTGATGAACGATTGTCTCCTGTTCAACACCAGCGCAGACCTTTATCATCACTGCGAGGGAGGCAGTGAAGAAGAATTTGGAGGGTAGCCATCTTGGAGGCCGTCGTCGTGATCTGTGAGTGTTCCATTCCAATTGTCTTTGCCAAAGTTCTTCAAAGCACATCTTGTTCAACAAGGAAGAGACTGGTGCTAGTTCTGGAGGAATTGTGGAGGTGGCAATGACCCAAGGTGTTGCGACGATGATTATGGTTCCCTTCCCGAGGTCCCTCACTGGATCACTCTTTTTCTGAACATTTTTTTGTATTTTTCCTTCTCTTTTTATTAGAACTGGCGATGTATGGAATGAGAATAAACAATAAAAATTCACTATTTTTGAATTTTATTTTGTATTCTTTTTTTTCTTTTTCTGTATTCCATTGTCTGTGTTGTTATTCTTCTTCCGACGTGAGTCCAACACTCCCTCTGTAATATGCTAAGCTGCCCCCAGCTTGGTACTTGGTTGGCATAACGAAGTGACAAGCTTGATTTCCTTTTCCCGAGGTTCGCGTACCATGTGGGGTTAAGAACTTTAACTTGGTTGTTGATCACTTATTTTGATCTTTCTAAAATAACCATGGTCCAGATTGACCTTTTTATACCATATAGTCACATCAGATGCAACCAGGGTCCATAGACAAAATCTATGATCCGTGGAAAATTTTCAGACTCATTTTTGTTGAGGTTGTGTGTCTCTTAGTTTGCTGCATAACCGTCCCTTCAACTGCTTTGATAATTGTGAAGACCACGTGACCCGATTTAACCGGATAATCATACCTAGTGATTAGTGCGCCATGGTGAGCATTTTTTGAAAACTGTGCTGTCAGGATGGAAATGTCCCTCAACCATCAGGTCTCTATAAATAGGGGTTAAAACCTCATTTGTTCACTTTTACTTTTTTTTCTTGAATTCGACGGCTTGAGACGATTTGTGGCAGTTTTCATGGTGGTGGAGACCAGTTTCCCATAGTTTTTGACTGTTCAGGCTCTAAGTTGACCCTATGTTCTTACTTTCCACAAAGTATTTCTTCTTTCTTTCATATATTTCTGCCATTTTTGAGTCATAAAGTAGTCATATGCTCCTTTTCTGGAGCATGCTTCCCTACTATTTCTTCAATGAAAGGAGTTGGGAGTGTCAGTTGTCGTATCTCTTCAATGGTTTTGCCTTGTGGAGCACCTCCTCCACCATTTTGTATGCGACAGAGGTCCTTCTGAGGCTTTCAACCTTGGTGGGTATGGAGGCCAATGCGTAGGCATGAGCAGTCTTTTCTATTTGTCTCATTCCATGTTTGAATCTTTAAAGTTAGCTGATTCTGACCACTAGGCATTGTAGGTGTCTCCAGGAACTTAAATGGCCAGGAGAAGGAGAGCGACTAGACCTGAAGCACTAGTTCCAGAAGTACGGGAGCTGGTTGTGGAAGACCCCATCCGAATTTAACATGGCCCAGGATTGGTATACCCATGGGTTGCGGATGACGCCTATGACCGGATATCCCAATATTAACCTGGTGGAGAGCTTGAGAAGCTCCAAGGTTACTTGATGTTAACTGAGAAAGAAGCCGAGATCATGAGTTCCAGATTCTATCACCCAAAAACGAAAGGGTGTGCTCCACTCGGCAGGCGAGAAAGCATTATACGTTCATGTACGAGAACTTTTTTGTCCGATTTGGACTTTGGCTTCCCTTCAACAACTTTTAGCTTTCCATCATCTAGACTCTTCAAGCTACTCCAAGCCAAATCCACCTGAACGGTTAGGCAAATATTCTCGCATTCTAGAGAATATGTCAGTTGGTTAGATTACGGTTGTCAGAGAGGGTATATTTCTATTTCTATACCCGATTTTGTCTGTAGGGCGGTAATGGTGCTCAAAAGACCTGGCTTTCGGTATTGGGCACGGCAAGGTCGGAAGGTCTTCCATGTCTACCAGAACAGTTACAAGGACTTCAAGGTGAAATTCTTTAAATTAATGGTGGCTCATGGCACTCGCCCCTTCCGGCTGGATAATAATGAGGAAACTAAGTTCAACATGTACTGGAACGAGGGGGCATGGCACATTCCTATGCAAACGATTGAAACGGAAAGACTCTAACTGGATGCTAATGATATTGATTGTGTTGATTTTTTTAACACTTGGGTTGAAGAAGTTGGTCTCCTCTCTTCTCTGGACCTGTTGGAGACCACTGATGACGATACTCTCTGGGTCATTTTAGGTAGTGTAGGTTGTGGTCCGTATTTAGCCTTATGCATGACATTGACCACACTTATTTGTAAATTTTTTATTTGACTACTTGCACATTTTTTGATCTCTGTCTTTGTTTTACAGATAACTTGGCCATTAACGCAAAAATCATATCCTCTATTCGAGCGCTTCAATCTTTGAGGGCAAAGAAGAACATGGCAGGACCTTTCCGTCCTCCAGCTTCCTTTGGTCTAACTCTCGTTATCCGAGAACTGGGATCGAATGCTAATGCACAACCCCAACAGGGGAGAAAAAGGAAAGTTGTTTAGGCTACCGGGGTGGAAGATCATAGCAGGCCTGCTGTTGAGGGACTTCATTTCGATGGGGCCCGGCTGGATCCATTGCCACTAATAACTGGGGATGCACTTCCAAGGGACTTTATTGATGAGATTTTCTTAAGTGATGATATTGTCAAACTCATTACTCGCAATTGGGTCCTTGATGCTTTATCATTATTTCAGACATTTGCCCTTTGGACTGCTGTCGAAGCCCGGCATCTGGAGAAGACTGTGCTGTCGTTCGAGAAGAGGGCAGAGGATAATTTGAAAGTTGTTGAAATGAGGGAAAACGACAACTGAAGTTGGCTCTTAAAGGAAGAGAGGAGATGAAGGCCAAGATCGCTCAGTTGGAAAAGCAACTTGTGGACTTCGAGTCCTTACTGAGAAATAAGGAAGTCCAATCAGATAAAGCTTTTTCCAACCTTCAAGCTGCGAATGCGGAGTTAGAGAAGGAAAACACAGAGTTGTTCTCTATTAGCAACAACGTTGATGGAGAACATTTTTGGAATGTGATCGCCCAAGTCTAATACTTTAACCCTGGGATTGAGCTAGCCTTAGAGGGTCTGAACCCTGATAAGGTGGTGGAGGATGGATGCTTGGTCATGGCGGGGCCATATGATGAGTTGGGAATCGAAGTCCATCCCCCTGCAACTTCAACTGGCGTGCTGGATCTGACCGAGGAGCCACAGAGTTCAGGTGGGGACGAGGATGAAGAGTAGTTTTCCCCTCTTCCTTTACTTGTTGCATTTTATTGCCCCCTACATAGGTTTTTTTAATCTTTTGGAAAGATAATTAGCCCGATTGTCGAGGTACCTTTAAATGTTTTCCCTTACTTTTTACTTAGTGTTGCATGTTTGCTTGTTTTTCATAGTCCATTTTGGGTCCAACGCTCATTATGATGTTTTTTATGACCATTTCTTAGACTTAAGAATATTTTTAATAGGATGAAAAACCATGGTCCATGGTCCAACACCCTTTATGTTTAAGCAATTGGGATTTCGTTTAGGACTTAGGCATAATTTCTTAAAGATGTAGCCTTATCCGAGGTCCTACACCAAAAATTTTTGGCATTTAGAAACCCTTGACTTAGGCATGATTTAATGTGATCTGTACCGTGGTCTTTAATATATATGGTTTTACGCAGAAAATTGTTTATGTTACTTTCCCATTTCAAAAACCTTTTTAACATAAGACATTCACGGTAGATATCTGATGGTGGACCACGGATGTCGTCATCCGCACTGCCACTTAATTTCATAACCACAGGACGATTGTGGCCAGTTATTAAGGTTTTAGGAATGAACCTGTAATCCTTAGCCAAAACGCTTGTACGGGTTTGGGGAATTATTCTTTTTAACCGGGATCTTTTAAGTAGCCTTGAATCCTATCAGGGTTAGGGGCTTGGGTATGCTCAAGGCATTTTTTGGCTTGATAGTCCTTCAGAATTTCAAATATACAAGATGATGGTATCTGAATAACTCTGTTTTATTGATAAAGTATAAGACAGAAGTCTGTACAGAGTATAAATTCACCAAATATTGAGGCAGACCAAACTAAGTAAACTGATAGACTGTGGCATACAGGGCACTTAGCTATAGTACTTTCTAAGCTTGTTCGTATTCCAGTAGTTCTTGATTGGTTTCCCTGTTAAGGTCTCCAGGGTGTAAACCCCTCTGCTAGTCTGGTCACGACACGATAGGGACCTTCCCAGTTTTGGGCTAACTTCCCCTGGGAGGCATTTTTCCCTCCAATGTTCGCTCTCTGGAGTACTAAGTCTCCTGAGTGGAACTTCCTTGTGACAACCTTTAAGTTGTATCTGGCTACCATCCTTTGCTTAATGGCGACATCGCATATGTGAGCTATGAGCCTTATCTCTTAAAGGAGGTCTAAGTCTTCCCTGATTAGTCCAGAATTGGAGTTAGGTGAGAACTATTGGAGACGCCAACTTTGATCCCTTATCTCTACTAGGATTATGACTTCACACTCATAAGTCAGTTTGAAGGGAGTTTCACCAGTTATAGAGTGAGGTGTAGTTTGATAGGTCCAAAGGACATGGTTGTTGTTAATTTTCGGTAAACGCACAGATCGTACAAGTAGTAAATAAATATCGTTCCCACGAGAATCGATTGATTACTAACTATTATGATGATTTTGATTATTTAAGCGAACAAAATCAATAGTGAAAGCTAAATTAAAATAAAAACAAAACTCAAAGCAATTAAATAAGTAATTTAATCAAGAAAAGTTAAGATTCAATCAACGGTTTAAAGGCCTAGGACTAGGAATTCACTACACTACCCCCTATGATAAATTGTAATCTCATCTTTGCTAATATTCAATTATGTTCTTGAAGATGATTTGTCCTAAATTATTTAAAACCCAATTTCTTGGCACTAAAAATGTGCTAAAACTCTAACAATCTCATTCTCATGGCAATTAATCCAAGTTTCAACCTATTCAGTTTCATGACAATCGTTTAACTCTCGAAGGATTTAAACCTATATCTAGATTTCAATTCTTAAGTTCAATTCTTAGATTATCAAGCAATTAAATTTCATCTTTGGATCCTTCACCTAAAGCCTAAGATCATGCAAATATGGTGCGCAACATATCACAAACATTAAGCACACTAATAATGAATCAAGAATCAAATTAACAATTCAACATAGAGAAATAAAGAGTTTCATCCCAATGTAACAAAAAGGGGGTTTAGCCACTCATGGCTAATACAGCACAATCAAGAATAAAGGTTAAAGAAACAATCATGATTTCAAAACATAAAGAGAAGATGTCTTCAATGATTAAACTTCAATTACTCTTGTTCTTGTCTTCCAAGCCCTAGCCTCCAATCCTAGTGTCTCTCAAAGTCTCTTGCAGCCTCTATATGTTTTAGAATTAAGGGTTTACTTCTATTTATAAGAATTGAGGTGAAAACTGCCTTTTTTACGCTCTAGAATACCTCACACGGCCGTGTGAGTACACGACACAGCCGTGTGAGCTTTAAAAATTGTATAATTTCAACGTAGTGGGTCACACGACTGTGTGACCAATACACATGATCGTGTGAGTTAGTCAAAAGCCTTCCTCTAGTTACACAAGGTCGTATGAGCTTGACAGAAGTGTTTTCCAAGTTACACACGGTCGTGTATAACTCCTCAATTACTCAAAATGTCA
Organism: Ormosia semicastrata; assembly: GCA_029884595.1. Classification (NCBI taxonomy): domain Eukaryota; kingdom Viridiplantae; phylum Streptophyta; class Magnoliopsida; order Fabales; family Fabaceae; genus Ormosia; species Ormosia semicastrata. The sequence goes on along the minus strand of JAQQTO010000026.1, from coordinate 3,461,887 downwards.
TTTTTTGGACAAGTGGTCTACATGAAAGTTGTAGTTCTTTTTCTTAGCTTTCCAATGCCACCAGAATCTCTTTGTTTTGACTTCTGTAGCTCAAATTATGCTTATTTTATCGCGCAAAGGTGAAAAACTCCGCAAATCTTGGCCTTACAAATTCTGAGCTCAACTCTATTGCAATGAATCCATCCAAAGCTTCATAGAGTCATGTCAAAACACTTTTTTTGGAACTAAAAACATAAAGAAAAACCAATCATGAGATACCAAGGATAATTAGATTAAATGTGACATAAATTTCAACATAAATCAATCAAAGCACACATAAATCCACTTTAAATCAAGTACAAGATGTGTGTATTTTATTCATATGTCATTGGCCCAGCTGCTTGACCTAGTTCCCCTTGGCCTCATCCAGTCTTCTTTTAATTATGTGGATAATAACTCGATTGGCAGTTTTCACTTGCCCATTTGTCCTGGGATTTTCCACAGAGCTGCAATGGTGCTTGATTTACAGGCCGTCAAGTAACTCTTCAAAGCCTTTATCTTTGAACTGAGTATCGTTGTCCGATACTATGGACTACAGTACCCCAAACCTGGAGATGATGTGACATTAATTGAATTTCTGAATCCAAGCAAAAGTAATCCTGAATAGGGGTTCTGCCTCAATCTATTTTGTAAAGTAGTTCATAGCCACAACCAAAAACTTCAGTTGGAAATAGACCCAAGATGTCATTCCCCTATCTCTAGAATGACCACGACACCGATATAGTAGATAGCTCTTTAGAGAGGGCCTGGTAGTGATCAGAGTGGCACTGACATTTGTCACAAACTCAGACGTGTGCATGGGAGTCAGCTTCCATTGTAGGCCAGTAATATCCTGGCCTTAACGGCTTTAAAGCTAAGGCTTTGTCTCCTAAGTGGTGTCCACAACTTCTTTTGTGGACCTCAGCCAATTAATATTCAGCTTCTTTTGGCGTAATGCATTTCAGGAGAGGTGAAGAAAATCTGTGCCGATACAACTGCCCATCATAAATGGTGTATCTAACCGCGACTCTGACTGATTTGGATGCTTCTTTTGGGTCATCTGGCTTAGCTTCGGACTGCAAATATTCTGAGTAATCTAAGTATGCTCATACTCTTCTACATGGAAAACATTTAAACCCATGACAAAAGGTTGAGGGAGGGTTTCCTGGATCACAAAACGATTGTTACCTAGGCTCTTAGTACTGGCCAATTTTGATAAGAGGTCAGCTCTTAAATTTTACTCTCTAGGAATGTGTTCGATTCTGACCTCCTAGAAACCTTTTAGGAGCTCTTGTACTTTGGCAAAATACTTCTGAAGGAGGGGTTCCTTAGCTTAATAGTCACCCTCAATCTACGAGGTCACAAGTTGGGAGTCACTGTATAGTGTGATCTTAGTTGCTCCCATGTCCTTGGCCGTTAGCAATCCTGCAATGCATGCTTCATACTCAACCTAATTATTAGAGGTTGGGAACTCGAACTTCAGGGACTTTTCCACTGTCACTCATTCAGAGTTTTTCAAGATTATCTCAACACTGCTTCCCTTAGGTTTCGAAGAACCATAAACAAATATGGTCCAAGAAACTTCTACGGGATCGCTGGGGTTTGATATAAACTCAGCCAGGAAGTCGGAGAGCACCTGAGCTTTTATTGCAAGCTGAGGCTCATACGTTACTCCAAACTTGGAAAGTTCGATTGACTAAGCAATCATTCTTCCTGCCAAGTCTGGTTTGTGCAACACCTGTCGGATAGGCTGGTCTGTCCTTACCATCATAGAATGACATTGAAAATATTGTCTTAATCGTCGGGTTGTGGTTATGAGTGCAAAGACGACCTTTTCTATCTTCTGATAACAGAGCTTGGGGCCCTGCAATACCTTACTAACGAAGTAGACCAGCTTCTATCCCTCTGATGTCTCTCAGACTAGTACCGAGCTTATGGCCGCGTAATGTACTAAAATGTACAAGTACAGCGTCTCACCGGGCTCCGACCTTGTCAATATGGGAGGGGAGGGGAGGAGGCTCTTTAGAGATGAGAAGACGTATTCACACTCTTGGGTCCACTAAAAATCATTCCCTTTTTTAAGGAGCTTGAATAGGGGAGGGATTTGTGTGCTGCTTTAGCAAGGAATCATGTAAGAGCCATAATCCGGCCAGTGAGCTGTTATACTTCCTTAATATTTTGAGGGCTTCACGTGTTAAGCACCGCTTGGAACTTATCCGAGTTAGCTTCAATCCCACGGTGGGTCAACATGAAACCCAAAAACTTGACAGCTTGAACCCCGAAGGTGCACTTCTCTTAGTTGAGTCTCATGTCATACTTCCAGATTTGCGCAAATACTTCCTTGAGGTCTGCCATGTGAGATCTGCTTTGTGCGGTCTTTACTATCATGTTATCGATGTAGACTTCCAATATCTTCCCTACTTGGTCTTCGAAGACCTTGTTCATCATCATTTGGTAAGTGACTCCCGCATTTTTTAAACCAAAAGACATAACTTTGTAACAGTAGCTTGCCCTATCGGTGATGAATGCGGTTTTATCTTTGTCTTTGGGGTACATAGGAATCTGGTTGTATTTAGAGTATGCATCCATGAATGAAAGGAATCAAAAACCAAAAGAGTTGTCAAGCAACTTGTCCATGTTAGGAAGTATATATGGATCCTTAGGGTAAGCCTTGTTTAAATCAGTGTAATTCACACACATCCTCTACTTCTCATTTGATTTCTTCACCAGAACCACGTTAGACAACCACGTGGTGTAAGATACTTCTCTGATGAAGCCGCTATTATGTAGCTCTTTAACTTGTTTTTCAATGACCTGTTGCCTCTTAAGTCCTACTTTTCTTTTCTTTTGGAAGACCGGCCTTGCATCTTCCCTGATAGATAAGTGATGATAGATGAAGGTGGGGTCAAGTCTAGGTATGTCAAAAGACATCCAGGTGAAGAGGTCTTTATTTTTCAATAAAAGCTCGATCAGTTGGCGTTTCTCATCCTCTTTTAGGTTTGCTTCTATCTTCGTGGTCTGGTTCAGCTTGGCACCAAGTTGAAGAGGTTATAGTTCTCCCTCTGGTTGGGGTCTAGTACCCCAGATTTCTTCTCAGACGTCGAGCTCGATCATGAGGATGTTAACTTGATCCAGGACGAGGCCAGACGTACTGGTTCTTGCTTTCTTAGGTACCCTGCAAATCATGAGACTTTCATTATAGCATTTCTTGGCAGTGATTTGGTCACCTTTTAGAGTGACAACCTCATTATATTTGTTGGGAAACTTTATGACTAGGTGGATGGTAGATACCACGGCACCGATCGCATTCAAGGTAGGGCGACCTAGAATTATGTTGTAGGCAAAGGGTCAGTCAATGACTAGAAACTTCACTTTAACTTTCTTGAAGAGTTTAGAAGTTCCCCAGGTCAAATGGATTTCACAGTACCCTGTCGAGGTGACTTTCTCCCTTGAGAACCCTGTAAGCTCTCTGTCATAAGGGATTAACTCCGAGCGTGGGAGTTCTAACTTCTGGAAGAGATCCATGAACATGATGTCAGCCGAACTTCCCTGATCAACAAAAATACGCCGGACTTCGGCATTGGAAATCACCCTCAAGATAACCAGTAAGTCATCGTGGTCCCGGATGATTCCGTCGTAGTCCTCATCCGAAAAGTGATAGGAGGATTCTTCCTTTTTCCGGCCTATGACTTGGATCCGAAGTGAGAGCCACTTAACACCGCTACCTTGAGAGCTTTTTTTAAAGCCTCATTAGATGACCTATGACCAGTAAATCCACCCGCAATGGTATTTATGGTTCTATCTGCGTCACAGCGGGGTGAACTTCGAGATCTTCTCCTATGACTTTGGGTTCTCCTTCTTTGCGGAGACTGGCTCCGCCTAGGGCTGAGTCTTTCGTCCCTCCTTCGCCACTCATTGTCCTAAGCACGAAGGACATATTGTTGTAGTCATCCTTCCCTGATCAAGAACTCGATTGCATCACGAAGTTGGTAGTAATCTTGGAATCATGGTCGTAACTTTTGTGCCATGTGCAATGCCTAGAGCGATCCTTCTGCTTATCCTTCCTTAGTGGAGGTGGCCTCTTGACGTCCCTGAACTCCGTTTGTAGCACTTCCCTTAAAATCATCTCATGGGGAGTGTTTAGAAGGGTGTAATTAGAGTATTTTTCCCAAGGTATACTATTCCTGGAGGAGTTCTGAGGCCGAGAGGGGTTATTGTTGATTTTCTAATTGGAGGGCTCTCCTTTCTCCAATCTCATCTGATCCTCGGTTGCCTCCTCAAGGTTTACATATTTTCGGGACCATTCCCAAAACTCCTGCAAACTCTGTGCCCTTTTCTTTGCCAAGGACGCAAAGATTTCGAAGCCGGCTCGAAGACCACTCATAGTATAATGAAAGGCAATTTTGTCATCAAACCTTTCAATATTAGTGCATGTCGCATTGAATCGTTTAATGTATTCGCAAAGGGGTTCGTTATGCCCTTGACGAATCTTTGACAAAGAATCAATAGATCTCGGCTGCTCCTTGCTAGTAGTGTACTGGAGTAAGAAACTTTGCCAGAGGTCTGGCCAGTCAGTAACAAATCCTCGCTGCAGGGTAATGAACTATCTAAGAGCTCCTTTCTTCGGGGACAAGGGGAAAGCGCGGCACAATAATTCTCAGGATCCCTTAAGGAAACATATGGATTGCTCATAGACGTTTAAGTGTTCCTGGGGGTCCGTAGTCCTGTCATAGAGTTCAACATTGGTTGGGAACTTGAAGTTCTGTGGGACTCAATACTCCAGAAGTCTAGCAGAGAAGGGCTGCTCTTGACCGCCGTGGTCCAGGCTGCTCTCAACAACATTGGACATGACAGGGTTGGTAGGTTGTCCCTTCCGGTTATTATCCTTGTTCCACCTTCTGTTTTGATGATAAAGTCTGGACAAGCCTTCCTACTCCGACCGTCCCAGATCCTCCAATCTACGGTACTGTTCTCATAAAAAGGCCATTTGTTGTTGCACCATGTTTTGGAAGTGACTTCTGGATAAATGGGATCGAACCGTGTGCTCAGGATGAGACTCACGAACCTCAGCTTCCACATTTAAGGGTCCCAGGCATCGGTGCACAGGGATCCTGGGCCCTTGGGCGTTTGCATTCGACTGTTGAGCGTGACCACCGAGTCTATCGAATGCTGAGGCCCTACGCAATTGGTGTGGACTTTCATCAAAAATTGAAGTTTTATGCCTTTTGCGCAGAACTTCATTGTTTGGTATTTGGTTTCTCGCGGCTGGGATTTTAGCAGCTAGTGGTGGAACTGGCTAGAGAGGACACTGCGCTGCTGGCCCCTACCTTTGGGCAGTAGAGGTTTGCGCAGCGTTCTCTCTCCTAGAATTCTGTCTGGTATTCACCATGGTTAGGTGGGAGTAGGAATTTATCATTCCTCACAGACGACGTCAATGTTCTGAAGTGGATTCAGAGGTATACCTGAAACAGGCACGTCACAGTGTTTTCCTCCTTGCGCAGTTGCAGCAAAGCATGTTGAACCAGGGGGTGAGTACCTGCAAAGGGACTCCAATGCTCAAATCAGGCAATGCACAAGAAGGGTGTATACTGTCAAATACGAGTTACCTGAATATGGTGACTTAGTCTGATATTTATAGAGCGTGAATAGAATCGTAATGTGATCAATATTAAGTATAGGTATTTAGGAATTGTATCTTGTTTAGGATTGCTTTCCTTTTATTGCTGGAGAGGATCCTTATAATATAAGAATGTTGATGTTGTAGTTATCAGTAGCTGGAGGCGATTATGGGTCCTATAATATCGTAAGATTACGATTGACGATTCTGAAATATTTTAGGGTATATCCATTGCACTCAAATCCAAAGCAATCTTAATATTATGACCCAACGTCGTAGCTCATTACTTTCAGCTCTGGGGTCCTAACAACATGTCATCAAGGCTTGGCTGAGGTGTTCGTGGCGAATGCTGGTGGTTCATGTGCTGAGTTGGATCCCACCAGATGGGATCTCATATTACGGTCCTGAACACAACCTATATAAAAAGAGAGAGAGATGAACTTTCTTATGTATTTCTTGAGTTTTATATGTGAGTCTTTGTAGTTTGACATTTAGTTTCTATTTAACTTAAAAATTATTTTTAAATAAATTAAAAATTTGTTTAAAAAATTAAATTATTTTTTTAAAAAAAATCCAATTTAAACTGATTTGCTATCGATTTTATCGATTTTGACCGATTTGGTCAATTCTGATTGGTTCTCTCACATACCAATTATGTAAGTCAAATAGACCAAACAATTGGTTAAACTGGCGAATCTGATCTAATTTTTTTAACACTGATATTAAAACAACCCTAAAGGGACCCCTTTCAAGAAAATGACTATCCATTCATTTGCTAGTTTCTTTCTTTGGTGACAAATGATCATTTGAAGTAGCCTTTTGCAGTGCACCCTACAAGGTGAGGTGCGCACTGGTGCTCTTTTAAATTTACTTGATACAATGAGTATTGAGAATTTATAAGAAAGTCTATTATGTTTGTGTTATTATGTTTTAAACCCTTCATGTTTTATATTTTCATTTTAGTGCCTTGTCTTCTTCCTTAGCAACGGCTTCATAAGGTGCTGGTCATATAGTTGGCCTGCAAGCTGCAATTTCCTTGTCCAAAGAGCAAATAAGTTCATTTACATATTTTCAGAGAAGGCAGTCATGCACAGTCAAAGCTATGGTACTCTTGACACCCTATGAGCCACTCCTTGGAGCCTTACGCATGCGCATCACTTTCCCAATCGAACTTCAAGAGCTTCGGAAAATGATCCCGGACCGTAGATAACGGAGGCGGAGGCAGGAGGCCGCGGGGGAATTTTTCCCTCAACCCTCGGTGTACTCACTAACATCCTACGAGTTCATGAGTACCGTACCCCTCAGCGATGGTGGTCATTTGCAAAGCCAAGTATCACTGAGGCTACAGCAGATGCTTAACCAGAAGACGGTGGATGAAGTTAGGAAGGATATTTCCAAGGAGAAAAGATGAAGAAGTCAGTGGATTTGAAATAGAGGAAACAATAGACCACTCAATTTCTTATTTTTATAAGACTAACTTTGTAAATAATAGACTTTTAATAGAATATCCAGTAGAACAGGTTACAAGTCATGCTTTTTAACCATTAATTCTAAGTCAATGGCTGAAATTACTTGATACACGTAAACGTTGCCTTCATTGAAATTAAAAATTTGCTCATACTTGACTTAAACCACAACGTGACTTGGACTATGAGTACATGACAATCTTTAAGATCAAAATTTGCTCATATTTTTCTTTTACAATGTAACTTGGACCATGAGTACATGACAATCTTTAAGATCAATTTTGATAAAAATCCGATGACGTAATTCTGTTTAAATAGACTTTTAGGATCAATATTAATAAAATACCGTAGTTGGAACTAAAACAAGAAGTAAAATATTTTCATATCATTATGAGATGGGGCTGGATTTAGTTTTAAAACATTAAAAAAAATAATAAAAGAATGGCATCAAAGTTTAGAACATTAAAAATATATAAATATAATCGATCCCGAGATTCATATATATGAAAATAACATCGTTAAAATTTTTAAAAAATTAGTTTATTACTTATCGACATGATAAATGATCTAAAAAATTTTATATATATATAAATATATATATATATATATATATATATATAATTAGGATGACATGCAATTTTAATATAACTACAAAAAATTCTAACATTAAAAATATTTTATTTTATGATAAAATATTGATTGTTGATATGATTTAATGGATGTGAATGATTATAGGATCAAGAGCTGCACTTCGTTTTTTTTTAAAAAAATAAAACAAAGTTTTTTCTCATTGGAGTCAACTTTTAAATTTTAAAAAATTTTCAGTATCATTCTGCCAGAATGTATGTATACTGATTTTTTAAACATATTCTTTTGAATTTTGTTTAAATTATGTTTGTTTTTAATTAAAAATTACATTAGTTTTAATTATTTACTTTTATTAAAGAAAAATATTTTAATTAAATATTTTAAAAATTCATAGTAATTTTGTATCAATATATATAACATAAAAATATTATCAGTATAATTTAATTTCATGTTTAGTATATAATTAAAAGATTATGCATGGATAATTTTATTATAAAATTTTTTAGGATTTAATTTAAATGTACTTTTAATAAATACATTGTCGTTCAATCATACATTATCATATCATAAAAAATGTTTAACTATCATAATAATTACTTTAAAAGTCAATATATAATAATGTATGATTAGTTAATAATGTAAATTATTTTACTCTAACAGTTCATCAAAATTAAACTCAATTTTTAAACAATTTTTATGATTTTAAGTATATGTTTAAATTTGCTTAATTTTTAAAACTTCTTTCTAAAAAAGTTCTCTCACTAAAATTTTAATTAAAAATTATTTTTTATACAAAAAAAGCTAAAATCACATATATCTCATATAACTTATACGTACGTTATGAACTTACAAAAATTCATATTTTTATAATTTAAAGTTTTGAGTTTTCATTCTCTTTTATTCTTTTTGATTGAGTTTGTGCTTAAGTTTCTTTTGTTTTTAGTTATTTTAAATTATGTTTTAATTATGTGTTTTTATGTGTTTTTGATAGGTGTTTGCATATGGAAAATACTGGACACTTGAGTGATGAAGAAAAGCTGGAAAATCAAGTCAAGAGAGCCAACGCCTAAGTGCTGGAGTTCCACCGCTTGAGCGCGCAACGCACGTTGGAGAGTTCTGCTTAAGCGTTGAGCGCCTGAGCGTTAGACAAGTAGCGCTTGAGCTCTGATTGCGTATGCTGCACCGTGACTTAAGTGGCTGAGCACCTGAGTGCTGGAGAATGAGCGCTTGAGCGCTGGATGCGTAACAGCAGCGTGAAATTCTTATAAAAAAGAAAGTTTTACCAAATTGAAGACACTCTTAAAACTTTTTACACTTTTACACACTCTTATACACTTGGACAGAATGCAGCAGCCATCAAGAGACACAAATTCTAATGTGGTGTGGGCACAATTAGGTTTGAAAATTAGGAATTTTCTTCAACTTTTCCACTTTTCTACAATGGAGGTTATCATATTTTTCTCTTTGTGTTCTTTTTTTTTCATGTGTAAATAATTTTTCTTTTGTTAAGGGGATGATGGATCTTGTTCTTGGATGATGTAACTTTCTTTTATGGATTTAATTTATGTTTCTATTTCATGATTTACATGTTTATTTTTATTCTTAATGCTTTTCTAAATCTGATCAATTTGAAAATGATCTTTTGGGTTGATGCATGATTTGGGAAAATTTGCATGAACCTAGAACATGTGATAAACTCCATAATTTCTGCAATCGCTAGGAATAGACGTTGTGGATTATGTGGTCTTTCTTTAAATTCTCTCATTCTTGATAATGCCTTTCTAATTGAAATTAGACTAAGGGATTAGTTAATTCCAATCAGTGTAAGAGAATTAATATACTAAGAGATTAGATATTAATTAATTTTGAGAATTGACTATAAATCATTGAAATAGAACATAGTTAAACCAATATTTGAATGTGCATCTAAAGAGTTCAAGTGAAATCTGAACCCTAACTCTTTAACATCATTATTTTTCATCCCTTTGGTTTATTGTTTGCTGATTTTATATTGCTTTTTAATTAAATTTGCATCAACCCTCTTTTCAATAGCTTGATAAGTGTTGATTTGGCAAATTTAGTAATTAATAATTTAATCCTCGTGGGACGATACTCTACTCACTCTTTATTACTTTTGTCGATTTGGTGCACTTGTCAATATCTACATCAAGTTTTTGGCGTCGTTGCTGGAGATTATTATTATTAATATTAAATAATAGTTGAAAAGATACTAATTTAAGCATTTTTTCTTTGTTTAATTTTATTTTTAATTATTTATTTTAATTTTTAATTTTCTTTAAATTTTCTTTTTAATTTGTTTCTTTGTTTTCTTGGTTTAATTTTATTAGTCATTTATTTTTATTTTTAATTTTACTTTATTTTCTTTACTTCACTCTAATTTGCTTGTTTGTGTGTTTATACAAGGTTCTTTAAAGTCAGAAGAATTATTTTTTGATTCAGAGATAGAGAGAACAACTAGAGCAAACAGGAAAGTAGTTAGAGAAAGGAAGAAGCTTGAAGAAACAGAAGAAGAGATGACAGAAATAGTTGTAACTGTAGAGCGAAGATGCACATTGGGTGACTATGCTACTCCATCTGCTGAGAATGTTTCTACTAGTATTGTGCGCCCTGCTATTCAAGCCAATAATTTTGATATTAAACTAGCACTTTTACAGTTGGTGCAGCACAATCAGTTTGGGGGAAGTCAAGTAGAAGATTCAAATTTGTACATTAGAAATTTCTTGCAGCTCTGTGATACTATTAAGTATAATGGCATTACTGATGATGCCATTATATTACGACTGCTCCTATTTTCTCTCAAAGACAAAGTAAAGAGCTGGCTACAAGCCCAGCCACAAGGGAGCATTTCTACTTGGGAGGACCTGGTTAGCAAATTTTTGACTCGATATTTTCCTCCATCAATATTTGTGAAGATGAGGGGTGAAATAGCTTGTTTCACTCAAAGTCAAGGGGAGTCGTTATATGAATCTTGGGAGAGATTCAAGGAGCTATTAAGGAGATGTCGTCCTCATGCATTTGAGGTTTGACAGCATATGCAAATTTTCTATAATGGTTTAAATCATCCTACTAGAGTGTTGATTGATGTCCCTAGAGGAGAGCTTATTTTGAGGGTAGATGGAGATCAAATTACTATAAATGTTTTTAATAAGTCTGCTCCAACATCAGATCTTTATATCTCTGTTAATTGCATTAAAGGTATATTTCAAAAGGGGTTTGATGGTAAGAACTCTTCTTTGTCCATTAATACGGATCTGCTCACTCCTAAGATTGTCGATGAAAAGGAGAAAGGTCCTCCTATATTTGAGATTGCTGAGATAGAGAAAGGACCTCCTATTTTCCATGAACATCCTGTTTCAAGTCAAGTTCCTAACACTTGTGGGGATTCAAAAGGTAGTGACAGAGTGTGGAGGCAAAGAGCTGATAAGAGAAAAATGTCATTCTACTTCTCTTGCTTCAAGCCACCTTGACTAGTTGAAAAGACAACGTCGAGCTAATGATGTTAAACAAGCGCTTTTTGGGAGGCAACCCAAATTTTCTCTCCTTTTATCTTTTTTTATTATTTATTTTTATTTTTATTTTGTTATTTCTTATTTTCTTGACTAATATTTTTCTGTTTTGTAGTTAGCTAATGTTGAGTTGGCTTAGGTGCCTCCTTGAGTTCGAAGCCTTTGTAGGAGATGTTTATAGTTGTCAGCTGCCAAAAATAGTTTTTTTTTTCCTTTCTTGCATTTATTTCATTTATTTATTTGTTCTTTTTTATTTTATTTTATCATCATCACCTTATTGTGTTTTGAGTCATTTTGTGCATACTGGTGTATTGAATTGAATATCCAATGATTGTTTAAATTGTGGATTGGTCTATTTTCTTGAGATAGCACATGTGAATCTGTGAATTATGTTTATCTCTATTGTTTCAATTGTGTATGGATGTTTTTATCATCTTTATGATTGATAGACCTTGGAATTTAATTGCATGTCAGGCTTAGAGAAAGTTTATGGGATTGTATGTGTGTGGATGATTTGCATCTAGAAGTTGTTTGATTCTCTCTTGAGGCGAAATCCTAGGCAATGCATGATTAAGGAAATGATAAGGGCCTTCTTTGAACCGTTTGAGCCTTTCAAGCTAACCTGTATACACAGTATATCCCTAGGTCCCTTTTACAGTTTTGTTATTGTTTGACCTCTATTTCTTTTCTTTTACCCACATTTTCCTTTTCCCATACCCACAAGAATAAAAAAAGAAAAAAATTATGTCTTACATAATCTTTGTTGAGTGCATATCTTATATTATTTGATTACTCAAACTGTCATTATTTTTGTGCATAAAGTTTTGTGGAGCTGAAAAAAATTCAAAGAAAAAATAATTGAAAAAAAGAAGAAGAGAAAGTCCACCAAAAGTATTGCAAAGAAATAAGTTTTAGGTAGAGGTTGCTAAAAAGAAAAAAAAAGGAAAAAAAAGGAAAAAAAGTGAATGTTGTGTTGATTCTTTTGCTTCGTTTTGCACTTATTCAGTGTTTTGAGGCTTGAATTATGAAATTTGCATAATTTTGTATCTCAAATTTTGCTTTCATTATCATACCACTTCTTTCTTAACCCATACCATTGGCCTTACATTACAAGCTTTGAAAAGTCCCTTTTGATCTTTGGTTATCTGTTGTTTACATTAGTGGAGAGAGAGAGATGAAGAACAACCCTATGGATGTGGGTTTAATATGCACTTGCAGTTTTATGAACTTATCTGAGTTTATACTTTATGAAGAGATCGTGTCTTTCATTTATGTTTTTGGGAAATCATTTGTGCATAAGAGTTGCATGTGAGAGACGATGTGACAATTAGATTGTTCATGTGTTACACTTTGAATTTAGATTGTAAAGTAATTTCTAAGGATATGAATGATTTTTAATACTCGGTATTGCTATATTTGAGTATGTTTTGAGTTTTAGATTTGTTTTATTTTGTTTTTATTTTTCTTTTACTTGAGGACAAGCAAAAGCTTAAGTTTGGGAGAGTAATGAACTTACGAAAATTCATATTTTTATGGTTCAAAGTCTTGGGTTTTCATTCTCTTTTATTCTTTTTGATTGAGTTTGTACTTAAGTTTCTTTTGTTTTTAGTTATTTTAAATTGTGTTTTAATTATGTGTTTTTATGTGTTTTTTATATGTGTTTGCATATGGAAAAGACTGGACACTTGAGTGATAAAGAAAAGCTGAAAAATTAAGTCAATAGAGCCAGCGCCTGAGAGCTGGAGTTCCACCGCTTGAGCGCGCAACGCACATTGGAGAGTTCTGCTTAAGCGTTGAGCGCCTAAACGCTGGACAAGTAGCGCTTGAGCGCTGATTACATATGCTGCACTGTGACTTGAGTGGCTAAGCGCCTGAGCACTGGATAATGAGGGCTTGGGTACTGGAGAATGAGCGCTTGAGCACTGGACGCGTAACAACAGCGTGAAATTCTTATAAAAAAGAAAATTTTGCCAAATTGAAGACACTCTTAAAACTTTTTACACTTTTACACACTCTTACACACTTTGACAGAAGGTAGCAGTAGTAAGAAGCACAAACTCTAATGTAGTGTGGGCGCAATTAGGCTTGAAGATTAGGGATTTTTTTCAACCTTTTCACCTTTCTACAATGGAGTTTGTCATATTCTTCCCTTTGTGTTCTTCTTTTTCTATGTGTAACTAATTTTTCTTTTATTAAGGGGATGATGGATCTTGTTCTTAGATGATGTAACTTTCTTTTATAGGTTTAATTTATATTTCTATTTCATGATTTACGTGTTTATCAATATTCTTAATGCTTTTTTAAACCTAATCAATTTGGGAATGATCTTTTGGGTTAATGTATGATTTGAAAAAATTTACATGAACCTAGAACATGTGATAAACTCCATAATTTCTACAATCGCTAAGAATAGACGTTGTGAGTTATGTGGTCTTTCTTTTAATTCCCTCGTTCTTGATAATGTCTTTCTAATTGGGGTTAGACTAAGAGATTAGTTAATTTCAACAGTATAAGAGGATTAATATACCAAGAGATTGAGTATTAATTAATTTTGGGAATTAACCATAAATCATTAAAATAGAACATAGTTAAACCAATATTTGAATGTGCATCTAAAGAGTTTAAGTGAAATCTGAACCCTAACTCTTTAACATCATTATTTTTCATCCCTTTGATTTATTGTTTACTGATTTTATATTTATTTTTAATTGAATTTGCATCAAACCTCTTTTCGATAACTTGAATAGTATCGATTTGATAAATTTAGTAATTAATAATTTAATACTCGTGGGATAATACTCTACTCATTCTTTATCACTTTTGTTGATTTGCTGCACTTGCCAATATCTACATTAGTATGTATAAAATTAAATTTTTTTTATCAAAAAAAGGATTGCTTTCAAAAGAATCAAAACTTTAATCTATTTTTGAGAGTTTTAAAGAGGATGAAAAAGTGTAACTCATAATGAAGTTGAATGGAATGATAAGAAATGAAATAAAATAAAATATGTCACTCTATTGTTTCGATGTTTAATGAGTTTAACGAGAGAGGGAGAGTGGATTGCTCAAGTCATTCCTTCTTTGATCTTTCAAATCGGAGGGACAGAAAATAAAAGCTTTGAGTGGCAAGTGAGAGACACATTGACCCTCCTTTACCATTCTACTCATTCATTTATAATAATTCTCAAACACACTTCCATTAAGTTTTGTCATTTTATTAGCATTTTGTACCAGTGTAATGCACGTGATAGATTAACAAAATGTTAAAATAAATAAAGAAAAAAATATTTTACCTAAAGATATGACATTTCAAATAGTTCGGATGAATCTCATTCAATTATAATTAATTGAGTCTACAATGAGACTCACTCAAAATTATTTTGTTATTTTCATCAATTGGCTATTCCAGTGCAATGATAATTGGACTAAGTAGCTCCTCTTAATAAATATTTTTTTATATGACTTCCTAATAAATAATTAATTTATATAATTTTAGTTCATTTCAATTTTTGATTCTATGGTTTTTTTAATATTAATTTTTATATGTTTATTCATTTGGATGTTTTATCAACTTATTATTAAAAGTATATCAAGTGGCTACTAATGCCAAATTATACTAACAAAATAATTTTAGATGAATATATATTACAATGACAAATAAAAAGAAAACCTATTAAAAAATGACATGGTTGATAATAATAAAACTAAATGATATTCAATACATTTAGATAACTTAGAATTTTGTAACCTATATATAATATATTTAGTTTACACAATTTAAGTAAACTAAATAAAATAACACATTAATTAAATCAATCAATTGACATATAATTTCTTAAGTTCTTTAATCTTGTTATTTTTCATAAATTTAATATATTTTAATATGACACAAAATTATAAATTGCTCATTATTTATACTCTATCAATACTCCCGTTGAAGTCAATTTTTTATTTTATTTGTCCATAAAAGCTATTTCAACTTTTGTAAATAAGTTTACTCAACATCAATGAAACCATGATGTTATATGATAGTGGTTTTCAATTGCATTTAAATGCTAAACAAACTTTATTATAAATATAAACTTTTTAATTGATTTGATCATATCTTTTTGTAAAATTTTTATTTCATATATTATTTGTTAATATATTCTCATATAAAATTTTTAGTCTCAGAAAATATAAATATCAAATATTTAAATATTATATATGATTTATATGAACATTTTTTTTAAAAATACTTAATGATTTCATAGTTTTCTCATAATAAATTAATTTTCTCATAATAATTTACATAAAATTATTAGTTTCCTAAAATTTAAAAATATTTATTAGTTTCCTCATAATAAATTATATTTAATTAATTTTACTATATTTTCATATAAAACTTTTGCCTCCATGCGATGTATATATTGAAATTTTTTAAATAATACAAAATAGATATAATAATTTAAAAATATAATTAATTAATTTAGTTTTCTAATAATAAATTGTATTTGAATAAATTTTACTAAAGTTTCTTATAAAATATTCAAACTCATCTAAATATTTATATATATTTTATGTAAAGTTATCTAATGCGACGTGGATATATAAAAATATTTAAATATAAAATAATAGCATCACTTTTAACGAGGAGCTATATTTTTTTATTTAATCAAAGAATCAATTATCACCGGAAAACATGCACTTAGTAACTTACATAATACAAAAGGATTAAATTTCTAATAGTATACGACTTTCTATATTCCTATGTTTTATTCAAACTATTGATACATGACTTCTAAAGTTCTTTAATCTTGTTCTCTTTACACACAACTATACATTACCCATTATATCTACTTCTATAGTTGTCAAAACGGGCCAGCCCTAGTCGGGTCAGATTGGATCATGTGAGTTTTGAGCTGACATTTTGTTAGTTCACCATATTTGTAATTAGGGATAACGTAACGGGCGGGGGCACGGTAGTGAGCGAATTATCTGCCCCCGCCCGCCTCCATATCCGTCGCTATCCGTTTATCTTTTGTTAGTCATGGATATCCCGGTACCCATAAATTGTAAAAAAATTTAAAAAATAAAAAAATGAAAAATGAAAAAAAATATAATACTATAATTTTTCATAATTTTTCTAATACAACTTAATCTAAAAATAATGTCAAACACCTAAAATACTTTTAATTTATATAACTTTATAATATTTAAATTTATATAATTAAGTTTTTCAATAATTTTATATAAAATATTTATATAAAATTTTTTTTGCACTTTACGAAGTGCCACTTTTGCCCCCCCCATTTATTAAACTTTGATAACACTAAACGAGTTTTATATCCGCGGAGGAATTTAACGGATTACGATCACGGGTATTATCCATGATACCCTTAAAATTGTCATCCCTATTTGTAATGTTAACGACTCGGCTCCGAATGAGCTAATCAGACTATTTTTAATTTTGTGTTCACTTTTGCCAACCCAACCTACTCATTTTGTCAGGCTATTTGGATCGATCCATCAAACTTAATCCATTTTGACGACTCTATCTACTCCACTAATACTCTTATTGAGGTCAATTTCTTATCTTGTACACAAAAATTATCTAAACTCTTACAAATAATTTTTCTCAAAACATCAATGAAACATTGGTGTTATATATAACGAGTTTTGCTCATTTGTATTTAAGCGACCTTACTAAACAAACTTTATTATAAATCCATACTTCTCAATTGTTTTTTCATGTTCTATTATAAAGTTTTTGTTTCATATATGTAAATATTACTATAATTTTATCTATAGCTTTCAATCCTGAGAAATATAACTATAATATATTTAAATATTATACATTATATATATCAACGAAAAAAATAAAATTGAAATAAAGTCACAATCACAAAAATTGAGATAAATAATAGTTGTTAAGTCATTTAATATTAGAATATGATTATTTACAAATTTATCAAGCAAAACCATTTCTACGGAATTTGGAGCTCTGGGTTTGTTCTAGCCTGGAAGTTGGACCATTTCTATTTTCATGGTTATTGATTGAGTACATATATTTTTTGTTCGAAGCATACATTCTTTTTATTTGTTATACTTGATTTGTAGAGATAATTTTGTCTCACTTTATTTTTTTTTCTTATGATTTATTTATCTTAAACCCTGGAGAGAGTTTGACTACCCAACACAGGGTTTTAGTTATAGATATACGGGTTAAGATAAAAGTAATGATAAATTATTGAGACAAAGAGGCAATGATCAAATGGTGACAACTAAATGGAGGAAAATAAATGTTCTTTCAATGGAAGATTATGGAGGAGGAGATTTGGGAGGTACAACGGAGTGCTAATGATATGTGGGACGAGATGGTTAAAGGGATTAGAATGGTAGCAAAAAAGACAATTGGTGAATCAAGAGGCTTTAGACCTAAGAATAAATAATCTTGGTGATGGGACGCAAGTGTACAAGATAAGATTATGGTTTAAAGGGAATGTTATAAAGTTTGACACGTGTATAAAAATGATGAAAATTGAAAAAAATATAAGGCAGTTAAAAAAGATACTAAAAAGGCGATAAGCGAGCCGAAAGCTAAAGCGTTCAACGAGTTATATCAATCGTTGGACACCAAAGATAGAGAAAAGAATATCTTCAGGCTTGCTAAAAGTAGGGAAAGGAAGACAAGAGACTTAGATAAAATGAAATGCATTAAGGATGAAGAGAGCAAAGTCTTGGTTATATAACAAGACATCAAGGATCGATAAAATAGTTATTTTCACAAGTTATTTAATGAGAAACATGAGACATTAGGAGACTCAGACATTTTAAATACTAGAAAGGAGGACCAAAATAAAACCTTTTATCGTAGAATTCGAGAGTTTGAGGTAAAAGAAGCATTGAAGAGGATGAATAATAGAAAAGTGGTCGGACCAGATAATATATCTATTGAGGTATAAAAGTGCCTAGGAGAGAAAAGTATAAGCTAGCTCACAAAGTTGTTTAACGAGATAATAAGGTCTAAGAAAATGTCAAATGAATAGAGGAGAAGCACTTTAATCCCTATTTATAAGAACAAGTGAGATATATAAAACTGTACAAATTACAGAGAGATTAAGCTCATGAGTCATACCATGAAGTTATGAAAAATAGTAATTGAACGGAGATTAAGACAAGAGACTCATATTTCATAGAATCAATTTGATTTTATACTTGGGAGGTCAACCATGGAAGCAATCTATCTTCTACGAAGATTAATGGAGAGGTATCAGAGGAAGCAAAAAGACCTACACATGATTTTCATTGATCTGAAAAAAGCCTACGATAGAATACTAAGAGAGGTCTCGTGGAAGGCTTTAGAGAATAAAGAAGTTCATATTGCCTATATTCGAGCAATCCATTATATGTATGATGAGGCTAAAACTAGTGTGAGAAAACAGGGTGGGGTCACAGAAGATTTTTCTATAACTATAAGACTGCACCAATGGTCAACTTTGAGTCCATATATTTTTACCTTGGTCTTGGATGTGCTTACTGTGCATATCCAAGAGTCAATGCCACAATGTATGCTTTTTGCAGATGATATAATCTTAGTTGGAGAGTGGAGAGAGGAAACAAATGAGAAGCTAGAGTTATGAAGACGAGCTTTGGAAGAACATGACTTTCGTCTAAACATGAGTAAGACAGAGTATATAGAATGTAAGTTCCGTAAGAGGCGTGTTAATGCTAACTTAGCGGTGAAAATTTGAAATTATATCATACCACAAGTCACACAGTTTAGGTATATTAGATCTATCATACAAAATGACGGAGAGATAGAGGGAGATGTAAACCATAAGATTCAAGTTTGATGGATGAAATGAAGGAGTGCTTCAAGAGTTATTTGTGACAGAAAATTGTCTCTTAAGCTTAAGGGTAAATTTTACCGCACAGCTATAAGGCCTGCGATGTTGTATGATACTGAATGTTAGGCGATAAAAAGTTAACAAGAGCATAAGATCAGTGTTGCTGAGATGAAGGTATTGCGCTGGATGTGTGGCCATACATGATAAGATAGGATTATGAATGAATGCATTAGAGAGAAAGTAGGAGTAACACGTATTGTGGAAAAGATGGGAGAATCTCGCCTTAGGTGGTTTGGACATGTAAGGAGAAGACCTTTAGAAACACTTGTAAGAAGAGTAGATCGGGTGGAGAATAACTCAATAACTAAAAGTAGAGGAATGCTAAGAAAGATTATAGGTGAAACGATTAAAAAAGATTTAGGTTTGAATGATATTTTTGAAGACTTGGTTTATGATGAGCACAATGACATTGTTTGATCTACGTAGCCGATTCCACAAAGTGAAAAAATGCTTGGTTGTTGTTGTTTTATTTATCTTAAACAATTATGACTATCTTTATGATAACTTTTATGCACTTGAGTATTGAATCAAAATAAGAGAACATTTTAAGAGAATTTTCATTTATTCTAACTTAATAGACTTCGTTAATTATATTATGGACTATATAATTTATTTTTTTATTACTAACTAATTGATTGAAATAAGAAATCATAATATTTTATTATTAACTACTTAATCGATCCATGAAACATTGTCAATTTAAAAATAATATAATATATATTTAAATTGAGCAAAAAATATTGCATAATAAATAAAAACCCAATCTAATTTACTTAATTAAGTTGATTTGTAACATATATTTATTTTGATTTGTTCCCCTAATTATGATGAAATCAAATAAGATTAGTTATATTATTTTATCTCTCAGGATTCTCATTGAAAAATTGAATAACTGAATAATTAATTATATTATTTGTGCTTTTCAAATTTTAAATTCCAAAATTCTTACTAAAAGCTTTAAAAAAAGAGAATTTCAGTGCATATAACATATGACACAAATTTTTATATATGAAATTTCAATTATGTTATATATATATATATATATATATATATATATATATATAATCTTGATAATTTTATTTATTTTTAATAATATTATTTTTCACATCATATAAAATTAATTTATGAAGTATAAATTTGTATTTAATAACGTATAAAAATTAGTTAATAAATATGTAAAAAGTTAGTTAATGAAAAATAAAATAAAAAAATAGTTAGTGACATATATAAATTGATTAACTAATTCGAAAATGAAAGAGTTATATATTTATACATATCTATTAATTAATAATTTATAATTTATTAATAATTTTTATATAATATTAAAATATATATAAATATTATTTAAGATAAAATATCAATTATATATATATATATATATATATATATATATAGAGAGAGAGAGAGAGAGAGAGAGAGAAAGATTTCATGTAATTCAATCCATTATCATCCTGATAGACATACATAATCTTATATTATTATATTAAATAGTATAAATATTTATTTTTATATTTTATTTAATATAATTTATTATATATATATTTTTATATTTATTTTATTCAATTATATTCCTTGAAAAGAGTATAATCAGTAGTATATGACTAACATTTTTTAGATATATAGATGGGCACACAGCAGGAAGGGAAGGATAAATGAGTAATGACCATGGACGTGAGTGACAGTGTCAAGGTTGGCGCGTGGCTTTGTGATGCAGTGGAGTCGCGTGGACAGTAGCAAACACGTCATGCAATTCTGAGCTAAAAACTGAAAAGGCATGCGCCCATTACTCTCTCTCTCTCTCTCCAAACTCCCCACTTTTACTTCTCTCTCCTTCTTTCTCCGTATTCTTCATCTCAAATGTAGAATTTCTTCTTTTTTTCTTTTTTTAATTTTTACTGTGTTTTTACTCGCTCAAAGTGGTAAGCATATTCAGTTTATTTTATTTTTTCTCCTTTAATTATTGTTTGGTTTTTTGGAAAATGAGTACCTGAGATCTTGCAATTTTAGCTTCCATCTAAACTGGTTATCTAATCTTCTCCTTGTCAATTCGACCCTTATCTTTTTTTTTTAATCTGGGAAGATTTTATTATGAATTATCTCGAGAAAAAAATTGTTCCTTTTTGTTTTTGTTTTTGTTTTTTTTGGGGGTTCTGATGAGCTGTTTGGTCTCTGTTTAGGTGTATTTGGGGAAGTCTGATTTGGGAAATGAACAAAGGACAGTCACCGGAGCCTCTTGATTTCTTCATCTGGACTGTTGAGGTTAATCATTTCTTTTCCTCTTTCTTCAATCCCTCAGTCACTTGATATATATATATAATAATATAATAATAATAATAATAATAATAATAATAATAATAATAATAATAATAATAATAATTGATATTTTCCAAAACAAAATAAATCTGACATATAATCCTTTTTTTAATATGATTTGTACTTTTAACATATAATTGGATCTTTTGTAATAGTTAATTTAACTAAATAATTTGGGTAGATGAGTTGAACTTGCTCTATGGTAATCTGGGTTGTGATACTCATTTGCTTCTGTAATTTTCTGATAGAACGATATATCTGGTCGTCTATGATTGTCTTTTTTCATTTTTTTTTAAAATTGTGTTAGAATTTGATAGCTATCATGTTATATAAGGTCTGATCAGCAATTTAGCATAACAGTTGTTGTGTATTTCTGTTTCCTTTTCATCCCTCTTTCAATTCAGACAAATTTCAAGTAGAAAGTAGAAAGTATTGTTTCTTATATTTTATAAGAGATAAAACACAAGACTTAGCTTATCTAGTAAAAGCGTAGATAAAAGTGGTTCTTGTCAGTTGGAAAGTTGAATATAATATTGTCACACAAGTGGGAAACTTGGCGGCTGATGTTGAAGTCCTTCTCAACTCAGGAAAATAAATTGCTAATCAAGCTTGTGCATGCACTTACCTGTGAATCTCATCACCTTAATTGAACTATAATTAAATTCCCAATTCATGCAAGGCAGCTTTGTTCAATTCTTCAATTTGACACCTACTTTCTAATATCATAAAAAAGTGAGGTGAGGTATTTAACATTATTTTCTCTACAAGGAGTGAAGTGTTGTCCTTTAAGAAAAATATATAGTCCCACGCTGAATGCTTACACCTTTGTGATGTGTGCAAACATATATGTGAATCTTCATTTTGATGAGTTCCCACAATAAAGCTATACATATGCATCTTTCTGAGATATTACATTTTAAACTTTGTTGTTGCAATTATGTTTTGTAAATATAGCATCTGAAAGTAAACGGTCATTTGATTATGCCTCTAGTCACTGTCCCTTCATCGGTAATATGGCAAGCTTATGATTTATCCTTGACACCAGTTGCTCAGTTAAGTAGGTTGTTAGAGCCATAGCGTCAATCTGAGGTGTAAACTGATAGAGATGCATCATCTTGTTATTCTACTTTGATGCTTGCAGTATGTGTGTCAAGATAACAAGATTGCAGTATGATTCTGCTTATGAATTGTTAAATATTTAAATAAGTGCTTACTCGGCACTGTTTTTTAGGTCTAGACTCTACAATGTAATTGATGTACCGTTATCAATCACTATAAGTAGTGAGCTCTGGATCGCTTCTATGTCTTCCTCTTAATTCATTTATGTTATTGACTGTGTTGTGAATTGAGAAAATTACATAAGAGCTATGTTGAAGAGGATCTAATATTGGTGAGTATAACCTTTTGACTGCTTTTTCTTTGAATGCTGTTATAAAGACCTATGATGCATCTCCTTGGCAGTCACAAAATGTAAATGAGAATATAAACTAACAACAGCTCTGTTGCTCATCTTTTGTCTGTTTTGTCAGGATGTTGGCTTGTGGCTGGAGACGATAAATCTTGGTAGTTACCGACAAATTTTCAAAGAAAATGGTGTTAATGGAGAATACCTGGAAGGAATGTCTATGTTCACGACTGAACAGATCCTTCGTTTCATAAGACGATGCCACATGAAGTGGGGAGACTTTATTACATTGTGCAAGGAATTAAGACGGATTAAAGGTCTCTCTCTCTCTCTCTCTGTGTGTGTGTGTGTGTGTATTAAACAGTAAACAGAAACACATGCAAATAAACTCATTTGATTTTTTCTATTTTAACTGAACTGTTTCTTGCTCTTCACCTAGTTAGACAAGGCTTGGTTGTCCGTTGTTGTAGTTATGATAGCTGAATGGCTTGAGAATAACGTTCTCAGCCTCCTCTATTTAAAGAATGGTAAGTTATAACAATTGAATACAAAATCCCTTGATTTTAGGGATTGACTATTAACAACTATATCAATCAATATCTAACTATATCAAAACTATATCAGAACGTAATCAAACAATATCAACACTCCCCCTCAAGCTGGTGCATAGATGTCATAAGCACCCAGCTTGTTACATATGTAAGTTATTCGTGAGCCTCGTAGAGACTTGGTGAAAACATCTGCAAGTTGATCATTAGAATTGACAAAGGAAGTACTGATCTCCTAAAGAATCTTGTCTCGAATGAAATGACAATCGATCTTTATATGCTTCGTTCGTTCATGAAAGACAGGATTAGAAGTAATGTGTAAGGCTGCTTGATTATCACAAATCAGTTGCATAGAACCCATTTTGCAAAACTTTAACTCTTGAAGTAGATGTTTTAACCATATAAGTTCACATGTTGTAAGAGCCATAGCCCTATATTCTGCTTCTGCACTTGATCTTGCAACAACACTCTGCTTCTTACTCTTCCAAGAGATGAGATTACCTCCAATAAAAACACAATACCCAGAAGTTGACCTCCTATCACTTGGAGATCCTGCCCAGTCTGCATCTGTATAGGCAACAATGTCTGTGTTACCTCTGTTCTCATATATTAGCCCTTTTCCAGGAGATCCCTTAATATACTTTAAAATGCGAGTCACTGCATCCCAATGACTGTCACAAGGAGAGTTAAGAAATTGACTCACAACACTAACAGCAAAGGCTATATCTGGTCTGGTCATAGTGAGATAATTCAACTTTCCCACCAACCTTCGATATCTGCCTGGATCTGAATACGGCTCCCCTTGATTTGGCATGAGCTTAACATTCGGATCCATAGGAGTATCCACCGGCTTACAATTTAGCATCCCATTCTCTTCCAAAATATCAAGTGCATACTTCCTTTGACAAATGGAAATGCCTGATTTTGATTGAGCAACCTCAATACCAAGGAAGTATCACAACCTGCCCAAATCTTTGGTTTGGAAATCTTGAAAGCAGATGTTGCTTTAGTCTAGTGATCCCTTCATGATCATCACCTGTAATTACAATATCATCCACATAGACCACAAGATAAATGACTTTATTACACGGTGAATGTCTATAGAACACAGAGTGATCACCCTCACTACGAATCATGCCAAATTGTTGTATGACCTTACTAAACCTCCCAAACCAAGCTCGAGGTGACTGTTTCAACCCATACAATGACTTCCGAAGTTGGCAAACAAGACTTGACTCCCCCTGAGCAATAAACCCAGGTGGTTGCTCCATATAAATCTCCTCCTCCAACTCACCATGTAAAAAAGTATTTTTAATATCTAGTTGATATAAAGGCCAGCAAGAGATAGCAGCCATGGATAAAAAGAGACGAACAGATGCCATTTTAGCAACAGGAGAGAATGTATCACCATAGTCAAGACCATAAATCTGAGTATATCCTTTGGCCACTAGACGAGCCTTCAAGCGATCCACAGTCCCATCAGGACCAACTTTAACAGTAAAAACCCAACGACAACCAATAGTAGACTTCCCTGGAGGAGAGGGAACAAGAGCCCAAGTGTGGTTAGATTCTAAGGCTGTCATCTCATCAATCATAGTCTGTCGCCATCCTGGATGGGATAGTGCTTCCTGAACAGTTTTAGGAATAGAAATGGACGACAAAGTAGATACAAAGGCATAATGGTTGGAAGATAAACAATGATAACTTAGAAAATTATAAATAGGATGAGGATTGCAAGAAGAATGATTACCTTTGTGAAGTGCAATAGGAAGGTCAATGGTAGGCTCAGGTTGGACCAGAATCGACGGAGACGGAGGAGCAGGAGGGGAGTCACTGGTGTCCACAACAGGTGCAGCTTCCGGAGTAGTAGGATGAGGACGACGGAGGTAAGTGAGACGAAATGGCTCCATGGGGTACTTAGGAGCAACAAGGGCAGCCTCTTGTATATGTGAGACAGGTAGACTTAAAACGAGAGAATCGAAGACAGGAATAGGCAAGACTTGAGAAACAGACTCCGACAAGACTGGTGAGGCAAAGAAAGGTGTATCCTCAAAAAAGGTAACATCTGCAGAGATATAAGAACGATTTGTTGATGGAGAATAACATCTGTACCCCTTTTGAACCCGAGAATAATCAAGAAAGATACACTTAATGGCGCGGGTAGCAAGTTTGTCGAGACCTGGAGCAACATTGTGGACAAAACAGTGGAACCAAAAACACGAGGGGGACAATATAGAGGGTGCCCGAGGATATAGAATAGAGTGAAGAACCTAGTTATTGAGAACGAGAAGAAGGCATCCGATTTATTAAATAACTGCGCAGTGAGAACAGCATCACTCCAAAATTTCACAGAACATTAGAATGTAACATGAGAGTACAGTGTTTCAACGATATGGCGATGTTTGCTTTCACCACACCATTTTGTTGAGGTGTGTGAGGACAACTCGATTGATGAACTATACCGTGCGATGCCATGAAAGAATTAAAAGGGGCAGAAAAATATTCTTTGGCATTATCACTGCGTAAGATATGAATAGTTTGTCCAAATTGATTATATATTTCAACACAAAAATTTTGAA
Source organism: Ormosia semicastrata (assembly GCA_029884595.1). Taxonomy (NCBI): domain Eukaryota; kingdom Viridiplantae; phylum Streptophyta; class Magnoliopsida; order Fabales; family Fabaceae; genus Ormosia; species Ormosia semicastrata. The sequence goes on along the minus strand of JAQQTO010000026.1, from coordinate 3,435,937 downwards.
AAATAGTGAATAACTCAGAACGTTCTTTCATTAAAAATAACCAGGTACAACGAGAGAAATCATTAATGAAAGTAACAAAATATTTATATCCTAAGAAAGAAGAAGTACGACTAGGACCCCAAACATCAGAATGAACAAGACTAAAAGGAGACTTAGCACGACCTGTAACCTTGCTTGGAAAGGATGCCCGAACATGTTTTCCAAGCTGACATGCCTCACACTCCAAAGCTGGTAAATTAGAGAGATGAGGGACCATTTTCTTTAATTTATTCAAACTCGGATGACCAAAACGACGATGAAGAAGACTAGGCGACTCTGTGGCAGCACATATGGTGGAGGATGGAGGTTGTAAGTAGTAGAGACCGCGTGACTCAGATCCTGCTCCAATCGTCTTCCCCGTACTCTGGTCCTGGATAGAAAAGGAAGTAGAAGTGAAGGTTATGGAACAATTGAGAGATCGAGTAAGTTGACTAATAGAAATTAAATTAAAAGGACATCCAGGTACAAATAAGACTGAATTTAAAGACAGAGAGGGAAGAGGTGAAGCATGACCAATACCAGTGGCTTGAGTTTTAGAGCCATTAGCAAGGGTGATGTGATGTGGTGTTTTAGTAGAGGATAAAGTAGAAAAGAGAGAAGAGTTACCAGCAATATGATCAGAAGCACCAGAATCCAAAATCCAGGAACCAACAGGAGATGAATGAGAGAAACAAACCGTAGAATTACCAGAATGCGCTATAGTTGCTGAAGATGAGGCTTGTTGGGCTGCCTTAAGCTGAAGGTACTCCTTATATTCATCAATTGAAAATTTGTTCGGATTGTGACCTGTCTGAGTATCATACACAACCTCGACTTTCTGATCGGCTGCGTCACATTAGCTGACTTTTCTGGGAAACCATGAAGAGAATAACACTTGTCTTGGGTATGACCCACGCGCTTGCACTAAGAGCACTGAGGACGATCACCTCTACTACGACCACTTCTTCAACCACGCCCATGGCCTCGTCCTCCACGGTTTTCCGAATTAGAGACAAAGGCCGAGGACTCTGAAGCTGTCTGGGAGCCAATCTCAAATGTCTCCACTGGTGACGGAACTCGCAGAAGACGATCAATGAGCTCCTCCACCGTGGATGCTAGAATTAGTTAGAGCTTGATTCTAGGACAGATTCAAAGTCCTTATGTAAACCGTGAAGAACAAAACCATATACATATTATCAAGTTTTGCTAGTACCTTTGTAAGATCATCACCCGGTTATAATGCGTTTAATGTCATCAATGACAGATTGTGCCTTGTTCAGATAAGAGGGAAGATCATGATCTGTCGTCTGAAGAGTGGCCAAATTGTGGACAGAAGCATAGAGACGTTGTAGATCATTGGAATAGACATTTTGAGCTTTCTTCCATATTTCATAACAAGTTTTGTATGGGCGAAAGTGTACCATCAACTTCGGATCAATAGAGTGCCATAAAAGAGAGACCAACTGATAATCGGCCCTTTTCCATTCATCACGAATCTTCTCATCAATCTCTGCTTCCTTCTTGGTGAGATGTTCATAAAGTCCTTGACCTAAAAACCAAACTTCAACTGCATTATACCAATCCATAAAATTCTTACCATTGAGTTTTTCCGATGTGATCATGGGACTTCCAGAGAAGGCAAAAGAGATGAGACCCTTCCCTGTAGACCCAGAACCAGCACCAGAATTGACGTAAGAACCTTTGGAAGAGCCGGTGGTTGAATCAGACATGGTGAGAAGGAGAAAAATGAAAGTGCTTGAAACTGGACTTTGATAGTCAAAAGCAAGCCAGAGGACGCCGGCGAGCACGACGGAGAAGACGCGCGGACGAAACGGCGCCTGGAAGGCGGCATGTGGAGCTCACGCGCTCGGAGACCCGCGGACGGTGGCGGCGCGTGACAGCTCGTGAAGCGGAGAACGGAGGCGGGTCTTCTCGGAAACGGATTGCCGGCGCTTTCTGAGTTGTCTGATCACCTTACTTTGGTGATCGGAGACGGTGGCCGGAGACAGTGGCCGGAGACGATCGCCGGAGAGCGATTCTTGACCGGATCTAACCCTAGCTCTGATACCAAGTTATGATAGCTGAATGGCTTGAGAATAACGTTCTCAGCCTCCTCTATTTAAAGAATGGTAAGTTACAACAATTGAATACAAAATCCCTTGATTTTAGGGATTGACTATTAACAACTATATCAATCAATATCTAACTATATTAAAACTATATCAGAACGTAATCAAACAATATCAACAGTTGTAACAATCTATTTCATGCCATTTGAACAATCTAAGGAAGCATGAGTATGCTGCTAGATTTAAAGATTAAAATAGAAGTTTAGTAATAGTGTGAGATATATCTAGAAATTGATAGGAGCTTCTGTTATTGGTACAGTTGTCACTTCATTATAGGCAACCATCAACAGGGTCTCATTATCTCACATAATTTTCTAACTTTGTTATGCGATATCACAAAAACAGTTTGTGAATTACATTTTCTTGAAGTTCTCCTTCCCCATAGATGTGACAATCAGTCTGCTTTATATTCTTATTTGTAGGTTGAAAAGTCTGATTATTTGAAACTTAGTTGTCAAATAGTCGTTTCCTTAAACATGTGATGTGTTTATATATAAGGAGACATGAAATGTGCATATGCTTCTCTGTTTTGTTGTCATGTGACCTTTCTTGCAAGATGATATTGTTGCAACAACATTAAAGAAGGGGGAGGGGGGAAGTTTTACCACCAGCAAGTTGTTGAAAAAAAATAAAAGTCCCCCTCTGTTATGTGCCCCTAACTTCTGTGTGCTGTTGTTCATGTCTCTAGTGGCTTGTTTGAAAGGGGAGCAAAAGGTCCGGCGGCCTTGGTGGGCACCGGCATGCCTATCTGCAGTGTTCTTAAAGGTTGCAAAATCCAACCGACAATCAAGAGTTGTTTCATTGAAGCTGGAACCATGATACAATACAACCTCTGCCATGTGTGTACTAAAAGCTATTTTCTTTTGCCTAGAAAACAGAAGGTAGGGAAGCACTTGTTTTAGCCTTTTTTTCTCTCTTTAATTCCAAAAGGTTGTTGTTTCTTCTCCTCTGGAGAACTCTTATGTAGAAGGTCCTTGTGCACTAATTTCCGGTGCTGTGTAATTATGTATTCTCTACTATATGAACGAAAATACGACATATACCGTTTCTCTTTAAGTTCAAATACTCCTTTATTTCCAAATTTCTAGTTTGTGTGGGAGCCAGGAGTCTATGGGTGATCATTTGCCTGTGTTCCACATTTCTGCCGACTGGCAAAGTGGAGTGTAATTACTGTTATATATTCATTAATTAGTGTATGTTTGAATTTGCATTAATTTTATGATTTTTTCTTAAAAGCTCTCTCAATAAAATTTTAATTGTGTTATTTTGAATATAAAATAAATTAATTCAAATACAGACTTAACTTAATATCTTCATACGAGTTAAATGACTTATTATTTTTGTAATATTAAAATATGAAGCTACGAATTTATATAAAGTAAATTAATAAGTAAATTAATATTACAATTTTCGCAAGTTACGTAAGTTGACAAATGGACTGATGAAAGCCCATCGAGTCTTTAACAAATGCTATATTGTAACCTATTTGGAACGAGTATAGTTATTAAAGTATAACTAGTTAAAATATCTGATTATATATATATTGAGATGATATGATTATGCATATTAACACATGTATAATGCATTTCTCAAACATTTGTCATCGTAAAAATGAACACAATAAACCACGGGCTAATGATATCAGCTGGCAAATGGCGAGCTCACATTATTTTAATCTTGGTTACATGTACGAGATCATGCTATCTATTACCTCAGCCGCTTGAATTACAACACAAACAAAACCGCCTTTTTTTATATTTAGTGATTTATTTCAACTTTTACCTTTACTTCTTTGGTTATAATTTATAATTTATGAAAGAGGGGCTTCAAACCCTTCTAACAATCCTAGTCATATATACAAGACACATATCTAGTGAAAATTGAGATTTAAAAAAAAAATTTCTGCTTATTGAATCTTTTACAGAGTTAAAATATAAGAAATTGAGTCATACACAACTTTTTAACAAAAGAATTTACATTTCGTAAATACTAATACAAATACTTTAATGTGTGCTTTTATTTATTTTAGATATAATACTGATAAAATAATCATATTTCATGAATAATCTTATTATAAGTTCTAAAATTGTATTTCTCAAAAGTTGAATAAAAAAATCATAAAAATGATACTTTATTTTTTTACGTGATTAAAATGATACTTTTAGAATCTATATAATTTCAAATTGACATGTATGCATGTGTCCAAGGGAGATTAATCGCATAAATGATTCAGATGGAACACACAAAAATACCTGGTGTTCTGAAAAATAAAAGAGTAAATTTTCACTTTAATTCTTGAAATTGTATGCACTGGTCACATTAGTCCCTGAATTTTTAAAATTGACAACTTAATCCCTGAAACCTCAAAACGTCAGTCACGTTAGTCCCTACATCTTTTTCCGTCAGTTAAACTTAACGGACACGCACGCGTAATTAAGTGCCAAATTGGACGCTGACATGGCCTCCTACCTCCCCAAAACGACACAGTTTCACACGAAGTTAGAGTAAACTCTCACTTTAATCCCTGAAATTGTATACACTAATCACATTAGTCCCTGACTTTTTAAAACTGACAACTTAGTCCCTGAAATCTCAAAACATCAGTCATGTTTCATCTATTCTCTCTTTGCCTACTTTGTCGTCTCCCCATGTTTGCTCTGCAAAATCTGGGTAATTGTCTCATAGAACCCTACGACCATCTTAGTTGACTTTTGCAAAATCTGGGTTCCATACCATGGCTTTCACCAAGTGCTCTATGGTTTCTTCCCTCTATTACATTGTTCTTCTTCTACTACTTTCCTCCCCTTACTTCTCCTTCACCTATGAGTTTGCTAAACCAATTAAAAAAAGGTACTAGCTTTGGATCTATAAAAAGGTACTAGCTTTGGATCTAAAAAAAGGTACTAGAGTCATATGCACGCTAAGCTGTCTTTAATTTGAACAAATCCAGAAACTTGTGGTTGATTTGAACAAACCCAGAAACTTATGGTTGATTTTTTAGATTTTAAAATTTAGAAATATAATGTGATAATGAAATTTCGGGACTAAAATGAATATTTACTTGAAATTTTCTAGATTCCCCCCTAATTACTCCAACTCTCATTCTAGCAGCAAAAGTTATTGGACAACATGCACAATACCAAGTTGTTGATACATCAAAACCATTCATCAAACCCTGGTTTGGAAAAGGGTGTGCTGAAATAGTAAGAAGGGGTAGCAGGGGCTATGGTGTTTTCTCTGAGATTTGGAGCTGATGAACGTTGATCATCATAATAAATTTCAATGTTGCAATTGGGGGAAATTTGAAAAATTTTGAGTAAACCCCCAATACGGTGTCGTTTCATTCATGAGATATTTGTTTTTTGGGACACAAGCGAAATTGCGTCTTTTAGACGCAATGACTAACGTGACTGACATTTTGAAGTTTCAGGGACTAAGTTGTCAGTTTTAAAAATTCGAGGGTAATGTGACCTCAAGATACATTTCATGGACTAAAGTCAGTGTTTACTCTTTGTTTTTTGGGACACAAGCGAAACTACGTCGTTTTGGGAGAGGTAGGAGGCTACGTCAGGGACCAACTTGGCACTTAACGTGTCACGTGTGCGTATCTGTTAAGTTTAACTGATGGAAAAAGATGCAGAGACTAACGTGACTGACATTTTGAGGTTTCAGGGATTAAGTTGTCAATTTTAAAAATTCGACAATATGAAATATAATTTCCTAAAGTGAGGGTTCTCAAAATAAAATGAGATGGATGTAAGCCTCAAAATAAAAAATATTCCGAGCATAATTATTCTTTCTCGTCTCGGCCAAGTGTAAGCACTAATCTAGCATTTCCTTTCTCTCGTTCTCTCCTTTCCCTCTTCTGATTCAAATCTTTTGTGTCACTATGAAGTGAAAACCCATAAACCCTAAGGCCTCGCGTTTCTGCATGTTACCATGTTTTCTTCTGGAACGAAGAAGACCAATGCGAGCTCCTGGAGGGAGCACGGTCGCAGCCCCACACTGCTCGATTCTCCCGTCACTCCTCAACGAACCTCCTTCAACGAAAACGCCGTCCCTAATCGCCCAACCACCGGCACTCCTGCTCCTTGGGCCCCTCGCTTATCCGTTCTCGCCAGGTAACATCTCAATCCACTTCCTTTTTTTCTTCTTCAGCATTGCAGCTTCAGCAAAACGTGCTTTTTTTGGGTCAAAATCAGTTACCAAAATCGCGTTCTGCTTTTTCATTTCATATCTGATTTCAATGTTTTCCGTTGTCTTTGCTTAGGGTTCCTCAGGTCAACATAAGTGGAAAAGGGGACAATACAGATCCAATTAAACCTGTTTTCGTTGCGGAGTTTCCCCTAGCGGTTCGTGATGAGCAAGCCACCTTACTGCACAAACGAGTTCCCGGTGAGTACAATTCGATTTATCATCTAATTGCATTAGCATGTGTATTACTTGTATTGTATCTATAACCAGGTATTTCTTCTTGAATCAAACTCAAAGATAAATAAGTTTGATGTTTTGAGATATGTCTTAATGCAGTTGAAGATTGCACGTCCGGTGGGATTGACAAGAGTACATCGCTGGCTTGGATTATTTGTGGAAACAGGGTCTTCTTTTGGAGTTACTTGTCGCCTGCATCTTCGATGAAATGTGTTGTTCTTGATATTCCTTTGAATGTTTCAGATGATGGAGATGTTGGCAGAAATGATGCTGGTAGCTGGTTGCTTTGTGTCGTTAATTGCGATAGTGCGTCTGTGGGAACAAATAAAGTTGCAAAACACTGCAACTCTGCTGCTGTTGTTATGTGTAATAAAAAAACTCGGGCTGTTATATACTGGCCTGACATCTATTCTCAATCCCACAATGCTCCGGTCACTAGTTTTGCTTCTTCTGATGAGTTGGAGACTGTTTTGATTCCTGATGGGAAGACTTCCTTCAACAGGCAGCGGCGACAGAGTAAGCTGGGCAATAGTTTGAATGGAATGCGCATGTTTAACTCTTTGATTACTTCTGCAGTTCCTGGTTGTAAGTTTGTTTGCATTGCCCTTGCATGTAGCTCGAATGGTGAACTTTGGCAGTTTCACTGTAGTCCTACTGGAATTCATCGAAGGAAAGTATTTGAAAATATTATGCATTTCCCTCTCCAAGGGGGTGATTTAGGTCAACTAATGAGCAACAAAGGGTATCCAAGGTCACTAACGTGGTGTTTTCCGCATCATTCTACTAAGGTATCAAATCGGCAATTTTTGGTATTAACAGACCATGAGATGCAGTGTTTTAAGGTAGAGCTTGGTTCTGAAATACATGTTTCAAAGCTTTGGTCTCAGGAAATTGTCGGAACAGATGCTGAGGTTGGCATTAAGAAGGATCTGGCTGGTCAAAAGGGAATCTGGCCTCTTGATGTGCAGGTAGATGATCATGGAAAAGTGATTACGATTCTTGTTGCAACCTTTTGTAAGGACCGGATTAGCAGTTCAAGCTACATGCAGTATTCTCTTCTGACCATGCAATATAAATCAGGGTTGGGTTTAGAGACTACGAATGACAGGATTTTGGAGAAAAAAGCCCCTATTGAGGTGATAATTCCAAAAGCTAGAGTTGAAGACTTAGACTTTTTGTTTTCCATGAGGCTTCGGATAGGGGGCAAGCCTTCAGGATCTACAGTCATAATATCTGGGGATGGAACAGCAACTGTCTCCCATTATTATAGAAACTCTACAAGACTCTATCAATTTGATTTACCTTATGATGCTGGAAAAGTGCTAGATGCTTCAATCCTTCCTTCTGCAGATGATTATGAAGAAGGTGCATGGGTTTTATTAACAGAGAAAGCAGGAATATGGGCAATACCAGAGAAGGCTGTCATACTTGGTGGAGTTGAACCACCTGAGCGTAGCTTGTCACGCAAAGGCAGCTCGAATGAAAGATCTGCACAAGAAGAGATAAGGAATCTTACATTCGCAGGTAATTTTGCTCCTAGAAGGGCTAGCTCTGAAGCATGGGGTACTGGAGATAGGCAAAGGGCGGTTTTGAGCGGGGTTGCACGTCGAACTGCACTGGACGAAGAATCAGAAGCTTTATTGAATCATCTTTTCAATGAATTTTTATCATCTGGGCAAGTTGACAGTTCACTTGAAAAGCTAGAAACTTCTGGTTCATTTGAAAGAGATGGTGAAACAAATGTGTTTGTGAGGATGAGCAAATCAATCATTGACACCTTAGCTAAACACTGGACAACGACCAGAGGTGCAGAGATTTTGGCCATGGCTGTTGTTTTCACCCAACTCTTGGAAAAGCAGCAGAAGCATAAAAAGTTCCTTCACTTTCTTGCCTTATCCAAATGCCACGATGAGCTGTGTTCTAAGCAGAGTATGAAATCTGTAGTCTATTCACCAAAAGTTCATTTGTTTTGCTTTGATATTTGAACCATCCCATTTACAGTACTACCATATCCAATTAACTTTTTTGCTTATGTTTTAAGCTGGTTGTTACAAGACGTGCATGGGTGAAGTGAGTATAATTTTAATTTATCCATCAACCTGATTTTATGAAATCTGCTACCTCATAATAATATTTGGATTATCAATTTATTGCATATTGTGCAGATGGTAAAATAATTATACTTCTTAGGACAGTTTCATATGATGTATATCGTAAATAACTGTAGGGAGTGTTTTATTCACAAATAGCATTTTGAGGTTTATAAATTGGGTAAGATGAAGATAAGCTCAATTATCACCTATCTGCTCCTCTGCCTCAGCATGTGAGAATGAGTGAAAGGTAGGAAGTTTATGCTGTGACAAAAATGAATAGAGGCTTAATTATCTTCTTTCTTCCCCTTTGCCTCACATGTGAGATTTAAAAAATAATATAAGCTTAATTGTCAAGGGAGGGAGTAAATAAATCAATAAAGTAGCTTTGAAAGTTGTTGACTTGATGATTTTTGTTGTTTAGATTTTAGATATGCATGTGGATTGTTAATTCTAGTTGTCATTAGACTTCTTTGGATGGGATGGGATTGAATGTGAGGAGTGTGTATGGTTTATGATTTAGCTAATGATTATGTTTTCCCATCCCAAAAAAAAAGATTAGATAAATTAAGGTAGTAAATTAAATAATTATAGGTTTAGGAAAAAGGAAGAAAGAACATGTAGGGAACATCAGATGGACATTCCATGACTAAATTATGTTTCTTCGATTGCCAGGACATGCCTTGCAAATTATCTTGGAACATGGTGAAAAGTTATCTGCCATGATTCAGCTGAGGGAACTACAAAATCTGATTAGCCAGAATCGTTCAACTAGTGTTGGCTCCTCGAATTCTAGTTTGGGTATTCAGATGTCAGGTGCCCTTTGGGACATGATACAATTAGTTGGTGAGAGAGCTCGCCGGAATACTGTCCTTCTGATGGATAGAGATAATGCTGAAGTGTTCTACAGTAAGGTTTCAGATCTTGAAGATTTCTTTTACTGCTTAGATGCAGAGTTGGAATATGTTATAATCACAGAGCACCCATTTGGGATCCAGATCCAGAGGGCATGTGAACTCTCAAATGCATGTGTTACCATAATTAGGACATGCTTCAACTATAAGAATGAGAATCATTTATGGTATCCACCTCCTGAAGGTTTAACCCCTTGGTATTGTCAACCTGTTGTACGTAAGGGGATTTGGAATGTTGCTTCTATCCTGCTTCAGTTGTTAAATGGAAAATCTGGGCTTGATAAATCAGCAAAATTAGATTTGTATAATCATTTAGAAGCACTAGCTGAAGTGCTACTTGAGGCATATTCTGGTGCTGTTACAGCTAAAATTGAGTGTGGAGAAGAACACAATGGTCTATTAAATGAATATTGGGAGAGGCGGGATGTGCTTCTTGAATCTCTTTATCAACAAGTCAAAGAATTTGAAGCTACCCATAAGGTTATTTTTCTATTTTAGTCCTTGCAATCCTGGTGTAGAATACAAGTATATTGTTCAATTGGTTACTTGTGCAGGATTCAATTGAAGGAGCTGAAGAGCAGAGTGAAAAAGCCATTATGAAGGTTACTTCACATCTGCTATCAATTGCTAAACGACATGGATGCTACAAAGTTATGTGGACAATATGTTGTGATGTAAATGACTCAGAATTACTGAGAAATATTATGGTATGAGTATGATTTTCTCCTTTGTTGTGCCACTTGTATTGCTTTTATTCCCTTTTTTCTAGATAATTGCAAGATGATTTTCTTAGCATAGCAAACCAAATATTTTGTTATGGACAAGTCTTTAAGGTAGAATTGAAGTCCATAAAGAAGTAATATTTGCAGTCCTAAAATTGAAGTCCATAAAGAAGCAAGAATAACATTCCTATTATGGAGCTAGAGTTGGGACAGAAAATGCTCCTTAAAGATCTCTTCATTATGATCCAACCACAAACCCCACAGCACCACCTAAACTGCAAGCTCCACATAATTTTTCCTTCTTCCTTCCATTTTAAACCTTTAAATATTGTTGGAAACAACTCCCAAAAAAAGACTATGCGAATGAATGTTCACCAAGTATACCAAAAAACTTACACCACATTCCTCACCATTGCACCATGCAACATCAATGGTTTTGTGAACTCTGAAAGCACGAGGCATATCTGGAAGAAGTGCCTTATTTTGGCCGCAGCTCCTGAAATGAGTCACTGGTATTCATCTAAATAAGTGGTTTACCCCACCTACACCTGCACTGTTGAATAGAACCTCAGCCTTCCACACAAAATTGGCTAGTGGAAAATGATAGTTTATGATGTCTATTTGGTATTATTTAATCTTAAAGACTCTATATGTAATATGTGTTACCTGTTTCATAGAAAGTGTATTCTTGTTTGTTCTTGATAGTATTGATATTCTATTCTCATGTGCCTGCTTTCTTTAAATGCTTTTTCTTCTCCTCAATAATGTCTCAGTGGTTTGTGTGCAGCATGAAAGCTTGGGACCTAATGGGGGATTTAGTAACTATGTCTTTAAGAAACTTCATGAGAGCAGACAATTTTCTGAGCTTTTAAGGCTAGGGGAAGAATTTCCAGAGGAGCTATCCGTTTTCCTGAGGGAACATCCAGATCTTCTTTGGCTTCATGATTTGTTCCTTCATCAATTTTCGTCTGCTTCAGAAACACTTCATGCATTGGCTCTCACTCAAAACATGCAGTCTACCTCAGTTGCTGAAAAGGAAGGAGAACAGGGCTATATGAAGTTGAAACTAAAATTGACCGACAGAAAGAATCTTTTATATCTCTCTAAGATAGCTGCCTTTGCAGGTATTGCTGCTGTGTTGTTTTTCATGCCTTATGCAGATTATTTTCTTTCCCTCCAGGCTATTTTATATATCTTTAAATGTTTTCCTACTAACTGTGCTAGCTACTAGTGAGATTTTGAACTCATTTTTGTCCTCCTTCCTGCTAATTGAAGTTAAACTCCCTCTGACACTCTACTTTAAATGTTAAGTTATCTGATAACAAGTGAGTTTTTTGGTCATATGATAATATCAATTACCAAGTTGACTTAATGGCAGCTGCTTTGTTATGGTTGGGAATTGATGGATCAAAATCTAGACTCTTGGAAATCTTTTATTTGCTTCTACCATAAATGTGTTCCTGTATTGACATTGTCTGTATTTAAAATCACAGCCAATCTGCCAATGTCACTTAATATGGATAGTGCAAAATGTATCACATTGCTTATAGCCTTATGCATTGACTGTACCATTCTTTACATGTGACCCATTGCCTTATATCTCGTTCACCCGAGTCTGGTTCTTAAAACATTGAAACAAGATTGGTGTTTATTTTGAGACCTTTTTTTTTTAAAATCTAATGTTTCAATTGGACACTGATTGTTTAATATGTTAAATGCCTTTTTTTTTTGATGAATAGATGCCTAATAAAATGCAGTTATGATAAATACTATTACCCTTTCTTGTTCAACAGCTGGTAAGGATGCTGGTGCTCAGGTGAAGGTGGACCGCATTGAGGCTGATTTGAAGATTCTAAAATTACAGGTCGATTTGAGGTTTTTCGTTTTTTAATTAATTGTCAATTTGAAGATGAAGTTGTTGAATTTTTTCTCGATTGATTCATCATGAATATTAGGCATCAATGAAACTCCAGGGCCTCTCTCTGCTTGCTTAATAACTTTTGAGCTCAAGCTTCCATAAGGCCTAAGTTTGAGAGCTAACTTGCTTATGTTAATAGCAAGCACACGGGTTTGATGCTAAAGTGCTTTGAATTTTCAATTCTAGTCATATAAATATGTTTATAAAGTTGTATAGTGGCATGCACAAAAATATGAAACTCTCTAAATAAATAAGTACTCAGTTGTCAAGATATTGTGAACTAGTGAGTGAGCTTGATGAAGAGATTAAAAGTAGGCTCAAGTTTAGCTTATATGTTTCAAGTTCAACAAGCTTTCTTTTAACAAATCACAATAGAGCTGCTAAGGAGCAACACAGCTCAATTATCACCATTAGTGCTTTCTAAACATGAGAGTTGTCCTTCTTAAAGCACATATTGCTAACGTTTGAGTTAGGCTAGAATAGATTGCCAGCTATTTTGTTCTTCATTTACCTCATTCCATTTATTAGTTGGACTATTTTCCCTTTGGATTTTATAAGTAAATATGAGCATACAAGAGACAAATCTTACTGCACGATAGTATTGCCAAAGGTTTATATAATATCTCCCTATGTTAAAGTTTCCCTTTTGAAAATAAATAGTCTGTTAAATACTTGACTGAATGGTTTGATGTGACAGTTGTCATAGCATGCAAGTTACTTTATTCATGAAATTTAAAAACAAGCAACTCCAAAGGTGTTTTAGTTATTACTTACTAGTTTTAGAGGGAGGGCAAGTAACAGGAGCCTGCTTAAGGATTTGGCATGCTTTGATTAAATTCTAAAGAACACATGTTTGGCAACGAAATTGTCTGACTAACTGGCGTTGAAAGTTGTGTGACTGTTTGTTCTATGTGCCAATTGAGGTCTGAAATCAATATTTACTTTGGTTCATGAGAACTTGTTGAACCATAGATAAGCCCTGTCGTACCCTTTTTAAAAGTCCTTTTCATCCATTTTCACTTAGACACTTTACCTGCAGGAGGAAGTAACCAAACGTCTCCCTTCCATTGAAGATAAGCAACTTGTTGAAGATCAGCTGCTTCATCCAGAAGACTTGATTAAATTGTGCCTGGAAGGTGAAGAGCGAGAACTCTCATTGTGGGCCTTTGACGTGTTTGCATGGACCAGTTCCTCATTTCGTAAGACCCACAGAAAACTTTTGGAGGATTGCTGGAAGAAGGCTGCTAGTCAGGATGATTGGAGTAAATTCCATGATTCATACATAGTTGAAGGATGGAGTGACGAGGAAACCCTGCAAAACTTGAAAAATACTATACTTTTCCAGGCTTCAAGCAGGTGTTATGGACCCCGAGCTGAAATCTTTGAAGAAGGGTTTGACCGAGTATTGCCCTTGAGACAAGAAAACTTGGAGACTCCTATTTTGGGGGATATGAATTCTTCAGTTGAAACAATATTGATGCAGCACAAGGATTTTCCACTTGCAGGCAAGCTTATGCTAATGGCAATCATGTTGGGTAGTGAGCATGGTGGTGATAACAGACTCGAAGAAGGGCCTTCCCCTATGGAATAGTGTGGCCAGTAATCATTCCTAACCGTAATGAAAGTTGGTGTAGGTTTTGTACTAGCATGACATGTGGAATGCAGTTATTGTGCTCATTCCCTCTTTTCTTTGCATTGCATTCACGCCTTCACCCTGGATGATATTGGTAATGGTCCTGGATAGAAGTTTATGGTACACAAAAATACGCCAATATTAAAAGAGAAATGTTTCTTGTCCGCCATTTTGTTCACACCATTCCTTACACCTTGTTTGAAAAAAACAAAAACAAAAAACAAAAAAGAAAAAGATAGAGAGAATGTGTGTTGGTCATCAAGGAGATCCTCTAGAACATTGAGTTGCCGTCCTTTCTCAATTATTGGTCATCAATTCAATGGTTCGGAAATAACCACATATTATGAATAACTGTTACTAAAGAGTACCAGACGATTCTGAAAGGTTTTATTACGCAAGATTCACTAACTTCCCCTACCCCCTAAACTCAATTATTACATCCTACAGTGACTGAACCTAATCAACTTATGTAATGTTTATCACTAATTAATCACTATCACTATGTATAAGAAGCAGCTCCATATTCATTAAAACAAACAAAAAATAAAAAAAAATGTGACTCCATCTTCAATTTTTGGTTTAGCCCCTACCTGTGGCTGAGCCATGTTCAAACCACTTCCAACACAGGCTAGCATGCTTTTGGTGATCTGTTACAGGATTTGTATTTTCAAATGACCGGACCAGACTAATCCAAATCTTAAATGAAGCAGGCGTAATTTGATGTCTTAATTTGTGAATAGCAATACTCTCTTTAAATTATATTTTAAATAATTATAATTGATAACATTGTTTTGTAGACATGTTCTATGAACCATTACTTAATTGAAAACAGAGAGCCAAGTCTATTAGCATAGTTATATAACTCAGGAAATTAAGTAATTAAATCGAAAAATTTGGAAAAATAATAATTTAAAAAATACTATAAAAATATTTTATATATAAAAAAATCATATGAAAAAGTATTTTATATATAAAAAATATTACATGAAAAAGTACTAATAATATAATCAAGATAGTAATGATAATTATCTACTTTGAATTTATAAAAATTGAATTTGTTAAATAACAATATAAATTAAAAAATTAAAAACTTTACTTAATAAGAACATGTAATCTAATAACAAAATGTATTTTATCAAAAGAATTTTTTAAATGTTATGTTTAAATTCTACAAATTATTTTTTTAAAACTTAAAAAAAAAAACCTAACTCAAACCATACAGACGAGTTGGCGGGTCACTCAACCGGATTACTAAAAAACCTCATTGCGGCAAAGAATTAGATCGACCCAAAGTTCTGATCTCGTGTTTTTTGATAGGTCGGTGCTGTTCTTCCAATTATGATTATTGGCCGTATTATATCTTGTGCATAGTCATATTTAGGAATGTTGTTATTCCTCTCAGGTAATATAGAAAGGATTTATCTTTTTGTTCTTGCATAGATAAATACTAGCATTATTAATGAGTGTATGTTTTTCTAATTTAAAAATATAAAAGACTTTAAAAAATAGTGTTTTTAAAATCGGTTTAACCATATAACTTGGATCAATTGAATTGCAAATTGATTATCCTATGAATTTTAATTTATCAAAAAAATTGAATTAACGGTTCAATAATAAAAAATAGTAAAATATCAAAAAAATTAGTGAAAACCAATGAACTAATCAATTAAATCATTCAGTTAAATTAAATAATTTTTAATTTATTTTTTAATTATTTTTAAATATAAAAAGTAAAAAAAAGTTATATAACTATAATATTAATAGTTAAATCGATTAAACCAATTAAATCATAAATCACTTACTTTATTGATTTAATAATTTAACCGATTTTGAAAACATTGTTAAAAATAACCTAAAAATGAAAGCTGAAAAAATGACCTACTAACTACAACTTTTTCTATTTTTAAAGTGAGGCTGTTTTGCATTTCTTTTAATTTAAAATTAAAAAATGTCTTAAAAACGTATTTATTAACTATAAATTTATAGTTTTTTTAAAAAATAATTTATGTGATGAAAATAGAAAAAAGAAAACAAAGTTTTTCGTTTGGTGGACAGAAAACAAAAACTATTTTTCGTTTATGCTATTGAATATATATGTTTGTTTTATGTTATCTTGATCCCAATTTATCAATGGTTAGCGACCCCTTATTACATCATCATTATCTAGAATGTTAAAAGTACGCTCAATAATTGAACTACTAAAGATTGTTGTCAAAAAAAAAAACTGAACTACTAAAGACAAGAAAAAAAATCTACGCGTATAAAATATAAATGTTAAAATTTCGAAAAATAATAAAAAAAATGATAATGTTATTCATCTAATTAAAATATTTTAATTTTTATTTAATATAAAAATATAAAATTTATTTTATATTTTATAAAAAAAAAATTAAAAATATATAATCAAAATATTAATGAAGTATTTTAAAAATTTATATATTATAAATATAATGTATATATTTTAATTATAAAAAAAATTTTAGAATTTGAAAAATAAGATTACCTCATATATCTATACTACTATTCTCTATGCCATTTTTATTTTCTGTTCATAAAATTCATTTTCACCTACCGGGTATCCTTCCAAATACAAACTTCAATCTGTCATACAGAAATCTATGATTAGATTAATTAAGATTAAAATGTATAATTCCTTTTTGTAAATTCTGATTAATTTGACTTTGTAATGTTTCCCGTTGCAATATATATAGTGCAAGATATGTGAAGAAATTTAAAAACCAGGAAAAAGAAGAAAATTGGTGTACGTAAATTGCCAGTGGCCATAAGAATTTTCAGGACATAAAAATTTGAAAAAATGGTTATCGTACATTATTTTTTCTTTCACATCATTATTCACATTATTTTTAAATAATTGTGATTAAATGAAAATAATAATAATAATAATATATAAAAAATAATATAAAAAATATATAAAAATGTGATGAAAAATATAAGTGTTAAAAAATTTATGTATATTAATATAATAATATTTTTTATCACAAATAATTTTATATTTTTATTTAATATTATTTATTATATTATTTTTATTATTATTATTTTCATTTAATTATATCTACCTAAAAAAATATAAATAATCTTACACCTAAAAAAAGATATAAAAAGATATAAAACAAACATTTTTCATATTAATAACGCGTAGCGTGAGAGTGAGTAGTACTAGTATGCATCATTTTTTCACCACTCCGGTTCCCCCCAACATCGCGTCTTAACCGCGGCTACGTGGCAGGTTTCCATCGGTGGATATGATAAGATAAAATCAAACTGAGAGTTTTATGCCACTTAAAATTAATTCTAATAGCATTTATGCCCTTGATTTTTATTATATTTGCTACGTGACCCAAGTTGGTTGAGTCCTATAAATTGGATCCTTCCCCTTCATTTCTTACTCACATTGGGCATAGCAAAATAGAATTTTGAGAGATGTTTAATTGAAGCTTTTAGGTTACCCTTCTTTTTACCTTGCTATCATCACTCTCATTTGAGCTTAACCTTCCTATTTCATCTTATTTGAGCTTATAATTTTCCATAAATCCTTATTCCTCCCAATCACTAAAGTTTTGATTTTGTCTCTCTATGAGCAAAGAGTTGCCTTCCTTGTTAAACCCCATTTATGCGTATAACAAAGGTGTGCTCCTCAACCTCCTCCTTTATAACACCTAACCCATTTTGGTCACATAGCAAAATGGGCGTCTAAATACCCATTTCTTGAGAACAAGTGTTTCCAAGAAATGTAGACATGGTTCAGTTTGGAATATAAAAAAGGTTGTCCAATCATTCTGTTTCTTCCCAACTTCCTAAGTAACTGTACAAAACTACAACTTAACTGTCCCAAACATGTCCCAAGTAAGCGAGTCCTCAGCTTGTTGTAATGATGATGATGGTGCCAACATTGATCTTGGTGCTAGCTTACTCCTAACTAGTAGCAAGTACACCAGGATATGGCGTAGAAGCATATACAACATTAGAATCGTTATCTCTCTGAGGAAGCCAACAACAACTGCCAGTGATACCTATGAATCTCCACCATCACCACAATCATCATCACTTTCTTCAGTACCATACACCTCATTGCCTCAATCTGAGCCTCCTGCTAGAACCTCATCTGCCAAGTCTTTTGTTGCAATTGATATAGAAGAGGAGAAAGAAGAAGATGTAGAACAGCGCATTAGGAATGAAAATGATATTGCTCGAATTGTGAAGGAGCAGGACTTGAAATCGCTTCTAGAGTTTGGTGGGGTTGACCGCGTTTGCACTCTTCTTGTTGGTCAACGTCAACACTCAGAGGTATCAACCAATTACCTCAACATATACATTGCTTGGATGGCCTTTTCTTCAACCGAAAAATTTAAAAAAGGTTCACATTTTCACAAGAAAATGATAATCCTATAAGAAAGGACATTAAAAAGAGATCCTTTTAGGTTTTACATTCATATATGTAACATTTTATAGATTCTTTTTGGTTTTGGTATATTTGGGGTATTATTACACTGACTGAATTATATTAATGCTTGGTTTGTTTAGGTGTTAAGGATAGATCTACTAACTGTTGTTTGTAGTCGCTAGAGAAACATGTCTTTTGTTGATGATGCAATAATGGTTTAATGAACAGGACGGCACTATTGATAATGGGAACCATAGAGTGTTGGAGACCACCATACCAATTCATGGAACAAGCTTCTCTAGCTTTTTATTGAATAGCTGCAAACGCAATAGTTACACAATTTTAATACTGTTGATCTCAGCCGGGTTGTCCTTCGCCACAGAGTTCAAGCAGGAGGGACCTAGATATGGTTGGCATGATGGTGTTGCCCTAGTTTTTGCTGTTATGCTGTTGGTTGCAGTCTCTTCAATAGCAAACTTTTGGCGTGAAAGAAATATGATGAAAATGTCAAAGAGAAAGGACAAGTTGGAATTCACAGTTCAAAGAGGTGAAGAGTACCCAATGGTTGCCTTATCTGATATTGTGGTGGGTGACCTAGTGTTACTGAGGAAGGGTGATAAGGTTCCAGCAAATGGTTTGTTTCTACGTGGTGACAACTTTGTGCTGGCTGAGGCAATAAAAGGCAAAAGTGATCGTGAGACGAACCCATTTCTTATAGCTGGTTCAAAGGTGATTGAGGGCCAAGGTTGGATGCTTGTAACATCAGTTGGATACAAAATGAATTTGGCTGAGATGCTGAGCTCCATGAGTTATAATCCTGAAAGGAGAGGCCTGTTGGAGAGTAGAATTGAGAAGCCAATTTCTTACGTTGACAAATTTGCTCTTTTTATCTCTGCACTGGTTGCACTTGTGGTGCTCATTCGCCTAATTTGCAGTAAAGATGGGGACAGTAGTGGGTTGCCAGAAATTAAGGGGAAGGTCTCAGTTGGCATGCTGATGGAAGCCCTTGAGAGAATTTTTTTGAGACCACAAGGAAGGGTTTCCATTTTAACAGGTCTTGTTACTGTTGCAATACTATGTATGCAACATGGAATGCCGCTTATGGTTACAATTTCTCTCAACTACCAGATTGATAAGGTAGTGTCAAACCAAGATGTAGTTCTTAATGATTTATCAGCTTGTACAACAATGGGGTTGGTTACTGTCATCTGCATTGATGCATCTGGTGGGCTCATAGCTAAACCATTGGAGGTTAGCAGAATCTGGATGGGGGAGGAAGATATCAGCAAAGTTGAGGGATCAGAAGTTGATCTAGTTGTACTTGATGTGCTTCAACAAGGAGTTGGTTTATCAGTTCTTGCACCGGAGCTTTCATATATGTCCAATTCACTTGTTTCTTGGGCTGAAACAACATGGGGAATGAACATAAAATCTTTCGTAGAAAAATTTAAAATTCTTCAGCGCGGCATACTGAATTCTGAATGTGCTGGTCTTTTGGTGGCAAAAGATGGGGAAAATGAACAAGTTCTGCACATGCACTGGAGTGGGGCTGCATCCACAATATTGGAAATGTGTTCACTATACTATGATAGTAAAGGGGAATGCCATGCCATGGAAAATCAGAAAGTCAAATTTGGGCAGGTAATTAAAGAGATGGAGGATAGTGGCCTTAAGCCTATTGCATTTGCTCATAGAAAAACACAGGTGCAAGCACTTGAGCAAGATGGATTGATCTTGTTAGGACTGATAGGTCTCAAACACACATGTCTGGAATCAACAAAATTAGCTTTGGAATATCTGAGAAATGCTGGAATGCAGATCAAATTGGTCTCAGAGGATGACATCATGGTAGTGAAAGACATAGCTTGTGAACTAGGAATAGAGGTGCCAGTAGATGGTATTGTGCTTGAAGGAAAAGAACTTCAAGATTTGAATGGCAGTGCTAGATTAGATAAGGTGGATCTAGCCCTTGTAATGGGGAGTTTCCGTCCTGAAGACAAGCTTCTCATGGTACAGTGCTTGCAAGAAAAAGGTCATGCGGTTGCATTCATTGGAAGGTTGACAACTAGTCATACTTCAGTTCTAAAGGCAGCTGATGTAGGGATAGTTGATGATTCTCTGAGCACAATAGTGGATAGAGAGAGTTCCGGTATATCTATCAAATGTTTCAGTGCATTGAAACCAATTGTGAGAGCTGGCAGAAGCAAATATCACCATATTCAGAAGTTCATTAAACTTCAGCTCACAATTAGCATATCAGGGTCACTCATAACCTTGATTACAACAATGTCCACAGGAGAATCCCCCCTAACAACAATCCAGTTGATCTGGGTGAATATGCTAATGTGCCTTCTAGGTGGCCTAATGATGGTAATGGAGTTGAATAGCGAGGAACAGCTTGCCAATCAACCATCTGATAGGAATCAGTCAATTATAACAAAAGAAATCTGGATAAACATAGTTATTCAGGTTTTATATCAGGCTTCTGTATCTATGATACTTGAATTTGGGGGACACGTTACTGACAGCCAAAAAGAAGTTAGGAAAACCATGATCTTCAACACATTCCTATTATGCCAGGTCTTCAATCAGCTCAACACCATGCATTTGTTGAAAAAGGAAGTTTTGAAGATTGTTCTTAAGAGCTACTATTTCTTGGTGGCTTTAGGTGCTTGTTTTGTTATGCAGGTGCTGGTGATTGAGTATGCAAAAGGCCTAGCAAATTGCATGTGGTTGAATGCTACTCAATGGGCTATCTGTGTCCTGGTTGGTGCTCTTTCATGGATATTTGAATGTGCCTTGAAGATTCTTCCTGTTATTCTCAGCACCAATTGTGCTTCTTCAGAATCAAATACTTCTTCTCCCTTTGGATTCTCCAGACGATCACGTTGGCTTTATCTCTCTTGGGGATTTCCATTTTTGTTGCTCCTTTTCTTCCCTGTACAATATTTTATTTGACCAAATAGTGCAGACATTTCGATAGTGGCTGATGAACTTAACACGCCCATCGACTTAGTCATCTTCATGTAATATACCCCTTTAGTGCATATAATCATTTGTAGGTAGTACCTTTGCATATATATTCTCCATGCAGAATAATCATTTGTTTATGTACTACCTTTGTATATAATATATTCATTCATTCCACCACTTCACTTACATCATGTCAGTGACATGTGAATATGTGAAGAAGGTAAATTTCAGTAGAATTTCTTGCTTCTGCCGATTTACTCTGTGTCTCACTCTATTCTAGTTGTGTTCCTTAACTTTGGAAGTATGTTACCTGAATACAGGGTCAAGTATACACTGCTCCAGACGCTGGAATGCGTACTCAATGAAAAAAAAACTTTAGATCTAATAAATCCGAAGTCCTAACATTCCATTGAATCTAATCTTACATCCCGACACCGGTTCTCAAAGTTTTCAAGCCAAACTGGTCTATTAGCTTAGTTGTCCATGGTATAAAGTAATTGCAGAACTACTTCTAGGATATGAATTTCAATTGAGTTCCTACAGGACCTAGTTACCTTCATGATGTTATAGACAAGTGTGCTTTTATACGGTGCTTGGATTATGTTAATTTTAATTAGAATAAATTGCAGTTTCAACCTTTAAGTTTGCTCCATAAGTGGATTATATTTGAAAAGTTTTCACTTTATGAACTTCACACTTCATGCAAAAAATACCCTCTATTTACGTTAAATATTTTATGGAATTGTCATGTACGTGACAACAAATAAAATTAGTAAAACTATTATAAATAAAGTCTTAATACAAAATTCAATACCTTTCTTTTTTATAACTTCTAATAATACTATAATTAAGAAAAATATCATATTTAAGTAAAAAAATAAAATGCGTAAGAAAAAAAGGATAAATTTAGTTTTTTTTTTTATCATTTTTTCTATTAATTATGTCAGTTGTTCAGTTCATTTTTTTAAATTATTATTTTATTGGAGGTTAAAATAGATTTTTGTTTTTCACTATTTTTGGTTTTTTTTTAAACTTAAACTAAGGTGTTTTAATTTTTTCTCTTAATTATGCTAATTTTTCATTTATGATATTATTGAGGGTTAAAAAACCAATAATGTAATTTAGCAAGTTAAGGAGGTCATTTATCCCTTGTCAAATCCTAAGATCTAATTCCCACATAAGCCAAATTTGTAATTTAGCAAGGATGAGCTGCCACCTTGTGTAGTTGAGGTTGAGGTTGAGGTGCTGGCAGCCGAGCCTCTGCGTGTTTGTGTTGGGCACCCTGATTTCTCTGTGGTTTCAGTGGCTGTTTTTTGTTTCTTTCTCTAACTTCTTTGTAACAAGTGAAAAAAAAAATGTAATGGGCAATGGGGTTGCGCTGTAGCATCAGCCCAATCCAAACCCTCTTCCTAGTTTTAGTTTTTTGTTAATTAAATAAATTTTAATTTTATTACATAAAGTCATATTTATATCCATAATTATAAATTAATTTTAGATAATTTATATGTAAATTCTTCTTAAATAAACTAACATTTATATATATTAAAAAATAATAATAATCACATCAATATTAGTATATTACATATAAAAAATATAATAAATATTATAATTTTTATATTTATTAGATAAAATAAAAAATTTTACTTACACTAACAAAAATTAAAAATTTTGTCCTTACTAACAAAATTTTCTGAATCCGTGACTGCTTGAGATCCACATCCAAAATCCACCGGCAATGAGATATAATATTTAAAGATATAATGAGATAAGCCTGCCCCACATGCATCTATCATTGCAAAAGACCTGCAATTATTTTTGTTATTATAGTGATTAAAAATCATTCAACAAAGACTTTGACCATTGGAATTCATATCATTGATACGAGTGATAGTGAACTTCTACCTAAACCCATCAACATATGCTTAATGATCCCCTCTGATTACTGAAGTTGCTGTTTTTGCTTCTACATCTACTTCTTGAGAGGTTGCAAACTTACATGTGATCGAACTTCTATTCTTCTTTTTCTGCTTTTTGTTCTTTGGCCTTTTTCTTTGAAAAAACCAAAAAAAAAAGGAAAACACTGGAAAAAATAAAAAGAACTTCAAAACTGGGTGTGCCTCAAAAGTAGAAGAGGCTTCAATAGCAACAATATTCTGAAGAAGAGGTAAGCTTTCGGATTTTGTTTATAGCTCAAGACTTGGTTCAATACCTCTCATACTTCTGCACTAGCTTCTTCTGCTTCTAGTCAGGGGTTGCTTAGTGTGGAAGTGCCTGTATTTGAATATTTCATTAATTTGAGTTTTCTGTTCTAATTCTCTTATTCCAAAAGGAATAGAGGAAAACGAGTTCTCTGTGGAAAAGAGGAAAATTCATTCTAAAGTTATTTGCTCTGTCCTTTTTTAACTTTCAATTTTCGATTCTGATCTTGCATTGTTGACCTAGAAAAACAATACACAAGAGTAAGATTATTTTCCCTACGAGCTAGCAAGAGCATAGCCGAATATTGAGTTTGAGTTTGTTGTTATCATGTGCTTGTTTGATCCTGTTGTAAAATCAACAAAAGTTATTTTTCAATTTTTTTTTTCTTTTGACTTTCTATTTGTTTCGAACAACACTTTTACTGAAGCGTTTTTTTAATTATTTCTGAAAAATAGCAACATTTTTGCAGCATGGCAAGGAATGAGTGTACATAACATTTTTTTGGGTAAGGTGTACATAATTTTCTTTGGTAAAAAAAGTAGCAGGAAGGATAAGTTACTTCAATTCTATCCGATGAGGATGTCAATGATATACTTGTGATTATGGTCTATCCAGAGAATTACCTTCAAAGAATTTCTACCCGTATGGAGGTGCCCTGAATGTACATAGTTTTATGTGTGTGTAGTATGAACACACAAAAAATCTAATTATGCATATTTAGAAATGCAATTTTCTATAGTATATGTCATGCTAATCTTGTTAGTAGTAAATTAGAGCTTTGCAAATGAAAAACAGAGTCATAATATATCAAGAAGGATAAAAGGTAGCTGTCTCGTCTTTTAAGGAAAACAAATTAGACTAATAGTGTTTCTTCCATTCTAAATTTATCCTTTGTAGCACATGTCTAACCTTGAGAAATTTTAGTATAAACCTGAAACACACATAACTATTTTTAGCTAATCACATAATTAATTAATAGATAATTACTATAATTTTTTTGGTTAATAGTATTTTATTTCATTATGGCATGAAGGAGAAGAATATGTTGAATTAGTCGTAAATTTCTATAAGGAAAACAAAAATTGTGTTTCTTCCATTCTAAATTGGCCTTTATCAGCGCAAAACTGACCTTTCAATGACAGCTAGTCACATCCTAAGCTTGTTATCATATCTTTATACGCTATATTAACATTATTTGCACATTATTTCTCTTTCATCATTTTTACACTATTTCATTTATAAATAACAAAATAAGAAAAACACACATCTTAACCGACTCTCTCCATCTTTCTTTTTCTAAACAATAAAGATATAAAAATGATGTAACAAAGATATTGCGCAAATATCACCCCCATATATGCAATATATATAAAATGGAAATGGAGTACATGTTTTTTTGTCTTTCTAATTAATTATGATTATTATAGCATGTTCATCTCTCTTCTATTGTGTTCAGGTTAATTAATTAAGTTGCATTTAGTGGAGAAAATAGATGGACTGTCTTACGGGCTTGGCGTCATCGATTTCGAGTGATTTGGTGAAAGCAGGAGTACATGAATTACGCTATCCTTGCTGCTTCAACAATTTGGTTGAAGACCTTCAAAATCTAAAAGATAAATTGATTGCAACAAGAAATAGCGTCAACGATCGTGTTGAACATGCCAAAAAACAACCATGGAAGACTGCTGAAGTAGTTGATGCGTGGTTGAAGGAAGCTAACACTCTTATAGACAATGTGGAAGAGTTACTTAAAAAAGCGAGAACAAACAAGAATTGTTGTTTTGGGCACTTGCCAAATTGGATTTGCCGATACCGGCTGGGCAGGAAGTTAGTAAGGGAAAAAGAGGACGTTGAAAAATGCATTGAAGAAGGTAGTAAGTATATACAACTTGAACGCGTTGCTTCACTTCCAGGCATGCCAGATTCTCCTTCGGAAAAGTGTTTGAAATTTGACAGTAGACAAGCTGCTTATGAGGAACTTATGGAGGCAGTGAAAGATGATGAGGTTAGCATGATTGGATTGTATGGTATGGGGGGTTGTGGTAAAACCACCTTGGCAATGGAACTTAGGAAGACAGCAGAAGCTGAGCATCTTTTTGATAAAGTGCTTTTTGTGCCTGTGTCTAGTACGGTACAAGTCCCAAGTATCCAAGATAAAATTGCAAGCGCGCTACAGTTTTCATTTCCAGAGAATGAGAAGGAAGAAACGGAGAGAGCCCAACGCTTGTGCATCAGATTAACTCGAGAAAAGAGGATTCTTGTGATTCTGGATGATGTGTGGGGGAAGCTTGATTTTGGAGCCATCGGGATTCCCTCTAGTGTAAATCATAAGGGTTGCAAGGTTCTCATTACCACACGATCTGAAGACGTTTGTACTCTGATGGATTGCCAAAAAAAGATTCAACTATCAATCTTAACTGATGAAGAAGGGTGGGCTCTTTTCCAAAAGCAAGCACACATATCTGAAGGCTCCCCTAATATCTTAAAGCAGTTGGGAAGACAAATTTCAAATGAATGTAAAGGACTCCCTGTTGCAATTGCCGCTGTGGCTAGCACTCTAAAAGGTAAGGCTGAAGTTAATTGGAAGGTTGCATTGGATAGATTGAGACGTTCTAAACCAGTGAATATTGAAAAAGGTCTGCAAAATCCTTACAAGTGCCTGCAGTTAAGCTATGATAATTTGGACATTGAAGAAGCCAAGTCACTTTTCTTGTTGTGTTCTGTATTCCCCGAAGATTCTGAAATTCCAATCGAATATGTAACCAAATTTGCAATAGGGCTAGGCCTAGTTGGAGAAGTTGGCTCGTATGAAGGGGCAAGGAACGAAGTGAGTGCAGCTAAAAATAAGCTCATAAGTTCTTGTTTGTTGTTAGATGCTGGGTTGGATGAAGGAGAATGTGTCAAAATGCACGACTTAGTTCGCGATGTAGCCCACTGGATTGCAAAGAATGAGAATAAGGCGATCAAGTGTGCGTTTGAAAAGGATGTAATAGTGGAAGACAGTTCACCGACATATCTATGCTGTGAGGAATTTCCAAATGAATTGAATCGTTCCAATCTTGAGCTTCTGTGCTTAAAGACAGATTTGGATGTATCGGATGAAATCTTCAAAGGAATGGGAAGGCTTAGAGTTTTGTTTCTTTTCTCAACAGGTGAGAGAAAATCATTGTCGATGATGTCATTCAAATCGTGTACGAATCTTCGTTGTCTATTCCTAGCAGGGTGGGAATTAGGTGACATCTCATTCATAGGAGATATGAAGAAACTTGAAAGTCTTACATTGAAAGATTGTTCATTCCTTGAATTACCGAATGATGTTGTAGTTACACAACAGACAAACTTGAGATTGGTAGATTTGTCAGATTGTGACATGGAATTGGAAAGGAATCCTTTTGAAGTGATTGGAAGACACCCACAACTGGAAGAATTATACATCAAAGATTCTCGATCAAAATGGGATTCTTACAATGAAAACTATGTTGAATTCTTCAAAAAGTTTAGTGAATTGCAAAGGTATCAAATACATTTAGGAACAATATTTGGTGATGATCTTGAAGAAGAATTTTCCATTTGTCACAGAGCTTTAGTTCTTAGTTGTTTTGATACATCAAATGCGGCAGTTATGTATTTGGCTAAAAAAGCAGAGGCTCTGGGTATAGCAACTATTCAGGGAGGAGGTGCGAAAAATATTATCCCTGACATATTTGAAATAGAAGGAGGAGGTTTGAATGAGTTGATTCACCTTTGCATAGCAGATTCGAAGGACATAGAGTGTTTGGTTGACACTAGCAATCATTTGAGCCAGGTAGGAACTTTCTTCTCCATGTTGCTTACGTTAAGAATCGTGGGAATGGAGTATTTGGGAGCTTTATTCCGTGGTCGTTTGCCTACCAGTGGCCTTTTTGAGAAATTAGAGAAGTTATATATACGAGAATGTCCAAAGCTGACATCTCTCTTCACACTTGCGGTTGCTCGAAGTCTGGTACAGTTGGGACAATTAGAAATAATAAACTGTGATGGACTGAAGCATATAGTGGCATATGATGACATAGAGGAGATAAGTACAGATGATCACAGGTTGTTGTTCCCAAAATTAAAACGACTCCAAGTCAGTTACCGCTTTGAGATGGAATATATAATCCCCGTCACTTATGCTCAGGGCCTTCAACAATTGGAGTCTTTGGAAATTAAAGGAGGAGTTGATTCTGAAATGAAATACGTATTCGGCCAATGCACACATGGAGATCAGAGTCAAAATGAACTCAAGATCGATCTTCCTGCCCTGGAAAATCTTAAACTTGTTCGCATGCCAAATATGATTAGCGTGTTCCCAGAAAATTGTCATGCAATGTGGCCATCTTTGCGTCAGTTTGATTTGCAGGAATGCCCAAAGTTTGAGATCAATAATTTCATGGCTGGTTCGAAGGTGGGAAAACAGAGTGATCTCAGTACCACAAAGGTACAACCCCTTCTCATGTTAATAGGCAAGCCATTTATTATTTATTTAAATAAGTCTAAATTATGTTAGCTGGGTAATGGAATAATGTGTATGTGCTTAAAAGTCAAAACAACATGGGTTTTATTTATTTAATTGCACCGTCATGTCCTTTTTGATTTGTTGTCAACCAAAATGATGGAGAAGCATACTTAAATGGCTTCTCAAATTCAAATTGGAAGAAAGGGGAACGAGAGAGATGGCAGTTTTTGGCTGTGCGGTGCGGTTGGGTGTGTGGCTGATTATGGAGGCTCTGCTCTGATATGTCTTGCAGGGACATTGATTAGGACAGTTTTTACTTTTTATACATCAATAAAAATTAAAAACTGCTATTTTATCCATTTTAATTTTTTTTCTATAATTATTATTTATTTTCTTTTTTCGGTATACTCATTCTTTTTATACATTTGCTGTGGATGTCTTACAGGGGTTACAATCCCTGAGGTTGGAGAATCTACCTCAGATGATATATATTTGCGTATTTACCTTCCAAAATCTCCGAACATTACAAATAATGGGATGTGCAAAATTAGAAGTAATCTTTCCTGCTTCTGTTGTAAGATGCCTACCAGAGTTGAAGAGTCTGGAGATAAGAGAATGCAAAGAATTAAAGCATATCATTGAAGAGGATATAGAGAATCAGAAATTGGCAAATCCATGCTTCCCAAAGCTAGCAGCACTCGTCGTCCATCAGTGCCACAAGTTGAAACGTTTAATCTCTGTCTCTGCATCTAATGATCTTCCCAACATAGAGATTCTGATCATAAATGAAGCCTCTGAGCTAGAAGAACTAATCGGATGTGAACAAGGACAAGGTGATGAGATAGCAGGAAAGGTGAAAGTTGAGCTTCCAAAACTGAAACTTCTAATATTTAACCAATTGACAAGCCTTTGCCAAGGGATTGAATTGCAGACTGTAAGGCATCGTGTTGTCCACAATTGTCCAAAACTCTCTTTGACTTCAACTACTACTCTTCATAAGTTCATGGAAAATTTTTGGCGCGGGAATATAGGTAAATACTATACAAGCGTTGCATGATGGTTATACTTAAACGTAGTTACATATGGTACGATAGAATAATCGAATATAATTCCGCATATGATTTCTCTACGATGGAGTCGGTTATGTTTTATTTTTGTTATTTTGCTCTAAATGTGTATATAAAAAAATATAATTGTTTTTTTTACTGCAAAAAAATATATAATTGTTAAAAATATATCATGTAAATTTTTTCATAGAATATATATTTGAAATAAGTTCCCTGTCATGCGACTGGTTGTGCATTTACTACCGCTCATGTTTGAGGCAAATCTTCCCTCTCTTAGCAAACAATTTGAGTTTCTTATTTCCAGCCAAAGAAAATCATTAGAAGTTATGTACTTCATTCATATTTCCAACTAAACACTTTGATGGAAATACACTTTAGGATTTTCTTGAACAAACAAATTAAATTATTCAAATTTTAATGCTTCTTCACGCAAGAACTTTTAATTTTGAAACTTGAATGATTTAATTATGAAGAATGGAGTAATAAAGATTATGACCATTAAGACATAGATTCACCATTTGAATGATAAACTATTTTTCCTATTTCGAAACTATGTAAATCGTATTATATCTTTAATTGTGGCAATAATAATCCACAATTCAAATTTGAAGTTGCGTTTTTGTTCCTTTGAGTTTCACTGTCTAATGGAGTCCTTATTTTATATTTTTTTGTTATAGATTTTCAAATCAATGGCCTTCGCTGGTGGGAGCTAAAAGGCATGTTTTGGGATGCCATCAGAGACTTTCCTGTTGGCCTTGAAGCTCAAAGAGCGTCAGCGAGTGAATTGCCTTCTTCACAGGTTAGTACCAATCAATTTATGTAAGCTCTTCCAAGTTGAGTATAATCATAATATATCCATTGTTATCGGCTAACCTACATCTTGTCACCGTTTGTAATGACTCAATTAATCAACCAAAAAACAATCCTTGTCATCCATAACTAATTTAATCAAACTTATTAACAAATTTAACTTATTGAGCTACTCTTTCTGTATTTTTTGTTGTTGCTCAGATTAATGAAGAATTAGAGAAGGAATTTGTTGGGAAAGTTCTCGGTTCAGAAATACCGGCTATAGCAACTTCACCAACATATTTAGAACTGATTCAAAAGCCATCTCCAAGTCCCTTGGATATTCCTCTACACAAAACACACTCACACGTGACTATACTTTAAGCTCTTGAACTCTTCTTAGTATTGGAGGAAATGAATGGCTTAAGACTGACTAATGCTTTTGCACTTATTCATTACTTCATATAGGAGTTGGCAGATGGACAATCAATTAGTGCACCATGTTTGATGAACCAACAAAAGCCACTTGAAGAAACTGAAAGTACCATTGAAATTCCTCAGGTTAATAATGTAATGCCACCTGACTATGTTCATACTGCTAAAGAAATTAACAGGAAAAAGAATAGTTGATATGAAAAATTATATGAAAAGTTGCACCTTTGCCTTCATTTAAAGAATCGATTCTAAAATAAGAAAGAAAAAAAAAGAATCAACAATTTAGATAAACTCTATTCTCTAGTCTCAATCTCAAATCGATCTTCTAATCCATTATTTTGGCCACTTATATATGCAATTGTTAACCAACTAAATGTTAACTAATTAACTAATTGACAAAGTAATATAAATTAGCTAAATAATCCTATTTGTTTCATTTTTTGTTCGTATTTTTTTCTGTTTACTTTCCAAATATAATAAATATACTAACGCAATATTTCGTAGTGAATACCAAGTGCATGTTTGGTTTTTCGTTTGAAGACTCAAACACACGTTGAGCTTCCTTGAACGATGTGTAGACTTGTTTGGATCTTCGTTGAATTACACTGTTTCAACTAATTTTTATTGCTAACTTACGTTTTTTATTGATGATTTTTATCACCTATATTTATTTTATCAAACTCATTTTTGATATAAAAATTTCTAAACATAAATCACTTTATTACAAACTCACTTTTAACTAAATTTAAGTTTACAAACACACTTTCAATCAAATTTAAATTTATTAACTTTAATCCAAACACATACTAAGTTATTAGTAAGAATTAGGAAACCGTTTAAAAGCAGAGTGTTTCAGTTTAGAAAATCAACAGCGGAGTGTGTGGATTTCTGGAACTTTCCACAGATACCGAGATACAACAGTTAAAACAGTTACACCAAAACCTGTAATAGTTATAGACACTTGGACATCATCATCAATTTCAAGCTCTATGAATTGTGAGATAGAACAGAAGGAAGAGAAAGAAGAAGAAGAAGAAAAACCGCAAAGCTGGAGAAGAGAAAGAGAGGAGAAGAACAACAAGCACCACCACCACCGCCAAGAACACTGAACACATTCATGGTAATCTGTGATTGGTAATTTGCATAAAAGAGATACTAACAAAAAACACTCAAAAGTAGCATTTTTAATCCTAGATTAGACATATAGTCAAATTCTAAACAAACACTAAAACTAGAACTAAATAACTATTCCAAAGATAAGGTAAAATCCTTAATCATCATAAATAAAAATGACACATATTATCATAAATTACCATTCTTATCCATTCTGCATCAATAGTACTACAAGTATATCTTAGAAATAGGCTGCAAGTCTGTCACTTATTTTACATTTTTATGCTACACAGTATCTCAAAGAAACAGATCATCATAGTATTTATGAAAGTTCTAAATTACTAAGCAACATATCTTTTGGCATTGCACAGAGTATTGAAGAAACGCAGACTGCCATTATTGTAAAAGATCTGTCATCAATTAAACCAGCAATACCTACTTTTGGTTCAGAACTAAGGCCATCTCCAACTTCCTTGGCAACTCCTCTACATAAAGTACCTTCGCACGTAAGTTTATTACTTACTGAACTTAAAAATATATTTCCAAATAGTAAGACTAATTTCTTTCAATTCACCAAAAAAAAAAGAAAGAAAAAAAGAAAAATTCCTTTCATGCTTGTTCAATATTAATTTCTAATAGAAGTTGGTGGATCAAGAATCAACCAATGAACCAAGTTTTGTAAACCAACAATAGTAACCACTGAAGTTGCTCAAAATACTATTATACCACTTCATGATGTACATTATGTTATAGAAGAGTGGTCCTTTCAAAGTAATAGCTTCAAAAACAACTGAAACATATTCTTTTGTGATACACAGAGTACTGAAGACACAGTGAAAGAAAGCATTCAAGAATGGTCTACCTAAGAGGAAGCTATTAAGGCAACTTTGTCACCTGATTTAGATAAAGGTGTTAGCTTGGATGGTGTTCTTGCAACTAACTCTGAGTCAAGTGGTGGGGACATGCTTGTACAAGATTCCCAGGTTGTTGAACAAGGTGATAAGCCTAATGAAGGTGATACATGAGCTTTGCCATGTCAGAAGATCCAAAATGGTGATGATAGTATTCAAAACGGGTATAAAGAAGGTTAAATAAGTGTTGTTTCCAATGATAGCAGCATTGAAGTTCCTCCAAGTTAGCGCTTTCTTCTTATATCTCTTCTATGCTAAATGTATATAATCTCACGTACTCCTTCAACATTTTGGAGCTTCTACAGATACTTGTAGAAGCCATTCATTGATCATAGTAGAATTAGGAACATTTAAGCACTTTGTTGATCTGGATGATGCATATATTGCTCTAATTGCGGAGGCAATAATAGTATATCCTCATCTTTGGAACGTTTGTGACATGTTTAATGAGCATTTTCAAGCTTGGAGGTTGAAGACTTTGGCTTATATGTTGTTGTTCCTTCGAAATGAGAGCGCCATTAGTGTTATTCCTGAGCAAGAAAAAAAGTTCCATAGACTATGCAATGAAGCTGTTCAACTTGGATTTGAGAGGTCATGGGTTGGTGAAATGCGTCAACGTGTTAAGGTGAGGGATCCCATGGTGGACCATGCACAGGCACGACTCAGTGAGCTAACTCAAGAACTTGGCAAGATAAAAGGGTGAAATTAACAGTCTTAATGACTTTCTTGATTCCCAGAAGAAATATTTTAATTTTCTGTGATTTGGATATTCCGTTATGGTTGTGTTCATTTTTTCTTTCGCCTCATTTGAAACATTTATTGGTGACATTTGCAATGCTCGTAAAAATGAGGCCTACAGTTTCTGATTTTGCTTTCATTAATTGTTTCTTTGGCACAAGTAAAGCTACCTAGTTGTTTACCAAAGAGAGCTGCTATATCCTATTAAGGCTATGTTTGGTGCGTCGTATAAGGAGGATATGATAGTATAAGTTAATACTATCAGACTTTATCAAACGTTTGGTATGTCTCCGATAGATAGTCAAATCCGGCCAAAGCTTTTTATCCTACTCTAATAAGATAACACTATCCTCCTTATGATGCACGATATAACTTGATAAGATTTTTCTCCCACCACTATCCTCCACTTTTAATATTATTAAATTCGTAATTATTATTATTATTATTATTAAATTCGTAATTATTATTATTATTATTAAATTTGTAATTATTATTATTATTATTATTAAATTCATAATAATTATTATTATATTCCTAATATTATTATTATTATTATTATTATTATTATTATTATTATTAAATTCGTAATTATTATTATTATTATTATAATTATATTCAAAATTATTATTAATATTATTAAATTCGTAATTATTATTATTATTATTAAATTCGTAAGTATTATTATTATTATTAAATTAGTAATTATTATTATAATTATATTCAAAATTATTATTAATATTATTAAATTCGTAATTATTATTATTATTATTAAATTCGTAAGTATTATTATTATTATTAAATTAGTAATTATTATTATAATTATATTTGAAATTATTATTAATATTATTAAATTCGTAATTATTATTATTATGATTATTAAATTCGTAATTATTATTATTATTATTAAATTAGTAATTATTATTATAATTATATTCAAAATTATTAATAATATTATTAAATTAGTAATTATTATTATAATTATATTCAAAATTATTAATAATATTATTAAATTCTTAATTATTATTATTATTAAATTCGTAATTATTATTATTATTAAATTCGTAATTATTATTATTATTATTATTTCATTAGTAGTTTAACAAGCAAAAGGTGATGGTAAAAAATGTTAAGGATAATATAGTCATAGTAAATAATTATATATACTATCAAGTTATTTATACTAAATGCATCAAATGCTTGATAGTATAAGTACTTATCAGCTTGTTTATACTATCAGAACTTATCCTATTCTCTTATACTATCATGCTTTATACTATCAGGTGTACCAAACGCAGCCTAAGCATTTTCGTAGCAATCTACACGAATGATGTGGCATAGGGAGTTAACTATTTTTTCTCAAGAGTGACAAATAAAAAATAACATAAAAAACCCAAACGTAAGTAATCTTTGCTCTCCTGACCAAAGCTACGGCACTGCCTCGTTGCTATTCTCACGAACACGCAGGCGGCACCGATCGTTACTCAACCAAATACGGCAGTGCTCGTTGCTCCCTTTGACCAAAACGCAGAGAGCTCAGGCTCTGGCTTCTCCACATCTCTCTCTCCTCTTGACCCCATTCTCAGTAACCCACAATTCACCAACTCTAGCTCTTCCAATTTTTGAGAGGAAGCATTGAATATTGTAAGTAATTTATTGCTAGTTTTGCTGTATTAAGCTTTGTTTTTAAAGTTGCATATTAATTCTACAAGGATTTAATATTAGAGGTATCATTAAACTCTGTAGGATTGTCAACAAGATTAACAATTTGTTAGGGCCTCATATATAAAGGAGACTGAAACTTAATGATCAAGCTAGGATTAATGTGGGTAGAAATTTTCAATCTCTAGTTGTCGAAGAAAATGAGTATGAGCATCTTACATTTGAGGGAAAAGATTGTAACAACTATATAAACAAAGTAAGGAATTTTACAACTCATGACTAGAGATGCTGAAGTAATTCAAAACTATTTTATAAAAATGCAAAATCAAAGTAAGTTTTAATATGTAATGGATGTGGACGATGAAAGCCGACTAAGAAATGTATTAATTTTGGGCTGATGTTAGGTGTAAGGTTGCATGTGAATACTTTAGAGATTTCATAACTTTTGACACCACATACTTAACTAATAAGTACGACGTGTCTTTTGCTCTTTTTATGTAGGAGTAAATCATCATGAACAATCTGTATTGCTAGGTTGTGCTCTATTGTCAAATGAGGATATTAAAATCTTTTCTTGGTTGTTTAGAACATGGTTAGAATGTATATGTCTGGACGTACTCCAAATGCCATAATTATTGATCAAGACAGAACAATGAAAAATGCAATTGAAATTGTCTTTGTCTTCCCAAAAGCTTGTCACTGATGGTGCTTATGGTACTTAACGAAGAAAGTTCCTAAAAAGTCGAGTAGACACTCTGATTATGAATTTGTCAAAACACTTTTGCATGATGTTGTCTATGATTCTTTGAGTAAAAATGATTTCACAAAGAGGTGGGAAGAAATAATTGAAGATTAAAATCTACACGACAATGAGTGGTTGCAAGGGTTGCCTCTATGATGTATTGTAATACTTACTTCAAGGGGACAGAAGGTTTAATTTTAATATTTTCTGTTGTAGAAAGCAAGAAGGTATATGAGAGAATTAAAGAGATAACTTTCAAAGTATCTTTCAAAGCAGAACAGTTTGAATTGCAATGTGCATGCGACCTATTTGAGTTTAAAGGTATTTTATGTAGACATATCTTATGTGTAAAGCTTATAGGTAAAACAGATTCAGTTACCACTTAAGTATGTTTTGTCATAGTGGAGGAAGGATCAAAAGCAAAGGCACACATTAATTAAATGTGGTTTTGATCATTTAAGTAGAAACGCTGAAATGCAGCAACTTAATAAAAATATGTGATGACTTTTATGAAGTTGTTTCTTCGGGGTAATACTAATGATGATTTCTTAAAAGTGATAAATTAGATCAAGGACTTAAAACTTGAGTTAAGTTGCAAAGAAACATCTCCTGCGAGGATTAAAGCATCACTTATTGACCAAGATACTAGTGTTGAGATTCCAAAGTAAGTGCCTAAAGTTCTTGATACTGTAGTGGCTCAAAGTAAGGGGCACCCTCCATCAAAAGGAAAAGCTTCTTAAGTTGATCAAATTGTGAAGAAGAATAGGGAAAAAAATGATAACTTTAGTTTTTTTATCATTTTTTATCAATTATGCAAAGAAGAAGACCCACAAAAAAGTTAAAAAAGTGAAAATTGTGGAAGTAAAAAAAAAGTAATATCAAAATTTTCAAATTTACTTTATTTAGTTGAACCTTGCAACATATGTATCTTATTTTGAATATTTGATGGTAGGATCTTTGTACAACTAGAGACCAAATAAATGAAAGTGATGATTTTTTGGGATCTCAAATGAGTGGCCAACCTGATTTCTTTGTGGTTTCAGTGGCTGTTATTTTGTTTCTTTCTGTCTTTTTTGTAACAAGGAAAAAAATGTGATGGGCAATGGAGTTGCGCTGTAGCATCAGCCCAATCCAAACCCTCTTCCAAGTTTTAGTTTTTTCTTTCTTAGCTTTGCTGGAGCTGATTTCTGTGGCTTACATTCACCCGAGCAAGTAGATCTTTGTATCCACATGGCAGAAGGAGAGCCACTTTATCAGTACAAAATATCAGCTTGAGAATCCACATCCAAAATCCACCACCAATGAGATGCTGCTGACTTGTGCATATCCTCATCCACAATATCATATGATTTCCACCGTGGCCTCTCCCCACCCTTCTATAAACCTTTGTACGCTTCTTCATTCTGCACAACACCAGCTAGCACCAAAGGGAATACCAAAGTGCAAGAAGCCTAACATAATCATGGCCACCTCTGCTATCCAGCAATCAGCATTCACTGGTCAGACTGCTTTGAAGCAGGCAAATGAGCTTGTCCGGAAGGCCGGTGGCTTTGGCAAAGGTCGCATTACCATGCGCCGTACCGTGAAGAGTGCTCCTCAGAGCATTTGGTAAGTAGTTTAATGCAGTAAACATTAGCCTTCAAAGCATTAGCAACTTTTTTTGTTTCCTCTGATATTTGCTAGTTTTGTGCTTTAATACTCCTCTATCTCATGTCACTCAAGAACATCATTACTAATTCTTAGCAAGATGGGGCTAGCCATTACCTAAAGCCAGTGACATTGCAAGTATGTATAATAGATTACATAAAAAGGTTAGCAGCTCATGATACAGCCACATAAAGTTATTATCTTGTCTTGTAAAGGTCAATAATAATAACAATGAACCAAATAAAAAGGTCAATAATAACATTCTCTGCAAAAATTTGAAGTGAGGTCCTGATAATTTGTTTCAAAATCTGACTTTGCATGACATGTTGTCAAAAACAGGTATGGCCCTGACCGTCCCAAGTACTTGGGTCCCTTCTCTGACCAAATTCCATCATATCTGACTGGTGAGTTTCCTGGTGACTACGGATGGGACACAGCTGGATTATCAGCAGACCCTGAAACTTTTGCCAGGAACCGTGAGCTTGAGGTAATTCACAGCAGATGGGCCATGCTAGGCGCACTGGGCATTACCTTCCCAGAAATCCTTGAAAAGAATGATGTCAAATTTGGTGAGGCAGTGTGGTTCAAGGCTGGTGCCCCTTGACTATTTAGGCAACCCAAATCTGATTCATGCTCAGAGCATCCTTGCAATCTGGGCTGTTCAGGTTGTGCTCATGGGATTTGTTGAAGGCTACAGGGTTGGTGCGGAGGACCACTTGGTGAAGGACTAGACCCAATTTACCCTGGTGGTGCCTTTGACCCACTTGGTCTGGCTGATGATCCTGATGCATTTGCAGAGTTGAAGTTGAAGGTGAAGGAAATCAAGAATGGCCCATTGGCGATGTTCTCCGTGTTTGGTTTCTTTGTTCAGGCCATTGTTACTGGCAAGGGCCCTATTCAGAACCTTATCGACCATGTTGCTGATCCTGTTACCAACAATGCATGGGCTTACGCCACTAACTTTGTCCCTGGACAATGAAGATACCAAGTTATGCCCTTTCAGCTGCAGTCTTCTGCTCCTATATGCAGTTCCATTGTGTTTAACTCCGTTGTCACTGATGTAACTACACGAGCAGAAGAATCTGTATGAGAACGATTATATATTAGAAATGTCAACTCTTATGCTTGAACTCAGAATATTGATTGGAGTAAATTCCACGATTCATACATAGTTGAAGGATGGAGTGACGAGGAAACCCTGCAAAACTTGAAAAATACTATACTTTTCCAGGCTTCAAGCAAGTGTTATGGACCCCGAGCTGAAATCTTTGAAGAAGGGTTTGACCGAGTATTGCCCTTGAGACGAGAAAACTTGGAGACTCCTATTTTGGGGGATATGAATTCTTCAGTTGAAACAATATTGATGCAGCACAAGGATTTTCCACTTGCAGGCAAGCTTATGCTAATGGCAATCATGTTGGGTAGTGAGCATGGTGGTGATAAACAGACTCGAAGAAGGGCCTTCCCCTATGGAATAGTGTGGCCAATAATCATTCCTAACCGTAATGAAAGTTGGTGTAGGTTTTGTACTAGCATGACATGTGGAATGCAGTTATTGTGCTCATTCCCTCTTTTCTTTGCATTGCATTCACGCCTTCACCCTGGATGATATTGGTAATGGTCCTGGATAGAAGTTTATGGTACACACAAATACGCCAATATTAAAAGAGAAATGTTTCTTGTCCGCCATTCTGTTCACACCATTCCTTACACCTTGTTTGAAAAAAACAAAAACAAAAAACAAAAAACAAAAAGATAGAGAGAATGTGTGTTGGTCATCAAGGAGATCCTCTAGAACATTGAGTTGCCGTCCTTTCTCAATTATTGGTCATCAATTCAATGGTTCGTAAATAACCACATATTATGAATAACTGTTACTAAAGAGTACCAGACGATTCTGAAAGGTTTTATTACGCAAGATTCACTGACTTCCCCTACCCCCTAAACTCAATTATTACATCCTACAGTGACTGAACCTAATCAACTTATGTAATGTTTATCACTAATTAATCACTATCAGTATATATAAGAAGCAGCTCCATATTCATTAAAACAAACAAAAAAGAAAAAAAAAATGTGACTCCATCTTCAATTTTTGCTTTAGCCCCAACCTGTGGCTGAGTCATGTTCAAACCACTTCTAACACAGGCTAGCATGCTTTTGGTGATCTGTTACAGGATTTGTATTTTCAAATGACCGGACCAGATTAATCCAAATCTTAAATGAAGTAGGCGTAATTTGATGTCTTAATTTGTGAATAGCAGTACTCTCTTTAAATTATATTTTAAATAATTATAATTGATAAAATTGTTTTGTATACATGTTCTATGAACCATTACTTAATTGAAAACAGAGAGCCAAGTCTATTAGCATAGTTATATAACTCGAACGGAAAGTTAAGTAGTTAAATTAAAAAATTTAGATAAATAATAATTTTAAAAATATTATAAAAAATATTTTATATAAAAAATATTATATAAAAAAATATTTTATATATAAAAAATATTACATGAAAAAGTACTAATAATGTAATCAAGATAGTAATGATAATTATCTACTTTAAATTTATAAAAATTGAATTTGTTAAATAACAACATAAATTAAAAAAGTAAAAACTTTACTCAATAAGAATATGTAATCTAATAACAAAATGTATTTTATCAAAAGAATTTTTTAAATGTCATGTTTAAATTCTACAAAAAAAAAATTTTTAAAAACCCAACTCAAACCATATAAACGAGTTCGCGGGTCACTCAACCGAATTATTAAGTGTGTGTTTAGTTATCCGTTAGATACTGCAAACATGAGTTTAAAATTCTTAAATAGTGCAAAACTTTGTTTGGGTATTTGTTAGTTGACACTATTTCAACATGTTTTTTTTTTTGCTTCTAACGGTCGTTTGGCCAAAAGTAACAAATATGTCTATCGAAGTTTATTTTTCTTTAACATTCATTTTCTCAAACTCACTTTTAAGACAAAAGTTACTAAACATAAATCACGTTATTATAAAATTTTTTAACTAAATTTAAGTTTACAAACACACTTTCAACCAAATTTAAATTTACTAATTTTAAACCAAACACACACTAAAAAACCTTATTGCGGCCAAGAATTAGATCATCTCAAAAGTTCGATCTCGTGTTTTTTGATAGGTCAGTGTTGTTCATCCAATTATGATTATTGGCCTATTATATCTTGTGCATAGTCATATTTATGAATGTTGTTATTCCTCTCAGGTAATATAGAGAGGATTTATCTTTTTGTTCTTGCATAGATAAATACTAGCATTATGAATGAGTGTATGTTTTTCTAATTTAAAAATATTAAAGACTTTAAAAATTAGTGTTTTTAAAATCAGTTTAACCAGATTACTTGGACCAATTAAATTGTAAATTGATTATCCTACGAAGTTTAATTTATCAAAAAAATTGAATGAACAGTTCAACCATAAAAAATTAGTAAAATATCAAAAAAATTAGTGAAAACCAAAGAACTAATCAATTAAATCGTTCAGATTAAACTAACTAAATTTAAATTTAAATTTTTTTAATTATTTTTTAAATAGAAAAAGTAAAAAAAAACTTTTATAATTATAATATTAGTGGTTAAATCGGTTGAACCGATTAAATCATAAATCACTCACTTTATCGATTCAATAATTTAACCGATTTTGAAAACCTTATTAAAAATAACCTAAAAATGAAAGCCGAAAAAATGACCTAGTAACTACAATTTTTTCTATTTTTAAAGTGAGGCTGTTTTGCATTTCTTTTAATTTAAAATTAAAAAATGTCTCAAAAACGTATTTATTAATTATAAATTAATAGTTTTTTTTTAAAAATAATTTATGTGGTGAAAATAGAAAAAAGAAAACAAAGTTTTTCGTTCGGTGGACAGAAAACAAAAATTATTTTTCATTTATGCTATCGAATATATATGTTTGTTTTATGTTATCTTCATCC
Source organism: Ormosia semicastrata (assembly GCA_029884595.1). Lineage (NCBI taxonomy): Eukaryota > Viridiplantae > Streptophyta > Magnoliopsida > Fabales > Fabaceae > Ormosia > Ormosia semicastrata. Next base: position 3,394,968 of record JAQQTO010000026.1, on the reverse strand, counting down.
CATTTCATCAATGGTTAGCGACACCTTATTACGTCATCATTATCTAAAATGTTAAAAGTAAGCTCAATAACTGAACTACTTCATATAAGAATAAAATTCTACGCATATAAATGTTAGAATTTGAAAAATAAGATTACTTCATATATCTATACTACTATTCTCTATGCCATTTTTATTTTCTGTTTATAAAATTCATTTTCACCTACCGGGTATCCTTCCAAATACAAACTTCAATGTGTCATACAGAAATCTATGATTAGATTAATTAAGATTAAAATGTATAATTCCCTTTTTTAAATTCTGATTAATTTGACTTTGTAATGTTTCCCGTTGCAATATATATAGTGCAATATACGTGAAGAAATTTAAAAACCAGGAAAAAGAAGAAAATTGGTGTACATAAATTGCCATATAAGGGCGGCCAGTGGCCTATGAGGACATAAAAATTTGTGTATATCAGTAACAACTCTGATATTTTTATCATAAATAATATATACATATCTTTTTATATCTTATTTAATATTATTTATTATATTTATTTTTTATTATTTTTTTCAATTATACACACTTAAAAAATATATATACAATACTTATACTTCTAAAAAAATTATAAAATCATCTTTTTCCTTATCAGTAACGCGTGAGCCGGAGAGTGAGCAGTACTGGCAGGCATCATTTTTCCACCAGTCCCCTTTTCCCCAACACCGCGTCCTAAATGCGGCTACGTGGCAAGTATCCATCCGTGGATGTGACAAGATAAAATCAAATGGTGAGAGTTTTATGCCACTTCAATTAATTCTAATAGCATTTATGCACTTGAGTTTTATTATATTTGCTACATGACCCAAGTTGAGTCCTATAAATTGGATCCTTCCCCTTTATTTCTTATTCACATTGGCCATAGCAAAATAGAATTTTGAGAGATGTTTAATTGAAGCTTTTAGGTTACCCTTCTTTGTTACCTTGCTATCATCACTCTCATTTGAGCTTAACCTTCCTATTTCATCTTATTTGAGCTTATAATTTTCCATAAATCCTTATTCATTCATCCCAATCAGTAAGTTTTGAATTTGTCTCTCTATAAGCAAAGAGTTGCCTTCCTTGTTAAACCCCATTTATGTGTATAACAAAGGTGTGCTTCTCAACCTACTCCTTTATAACACCTAAGCCATTTTGGTCACATAGCAAAATGGGTGTCTAAATACCCATTTCTTGAGAAAAAGTGTTCCCAGGAAATGTAGACACGGTTCAGTTTGGAATATCAAAATGGTTGTCCAATCTTTCTGGTTCTTCCCAACTTCCTAAGTAACTACAAAACTACAACTTAACTGTCCCAAACATGTCCCAAGTAAGCGAGTCCTCAGCTTGTTGTAATGATGATGATGGTGCCAACTTTGATCTTGGTGCTAGCTTACTCCTAACTAGTAGCAAGTACACCAGGATATGGCGTAGAAGCATATACAACATTCGAATCGTTATCTCTCTGAGGAAGCCAACAACAACTGCCAGTGACACCTATGAATCTCCACCATCACCACAATCATCATCACTTTCTTCAGTACCATACACCTCATTGCCTCAATCTGAGCCTCCTGCTAGAACCTCACCTGACAAGTCTTTTGTTGCAATTGATATAGAAGAGGAGAAAGAAGAAGATGTAGAACAGCGCATTAGCAATGAAAATGATATTGCTCGAATTGTGAAGCAGCAGGACTTGAAATCGCTTCTTGAGCTTGGTGGGGTTGACCGCGTTTGCACTCTTCTTGTTGGTCAACGTCAACCCTCAGAGGTATCAACCAATTACCTCAACATATACATTGCTTGGACGGGCTTTTCTTCAACCGAAAAATGTAAAAAAGATTCACGGTTTCACAAGAAAATGATAATCCTATAAGAAAGAACATTAAAAAGAGATTCCTTTAGGTTTTACATTCATATATGTAGCATTTTATAGATTCTTTTTGGTTTTGGTATATTTGGGGTAATATTACACTGACTGAATTATATTAATGCTTGGTTTGTTTAAGTGTTAAGGATGGATCTAATAACTGTTGTTTATAGTCGCTTGAGAAACATGTCTTTTGTTGATGATGGAATAATGGTTTAATGAACAGGGGGGCACTATTGATACTGGGGACCATAGAGTGTTGGAGACCACCATACCAATTCATGGAACAAGCTTCTCTAGCTTTTTATTGAATAGCTGCAAACGCAATAGTTACACAATTTTAATACTGTTGATCTCAGCCGGGTTGTCCTTCGCCACAGAGTTCAAGCAGGAGGGACCTAGATATGGTTGGCATGATGGTGTTGCCATAGTTTTTGCTGTTATGCTGTTGGTTGCAGTCTCTTCAATAGCAAACTTTTGGCGTGAAAGAAATATGATGAAAATGTCAAAGAGAAAGGACAAGTTGGAATTCCCAGTTCAAAGAGGTGAAGAGTACCCAATGGTTGCCTTATCTGATATTGTGGTGGGTAACATAGTGTTACTGAGGAAGGGTGATAAGGTTCCAGCAGATGGTTTGTTTCTAGGTGGTGACAACTTTGAGCTGGCTGAGGCAATAAAAGGCAAAAGTGATCGTGAGACGAACCCATTTCTTATAGCTGGTTCAAAGGTGATTGAGGGCCAAGGTCGGATGCTTGTAACATCAGTTGGAAACAAAATGAATTTGGCTGAGATGCTGAGCTCAATGAGTTATAATCCTGAAACGAGAGGCCTGTTGGAGAGTAGAATTGAGAAGCCAATTTCTTACGTTGACAAATTTGCTCTTTTTATCTCTGCACTGGTTGCACTTGTGGTGCTCATTCGACTGATTTGCAATAGAGATGGGGACAGTAGTGGGTTGCCAGAAATTAAGGGGAAGGTCTCAGTTGGCATGCTGATGGAAGCCCTTGAGAGAATTTTTTTGAGACCACAAGGAAGGGTTTCCATTTTAACAGGTCTTGTTACTGTTGCAATACTATGCATGCAACATGGAATGCCACTTATGGTTACAATTTCTCTCAACTACCAGATTGATAAGGTAGTGTCAAACCAAGATGTAGTTCTTAATGATTTATCAGTTTGTACAACAATGGGGTTGGTTACTGTCATCTGCATTGATGCATCTGGTTGGCTCATAGCTAAACCATTGGAGGTTAGCAGAATCTGGATGGGGGAGGAAGATATCAGCAAAGTTGAGGGATCAGAAGTTGATCTAGTTGTACTTGATGTGCTTCAACAAGGAGTTGGTTTATCAGTTCTTGCACCGGAGCTTTCATATATGTCCAATTCACTTGTTTCTTGGGCAGAAACAACATGGGGAATGAACATAAAATCTTTCGTAGAAAAATTTAAAATTCTTCAGCGCGGCATACTGAATTCTGAATGTGCTGGTCTTTTGGTGGCAAAAGATGGGGAAAATGAACAAGTTCTGCACATGCACTGGAGTGGGGCTGCATCCACAATATTGGAAATGTGTTCACTATACTATGATAGTAAAGGGGAATGCCATGCCATGGAAAATCAGAAAGTCAAATTTGGGCAGGTAATTAAAGAGATGGAGGATAGTGGCCTTAAGCCTATTGCATTTGCTCATAGAAAAACACAGGTGCAAGCACTTGAGCAAGATGGATTGATCTTGTTAGGACTGATAGGTCTCAAACACACATGTCTGGAATCAACAAAATTAGCTTTGGAATATCTGAGAAATGCTGGAATGCAGATCAAATTGGTCTCAGAGGATGACATCATGGTAGTGAAAGACATAGCTTGTGAACTAGGAATAGAGGTGCCAGTAGATGGTATTGTGCTTGAAGGAAAAGAACTTCAAGATTTGAATGGCAGTGCTAGATTAGATAAGGTGGATCTAGCCCTTGTAATGGGGAGTTTCCGTCCTGAAGACAAGCTTCTCATGGTACAGTGCTTGCAAGAAAAAGGTCATGCGGTTGCATTCATTGGAAGGTTGACAACTAGTCATACTTCAGTTCTAAAGGTAGCTGATGTAGGGATAGTTGATAATTCTCTGAGCACAATAGTAGATAGAGAGAGTTCCGGTATATCTATCAAATGTTTCAGTGCATTGAAACCAATTGTGAGGGCTGGCAGAAGCAAATATCACTATATTCAGAAGTTCATTCAACTTCAGCTCACAATTAGCATATCAGGGTCACTCATAACCTTGATTACAACAATGTCCACAGGAGAATCCCCCCTAACAACAATCCAGTTGATCTGGGTGAATATGCTAATGTGCCTTCTAGGTGGCCTAATGATGGTAATGGAGTTGAATAGCGAGGAACAGCTTGCCAATCAACCATCTGATAGGAATCAGTCAATTATAACAAAAGAAATCTGGATAAACATAGTTATTCAGGTTTTATATCAGGCTTCTGTATCTATGATACTTGAATTTGGGGGACACGTTACTGACAGCCAAAAAGAAGTTAGGAAAACCATGATCTTCAACACATTCCTATTATGCCAGGTCTTCAATCAGCTCAACACCATGCATTTGTTGAAAAAGGAAGTTTTGAAGATTGTTCTTAAGAGCTACTATTTCTTGGTGGCTTTAGGTGCTTGTTTTGTTATGCAGGTGCTGGTGATTGAGTATGCAAAAGGCCTAGCAAATTGCATGTGGTTGAATGCTACTCAATGGGCTATCTGTGTCCTGGTTGGTGCTCTTTCATGGATATTTGAATGTGCCTTGAAGATTCTTCCTGTTATTCTCAGCACCAATTGTGCTTCTTCAGAATCAAATACTTCTTCTCCCTTTGGATTCTCCAGACGATCACGTTGGCTTTATCTCTCTTGGGGATTTCCATTTTTGGTGCTCCTTTTCTTCCCTGTACAATATTATATTTGACCAAATAGTGCAGACATTTCGATAGTGGCTAATGAACTTAACACGCCCATCGACTTAGTCATCTTCATGTAATATACCACTTTAGTGCATATAATCATTTGTAGGTAGTACCTTTGTATATATATTCTCCATGCAGAATAATCATTTGTTTATGTACTACCTTTGTATATAATATATTCATTCATTCCACCACTTCACATACATCATGTCAGTGACGTGTGAATATGTGAAGAAGGTAAATTTTAGTAGAATTTCTTGCTTCTGCCGATTTGCTCTATATCTCACTCTATTCTAGTTGTGTTCCTTAACTTTGGAAGTATGTTACCTGAATACAGGGTCAAGTATACACTGCTCCAGACGCTGGAATGCGTACTCAATGAAGAAAAAACTTTAGATCTAATAAATCCCAAGTCCTAACATTCCATCATCATTATTATTATTATTATTATTATTATTATTGAATCTAATCTTACATCCCGACACCGGTTCTCAAAGTTTTCAAGCCAAACTGGTCTATTAGCTTAGTTGTCCATGGTATAAAGTAATTGCAGAACTACTTTCAGGATATGAATTTCAATTGAGCTCCTACAAGAGCTAGTTACCTTCATGCTGTTATAGACAACTGTGCTTTTATACGGTGCTTGGATTATGTTGATTTTAATTGGAATAAATTACAGTTTCATCCTTTAACTTTGATCCATAAGTGGATTATATTTGAAAAGTTTTAAATCATTTTATGAACTTCACACTTCATGCGAAAAATACCTTCTATTTACGTTAAATATTTTATGAAATTGTCATGTACGTGACAACAAATAAAATTAGTGAAACTATTATAAATAAAGTCTTAATACAAAATTCAATACCCTTCTTTTTCATAACTTCTAATTATACTATAATTAAGAAAAATATCATGTTTAAGTAAAAAAAATGCGTAAGAAAAAAAGGATAACTTTAGTTTTTTTATCATTTTTTCAATTAATTATGTCAGTTGTTCACTTCATTTTTTTTAAATTATTATTTTATTGGAGGTTAAAATAGATTTTTGTTTTTCACTATTTTTGGTTTTTTTTAAACTTAAACTAAGGTGTTTTAATTTTTTCTCTTAATTATGCTAATTTTTCATTTAGATATAATTTTTTTCTTAATTATGATATTATTGAGGGTTAAAAAACCAATAATGTAATTTAGCAAGTGAACTTACGGAGGTCATTTATCCCTTGTCAAATCCTAAGATCTAATTCCCACATAAGCCAAATTGGTAATTTAGCAAGGATGAGCTTAACACCTTGTGTGGTTGAGGTTGAGGTTGAGGGTGAGGTGCTGGCAGCCGAGCCTCTGCGTGTTTGTGTTGGGCACCCTGATTTCTCTGTGGTTTCAGTGGCTGTTTTTTGTTACTTTCTCTAACTTCTTTGTAACAAGTGAAAAAAAAATTGTAATGGGCAATGGGGTTGCGCTGTAGCATCAGCCCAATCCAAACCCTCTTCCAAGTTTTAGTTTTTTCTTTCTTAGCTTTGCTGGAGCTGATTTATATGGCTTACATTCAGCCCGGCAAGTAGATCGCTGTATCCACATGGCAGAAGAAGAGCCACTTTATCAGTACAAAATCCACCACCAATGAGATGCTGCTGAGAGAATCCGGCTTCTCTCCAGCAGCAGATTTTCAACAATAATTTGGATTATTTATTATTTATTTAATGATTAATATTAAAAAATATTAATTTAATATTAAAAAATAATTTAATATTAAAAAATATATATATATTAACTATTAAATAAAAAATAAATAACTCAAATCACTGTTGCAACACCTCTAACAAGTAGAGAGAAGTTGAATTCGAGATAGATCCAACTTCTCTCCAGCGGTAAGACCTTTAACAGTAATTTAAATTATTTATTTTTTATTTAATGATTAATATTACAAAGGGAATGAAGTTGCGTTTTAATATTACAAAATATTTTAATATTAAAAATATATATATAAACCATTAAATAAAAAATAAATAACTCAAATCACTGCTGCAGCACCTCAGAGAAGCCGGATTCGAGATCCACATCCAAAATCCACGACCAATGAGATATAATATTTAAAGATATAATGAGATAAGCCTGCCCCACATGCATCTATCATTGCAAAAGGCCTGCAATTATTTTTGTTATTATAGTGATTAAAAATCATTAAACAAAGACTTTGACCATTGGAATTCATATCATTGATACGAGTGATAGTGAACTTCTACCGAAACCCGTCACCATATGCTTAATGATCCGCTCTGATTACTGAAGTTGCTGCTTTTGCTTCTACATCTACTTCTTGAGAGGTTGCAAACTTACATGTGATCGAACTTCTATTCTTCTTTTACTGCTTTTTGTTCTTTGGCCTTTTTCTTTGAAAAAAACCAAAAAAAAGAAGGAAAACACTGGAAAAAATAAAAAGAACTTCAAAACTGGGTGTGCCTCATAAGTAGAAGAGGCTTCAATAGCAACAATATTCTGAAGAAGAGGTAAGCTTTCGGATTTTGTTTATAGCTCAAGACTTGGTTCAATACCTCTCATACTTCTGCACTAGCTTCCTCTGCTTCTGGTCAGGGGTTGCTTAGTGTGGAAGTGCCTGTATTTGAATATTTCATTAATTTGAGTTTTCTGTTCTAATTCTCTTATTCCAAAAGGAATAGAGGAAAAAGAGTTCTCTGTGGAAAAGAGGAAAATTCATTCTAAAGTTATTTGCTCTGTCCTTTTTTAACTTTCAATTTTCGATTCTGATCTTGCATTGTTGACCTAGAAAAACAATACACAATAGTAAGATTATTTTCCCTACTAGCTAGCAAGAGCATAGCCGAATATTGAGTTTGAGTTTGCTGTTATCATGTGCTTGTTTGATCCTGTTGTAAATTCAACAAAAGTTATTTTTCAATTTTTTTTCTTTTGACTTTCTATTTGTTTCGAACAACACTTTTACTGAAGCGTTTTTTTTAATTATTTCTGAAAAATAGCAACATTTTTGCAGCATGGCGAGGAATGAGTGTACATAACATTTTTTTGGGTAAGGTGTACATAATTTCCTTTGGTAAAAAAAGGAGCAGGAAGGATAAGTTACTCCAATTCTATCCGATGAGGATGTCAATGATATACTTGTGATTATGGTCTATCCAGAGAATTACCTTCACAGAATTTCTACCCGTATGGAGGTGCCCTGAATGTACATAGTTTTATGTGTGCCTAGTATGAACACACACAAAATCTAATTATGCATATTTAGAAATGCAATTTTCAATAGTATATGTCATGTTAATCTTGTTAGTAGTAAATTAGAGCTTTGCAAATGAAAAACAGAGTCATAATATCAAGAAGGATAAAAGGAAGCTGTCTCGTCTTTTAAGGAAAACAAACTAGACTAATAGTGTTTCTTCCATTCTTAATTTATCCTTTGTAGCACATGTCTAACCTTGAGAAATTTTAGTATAAACCTGAAACACACATAACTATATTTGGCTAATCACATTATTAATTAATAGATAATTACTATAATTTTTTTGGCTAGTAGTATTTTATTTCATTATGGCATGAAGGAGAAGAATATGTTGAATTAGTCGTAAAATTCTTTAAGGAAAACAAAAATTGTGTTTCTTCCATTCTAAATTTGCCTTTATCAGCGCAAAACTGACCTTTCAATGACAGCTAGTCACATCCTAAGCTTGTTATCATATCTTTATACGCAATATTAACATTATTTGCACATTATTTCTCTTTCATCATTTTTACACTATTTCATTTATAAATAACAAAATAAGAAAAACGCACATCTTAACCCACTCTCTCCATCTTTCTTTTTCTAAACAATAAAGATATAAAAATGATGTAACAAAGATGTTGCGCAAATATCACCCCCGTATATGCAATATATATAGAATGGAAAGGAGTACATGTTTTTGTTTCTTTCTAATTAATTATGATTATTATTGCATGTTCATCTCTCTTCTATTCTGTTCAGGTTAATTAATTAAGTTGCATTTAGTGGAGAGAATAGATGGAGTGTCTTACGGGCTTGGCGTCATCGATTTCAAGTGATTTGGTGAAAGCAGGAGTACATCAATTACGCTATCCTTGCTGCTTCAACAATTTGGTTGAAGACCTTCAAAATCTAAAAGATAAATTGATTGCAACAAGAAATAGCGTCAATGATCGTGTTGAACATGCCAAGAAACAACCACGGAAGACTGCTGAAGTTGTTGATGCGTGGTTGAAGCAAGCTAACACTCTTATAGACAATGTGGAAGAGTTACTTAAAAAAGCGAGAACAAACAAGAATTGTTGTTTTGGGCACTTTCCAAATTGGATTTGGCTATACCGTCTGGGCAGGAAGTTAGTAAGGGAAAAAGAGGACGTTGAAAAATGCATTGAAGAAGGTAGTAAGTATATACAACTTCACTTCCAGGCATGCCAGATTCTCCTTCGGAAAAGTGTTTGAAATTTGACAGTAGACAATCTGCTTATGAGGAACTTATGGCGGCAGTGAAAGATGATGAGGTTAGCATGATTGGATTGTATGGGATGGGGGGTTGTGGTAAAACCACCTTGGCAATGGAACTTAGGAAGACAGCAGAAGCTGAGCATCTTTTTGATAAAGTGCTTTTTGTGCCTGTGTCTAGTACGGTACAAGTCCCAAGTATCCAAGATAAAATTGCAAGCGCGCTACAGTTGGAATTTCCAGAAAAGGAAGAAACGGAGAGAGCCCAACGCTTGTGCATCAGATTAACTCAAGAAAAGAGGATTCTTGTGATTCTGGATGATGTGTGGGAGAAGCTTGATTTTGGAGCCATCGGGATTCCCTCTAGTGTAAATCATAAGGGTTGCAAGGTTCTCATTACCACACGATCTGAAGACGTTTGTACTCTGATGGATTGCCAAACAAAGATTCAACTATCAATCTTAACTGATGAAGAAGGGTGGGCTCTTTTCCAAAAGCAAGCACACATATCTGAAGGCTCCCCTAATATCTTAAAGCAGTTGGGAAGACAAATTTCAAATGAATGCAAAGGACTCCCTGTTGCAATTGCAGCTGTGGCTAGCACTCTAAAAGGTAAGGTTGAAGTTAATTGGAAGGTTGCATTGGATAGATTGAAAATTTCTAAACCAGTGAATATTGAAAAAGGTTTGCAAAATCCTTACAAGTGCCTGCAGTTAAGCTATGATAATTTGGACATTGAAGAAGCCAAGTCACTTTTCTTGTTGTGTTCTGTATTCCCCGAAGATTCTGAAATTCCAATCGAATATGTAACCAGATTTGCAATAGGGCTAGGCCTAGTTGGAGAAGTTCGCTCGTATGAAGGGGCAAGGAACGAAGTGAGTGCAGCTAAAAATAAGCTCATAAGTTCTTGTTTGTTGTTAGATGCTGGGTTAGATGTTGATGAAGGAGAATGTGTCAAAATGCACGACTTAGTTCGCGATGTAGCCCACTGGATTGCAAAGAATGAGAATAAGGCGATCAAGTGTGCGTTGGAAAAGGATGTAATAGTGGAAGACAGTTCACCGACATATCTATGCTGTGAGGAATTTCCAAATGAATTGGATTGTTCCAATCTTGAGCTTCTGCTCGTAGAGACACATTTGGATGTATCGGATGAAATCTTCAAAGTAATGGCAAGGCTTAGAGTTTTGATTCTTCTCTCAACACGTGAGAGAAAATCATTGTCGATGATGTCATTCAAATCGTGTACGAATCTTCGTTGTCTATTCCTAGAAGGGTGGAAATTAGGTGACATCTCATTCATAGGAGATATGAAGAGGCTTGACAGTCTTAGATTGAAATATTGTTCATTCCTTGAATTACCGAGTGATGTTGTAGTTACACAACAGACAAACTTGAGATTGGTAAATTTGTCAGATTGTGACATGGAAAGGAATCCTTTTGAAGTGATTGGAAGACACCCACAACTGGAAGAATTATACATCAAAGATTCTCGATCAAAATGGGATTCTTACAATGAAAACTATGTTGAATTCTTCAAAAAATTTAGTGTCTCTGCATTGCGAAGGTATCAAATATATTTAGGAGCAAAACTTCGTGATGAAGAAGTTTCCAATTGTCACAGAGCTTTATTTCTTAGTTGTTTTGATACATCAGATGCAGCAGTTATGCATTTGGCTAAAAAAGCAGAGGCTCTGGGTATAGGAACTATTCAGGGAGGAGGTGCGAAAAATATTATCCCTGACATATTTGAAATAGAAGGAGGAGGTATGAATGAGTTGATTCACCTTTGCATAGCAGATTCGAAGGACATAGAGTGTTTGGTCGACGCTAGCAATCATTTGAGCCAGGTAGGAACTTTCTTCTCCATGTTGCTTACGTTAAGAATCAGGAGAATGGAGTATTTGGGAGCTTTATTCCGTGGTCGTTTGCCTACCAGTGGCCTTTTTGAGAAATTAGAGAAGTTACATATATATAAATGTCCAAAGCTGACATCTCTCTTCACACTTGCGGTTGCTCGAAGTCTGGTACAGTTGGGACAATTAGAAATATTATCATGTGATGGACTGAAGCATATAGTGTCATATGATGACACAGAGGAGATAAGTACAGATGATCACAGGTTGTTGTTCCCAAAATTAAAACAGCTCCAAGTCAGTGTCTGCAATCAGATGGAATACATAATCCCAGTCACTTTTGCTCAGGGCCTTCAACAATTGGAGAATTTGGAAATATCATCATGTGGTAGACTGAAGCATATACTGGCATACGATGACACAGAGGAGATAAGTACAGATGATCACAAGTTGTTGTTCCCAAAATTAAAACAGCTCCAAGTCAGTTTCTGCAATCAGATGGAATATATAATCCCAGTCACTTTTGCTCAGGGCCTTCAACAATTGGAGTCTTTGGAAATATCATCATGTGGTGGACTGAAGCATATACTGGCATACGATGACACAGAGGAGATAAGTACAGATGATCACAGGTTGTTGTTCCCAAAATTAAAACAGCTCCAAGTCAGTTTCTGCAATCAGATGGAATATATAATCCCAGTCACTTTTGCTCAGGGCCTTCAACAATTGGAGAATTTAAAAATATCATCATGTGGTAGACTGAAGCATATAGTGGCATATGATGACTCAGAGGAGATAAGTACAGATGATCACAGGTTGTTGTTCCCAAAATTAAAACAGCTCCAAGTCTTTTACTGCAATCAGATGGAATATATAATCCCAGTCACTTATGCTCAGGGCCTTCTACAATTGAAGTCTTTGGAAATTCACGTAGTCGGTCCTGAAATGAAATACGTATTCGGCCGACGCACACATGGAGATCAGAGTCAAAATGAACTCAAGATCGATCTTCCTGCCCTGGAATACCTAGGACTTGATTGGATGCCAAATATGATTAGCGTGTTCCCAGAAAATTGTCATGCAATGTGGCCATCTTTGCGTCAGTTTTATATGCAGGCTTGCCCAAAGTTTGACATCAATAATTTCATGGCTGGTTCGAAGGTGGGAAAACAGAGTGATCTCAGTACCACAAAGGTACAGCCCCTTCTCATGTTAATAGGCAAACCATTTATTATTTATTTAAATAAGTCTAAATTATGTTAGGTGGGTAATGGAATAATGTGTATGTGCTTAAAAGTCAAAACAACATGGGTTTTATTTATTTAATTGCACCTTCATGTCCTTTTTGATTTATTGTCATCCAAAATGATGGAGAACATAATTAAATGGCTTCTCAAATACAAATTGGAAGAAGAGGGAACGAGAGAGATGGCAGTTTTTGGCCGTGCGGTGCGGTTGGGTTGTGTGGCTGATTATGGAGGCTCTGCTCTGATATGTCTTGCAGGGACAGTGATTAGGACAGTTTTTACTTTTTATACATCAATAAAAATTAAAAATCGCTATTATATCGATTTTAATATTTTTTTCTATAATTATTATTTATTTTCATTTTTCGGTATACTCATTCTTTTTATACATTTGCTGTATATGTCTTACAGGATTTACAATCCCTGGCGTTGGTGGATCTACCTCAGATGACATATATTTGCGTGGGTTCCAAAAATTCTTTTACCTTCCAAAATCTCCAAACATTACGAATAATAAGATGTGAAAAATTAGAAGTAATCTTTCCTGCTTCTGTTGTAAGATGCCTACCAGAGTTGAAGAGTCTGGAGATAAGAGAATGCGAAGAATTAAAGCAGATCATTGAAGAGGATATGGAGAATCAGAAATTGGCAAATCTTCTTTCTCCACAGCCATGCTTCCCAAAGCTAGCAGCACTCGCCGTCCATAAGTGCCATAAGTTGAAACGTTTAATCTCTGTCTCTGCATCTAATGATCTTCCCAACATAGAGCTTCTGATCATAAATGGAGCCTCTGAGCTAGAAGAACTAATCGGATGTGAACAAGGACAAGGTGATGAGATAGGAGGAAAGGTGAAAGTTGAGCTTCCAAAACTGAAAGTTCTAATATTTAACCAATTGACAAGCCTTTGCCAAGGGATTGAATTGCAGACTGTAAGGCATTGTGTTGTCCACAATTGTCCAAAACTCTCTTTGACTTCAACTATTACTCTTCAGGAGTTCCGGGAAAATCTTCGTCACTGGATTCTGGAAGGTAAATATTATACATGCGTTGCATGATGGTTATACTTATAGGTAGTTACATATGGTACGATAGAATAATCGAATATAATTCCACATATGATTTCTCTATGATGGAGTCGGTTATGTTTTATTTTTGTTATTTTGCTCTAAATATGTATATAAAAAAATATAATTGTTAAAAAAAATTAACTTTTCAATTGATCATGTAAATTTTTCTATAGAATATATATTTGAAATAAGTCTCATGTCATGCGACTGGTTGTGCATTTACTACCACCCATGTTTGAGGCAAATCTTCCCTCACTTAGCAAACAATTTGAGTTTCTTATTTGCAGCCAAAGAAAATCATTAGAAGTTATGTACTTCATTCATATTTCCAACCAAACACTTTGATAGAAATACACTTTAGGATTTTCTTGAATAAACAAATTAAATTATTCTAAAATTTTAATTAAGCATAAAATCTCATGAATTTTTTTTAATATGTTTCTTCACGCAAGAGCTTTTAATTTTGAAACTTGAATAATTTAATTATGAAGAATGGAGTAATAAAGATTATGACCACTAAGACATAGAGTCACCATTTGAATGATAAACTATTTTTCTTATTTCGAAACTATGTAAATCGTATTATATCTTTAATTGTGGCAATAATAATCCACAATTCAAATTTGAAGTTGCATTTTTGTTCCTTTGAGTTTCACTGTCTAATGGAGTCCTTATTTTATATTTTTTTGTTATAGATTTTCAAATCATTGGCCTTAGCCACAGGGAGCTAGACAACATGTTTTTCAAGCTTGGAGGTTGAAGACTTTGGCTGATATGTTGTTGTTCCTTCGAAATGAGAGCGCCATTAGTGTTACTCCTGAGCGAGAAAAGAAGTTCCATAGACTATGCAATGAAGCTGTTCAACTTGGATTTGAGAGGTCATGGGTTGATGAAATGCGTCAACGTGTTAAGGTGAGGGATCCCATGGTGGACCATGCACAGGCACGACTCAGTGAGCTAACTCAAGAACTTGGCAAGATAAAGGGTGAAATTAACAGTCTTAATGACTTTCTTGATTCCCAGAAGAAATATTTTAATTTTCTGTGATTTGGATATTCCGTTATGATTGTGTTCATTTTTTCTTTCTCTTCATTTGAAACATTTATTGGTGTTATTTGCAATGCTTGTAAAAATGGGACATTCAGTTTCTGATTTTGCTTTCATTAATTGTTTCTTTGGCACAAGTAAAGCTACCTAGTTGTTTACCAAAAGAGAGCTGCTATATCATACTAAGCATTTTCGTAGAAATCTACACAAATGATGTGGCATAGTGAGTTACTATTTTTTCTCAAGAGTGACAAATACGAAAAAAAAAACCCAAATGTAAGTAATCTTTGCTCCTCTGACCAAAGCTACGGCACTACCTCATTGCTCGTCTAACCAACACGCAGGTGGCACTGATCGTTACCCGACCAAAGCACATACGGCAATGCTCGTTGCTCCCCCTGACCAAAACGCGGAGAGATCAGGCTCTGACTTCTCCACTTCTCTCTCTTCTCTTGACCCCATTCTCGATAATCCACAATTCACCAACTCTAGCTCTTCCAATTTTTAAGAGGAAGCATTCAACATTGTAAGTAATTTATTGCTAGTTCTACTATATTAAGCTTTGTTTTTGAAGTTCCATATTAATTCTAGAAGGATTTAATATTAAAAGTATCATTAAATTATTAAACTGTGTAGGATTCTCAACAAGATGTAACAATTTGTTAGGGCCTCATATAAAAAGGAGGTTGGAACTTAATGATCAAGCTGGGATTAACGTGAGTAAAAATTCTCGATCTCTAGTTATTGAAGCAAATGGGTATGAGCATCTTACATCTGAGGGAAAATATTATAGCAACTATATAGACAAAGTAAAAAAGTTATAACTCGGGACTAAAGAAGTTGAAGCAATTCAAAACTATTTTATGAGAATGCAAAATCAAAATAGTAAGTTTTATTATATAATAGATGTGGATGATAAAAGTCCATTATGAAATGTATTATACAAAGTGTAAGCCAGCATGTGAATATTTTAGAAATGTCATAACTTTTGACACCAAGGACTTCACTGATAAGTACGACATGCCTTTTGTTCCTTTTGTATCAATAATTTCAATAATTTTTCCTGCTTCTGTTTTAAGATGCCTACCAGAGTTGGAGCGTCTAGAGAAAAGAGAACGCAAAAAAATAAAGCAAATCATTGAAAAGGATATGGAGAATCAGAAATTGGCAAATCTTCTTTCTCCACAACCATGCTTCCCAAAGCTAGCAGCACTCATCGTCCATAAGTGCCACATGTTTAAACGTTTAATCTTTGTCTCTGCATCAAATGATCTTCCCAACATAGAGCTTCTGATCATAAATGGAGCCTCTGAGCTAGAAGAACTAATCAGATGTGAACAAGGACAAGGTGATGAGATAGGAGGAAAGGTGAAAATTGAGCTTCCAAAACTGAAACTTCTAATATTTAATCAATTGACAAGCCTTTGCGAAGGGATTGAATTGCAGACTGTAAGCGTGTTGTCCACAATTGTCCAAAACTCTCTTTGACTTCAACTACTACTCTTAAGAAGTTCTTGAGCAATCTTTGTAACTTGGATTTGGAAGGTAAATAATATACACGCGTTGAAATCAATGGCCTTGCCTCGTGGGAGCCATTCAACATGGTTAAGGAAGCTGCCACAGACTTTCCAGTTGGCCCTGAAGCTCAAAGAGCGTCAGCGAGTGAATAGCCTTCTTCACAAGTCAGTACCAATCGATTTATGCAAGCTCTTTCTAATTGAGAATAATCATAATATATCTATCGCTACCAACTAACCTACATCTTGTCACCGTTTGTTATGACTCAATTAATTAACCAAAAAACAATCATTGTCGCCTATAACTAATTTAATCAAACTTATTAACAAATTTAACTTATTGAGCTACTCTTTCTGTATCTTTTGTTGTTGCTCAGATTAATGAAAAATAAGAGAAGGAATTTGTTGGGAAAGTTCTCGGTTCAGAGAGATACCGGCTATAGCAACTTCACCAACAGATTCAGAACTAATTCAAAGGCCATGTCCAAGTCCCTTGGATATTCCTTGTTCACTGTTGTCTAAATATTTATATTTCAACTAAATACACACTCACCCATTCATTGCAATTTATCATTTGAAGATCGAGAATGAGCCAATAATTTCCTTACTAAGTTTGGCTTTGGAGGGCTACAGATTAGCCAACACTGGTGCCCATGGTCTTTTTTCTCAAGCTACATCCTCCATTAACTTTGTACCTATAAACCAGCTCCACTCATCAAACAGTTTGAGTTTCTTTCAAATTTCTGAAACGCCTACAATGTCCTGAAGAAAATGTTTGAAATCAATTTGAAATGAAAGGTTCCAAACTTCCAATCCTTCCTTAAGTCATGCCTAGGTCACAGGACATGCCACACGAGCAAGAAGCAACAATAAGAGATAACAACTGCCAATACCTGATATTAACTAGTTGGCATGAATGAAGAACATAGGAACAGAAGCAACACAGTCAGCAAGAACAAATGTAACAACCGACCATATGGAAATAAGATCAAATATTTAGATTCCCTAATTGGGGTACTCAAGTTATATTATAGTCTAACATTATTTTTCCCCATCGTGTAAACGGCTAGTCCATCCTCACGGCTACTGACTATAAACTTACAACTTTCAAGAGGGCTTATGCTTTGAAGTAACAGTTCCTGCTGTTGCCTGAGTGATACCGGGCTTGGTAAAACAAGTGGTATATAGGAACTGTTTATGAGCCCCTACATGGTTGCAAACAAGACGAAGCTTCTGCCTCTCTCTCATCCATCTCAATACTATTTTCATATGATTCTTGCTCGTCAAATCTTTCAATCCAACTTCCTGAAAATATTGAAAATGACGATCACTCAATAAGTCAATACAAATCTATAAAATTCATACCCATTCCAGAATTCTGCGTGACTATGTCCCTGTAAAACAGTGTGATACAGGTAATAACAATAACAATACTAGTACCTTGACACGCTCCCAGGTGTTAACAACGGTAATGGGACCATGCTCCTTCACAATATCAAAGAGGACCCTTGTGATTGTGTTCCTCTGCTCTGGCGGCGTTTTGAGCATTATGGGTCCCATCTTGGGCTTCGATTTCTTCACTAAACATCTAATTGCCGTCCCAAACATATCGCCTTGTTTTGTTTGTCACCTGAAACTGAAAATGAAACAAACCCAAATTCATTTTTAATTCTACAAAGATATCATATAAATTTTTATATCTATGAATGAATGGACACATTTTCTAATGTCTGCAACTGCAACTGCAACTCTTCCTTTGCTTTCCTCTTCTTCGCTGTTTCCATCCGACTGATAGCTGATTAGATTAGGGTGGACGGAAATGTTCCGAATTTAATAGTGGGCTGGGCGGGCGGGTGGGCTAGGTAATTGGCATGGTTTTATTATTAGGGTGGATTTGTGTATGTTTCGAACTTTGAAGAAATACCTGACCCACAAAAAAAAAAAAGAACTTTGAAGTGATACGCTAAGAGCCTTCATATCATCATATTATTAAGTGGAACATTTCATTAGTCCAAAAATTCCAGTGTTTAGATGGAGAAAGAAATCTATGTTATCATGTTTTTCTTTTCTTCACTTTGATTTGAGAGAGAAATATTTTGTTGAGGAAATGAAGCTTGCTAAAATAAATGGCACGGGAGCCAAACAAAGTCCAGTGTTGTGTTAAAACCTAAATCTTATTTTACTCTTTTTTTATAATCTCCCAATATCCGGAAGTCATATTATGTTCCGACTAATCTTAAGTCAAGTCAAGTCAGATTACAAAAGGTGTAAAGCTCTCTTGGCACTAATTTTTTCATTCATAAGACTTGAATTCAAGATATTGCTTAAAAGAAAAATAAGTGTTGAATCACTTGATCCAACTAAGTATTGGTTAAATCTTATTTTATTTCAGAAGTAATTGGATGCAAGACACAATATCAGTTGGAATTTAAATTATAAATGAATTTCTGCATAGTCACTTGGGCTAATGTCCCGTCTTGTTATTAAAATAAAAAAAAATAAAAAAATTATATAATATCAAAGATTTTTATTTCAAGTAAAAATATTTAGTTAAGTTATTGATATGTTTTAATCTTTTTTACCTTTATTATTTTATTTAGAAATGGGAAACCGTCATTGTGCTAGCTTATAGATGATCAAACCAACCTGGGGCTTACATTTTATACTGTAACGCCCTTCCTATTATTACTAATAGTGTATCTGGATTTACACCATAGCAACAATAGCAAGCACAGCACTTAACTTACCTCTTTAAAAACTTCAAATTTAAATTTCAGGAATTGTTTTCAAATGCCATTACCATAATACTAATTTCCTACAATGATTCAAATATTTTCTCAAGTCACAATATAACATACAAGTTCAATTCAAACTTACTCCCTACCCGGAGTATATTCAAGATTACTCCCTGTCGGAGTATATTCAAACTCAAGCACAAATTACTATTCTAGCTCAACCTTAAAGAATTAAGGGAGCAATGCAAATTCAAAGTGCTTGATTCAACTATGCAATGAAGAAGCAATACAAATTCACATTCAAACTCAACTTAACAATTCAAGGAGCAACACAATTTCTATTGCACATCTAATGCACAATTTTATATTGTCCATTACATTTCAAAACTCTTAACAAGTAAACTTTATCAATGACATTTACGCATCAGACCTTTAAGTATTGGTTGCAATATTGTATTGCCATTTTAAATTAACATCTAACATCAATACATGGTACTTATGGACACAAATTCTGGTCACTAATGCAGCCACTTCCGTGCCCTTTTTCATCCTTATTCAAGCAACATTTTCATGCACAAAACATCATTACTTTGGTCACAAATGGGAAGCATGCTACCAAGGCCAATACAGCACTTTCAAGTCACAAATTCTCATACTAAAAGCAACACAATTCCAGACAAAACTGGGCAGCACTCTGCCTTAACTTTTATACACCATTCTAGTTAAAAAATTTAAGCACAAATGCTTCACAAAATGCTGTCAAAACTAGGCAGTTTTCTGCCATGAATTCTAACCACCATTCAAGTTGCAAATTCACGCACAAATGCTTCACAAAATTCTGTCAAACTGGGCAGATTACTACCATGGGTTTCAACCATGTTTTTGGCCAAAATATCAGGCACAATGACAACATAATTCTAGTCTCAATGAGGCAGCACTCTGCCATAGCATTTCCAACCTTTTTAAGCCACCATTTCACACCTCACAAGTAATACAATGTTGGTTAAATCTGGGCAGCATTCTGCCTTCACTTTCTTTCACAAATCAAACCACAATTCCAATCAATTAAGCATCCCAATTTCTGCCCAAAAACAAGACAGCTTGCCGTGGCTATTGTCCAAACTTTGTTTGGACAAAAACTCCATTAAAACATTCTCACATTCGATATACATCCAAAAGAAGATGAACTACAAATTTGGAAGTAAGGAACTTGGTTTGACTGTGTGATAACCAAGCAATAACAAAATAAATTTTCATACTTCTCATCATTTCTAACATCACAAGTTTAATTTAAAAATCAATAGAAGAAGACAAATAAATTCAAGCCATGAAACACTACTATGCCCTATATTGACCGTAGCCTCCACATATGTAGAAACCAGAATCTTTGTTTCAAATTCAATGGGAAAAATAAGAGTAATTTGAGGGCAAAACCCCTACCTCAAATCCCTAGCTTGTTTCCTTGATTTTCTTCCTTTTTCCTTCACTTTCTCCTCCCGTTTTCTCTCCTTTGTGAGCTCGTTGCTGATTGTGCTCTGTTTTTGCCTCTGTTTTTAGAGGTAAAACCGTGTGATAAAAGGACAAGGAACAATGGAGGACAAGGGTTAAGGTGGATGGAAATATAAGAGTGAAAATGAAAGACAAAGAATGGAGAAATGAGGATTTTCTTCCTCCGTTTCTGCTCTAAAATTTGGCCGCTGGAGAACGTGAAAAGGAAGAATCTGGCTTCTCTCCAGCTGCTGGAGGTCCAGCAGCTGGAGTCTGGACCGTTGGATGAAAATCCAACGGTTCAGTTTTTTTTCATATTAAAAAAAATTAATATTAAATTAATAGTTTTTAATAGATGAAAAATGAATAATTTAGATTACTGCTGGAGGTTGCTGTACCTCCGACAACTGGAGAAAAGCTGGATTCGAAAAGAAATGACAAAAAGGAAAGAATATGATTAAGAAGTATCTAGATAAAGATAATATAACTAAAAAATATTTTATACTGATACTTGAGATAGCTTTTAAATATCCACAAGTCTTATAAAATATTTTAAGATTTAACTTAATTATTAGATTTATTTTTTTTAATTTTATATATACGGTTATTTGTTGGGTAAATTGTATTATTCTTTTTAAATTAAATTGAATCTATAAAATAAGTAAATATGTCTGTTTTAAATTATTTTTTATACCAAAATATTTTTTATATTCTACTTGCCATTGCTATAAAATTTTATAATTTTTTTAGCTACTCAACTGTGTCGATTATTTCTCAAAGAATATCCATTAAGATATTAAACTTGCTCTGATGTTTCTCTAACATTTTTTACAATTCTTATTAATGGTTTTTAGTTAGAAAATAAATTTTTTATATTTATTTCTATCATATCAATTGATTTTGTAGATATCTTAATTATTATCTTTTATTTAGTATTATAGAATTACGTTCAAGTTAGTTTAGAAAATTATCCAAATTAACAGATAATTTTTATCAATATTATTGAACTTTTATAACTTTGATTAGGGCTAATAAGTTAGGGAGGATATTACGTATACATAATAGCCAAACAATATTATAAGTTTAATTTAAATGTATTATCAGTGTAATAAAATTTACATTATCAATTAATCATATATCATTCTATATGTAATTTTTTAGATAATTATTGTACATTCAAATATTTTTATGACATAAAAATACATAATTAAATGATAATAATTTTTTTACACACATTTAAATTAAATCCAAATATTATTTAGATGTTTAAGCTATAAATAATTATAATTATAGGATACATCATCAATTAAATTATAGGATACCTCGATATTACTTATATAAAAGCTGCAGCCATGCAACCCAAAAAAATAAATAAAATAAAATAAACGACATCATTATTCGTTCAACTAAAATATTTTAATTTTATTCAATTATCTCACAAGCCCATTCTGTATTTTATGAGAAAACTATAGTTACATAGTTACATACAATCTAATTTAATATTTTTCTCACATAAATATATAGTATAAATACAATGTACATATTTTAAATGTATAAAAAATTATTTTCCTAAAATAAAAGCTATAACCATGAATCACCATCTACAAAATTTGTGCATCAAGAAGTAACCATCTCAATTTAGTGTGATGACTGTGATCACAATATTTAGGTGCTTATTGTTCAACAATAACTAACTAGAAATTTTAGCATGCCTATGGAGGACAATTAATGCATGCTCCATACATGATCTCAACCATTGATTTTAAATAAATTTACATTAATTTTAAGTTATTAATTTATCTCGAAGAATTTGTTCTTTTAGATAGGGAAATTAATTTCTTTGTCTGTTGTGACTTACTCTGCATACGTGAACGTGATATTATAAATAAAGAGACGGCTGAAAAAGATCAAGCAGCATTCAGAAGTGAGGTTTCATTAGTCAATGGTTCCAATCAAACTTTGCTGGGTAACATAGCTGGATCATTACATGAACACAACCAACTTGGAAGTGGAGCCACTGAATCACACGAGGTCTTTACATCAAAGAGGAAAAACAGAGGGACACGAGACTCACAATCATTGGAGCAATTGTCATCCATTCCTTTTGTGACATGGTGCAAAACAGGCGCGCGTAGTGGCTCGCGCTTGGACGATGGCATGGTGGTCAATGGCTGGTCTAATTCTCCTCTCTCTACCAATCTCAGCCATGGATTATCAGTCTTCACTCCCAGACCAGGTCCTCGAGAATGTTCTCGAGAACGTGCTCCATTTCCTGACGTCACATCGAGACTGGAACGCCGCCTCATTGGTGTGCCAGTCGTTGTGGCGCATGGAGGCCCTCAACCGATCCGAGCTCTTCATTGGCAACTGCTACGCCGTGTCATCTTGTCGTGCCACCGCCTAGTTGATTGCTGGAAGAAAGAGAAGCAAATTAGGATTTGTCAATCAGGTTGCCGGTTGCTCAATCTAACCATTCAGGTAAGTTTTTAATTATAAATGAATAGCTCAGATGCAAGGTGCATGATGCACCATAATTTCAAGGGTGCATAGTAGAAATTGCCTCAGAACTAGATATTGTTAGTTGAAGAAGGGAGAATGAAGTTTATATATCAATAAAGTTAACTTACTAAGCAACATGCCTTTTGTCATTGCACAGAGTATTGAAGGGATAGAGATGGCCATTATTGGAAAATTTCCACCAAACAGTGAAACCAACGATACCAACTTCTGGTTCAGAACTAAGAAGGCCATCTCCAACTTCCTTTTCTTCAGCAACTCCTCTATATAAAATATACTCGTGTGTAACTTTTTGTATTTTTTTTTACATCAAAATTATTACTCTTATTTTGTCTATTATTACCTTTTTTCACCTAATTTTTTTTATCTACCTAAAATGTCCTTTTTTAATAATTAAGTTTGTAAAAAAAATTAAGTTAAATTAATTGTTTATTAACATTCCTATATATATCAAAATTTATAATTAAGAATTATAATATTCTCTCTATCTACTTTTATCTGTTCGTTAAGATTAATACACCCAAAAGAAAGTTATTAAATATGTTGAATGATAATAAAAAATAATTTAAAATAATTAAATTATTATTTCTCTTAATTAATTAATATTTTCTCTTTCTTCTTCCATCTTGATTAATGTCACATTCTCTCTTCTTTTTTTTCACTCCGTTGATAGCAAAAGACACTTATTCCACAAATTGAATAGAGTATTTGATTTTAAAAAATTATAAAAATTAATTGATATGTATTTATTGAATTTAGTAAAGATAATAAAAGATAATGGTAAAGTTAAAAAAATTAATAAATATTATTTAATTTTCTAAATGAACAGATAATGTTAGATAAATTAAAATTTTTAAATGAATAAATAAAAGGGCACTGAGAGAATAATTAATTTTCAATATAAAAATCACATCATAATGATAATAGTAGCCTTATTTTTTTCTTTTTCATTTCAAAGTGCCTTAAGCCCATATAATAAAACTAGAGTTACTAAACACTATAATACTAGCTAACCAAACAAAATTTAAAAGAAAATAAAGTGATATACATTGTTAATGTAAATTTTTTTTACACTTTCATTCAATTATAAATTATTATATCATAAAAAATATTTAACTCTCATAATAATTATCTTAAAAGTCATGTATGTGTTGATATATAATTGACTAATAGTGTAAAAAACTTTACACTAAATTTATACATCAAAAGTAAACTCAATTTTTAAA
Source organism: Ormosia semicastrata (assembly GCA_029884595.1). Lineage (NCBI taxonomy): Eukaryota > Viridiplantae > Streptophyta > Magnoliopsida > Fabales > Fabaceae > Ormosia > Ormosia semicastrata. The sequence continues at coordinate 3,370,955 of JAQQTO010000026.1, read as the reverse complement.
TTTAGTATAAGAATTGTACTCTTTCGGTTATACTTGAACTATATTTTTAATGAATAGAGAGAATTGAATAATATTATCTATCTATATTATTATAAAAAGGATTTCTCACCTTGATGTCTTATTTTTGTCTTTTTAATTATTATTATTAATAATTGATTTAATGATTTAAAAAATATAAAAGATAACTTAAGCATTTAAAAATTTAAAGGTAAACATAAAAAGGAAGAAGTTTTAAATATTTTTTACTATCCAAATACATTTGTCTTCAAAGATTTTAAATTTTGTACTATATAATTATAATTCAAATTAAATAATATTTCTTATTATTATTTATTTTTATTTTCATATAAGAAAAGGCACAAATTGACGGTCAATGCGTTAATAATAATAATAATAATAATAATATAAAGAGAATGTACTTACCTTCATATCTAAATATGTGTCATTTTGACATAAAATAACATGTTTAAAAATTTGTCATGTAACAAATACATGATCCTAATGATTGTCATATTATTCCTATGTTACACTTTAAAAGAAAAGTGTACATGTGACATCACAATAACATGTTTACTATGTATGTATTACCTTAAATTAATTAATTATATTTTTAAATTACTATATTATTTAGAAATTTTCAATATATATATATATTATATTGGAGTGAGAAATTTGTATGAAAATATAGTAAAATTAATTAAATATAATTTATTAGGAGGAAATTACGAATTTATTAAGTATTTTTTTAAATTAAGAAAATATAGTAAATTTTTTTGGTATACTCTTAATAATAAGTTAATAAAACATCCAAATAAATCAACATATAAAAATTAAGATTAAAAAATTATAAAATCAAAATTTGAAATTATATAAAAACTATATAAACTAATTATTTATTGAGAGATCATATAAAAAATATTCATTAAGAAGAGTTACATAGTTCGATTAACATAACATGGGAAGAACCAGTTAACAAAAACAAAAAAATAAAAAATGTTTTGAGTAAGTCTTACTTGTAAATTACACTAATTATAACTTAATTAAATTTATTTAAATCATTCAAAATATCATATATCTAGATTAAATATATATTTTTCTTATTTATTTTAATATTTTTTAATTTATCTTGTACATTATACAAGTACAAAACACTAGTATTTGATAAAGAGGTGTATTTAATCTTACTCTTTAAATTGAAAAGTAAAGATAAGAAAATTATAATTCTTTTTTTTTATAAAATACACATATTTTCTCTCATTTTATTTTTTACAAAAAATTTGTTAGTTGTGTTTCGATTTTTATTTTTTTAAAATTCAAAGCATATAGTCAAATCTTCTTTCTTAGTTAAATGAATTATTTGACTCAATTATTTTTAATAAAACGTAAGTTAGCCTAAACTATTACATAAGGGACAATTTAGGGTAACAATAAACAGTCCTTAAATATTACACCTTCTTCTTTAAGTAAAATAAAAAGGAAAAAACACTCTTTTCAACCCATAGGCTCTGTTAGTTTGTTTTCTGTACAGGCCTTATTCTCTTGTTCTTTCATTTCCAAAAAAGAAAGGTGTAAAGATCTGAGGTATACAAAGGATGTGTAAATAACATTTATAGTTTATTAATTACTGTGCTTAAAAACTAATTTGGGATATATAGTAAGACTAATGCCATTCATGCTCGTTCAATATTTCAAATTGAAGTTGGTGGATCAAGAATCAATCAGTAAACCAAGTTTTCTGGACCAACGACATGAGCATGGAGAAACAATAGTAACCACTGAAGTTGCTCAAATAACTATTATTCCACCTCATGATGAACATTACATTATAAAAGAGTGGTCCTTTCAAAGGCATAATTTCAAAACAGCTCAAACATATTCTACCTTTTGTGATATAGAATTGACAACAAAATAAAAGAAACCGTTCAAGAGGGTTCTACATCAGAGGACGCGCTACGAAAGCAGCTTTGTCAGCTGATGTAGAAGGCGTTAGCTTGGGTGTTGTTGTTGCTGCTCACACCCGAGTACTCTTGTGGTGGGAACATGCTTTTACAAGATTCCTAGGTTGTTGAACAAGTTGATAAATCGAATGAAGGCGAGATAGAAACTTCGCCATGTCAAAAGATTCAGAATGTTGATGACAGTATCCAAAAGGTGCCTAACTTGATGGATCAAAAAGGTGAAATAGGTGTTGTTTCTAATGACAGCATTGTCGCTCAAACAAATGAAGAACTAGAGAAGGAATTTATCGGAAAAGTTTCCATTTTAGAGACACCAGCTATAGCAACTTCATTAACAAATTCAGAACTGGTTGAGAGTCCATCTCCAAGTCCCGTGGATGTTCCTTTACATAAAACATACTCAAATGTGAGTCTACTATAGCCTCTTCTCAGTATTGGAGGAAATGAATGTCTTAAGACTAATGCTTTTACACTAATTTATTACTTCATTTTGGAGTTGGTGGACGGACAATCACTGGGTGAACCATTTTAAAGAACCAAGAAACAAAAGACTCTTGGAGAAGCTGAAAGTACCATTGAAATTCCTCAGGTAAATAATGTAGTACCACCTAACTATGTATATACATAAACAACAACAAAGTCTTTTTCTCTTAGATGGGGTTAGTTACATAGATCAAACGACGTTATTGTCAAGTCAATGTGTTCTGTCATAAACATCTTCACTAATTATGTCTTAAGTTGGTAGGTCTCTTTGTATGTGTTGTCCAGAAAGAGGAGAACTCAATGATTATTCATTCGTCGGAACCATAAATATATATTATAAAAATATAATTGGAAAAAATAGTTGATGTAGAAACAAGAGACCGAGAACAACAACAACAACTAAGTCTTTTCTCACTAGGTGAGGTCAATTACATGGATCAAACAATGTCATTGTACCCTATCATAAATCAAGTCTTCAGAAATGTCATACAAATCTAAATCTTTTTTAATCATTTCACCTATAATCTTTCTTGGTCTCCCTCTATCTCTAGCTATTGAGTTATCCTCCACCTGATCTACTCTTCTTACAGGGGCTTCTAAGGGTCTTCTCCTTACATGTCCAAACCACCTAAGGCGAGATTCTCCAATCTTTTCCACAATAGGTGCTACCCCTACTTTCTCTCTAATGCATTCATTCTTAATCATATCTTGTCTTGTTTGACCACACATCTAGCGCAACATCCTCATCTCAATGACACTGATCTTATGCTCTTACTGACTTTTTATCGCCCAACATTCAATACTATACAACATCGCGGGTCTTATAACTATACGGTAAAATTTACCCTTAAGTTTGAAAGACATTTTTCTATCACAAATAACTCCTGAAGTAATCATTCATTTCATCCATCCAGGTTTGAATCCTATGGTTTACATCTCCTTTTATCTCTCCGTCATTTTGTATGATAGATCCAAAATATCTAAACCGTGTGACTTGTGGTATGATATTGTCTCCAATTTTCACCATTAAGTTAGTATTAACACGCTTCTTACTGAACTTACATTCCATATACTTCGTTTTACTCCTACTTTGACAGAAACCATGTTCTTCCAAAGCTCGTCTCTATAGCTCTAGCTTCCCATTTGTTTCCTTTCTCTACTCTTCAACTAAGACTATATCATTTGTAAAAAGCATGCATTGTGGCACCAGCTCTTGGATATGTGCAATAAGCACATCCAAGGCCAAGGTAAAATGATAAGGACTCAAAGTTGATCATTGGTATAGTCCTATAGTTATATGAAAATATTATGTGACCCCATCCTGTGTTTTTACAGTAGTTTTAGCTCCATCATACATATCTTGGATTGCTTAAATATAAGCGATACGAATTCTTTTCTTCTCTAGAACCTTCCATAAGACCTCTCTCGGTACCCTATCATAAGCTTTTCCCAAATCAATGAAAATCATGTATAGGTATTTTTGCTTCCTCTAGTACCTCTCCATCAATCTTTGTAGAAAATGCTTCTATGGTTGACCTCCCAGGCATAAAACTAAATTGATTCTCTAAAATATGAGTCTCTTTTCTTAAACTTTGTTTAATTACTCTTTCCCATAACTTCATGGTATGACTCATGAGCTTAATCCCTCTGTAATTTGCATAGTTTTGTATATCTCCCTTATTCTTATAGATAGAGATTAAAGTGTTTCTCTTCATTCATCTGGCATTTTATTAAACCTCATTATCTCGTTAAACAGCTTTGTGAGCCAGGTTATACATTTATCTCCTAGACACTTTCATACCTCAATAGGTATATTATCCAGTCCTACTATTTTTCCATTATTCACCCTCTCCAATACTTCTTTTACCTCAAACTCATGAATTCTATGATAAAATGCTTTATTTTGGTCCTCCTCTCTAGTGTTTAAAATGTATGAATCCCCTAATATCACATATCCCTCATTAAATAACTTGTGAAAATAACTCTTCCATCGATCATTAATGTCTTATTCCATAACCAAGACTTTAGCATCTTCATTCTTAATGCATTTTACTTGATCCAAGTCTCTTGTCTTCTTTTCCCTACTTTTAGCAAGCCTGTAAATATTCATTTCTCCGTCTTTGGTGCCCAAAGATTGATATAACTCGTTGAACGCTTTATCTTTCACCTCTCTCACCGCTTTCTTAATATCTTTTTTAGTTGTCTTATATTTTTCTCAATTTTCATCGTTTTTACACACGTGTCAAGCTTTATAACATTGTCTTTTAATCTTAACCTTATCTTGTTCATTTGCGTTCCACCACCAAGATTCTTTATCCTTGGGTCCAAAGCCTCTTGATTCACCAAGTATCTTTTTTGCTACCTTCCTAATCCCTTTAGTCATCTCATCCTACATATCATTAGTACTCCCTTGTACTTCCTAAATCTCGTCCTCCATAATCCTCATCTAAAAGAACATTTATTTTCTTCCCTTTAGTTGTCTCCATTTGATCCTTGAGACTCTGTCTTAACAATTTCTCATTACTCTCATCTTAACTCGTACATTCATAACTAAAATCCTGTGTTTGGTAGTCTCTAGGGATGACTTTATAATCCATGGAAAGCTTTCTATCAAATTTTCTTATTAGCAAAAAATTAATTTGAGAGTAAGAACTCTCGCTTCTGTATGTGATAAGATGCTCTTTTTGCTTGTTAAAACAAGTGTTAGTTATTATAAAATCAAAAGTTACCAAAAATTCTAGAATCGTTTTACCCTCTGCATTAACTACTCCTAGACCATACTCCTATGCAAACCCTCATATCCCCTAGATTCGCTCCTCACATAACTATTTAGGTCTCCTCCTAAAAAAAAATTCTCTCCTATTGGTATTCCCTTAACTAAACATTCTAAATCCTTCCAAAATTTTATCTTGTAGTACCCGTTTAACTCTACTTAGGGTGCATACGCACTGATAACATTAAAAGTTTCTTATTCCACAACAAACTTCAAAGCTATGGTCTTATCTTCGAGCCTTCTCACATCCACAACATTATTATTCAAATTCTTATATACTATTATGCCTAACACATTTTTAGATTTTACCTTACCGGTGTATCAAAACTTAAAACCCAAAGTGTCGAGTTCTTTTACCTTTTCTCTAACCCACTTAATTTCTTGTAGGCACATAAAATTAATCATCATCCTAATCATGGTGTCAACTATTTCTATTGATTTACCTATAAGTGTATTTATATTCCAAGTTCCAAAATGCAATCACATCATTTGTCTATGTCATAGAGATTCGACTACGTTTTACGTTAGTTGTCGACTGCCTAATACAACCCTCATCTTTTATCCGGGCTTGGGACCGATTATGTAAGAATTTGCAACAATACTCAATATAGACAGAGTTAAACAAGAGACCGAGAACACTGAAAAAAATTCATGATAATCTGTTTTTTTTTTGGTATAACAATAATCTTTTATTTATAGAAAAGAGATACGGACAAAACAAACCCAAAGAAATATTTTTAAACCTACCAATATAATAAACTTATATTATCACATCCTAAAAACGAACACTAAAACTAGATTTAAATAACAATTATATAGGTAAGCTAAAATCCTTAATTATCATAAATAAAAATAACACAAATTATCCTAAATTAATATGCTTATCCATTTTGCATCAATAAGTAGTATTACAAGTATATCTTAGAAATAGACTTCATGTTTGCAACTTATTTACCTTTTTGCTACAGTGTCTCAAAGAAACAGAGGATCAAAGTATTCAACAGGGTTCTAGATCAGAGAAAACCGTAACAACAACTTTGTCCACTAATCCAGAAACAAGGAACTTGTCATCAGGACCATTACTTGCTCCTCTTCAAAAGGTATCCCGCTGATATGCTTATTGTCATTTTCAAAAAAGGAATGGATGTATACTCCAAAGATAGGTGTTGAAGAAGGAAGTACATCAAAGAATGGCAAGATAGTAGCTTCGTCAACTCATTCAGAACCAGCTAGCTCACAGTCAGGCCCATTAGTTACTTCTCAGCGTAAATTTTTTGAATATGTTATCATCACAATCATAATTTAACTTCTTATACTTCTATCCGAAGTTGCAGGAAAAAAATGTTGCTTTTCAATGATTGTGGCTTAATGCTAATGCTTTTCCTGTTATTCTTTTCTTCTTATTCTTCCCAGAGTGAAATCAGGCTCAGCCAAATTGAGGTATACACTGATAAAGAAAGTGAAGGCCATCCTATAAATATTTAAGACTTCGGGGATGATGGTGATGGCCAAATACTCACACCTTATCGCTGCAGTTGTAACTCTATCAGATGGACTTAAAGCTATAATAGACTCTTCGCAACAAGAATTCCCGAGCATTCTATGTTCCTTCAAGCAAGCCTTTGCTTCCACCAACAAATTTGCAATGCTTGAAGTAAAAGAGAAATCTATCAAGGAGGAACTGGCTCGTCGAAATGAGGTAGCAATTACTATTGTCTCCAAAATTTCCATGGCAAAGAATTTATGCATGAAGCTCAACAGAAGGAAGGAATTTTGAAGGAACGGATAATTAGGTTGGAGAAAGAAATAAAAGATGGTGAGGCTGATCTATCATCACTTCAAGAGGAAAAGAAGAAATTTGTTGCAGAAACTATAGGGTACAAAAACGAGTTTGAAACTGTGCGGAAAGACAAGCCTCAAATGGCGGAAGATCAAAGAAAAGCTCGGCAAGAATTATTTGAGGTTGATTATAAATGGTCAGCTCTATGTAGCCAATTTGAGCACAACTGCATTGCTGCTAGAAATCCCACTTGAGATTTTTTTTTTTTTTTGCTTTTTTAAATGAGCATCCTTATTAAGTTTTGGAGGGTACTATGTTATTAATTCTTCACTCAAATTTTATGTCGATTAATTCTTAACACCAGCAATGGAAGACATGTAGCTACTATATTGTTCAGTCTTTTGTTTCAGGTGGTGTATCCTTCGAAATGGCTTCTATTATGGAAAATTTTCACTTAGCTTGGTCTTCCTCCTCTTCTTTGTGAATTGAAATAAATGTAAACAATGAGCAGGTGTTTTCTTTTGCTAATAAACGCATGCAGTAACAGTCGTTGTTTGCATAAGACCTATTGGCGTAAATCTTTGCCGCTCAAAAACATGACAATTTTAAGTGATAGGTGTGTAACCTGAATTGAATGCAATTAATTTATTTCCCCTTAGATTTAAGTGGTTACAGAATATTGGTTAACTAAGGCTAAATTTTGCCATTCTTCAATATTTATTACATGGGACATGGCATATATTGGTTAAACATAGCATCAACCATCACTATTGTCTTTTGTCTTTAGTGGTAAGGTCAGTACGGAAGAGGTCAATTTTTGGAGGGATTCAAGCTAGCAAGAACAAGAAGTCTTGTTCACTTGGCCCAAAATGGGACAGATTCAAAATGCATTAAAACTAGTTGAGCCACAGCAATTCTTTCTTATTACACAATGTTGTTTCAATTTCTCAAATTAGACACATTGAATACAAGTTGACTCAATAAATTAAAGAGATGTTATAATGTTTGCCTTAATCAGTTGTCCCTAAACAACCTGAGAACTGGTTCCCACATGGGTATCACAGGAGGCAAGGCTTGAAGGAGCTAAAGTTAGCTCCAAGTGTTACCACTTCAGCTGACGTGCGTTGTGGTTGCAAGAAAACAGGAAGGCCAAAACTCAAGGCAAGGCCTGCTGTTTCTGTTTTAAATTAATTGGTTGCATTCTCATTTTGAAGCAGGATAAGTGGATAAAAAGCAGAGATTTTTCTAATGACAAGTAGAGAATTCAGTAGTTGATGGTTTTGCTGCTAAATCTTTTTTTTTTTTTTGGGTAACATACTAAATCATTGATTTTGTGGTTAGGCAACTAAGGCAAGTATGGATATGCTAAGCTTTTTGCCAAATGCAAGTCCCAATTGAATATGTCATTGAACAAATCTCCAACAACCAGTATGCTACTACTACCTACTGCTGGGAGAAAGGATTATCCTCAGCCAACAAATTGCTTGTTAAGTTTGGCCTTGGTGGGCTACAGATTAGCTAACACTGGTGCCCATGGTCTTTTTCTCAAGGTACTTCCTCCAATAACTTTGTACCTACAAACCAGCTCCACTCATGCAACAGTTTAAGTTTCTTTTAAATTTTTGAAACGCCTATTATGTCCTGAAGAAAATGTTTGAAATCAATTTGAAACGAAAGGTCCCAAACTTCCAATCCTTCCATATCTCAAGTCATGCCTAGGTCACAGGACATACCACACGAGCAAGGAGCAATAATAAGAGACAACAACTGCCAATACCTGATAGTAACAACTAGTTGGCATGAATGAAGAACATAGGAACAGAAGCAACACAGTCAGCAAGAACAAATGTAACAACCGACCATATGGAAATAAGGTCAAATATTTAGATTCCCTAATTGGGGTACCAAAGTTATATAATAGTCTAACATTATTTTTCCCATTGTGTAAACAGCTAGTCCATCCTCACCGCTAACGACTATAAACTTACAACTTAGAAGAGGGCTTATGCTTTGAAGTAACAGTTCCTGCTGTTGCCTGAGCGATACTGGGCTTGGTAAACCAAGTGGTATATAGGAACTGTTTATGAGCCCCTACATGGTTGCAAACAAGACAAAGCTTCTGCCTCTCTCTCATCCATCTCAATACTATTTTCATATGATTCTTGCTCGTCAAATCTTTCAATCCAACTTCCTGAAAATATTGAAAATGACGATCACTCAATAAGTCAATACAAATCTATAAAATTCATACCCATTCCAGAATTCTGCATGACTATGTCCCTGTAAAACAGAGTGTGTTACAGCTAATAACAATAACAATAACAAGACTAGTACCTTGACACCCTCCCAGGTGTTAACAACGGTAATGGGACCATGCTCCTTCACAATATCAAAGAGGACCCTTGTGATTGCGTTCCTCTGCTCCGGCGGCGTTTTGAGCATTATGGGTCCCATCTTGGGCTTCGATTTCTTCGCTAAACATCTAATTGCCGTCCCAAACATATCGCCTTGTTTTGTTTGTCACCTGAAACTGGAAATGAAACAAACCCAATTTCATTTTAAATTCTACAAAGATATCATATAACTTTTTATATCTATGAATGAATGAACACATTTTCTAATGTCTGCAACTGCAACTGCAACTCTTCCTTTGCTTTCCTCTTCTTCGCTGTTTCCGTCCGACTGACAGCTGATTAGATTAGGGTGGACGGATATGTTCCGAATTTAATAGTGGGCCGGGCGGGCTAGGTAATTGGCTTGGTTTTATTATTGGGTCCAAATATAAAGGTAAGTGGATTTGTTTATGTTTCGAACTTTGAAGTGATACATGACCCAAAAAAAATAAAAAATAAAAAAGAACTTTGAAGTGATAGGCTAAGAGCCTTCTTATCATATTATTAAGTGGAACATTTCATTAGTAAAAAAATTCAAGTGTTTAGATGGAGAAAGAAATCTATGCTATCTATGTTTTTTTTCTTCATTTTGATTTGAGAGAGAAATATTTTGTTGAGGAAATGAAGCTTGCTAAAATAAATTAGCTGGGAGCCAAACAAAGTTCATTGTTGTGCTAAAACTTAAATCTTATTTTACTATTTTTTTTTTGTGTGTAAATCTCCTACTATTTGGAAACCACATTAGACTCCGACAAATTTAAATTCGAGTTACAAAAGTGTAAAGTTTTCTTAGTGTTAATTTTTTTTTCATTCATAAGATTTGAATTCGAGACCTTGCTTAAGGGGAGAACAAGTGTCAAATCACTTGAACTAATTAAGTATTGATTAAATCTTATTTTATTTCGAAGGTAATTTGATGCAAGACACTATATAAGTTGGAATTTAAATTATAAATGAATTTCTGCATAGTCACTTGGGCTAATGTCCTGTCTTGTTATTAAAATAAATAAATAAATAATATAATATCAAAGATTTTTATTTCAAGTAAATATATTTAGTTAAGTTATTGATATGTTTTAATCTTTTTTACTTTATTATCTTATTTAGAATGGGAAACCGTCATTGTGCTAGCTTATAGATGATCAAACCAACTTGGGGCTTACATTTTATACATAATAACCAGACAAAATATTATAAGTTTAATTTAAATGTATTATTAGTGCAAAATTTTTATGCTATTAATTAATTATATATCATTATATATGTAATTTTTAAAATAATTATTATTATAGTTAAATATTTTTTATTATAAAAATACATAGTTGAATGATAATATAATTTTTTTTACACATTTAAATTAAATCCAAATATTATTTAAATGTTTAAGCAATAAGAATATTACTTATAATTATAGGATACATCATCAATTAAATTATAGGATACCACCAATGTTACTTATATAAAAGCTGCAACCATGCATGAATCACCATCTACAAAATTTGTGCATCAAGAAGTAGCCATCTCAATTTACTGTGATGACTATGATCACAATATTTAGGTGCTTATTGTTCAACAACAACTAACGAGAAATTTTAGCATGACCGTGGAGTACAATTAATGCATATGCTCCATAAATGATTTTAATCATTAATTTTAAGTTATTAATGAAATTAATTTCTGTGTATGTTGTGACTTACTCTGCATACGTGATATTATAAATAAAGAGTCAGCTGAAAAAGATCAAGCAGCATTCAGAAGTGAGGTTTCATAAGTCAATGGTTCCAATTAATTTTTGCTGGGTGGCCTAGCTGGATCATTACATGAACACAACCAAATTGGTTCTTTACATCAAAGAGGAAAAACAGAGAGACACAAGACTCACAATCATTGGAGCAGAAATTGTCATCCATTCCTTTACCGAACTTTTTTGTTTTTCTTTTTTTCCTTTTTCGGAACTAAGGCCAATTCTATTATGCACGCACCACTCAAAAATACGTGTTATATCAGGTCACCCAGTTTGATATATATATTTTTTTAAAAAAAACTTCCAAATGGGTTGTGACACAGCAGAGGACCTACGATGCCATGGGTGGTGACATGGTGCAGGAATGGCGACGCGTAGTGGCGTGGTGGTCAAGGGCTGGTCTGATTCTCCTCTCTCTACCAATCTCAACCACTGCCAATGACTCCATGCCATCATCGATTTTCAGCATCAACAACCACCCTTCCCCCACCTCCTCCAACTCCACTCCCTCCTCCTCAAATCCGCCCTTGACCACCACCCCAACTTCATCTCCCACTTCCTCCTGCTATCAGCCTGCTCCATCTCCCTCTCTTCCGCCACCTCTTTCTTCCACAACCTCCCCATATCACCCTCCCAACCCCCATGAACCAACCAAAGATTCCATCTTTGTTTATCAGAGCACCCACACCCAGATCACCAAAACGGGGAATAATCATGAGAGAGAACAACCACCCCGAAGCCTTCGAAGACGACCACTGATCCTCGCTCCCGGATCTCTCTCGGCTCGAAATCACTGAATCCTCCTCCTCCTCCACAAAAACTCCAAACTGCACTGGGTTATCGGGTTCGACTCCTGGGTTAGGATCCATGGATTATCGAGTTCGAGAACGTGCTCCACTTCCTAACGTCACACAGACAATGGAACGCCACCTCATTGGTGTGCCAATCGTTGTGGCGCGCTGAGGCCCTCACCCGATCCGAGCTCTTTATTGGAAACGGCTACGCCGTGTCGTCTTGTCGTGCCACCGCCAGGTTGATTGTTGGAAGAGAGAGAAGGGAATTAGGGTTTGTTAATCAGGTTGCCGATTGCTCAATCTAACCATTCAAGTTTTTTTAATCATAAATGAATAGCCCAGATGCAAAATGCATGATACACCCTAATTTCAAGGGTGCATAGTAAAAATTGCCCCGGAATTAGATATTGGTAGCTGAAGAAGGGAGAATGAAGTTTATATATCAACCGCACGACTCAATTATGGAACCAATCAGTTTGGGTGTATGAATAGATTTTTTATTTTTTTTATTTAATAGTATATATATATATATATATAGATTTATATATATAAAAATTATTAATTAAAATTTGAAAATTTTTATATTTATAATTATTCATAAAAAATAATAAAAAATAATTTAATGAAATTTTTGTACAAATTTAAATACTATTAATTAAAATATATAAAAATTTAACATTTTAATTTGAATTATTGATTTATTTTAATAATAAATCAACGATCCAAATTAAATAGTCCATCCATGATTTATTTTAATATGTAATTTATCAATTCTCATTTTTATTCCTATTTTTATTTTATGAAATTTTATTTTTTGTAACAAATGTAATCTAAGTGGAGGTTTTGTTTGTGAAGTGGGCTGAATTCATAATTTTCTTAAGTTTTTAACCACGATATTCCTCTTTATACTAATTAATTGTCTTTTCTGTACCCATTTATTTGACAAATCATCATGGAGATTCTATTTCTTGAATTTTATTTGATTATGATTCAAAAGATGGCGCTTTATGTTTAGGGAATTTTAGCCATATCTTCTATGGGGAGGTTTTCAATATATAGGAAAATGCTGAAAGTCCCATATAATTGGGAATAAATCATGTCAAGTGAAATTCATAATGAGGTCCTCTTAAAATTTGTGGTTATTGTGAGTTTTTATATTTATGTCTCTTTTTATACCATAGAATGATGTGAAATTTCACATGAAATGATCTATTGTTCGTATGATTACATTGCTGGTCACTGGAAGAGATGAAGTTGTCATCTGAAACTACAGCAAATTTCTTCTTTGTTAACAAGAAAGATAAATCACAAGCTGAAGAAGGTCAAGTCAAAAGAGAGACATGTAGAAGAACAGTTCTGAATGTTTCTGGTCTTCAATTGGAGCATGGGAAAACTGGTCCAATCTCAATAACTGTCCCAGATCCTGACTTTCATGACTTTGATAAAGATAGGTCAGAGGAATGCTTCAGGCCGAAGCAAATATGGGCCTTATATGATGAGGATGATGGAATGCCACGATTATATTGTCTGATCCGTGAGATTATCTCTGTCAATCCATTTAAGATTCATATTAGTTACTTGAGTTCCAAAACCGATAGTGAGTTTGGCTCAGTAAACTGGCTTGATTCAAGTTTTACCAAATCTTGTGGAAATTTCAGGGCTTGCAATTCTGATGTTGTTGACCAAGTTAACATTTTTTCTCATGTTCTAAGCAAGGAGAAGGCTTGTCGAGGAGGATGCATTCGCATATATCCCAGAAGTGGAGATATTTGGGTCTGTTTATCGAAATTGGTCACCAGATTGGAACAGATCTACTCCAGATGAAATGAGGCATCAGTATAAAATGGTGGAGGTGCTGGATGATTACTCTGAGGAACTTGGTGTTTGTGTTACTCCCCTTATTAAGTTGGCTGGATATAAAACAGTATATAAGAGGAATACAGACAAAAGTGCAATTAAATGGATACCAATAAGAGAAATGTTGCGCTTTTCACACCAAGTACCTTCCTGGTTGCTGAAGGGAGAGGTGGCAAGCAATTTGCCTGAAAGGTGTTGGGACCTTGATCCGGCTGCGACTCCAGACGAGCTTCTTCATACTGCTGCAGAAGCAAACGCTTTGTAGGCATTGGTGAAACAATTATTTGGGTTGCACTTTAGCATTCTTCCCACAATATTTTAGATTTAACTGTACACTATGTCACACTTGGTTAGAGACCAATGAGACATTAACCAGGGATGTTTTTAGAGGGTGAAATTTTATTTTGTAACATTTGTCTAGACTTTCAGATCTAGTAATTGCTTGCTCAGTAAAGTTTCTTCTTGCCATAGGAGGTGTAACTGAGGTCAAGACAGTTTGGCATTGGGTCTACCTACTTGTAACTGTATTTCTAGCCAGTATATACTGGCAAAGAATTGATTCAATTGAAGGCTGAAACCAATATTATATCCAACAATTTTAAGAGAGAGTCGAAAAAAAAAATGAAGAGAGCTATTTGATTTTTTTTTTGGTGGAGAGCTATTTGATTGTATGTAGATCTTTGCAGAAGACTGTTGATCTGATGTGACCCTCCTTTACAGAACCGAAGGTGAATCCAATGGTACAGTAATGAATTGCTAGTATTTTACTTTATTTTTTTTAATCTCTTTTATGTTTGCATAATTACTTTTTTAATTGGACAGCTTTTGTATTGTATGGAGTTCAGACTATCTGGTCTCTACATTTATTTTTCTAAAACAAGTAAATTTAGAATTTTCTCTAATGTAGTTTACCTGAGGTGACCTTCTCCATTACTACTCCTATGTGTGTAAGTTCAATATCGTGACATCAATCTAAAGAAAAATATTAACTAAATTTACCATTAAAAAATATAGTAAAATGTGAATTTCTCATCAAATAACTAAATAAGATGATGAAATATTATATTCTTACTTTATTTACAAAGACAATAATAATATTTATATAAAAACAAAATGGTGAGTGATAGAGGAATTTATCAATGTGAAAATAATAACATGTGTGATTTAAAGATCTTTTTAAATAAGCGATGCACATATTTGTAAAAGAAATATAATACTTATTCATCATTTTCATTTAATACTTGTGTTATTTGTTGGATAATACCTAATTTCATGTAAAATTAGAGTAATCAATCTTTTATTTAAGCTTTTTTAGTGTTTTACATTAAAGATCAAATATATTATTGGCATTTACATATTAAAATAAATTATATTTTATACTTGTAGAGATTGACAATGAATTAATTATTGATGACAGATTCAATTTCAAATTACATGACTCCTAATTAAATTTCAGATTGTATATACATTTAAAAAAATATTTAATGAGATTTATATTTCAAATTGTATCTACATTTAAATAAAATTTATTTAATGAGATTTAATTTACCTCTTGCTTTAATTCTGACTTCTTTGAATTCATAAAACATGTAATTATCACTTGATAGCTGCAATCCAAAATAAGAAATATTTTGTTTTTCAAATTTCATCGAATCAATTAAGTTAGCTAATTGATTGGCCAAGTAAACAACACTAATAGATGATTAGGGATACTTTTGAAGAATTAATAGTCATAATTCAAGCGTTGTAGTAAAGTTTGTTTTCAAATTTTTTGTCAAATCAATTAACATTTGTGTTTGACTAGTAATCAAATTAAATCTCAAAATTCAAAAATTTTTAAAAGCAATTAAATATTTTGAATCCTTATAAAAAAATACAACCAAAAGATAATGAGCATGAATTTTTACCTAACAACAGGTGACCAACCACCCATCTGCATCAAGCCACAATGTTAAACTCCTTCCCATCACTAGAACCCCAAACAACTGTCACAGGCTCTCTACCCCATTCACACATCGAACTCATGCCATCGTTGGAGCTAGCATTTGGCGCACTATCGCACACCACCACCCATGGTTCTAGACCCCAACTTGCAAATCACTCACCAAGAGTCCACACACCGTTCGGCCCCCTCATGTGGTGTTGCCTCATGTTATACTTTGCTCTTGTGCCTAGTTGCTGATTAGGAGATTGAGGAAAAATTGCAAAAAACTCTATCATAAAAGAAAAAAATTGCATGAAACTCAAGTCATTATGAGATCTCACTTAGGTTATGGTGAAGAGCAAGAAAGCAATGTTGATAGAAGTAAAATGAAAGAAGATACTGAAACCCAAAAATTCACAAAAGAATCATGTATTATTTTTAAAAGTACTAATTGGTTGAGACTACGTTCTTCATGAAATCACTATCATTAAAATTATTTTACAGATGATGTTTGAGTTTCTTAGTTTTATCTATTTTTTCATTGTCGAATAATCTAACTTATATGAGTGTTTGATTTTTTTTTTCATTTGATGTTAATAATTTTATTTATTTTTAACTTATTTGGGTGTTTGAGTTTTTTTTTTTCATTTTTGTTTTTTATTTTGTAATATGATGATTAATATTTTTTAAATTTTATTATTTGTTTTTTTAACATGTGACAGTTGTCACATCATATAACATGTAAAAAAATTGTCACATCAATAACATGTGGCATAAAAATAGTTATCATAAAAACCACATGTCAAAATTTTAAAACATTGAGTTGATGATTGGGAAGACACATGAAAGATTTTTAAGTCATGTATCTTCTTTTTTATATTATATTGAGTATATTGATTGATTTGTATTTTTTGTTCTTTCTTTGTCTATATAATTTTTAATATTTTTTCTTCTTTTTAAGGAGTTTACATTAGTATTTTATCTTCTTGAATTTTTAGTATTTAAATATGTCTTTCACGTACATAGACATATCAACAATGTATTAATATAAAATAAAAAATACATGACATATAAATAAAAAAAAATATTTGGTACAAAATAAAAAATTAGAGCATATATAACCAGTTAGGAGTTATAAATGATAGAATATCAAATTCATATGCATATATGCATATGCATCTTTCAAAAGCACGGGTAACTACACATGCAGCTTTAAATACCTTGACTAATGCATATGTATCTTTCAAAAGCACGTGAGGAATATCCAATTCTCCTAGGAGGTAATACCAAATTCTTAAAAAGAGGAAGAGTAAAATTCTCCCATGTATATTCTTAAAAATTTGATGAAAAAGTTGATTAATGAGTAAAATTTTTAGACTGTTAATATTTTACTTTTATCTTAGAACATAGCCTAACTATTCTTTACTCAATAAGAGAAGGAGATTTGATTAAGCACGGTCACTCAAATTGGTTTCTGTCAATGCCTTCTAATCCTGAAATAATCATCTTCTAGTTTGTTCTTATTATCTCACTTTTAATAGGAATTCTTGAAAAGTCTATCATAGTAGACTAAAATAAATTTAAAATATTGTTAAAAAAATAAAAGTAAGCTCTTAAAGAAAGAAGATAAGTATAAGTATACTCTTTCTTAATTAAATAATATATATAATATTTATTTTTGTTCTAAATAATATGTTCATTGGAAAATTCTACCCACCAGTACAATGATATTGTTCATACAAACTCAAAAAGGCTTTAAATTTTGGAAAAAAAAATTTAAAAGAATACCTCGCATAACATCAACAATTTATATATCAATCCTCTTCTTCATAACAGAATATTGGTATTGCTTTACCTTGTCAACTTTCAAGTTCCTTTCCAGAACTTTCTTACAAATCAAAATTGAAGAAATCATAGGAATGTCATATGAAACTTTTAGTGATTCAAACAGTAGATAAATCCAATAGTCTAACACAATATTGTGGATATCTTCAAATTTTGCAATTGGTTTTGATTTCCCTTCTATGGATTGCTTGAGCTTTAGCGCTTGAAAATAGCTAATATTAACCTCCAAACATTCCATGGCTTATCCACAATAGCAAAATGAAATATGTGAGAAGTGCAAAGTTTATTATAGAAAAAAAGAACAAAAAAAGAATATGTTCTACGAAATGTGATTGAATTTTTCTTTAAACAATATATCCTCTTTAATTTCATATAATGAAAGTTACTTATTACTTTTATTTATCTTCATAACCCAATTAACCATTACATAACCGTTCAATGCATATAACCTAGAGTAGGATTCAACAAAAAGGATGGTTCTATCACTAGTATTATGAAAATTGGATTAGACTGAATAGTTCAACCAGGTCTATATAATTAATCATCTGAAAATTAGGTTAAAAATCAATAAATCGCTTATGAACTGATCAAATTGATAAAGTCACGATGATTAATTGCAATTATTTGGGAGGAGCCAATAATTGCAATTTTTTGTTGTTGGATACAACAAATTTGACAACTTAGCCTACAATTAATTCATTGGCCAAAAATTGAAAAGAAGTATAAATTATCCTTCTACAATAATGAGAAAGAATAATTTGAAATAATTCAAAAATAAATTCAAATATTTACCGATTATAGAGATTAACAATTGGTGGTATTTGACAAAAATAACAAAATTGTTTTGAAAAATGCCTTAACCTCAGGTACCCCCCTCCCAACCTAGAGGATACTAGAAGTCTGTCGCCACTAGTCACTGCTCTTATACTTTAGCAGTTGTCACTTTAGGTATAATTTCTTCAATGTTCTTATTCTTCTTTCTCAACTCCCCTCTTTGTCTCTATGTTTACATAACTTTGATTTGTTCGCAAGGTCATGAGCCTCTTGCATGACTCATTAGTACAGTTCATAAGACTTCATAAGACTTGCAATATTATACCAATGAGAATAAATCAAGCAACCACGACAAAAAAATATCGATATGTATTTTGGGATTTCAATATAGTCTTTTATTTTATTAGAAATTTTGGGTTTCAATATGTTCTTCTATTTCATCTAATGAGTCTTGGACTATCATCTGGGACACCTGTAGGAATTTCCTACCTAGTGCATTAACCACTACTTTGGTCTTATCCAAATGAATTATGACTTAAGGTTATAAGCCTTGAAAAAACTTCACCCATTTATTTTGCTTCATGTTCAGCTTTCTCTGATCAACAAGCATTCTTAAGCTATCATGATCGATGAACACCTTAAACTAAACTCCTTATGAGCAACGTCTCCAAAGCTGTAAGGCAAACACCACTATGGATAATTCCAAACCGTACCTAGGGTAGTCATTCTTGAGCAGGTTTAACTGCCTCGATGTGTGGGCGTCTACCTGCCTCTAGTGCATCTGAGCATACCCTAGTCCCATCGTCGAAGTATAACTGACTACCTCAAAGTTCTCATGAAAATCTAGAATTACCAACACAACGTAGTAATCGACCACCTCTATAATTATTAGAAACCATACTCACTCTCCAGAATCCACTACTGAGTACTACCTTTCTTAGCTGGGCTAACCTGGGTAGCACTAACTGAGAAAGTCCTCTTATAAACTCTTTATCTTTGGTTACAATGGTTACTCTTCCCATTGTACCACTGTTTAAACTCTACCAGGGTTCCCTGCAATTTCTTCCTTGAGAAATTACATAGCCTTTTAACTGTATCACTTGTAACCCAAAACTAACTTTTGGCTTACTTGGCACTTAACTAATTTGCTCTTCAAAAGTTTCCAAAATTACTTTAACATACTCTTCATGTCCTTTTGTAATCTTGGAAAAACTCTTAAAGATCAACTCTTCTCAACTTTACTTCTCTAACAACCAGGTCTTAGATCATCTCATGAGAAAATCCAAAACTTCTCTCAACTAATCTACCTGATCATCCTTTCTAGACAAAGACATTTAGTGTCGATAGTTCCTTCGTTTGACTGCCTAACATGAGCACAATCTCATACTTAAACTAAACAATAACATAATATTTTTTGTCTCTCTTAGCAACTAAACCGTACTAATTAGATAAGCAAGCTAGATTCACAAAGTAAATTTATACTCTTTTTATACACATCTTAAAAAATTTATCTTTACATGTGCTCTTACCTCATACTAAGTTGAAAGATTTCGTCGCCTTCGTTGCACACTATGATCTATATTTTGCTTGCGCATCTTGTATCTTGGAGTCTGATTTACCTCTTTCCTTTAAGGTTGCTCGTCTTGAAAGCACATTTCTCATACTCATCATTCTCCAAGCTACCATTTGAACTTGTGTTCCTTTACTTGATAAAAATTGAGACCAAGAGGCACCCTCATTGATCTTAACATATAATTTTTTCCTTTTTGGGAAACTTTTTAACTCTTGTTCCGCCGTGATTTTGAGATTATCTGTTTCTATAACTCTACACTCACTAACTAGAGCAAAGAAGTCCTTAACCTTGATTTGCTTCACAACTCTTCTAATGCCCCTTCCAAGTTCTACTTCAAATTTTACTCACTTTCAATCTTAATCTGGATTGGACGTAAAATAAGAAAAGAAATATTGACATTCCTTGAATTGTTCCGCATACTGGTCCTCAGTAGTATCCCTTGCTCAGACCTTAGAAATTTTCAAATTTCTTTTGTCTTCCATAACTCGAAGGAATAATACTTGTGTCGAAAAGTAGCTCTAAACACCTACCAGGTGATTCGAGTACCTACCGCTTCTACTAACCTCTTTGCTTCATCACAATAGTTTTTGACTCTTCCTACTAACCCTTACAAAGCAATGTCACCTTCTATCCATCAGCGCATGTCATGACCTCAAAGATCTCTTACATCAGATGAAGTCATCGTTCGACTTTGACTGAACCAAACTTTCCCTTAAAAAATAAAGGAATAACTTTCCTAAACTCCAAGAAATACAAATCTCTCAAAATTTTCTTCTAGTCCCGTAACTTATTACGCGAGTCCTGTTCAATCATTTTTAATAAATTTGTACAAATGATAATCTATTCTCTTAAAATAACAATCATTTTTCTAAAAGTTTTTGTTACCTCCTTCTTTATTAATCTCCTAATTTCATAGGTTCACGTGATAATTGTCGTAATATGAACACCCAATTTTTTTTACACAAAAAAAATTTGTCGAATAAAAAATAATTAAGTCATCTTTTATCAATTTATAAAAAAAAAAAAGCGTCACGTGAACTCAATCTTTGCAAATTCTTCTCCTTAACTTGGCTTGCAAAGCCTATGCCCGCTATGCAGTACTAGCCTAAAGAAAAAAAACTCTGCAAAGCCTCCCTATTCACTGACATTTCGACTAACCCATTCACCAGCACACTCACGGACTGCACAGTTTCACTCACACAGAGGACACTTTATGCTTCTACTCTTTGCACTTAAAAACCTTCAATACTTACTCACACCCGGCGGGTGGCGGGGGAGGACACTTTATGCTTCAACCTTTTGCACTTAAAAAACTTCAATACTCACTCACACCCAGGGGGGGGAGAGGATCTCTCACGGGTAAAATGTTTCTCCTTCACCATACCACAAAGCACCCCCTCATCACAATCCCACCTTCACCCTCACACCTCACCCTCACCATCTCCATCATCACCAAACAACACCACAGCACCACGTTCAAACCTCTTCCATAACCACCATCTTCAACCCGTGATTCACTCACCATCACACACTTACTTCATCATCTATCCCCAAATCGTAACCTCATCAATACCATCACACAGCCACCACGCAACAGACCCAACCTCCGTAACTCCCCTCACTACACCACCACCCCTAAGCCACCACGATGCTCTGCTACACTAAAGCTCCTTCGAAACCATGACAACCAGTCCACCATTAAACACACCAAAAGAACAACACCCAAAATAGCCAGAACAAATGACACACACAGAGGGAGAAAGAGAGAGATGAGAGAGAAAGCGTGCTGTTGGGTCTGGGGGTGATTTGCTGAGAAAATCGAAAGCTGGGGAAAGCACAAGAAACCCAGTAGCACTTTGCTTCTTTTGCATCTAAATTCGTAAGCTTTTCTCCTTTTTTTTTTATCAATTGATGCCTTCCCCCCTCCTTTTGAGCTCTTTCTTGCATGGCCTTCGTTTTGTCAATCTCGGGGCGGGAAAAGGGGAAAACGGTATATGGGGTTGCAGCGATAGCTCAATGCAAATTATAAATGATATTTTTTTTAAAATTTTTTTCTTTCTTTTTCTTTCTTTTTCTTCTGTTGATTTGTTGGATGATGAAAATTTGCAGGCTTTGAATTTGGACATGCATGCTGTCATTTTGATTCTAATTTTTTTAACCGATTAATTCTCAAAATATCCTTTTTTTCCCTTAGATTCCTATGCCGAGTCACCTCCTGAGATCGATTTTGGTATCTGTATTTTTTTTTTGGGGCTATATATATCTCGGATTTAATTTTCTTTTGATGTCTGATCTCTGTCTGCATGCGCTGAATTATGTGCCAAATCGTGATTGAACAGGAGTTTGTATGTGATTCTGCATGCATTTTCAATTAGTCCGATAATATTGTTCAAGTGTCTTATTTATTTGGTGTTCTAATTGATATGACATTTGCATTTATCGCTTACGAGTATCCTTTATGGCACATGTAATGATTTTGCTTGAATCTGGGATATGTTTGGGTTCATACTCAATTTTGTTAATAAAATTTTTATTTTTATTATTTAATCAAGATAATTACTTAATTAAGGTATAAATATCTAATTTTGCCAGAGTCTAAAAAAAAAAAAAATAATTTTATTTAATAATTATTTATTTTTTACTTTCTCTATTTTATTTAAAAAATATATATTAAAAAATAAAATAAAAAATTATAATAAAAAATTATTTTACAACTTATTTCTTGCTTTATGTCACGCACACTTATTGTAACACACAATCCATTGACTAACTTTCACTTCACAATTTCACTCACACGTAATCCTCTCTTCACACACCACCCCTCCATTTTTTGACTTCCGCACCTGCACCCACAACTACTCATTTTTTTTCTCTCACGTAGGGAACATATAGCCAACCGCGACCCACCATCATCCACACATAAAATCATCTTTCTCACCAAAAAGCTACTTAACAGCCCATATAAAAAAAGAAAGTAAGAAGGAAAAAAAGAAAACGAAATAAAAAAAACATAAGAGACCCATATAAAAAAAGAAAAAAGAAGAAGAAAAGAGCAGAAAGCGAAATAAAAAAATAATAGACCCATATAAAAAAAAAAAAATACAAAAAACGAAAAAAATAAAAAGGAAAC
The DNA here is from genome assembly GCA_029884595.1 of Ormosia semicastrata. NCBI lineage: Eukaryota > Viridiplantae > Streptophyta > Magnoliopsida > Fabales > Fabaceae > Ormosia > Ormosia semicastrata. The sequence continues at coordinate 3,347,927 of JAQQTO010000026.1, read as the reverse complement.
ATAAGGGACCCGTATAAAGAGAAAAAAATAGAAAAAAAAAAATAAGAAACCCATATAAAAAAGAAAACAAAATAAAAAAAGAGTTGATTTTAGAAGTGTTTTATTAATGAACTGATTTTTTTGTTTCTTTTTTAGACTAAGATTAGTTTGTTTAATAGTTTTATGATTTAGTGAAAATAATAAATTAAAAAAATGTAGGAACAAAATTGTATGAGATTAGATAAAAATAAAAATACTAAAAGAATAAAAATGCCACAAAATGTAGGAACAAAATTATTTGTGAGTTGTGCCTCATTTTATGTATGTTTACTTGTTTGATTTGATCTATTGTTATAATTTAATTTAAAAATTTTAAGAAATTGTCTTAGTAAGACTGTGTTACGGGAGTTACGGGGTGCCGTGAGATTATATTTTCATCTTTCTTTATCTATAATTGATTTTTTAATCTAATATGATTTTTAAAAATTATTTAATTATTTTTAATTTTTTTAATTCAAATAAAATTAGTAATTACTTAATTTTTATTTTTTAAAATCCCATGAATTATTATTTATTTTACCATGATCCCAATCGCGAGAGATTAGATTGAAAAATTGGAGTTGCCCTCTTCGCATTTTTATTGTTCTCAAATTAGTTTTACATTTATCATCTTATGTATGATAGCATAAAATTAGGGTTCACAATTTTACTCTTTTTTTACAACAATAAAATAAAAAATCAAATTTTTTCTTTTTATTTAATTAAATAAGTAAAGAAGTATACTGTAAATATTTATTTTTGATTTGATTAAAAAATATTAAAATAAAAGAAATAAAAAAATTGTTTCTATATTAAAAAAAAACTCTACAGATTGCAGCAGTACACTTTCATAATTTTGCTTCCCACGCCTCTGACATATCACTCTCACAGTTTTCCACACTACACTATAGCACACGGTTCCTTAGGACGGGTGTAGTGAGATCTGTGAGATTATGTTTTCATTTTATATTATCCATAATTGATTTTTTAATTTAATATGATTTTTAAAGATTATTTTTAATTTTTTTAATTCAAATAAAATTAATATTTACTTAATTTTTATTTTTTAAAATCTCATAAATTATTATTTATCTTACCGTGATCTGAATCGCGAGAGATTAGATTGAAAAATTGGAATTGTCCCTCTTCGCATTTTTATTGTTCTCAAATTGGTTTTACATTTATCATCATATGTATTAACGCATAAAATTAAGGTTCACAATTTTACTCTTTTTTACAATAATAAAATAAAAAATTAAATTTTTTCGTTTTATTTAATTAAATAAGTAAAAAAGTATACTTGGAATATCTTTTTTTAATTTGATTAAAAAATATTAAAATAAAAAAAATAAAAAAATTGTTTCTATATTAAAAAAAAAACTTTACAGTTTGCAGTAGGACACTTTCATAATTTTGCTTCCCACGCCTCTGACATGTCACTCTCAGTTTTTCACACTCCATTATAACACACACATGGCAGAGGAGACAAACTTAGCTGGCTCCCATACTCTCACCTGCTGCACACAGCGCACATTCACTCGATGATGTTACTCTCACCCACCCACTTTCTCTACTTTCTTTTGACACAGACCCACTCACAGCACACACCGACTCACTTTTCCACTGGCATTGCTTTGTCCCCACTCAATCCATGATGACGCTGCTCATACCATTAGAGAACAGCATATGTTGGCTTGATTACAAGACTTATTTAATTGGGGAGAGATCCAACCTGAGAACTCCATTCAGGTTCGCACACACCCTCCACTCTCGTCATCAACTTCACCTCACCTCACCTCAATTTTTTAACCATGCAACCCACCATCAGCCTCTCATCAACTTCCTAAAACTACCACCACTACACCTTCATCATCTACCTTAACACCATCTTCAAACCACCATTATCCACTTCATCTTCATCATCTTCTTCCACCATCTAACAGCAACCACTTCACCCTCCCCTCACCACCATAACCGTGACCTTCTCACCCATAAACACCAAACAACTTCATCTTCCTCCAAGCCACCCATATCCAACCCACCTCCCACAACTACCATCGTCACCCTTGCAACCATCCAACCCACCACCCACAACCACCATCTCCTATTTCACCTCCACACCGTAGCCACCCACACAGCCACCGTGTTCTCCGCTGAGCCTAAGCCGCAAGCCACCACAACATAAAGCACCCATATCTAACCACCACATGAAACCACCATAACCACCAAACAACTTCATCTTCCTCCAAGTCACCCATTTCCAACTAAAGCCATAACCACCCTCACCAAATCTACTCTCAAACCGTGAACCAAACCCACCACCCATAGCCACCCAAAACCCAAAACCAACACTGCCTCCTCCAAACCAAACCAGAAAACTCAGACCCAGCCGCGCAGCCACCGTCGACGCGCCCTGACCGTGAGCGACGCCCCTCCGCGCGCCACCACGCAGCTACCGTCCTCTCTCCCCTGTACCTCACAGACCCGCGAACCACACCTCGAAGCCACCCCGTACCAGCCATCACCAACCCAACCGCTACGCGCCACCGTCGAGCCCAAATCCACAACCAGTACGCAGGTCCACCTCTCCACGCCTAGATCTGAACCGCCGCTTCTCATCACCTCCGACCCGCTGCTGAAACTTCAGCCACGATCCACAAGTCTCGCTCACCGGCCACCACCACGGCTCCTCTATGATCTCCCTGTCCGTGTAGGTGCGTCGCGCGTCCACCAGCGCAGAGCTCCGACCGCCCGGCACCTCCACTCCTTGTTGTCTCTCGGTACGCGATACCAGAGGTGTAAGCCTCATTTTCATTTTTTTTTCGTCATTTTACTTCTAATCATGTGACTTTGTTTCGTTTCTGATGCTTTTTTTAATTAAGTTTTGAGTTCCCGTGTGTTTTTTAAATCATGAAAAAAGATATAAAAATAAAAATGTAAAAAGTTTTGAATTAAAATATCGGCCCACTAATACGTGGGTGTGCTTATTGTTGTGATATTTGAATAAAAAATAATAAATAAAAAAAGGATTTGGACTGGCTTAATGTTTTTTAAAATAATATAATAATAGAAGTATGAATTTTGAGTTTAGTTCTTGTTGTGTTTTAGGGTTAATTCTTACTTGACAATGCTTACTTTATTTAATGATAGGTTTTTATATTGTGTTTTGTGATTAATGAAATTTAAAAATAAAAATAAAAAATAAAAAATGAAAAAATTATATTAAAAAATAAAAAATAAAAAATGGAAAAAATCTAAAAATAAAATAAATTGTGTTTAGAGTTGTTTGGTTTGTGATGTTAATATTTTTTATTTATTTATTTAATGTATGAAAAATTGTGTTTATGTATTTGTATTTGTCTGTGTGATGATAAAAAAGTTTTTAATTAATTTAATGATCAACGATGATGATTGAATAATTAATACTATTTTTAATATTTTTTAGTTATTTTTTAGATCATAAGAGTTTATTAAATAGTTTTATGTTAATTTGAATCTTGAGCAAGAATGATTTTATTTTTTATTTTCAAATAAAATTTATTTTCAAATTTTTTTATTAAAATCAACTAACCTATATTTATTTTCTAAAAAATTTTGTAATTTTGAGTTTCTCGTTTACATGGGGGGATGTTGTGCATGGGGATACGTTAGAGCAAAATGTATTCTTTCACGCCAAAAATAATTGTTCACAGTTTAGTTGTTTTTTTTCTATCTTTTTTTTAAATAAAAAATTTATAAATTAAACGGTTAACATTGTCTTTTTTTTTAAAAAAAGTGGAGTAAAATAAATATATTTAAAATTATTAAGTTTTTTACATGATTGATTCAAGGTATTGTTTTAAGATGAGGGTGTATTAAGAGTGTTTTGAGATTAAGTTTTCACTTTTTATTATCCCAAATTCAATCTGGTTTAAAGTTTTTTTTAGAAAAATGTATTTCAATGAAAAAATGCTAGACTTTTTGTTATGTCAATGTGTGGGCCAGTCCATTTTACGTTGATTATTTTACTGCTTTCAAATCATGGGAAATACAACTCATTTGAATTAAATGATATTTATACCTTCTACTTTCCTTTAGAGCTGGCAAAACGGGTTTAAGTCGAGTTAACCTTTCAACCTGTCATTTTTTTGCGCAGTTGAGTTTAAGGATTGAACTCATACTTTTTTTCAACCTGCATAACTTGCCTCGCATAACACGCGTTAAGCGGGCGAAGCGGAATTATTGACCTTGTGGGTTGATTTTTTTTTAATAATAAATAATATTATAAATAAATTTTTTTTTGATGTTATATAATTTATATTTGAATATTTAATTAGATTATTTTAAAAATTATATTTTAAATACGTGATTTGTAAATTTTTATCATTATTATTTATTATTTTTAATAGTATTTATTGATTTTTTTATAATTTTTTTTTTTTTTTTTAGGCTGATTAAGTTGGTTAACCAACTAACTCATCTATTTTTTTTATTTTATCTTTTATGCGGGCCAACTCACCAACTTGTCAACCCGCTCTTCCAACCCATTTTTTAAAACGGGTTAACTCACATTGTCCCGCATTTTAGTGGGTTGAAGAGGGTCGGGGCGGGTTGGCCCATTTGGCCACCTCTATTTTCCTTATTGATAATTAAGAAGTGGAATTATTCAGGGGCATCAACATGGTGCTGTAATGCAAGCATGGACGAATAATAAAGGAAATAATTTAGGCAAAGAGAAAGAAAGAAAGATCCTAAAAAGAAAAAAAAAGATGAAGTTATTCCAATCCTGTCAAGTTGTCTTCAAAAATTAACAAAATAAAATTATGGAAGTTAAAACGACTAAAATCACATTTCTAAGAGGAAATGACTCACCAAATAATGCTCTGGCAAGAATGTGATTAAACTAATGAAATATTTGAATTCAATTCCTCTCAAGCATAAAGTAAGTGAAAAATATAGTATAAAAGCTATGTGATCATTTTAAAAAATAAAATAAATCAGAATTTAACTTAGATGAGAAAAAGTATAAAGCTTTGTCAATTTAAAGTTTTGAATTATTAATGTTAGTAAAATTTGAGACATGAAACAGAAAGATGTATATAAGCTTTTATGAACTAATTATAATTTGCAAAATATGGCGTGCATCAATTTTAACTTACATAAACACTCAACATTCAATGTAAAATCAAATATATCAAATTGGCAAAGAAGTCACTATCACCTGCTTTCAACTTTGAGGACATTAATAAGTGAATTCTTTTCAAGCTTTTTAGCCTAGCAAGTCAAGAGAACAATATGAATAAGAAGGGGTCAAGATACACCATTGCAAAAGCATATAGTGGTGCTCCAAAGCATAGAAATAGCGCTTATGAATGAAGTGCTTAACTTAAGTTCTAGTCAAACCAATACTACATTCTACAATTAATAATGACCAAAGAAAAAAAACAAATATTTTACATACTACGATTTCTCTTTGGCATTTCATTAAACAAGTGCTAGTCAAGGTAATGCGCCACATATTCATTCACACTTTTGGGATGCCAAGCATGAAACATTATTTGGATTTTCTTTTCTTTTCTTTTTTTGTACATTGCATCTCTTTCTTTAGTTGGAAATTTTGAAGAAGATTTTATGACAAATTTTAAAATTAATTGAAACTTGATCCATTTTTCACATAGCAGAAAAACTTTTTCCTATTCAATAGTAGAGCCTAAGCTTCCTTCTTATTTCTGCATTTTCCAGATTTTACACTTGCACGGGCTGATTTTTTTTTCATGCAAAACCATATCCCAATCTTTTTCACATTGCATGGCATAAGTTTATTTTTAAATTTATCTACTATTATAGCAAGTTTTAATATGAATAGTTTAATAATGTTACTATAGAAAATAAGAAATGTAGAGAAAGAATAGCACCCCTAGCTAGTTTACGGAAGAGAGAAAATGGTGCGTCTTAGTTTACTAAATTTTGAGACAATGACCTCTATTGAATAAGAATATTATACAAACCTGCATATTCCCCTCAAAGCTACATGTACCTTGATAAATCCTAAGTCATCAGGGTCTAGTTCTTCCATGATCAGAGTTGCATATTCCTCTGTTTATTTTTGAATGTTCAAGAGTTTGTTGGTTGTGGCAGTAAGACATACAATCTGAGAGTAGAATTGATTACAAATGATCAAGGAAAATCTTAATCTGATGGGGGAAAAATGCAGACTAGAAAATTTTGCTGGTAAAATTATTTGACTAATTTTGTCTACAAAAGAAACTTGGAAAGTAAAGTTCTGTGCAGCTAATATTTGGATTCGTTAGTGGTGAATTAATGATGCCATACCTCCTTAATTTCTTCCTTGCTGATTCTTCCTTTTGCATCTTTATCAATCCTTCGTTCCGAATTAAGCTTGGTGATATGATATACTTCAGGGCTTTCAACAAATACTTCATTGTTTATATTATCAAAATCCAAGAATAACATGTCAAAGAATGTTTTGAGCCTAGAATCAAAGCCCTGGTCAGAAATACGGTCCCAGAAGTCACTCAACTGAACCTTGTTTATAGAATCCCCCTCAATACCTCTCTGCCTTGCAAGAGTATCAAATAGGTTCTCCACAAACACATTAGACTCCTTGTTTCATTCCTACAATAATATTGAAGGATGTACTTAGAAAATTTACTTTATATTTATACTTGTACGACATTTGAAGCAAGGTGGTAAGGCATATATGTGTGTAATACCTATGCATTGGGCAAAGAGAGTTCCATTACAGCATGAGTAGTAGCAGTGTTATTCCTATCAGTGTTTTGTTGGTTTTGAAAATGAAGTGAAATGCTTCAGTTGCTTCATACGAAGGGAAGCATGTTGCACAACTGACGCACCAAAGGAGCTTTTCGTAGCTCATTATGATTTTCCCTCAAAAGTCGATCTTACACAAACTTGCAACCATGTTCATGGATCTCCAATTTCGACTCTCAACTCATGAAGCCAACTCGTTCCTTTGCAGCTATTTTGCTACGATGATGATTATGATGCTGGATTTGGGTCTGTTCTCGAGTGAGAACTTTGACCTGAAGAAGTGGATAAACTCAGTGTGTCAGAGTGGTTTGACCAAAAAAAGAATTAAATAGAGAATATGAGAATTTGAGAGATTAAATCGTAGGGAGTGTTTCATTCCATAAAAATAGGGCAAGTTCCTACTATAGCGCAATTCTAGTTGGTTAGGGCTTGTCTACTCTTTCTAATTCGTAGCGTTGAGAGTAAAAATTTATCTCTTCTTATAGATATAACACTATTGTTTAGAATTGGAGTGAAGGGGTGATTAGCTATGTAACGAGGGTAGTGTGATAGGGCCTTAGGTAAGTTAACATGTCCAGATGAACCATTGTTGCACCAGGTGTCACACGGGCCCAAACGGTGGAAAGTTTACACTATGTGAAACAAAAAGGATTTAGGAAAATAATGTGCTGGCAGAGAGAGAAATTGAGAAAAGGAATGCAACAGAATTGGTGCGGTTTATAGTAGGCTCTGTAGGTAGGAGTGGGGCATCTTCGAAAATGGTTAGAAAGTTAGTTATTGATAGAGAGCTCTAGCTCTCTATAGGAGCCTAGCTCTGCGGTAGAGGAATATTCATTCCACTGTAATTTTCCCTTAATTCCCAGCAAATAATACAAGATACCTTTTCTGTTTCTCTATTTGTTACTGTTCTATTCTATTTGTTCTTCTGGTTTGTATCAAATTGGTCCGACATGCCAAATTTGTGATTGGATCGGCGCACAGAGGAGACGAGGGCGTTGAATGCCATCAAAGAAAAAAATGGAGGCGAAAGTAGCAGCTCTGGAGGCTGAGCTCGCAAACATCAAATCGGCGCTGACTGAAATGCAGAACAAGGCGGATGCAAGGCAAAGTAAGGCGGAGGAGAACCAAGAGATTCTCAAGGCAATGCTAGTGAAGTGTTTGGACCAGAAATCCCAAGCAGAAGAGGAGGAGGAGAAAATTGGTGAGAATCGTGAGAAATTCAAACAAGGAGAGAATGTGAAAGGTAAGAATCCTTGATCGATATAGTGGAATGGGAGATGGTGATGTGTTCGAGCAGCTGACAAACCTCTTGCAGAGGGGTAGTGTTGATGAGTATATACAGAGCTTTGAATGATTGATTGCGCAGGTACGGAGGCTCCCTGACGATCAGTACATCGGGTACTTTCTGCATGGGTTGAAGGATGATATCAAAGGAAGAGTAGGAAGCCTCGTTTCCTTGGGACCACTTTCACGTTCTCGCCTGATGAATGTGACAAGAGTGGTGGAAAAGGAGATAGGAGGTAAGGGTGGATTTTTGAGTGGAGGTATGGGTAATTGAAACGGGTACGGGTCCGAGTCGGGATCCAATTTTCGTTCCCTACCCATTGGGTCGAGTCGTAACTCGGGCTCAGAATGGGTCTATGTTCGTGGAGCAAAGAAAGGTGGACTCGGAGGAGGTATTAGCCCCAAGAGGGGGACATATGAGCCACGTTCCAAATTTGAGCCTACTACAGATAGAAAGAAAACAAGCCCGCGAGACGGAGGGGTTTCACACTTAGCTTTTAATGAACTAATGGAGAGGAAACAAAAGGGACTTTGTTACAAGTGTGGGGGCCCTTTTCATCCACTCCATCAATGTCCAGATAGGCAACTGAGACTGATGGTGCTTGATGAGACAGAGGCAGGGGAGGTTGAAGGCAATATTGTAGCCTTAGAAATGGAGGAAGAAGAGGATATTGATGGGGAGTGCACTGTCATAAGCTTGGGAAGTCTTGATGCGGAGGAAGGCTCTAAGCCTCAAACTGTCAAACTCAGGGGCAAAGTTAACGGGGTACCTATCCACATATTGGTGGATAGTGGCGCAACACACAATTTCATCTCCAAGAACTTGGTAACCACCCGGGCAAAGGTTAACGGGGTACCTATCCTCATATTGGTGGATGGTGGCGCAACACACAATTTCATCTCCAAGAACATGGTAACCACCATGGGGTGGCCAATGGAAGATACCCGATCCCTGAAAATTAAACTAGAAGATGGATATAAAGCAGTTAGCTAAAGGCAAATGCAAAGAAATGGAGGCGGAACTAGAAGGCATTAAATTGAAGGTAAACACGTTCCTTTTTGAGTTGGAAGGCATAGACTTGGTCTTGGGAATGTCTTGGTTAGCCATTCTTGGGGAAATGATAGTGGATTGGGGCAGACAAACTATGAAATTCCAACAAGGGAGGAGCATGGGTGGAATTACAAGGAGAGGGAAGTAGCAAGGGGGCACAAACAGCTCTGCAAAGTCTCTTGGGGAAGCCAAAAAGATGGGTTGATGGGTTATTTTTGTCCATTGAAGTATGCTGTCCTCTCGGGTTAGAAAAGGAAATAGCGATGGAAGTGTTAAATTTGACACAACAGAATGAATTAGAGAAACTTATAGCACATTATGCGGGGGTTTTTGAGGAACCCAAGGGACTTCCACCCAAGAGAGATAAGGAGCATGCCATTACACTCATTGCAGGACAAGGTCCAGTGAATGTGAGACCTTATAGATACCCACATCTCCAAAAAAATGAAATTGAAAAGCAGGTGAAGGAAATGCTAAGTTCAGGAGTGATCAGGCCAAGCCAGAGTGCTTTTTCCAGCCTAGTTATCTTGGTAAAAAAGAAAGATGAGACTTGGAGAATGTGTGTCAACTACCGAGTCCTTAACAAGGTAACAATTCCAGATAAGTTTCCAATTCCTATGATAGATGAGCTATTAGATGAGTTACATGGTGCAAAATACTTTTCTAATTTAGATTTGAAATTTGGATATCATAGTGAGGAAGGAGGATGTACACAAGACAACTTTTAGAACCCATGAGGGGCATTATGAATACTTAGTGATGTCATATGGGTTGATGAATGCACCTTTCCAATCTCTCATGAATGAAGTCTGTACTAGTGTTTTTTGATGATATATAGTGTATAGCCCAGATTGGAGTTCACTTATGGAGCATTTGACTAAGGTTTTACAAACCTTAAAGCATCATGTAATAGTAGCTAATAAAAAGAAATGTCACTTTGCCCAAATTTCTGTGGAATATCTAGGCCATTTGATCTCCAAAGAAGGGGTTACCATGGATCCTAACAAGGTCAAGAGTGTGGTGCAGTGGCCATGTCCTAAAAATGTGAAGGGAGTGAGAGGTTTCTTGGGCTTGACTGGGTATTATAGGAAATTCATTGAGAACTATGGGAAAGTTGCACAACCTCTAACTGAACTCACCAAGAAAGATGGTTTCAAGTGGAATCCAAAGGCACAAGAAGCATATGAAATTCTCAAGAAGAAGATCACTACAGCTCCTGTCCTTGCTCTACCTGATTTTTCCAAGGAATTTCTTATTGAGTGTGATGCATTTGGCCAAGGAGTAGGAGCCATTCTCATGTTAGGAGGTAAACCAGTGGCATTTTTCAGCAAAGCATTGGGTGAAAGGAACCTTTCAAAATCAGCTTATGAAAAAGAACTTATGGCAGTTGTCCTAGTGATCTAACATTGGAGATCCTATTTGATAGGGAGGCATTTCACTGTAAATATAGATCAGAAAAGCCTTAAACTAATACTGCAACAAAGGATTTCTAAGCTGGATCAGCAGAACTGGGCGGCAAAGTTACTTGGATATAGGTTTGACATTGTATACAAACCGGGTGTGGCTAACATGGGAGCTGATGCACTCTCTCGGGTAGGTGCTGATGGGGAATTATGCCAATTGAGAGCATACTCGATTTGGGAAGATAGTGATTAGGTTTTGGAAGAGATCCATAATGATGCTGTTTTGTTGAAAATAATTGAAGATTTGAAAAAGGATGAACGAGTTAGACCAGGATTTACTTACAAAATTGGAATTTTGCTGTACAAGGGCAGATTGGTGATATCAGCTCAGTCCACATGGATTCCTACATTGTTCCACGAATTTCATGCCACACCTCAAGGAGGGCATTCGGGCTTCTATAGGACTTACAGAAGAATTGCAGCTAATGTCTACTGCATTGGTATGAAGGGCAGAATTCAAAGATATGTGAGGGAGTGTGACACTTGTCAAAGATAGAAATACTTGGCCTTTTCTCTTGGTGGACTCCTTCAACCTTTACCTATTCCAGAGATGATTTGGGATGAAGTCACGATGGATTTCATCATGGGTTTACCAAAATCGAAAGGGTTTGAAGCCATTTTTGTGGTGGTTGACAGGTTATCAAAGTATGGTCATTTTGTTCCCTTGAAGCATCCATACGCGGCCAGAATAGTTGCTGAAGTCTTCACCAAAGAGGTTGTGCGCCTACATGGAGTTCCCAGAGCTATTATTAATGACAGGGACTTTATCTTTGTCAGTAATTTTTGGAAAGAGATGTTCAAGCTGCAACGTACACAACTCAAAATGAGTTTTGCCTATCTGAAGTAGTAAATAGGTGCCTGGAGACTTTTCTAAGATGCTTTATTGCCGATCAGTCGAAGACTTGGTTGTAGTGGCTGCACAGGGGCTGAGTATTGGTACAACACCACCTACCATGAGACTACGGGGGTTAAACCCTTTGAGGTAGTCTATGGGAGGAAGCCTCCTGTTCTTACTTGCTATTTGCAGGGTGAAATGCGGGTAGAAGCTGTCCAAAGAGATCTTTTGGATCGAGATGAAGCTCTAAGGCAGTTGAAGTATCATTTGCAATGTAAGGGAGGATAAAAACTCAAGCTGATGCTAAAAGAAAAGAGAAGAGTTTCGCTGTAGGGGAGTGGGTGTTTCTGAAGTTGCGGCCACATAAGCAAAATTCTGTGGCCTTAAGGATCAATACTAAACATTCTGCAAGGTATTATGGTCCTTATCAAGTGCTGGAGCATTTGGGTGCAGTAGCTTATAGACTCAAGTTGCCCGTTACATCCAAGGTGCATCCGGTGTTTCATGTTTCCTTGCTTAAGAAGGCAGTAGGCAATTTCAAGGTAGAGGAAAAACTACCTTTGGGTATGGAAGGTGATTTTTTTGAAGTGATAGAACCTGCTGCTTTGTTAGCAACCAGAACCATTAGCAAGAAGGGTGAAATGGTGAACCAAATGTTGATCCACTGGCAAGGCAGACCTGCTGAAGAAGTTACCTGGGAAGATGAAATTACTATCTTAAACCAATTCCCACAAGTCTGCCTTGGGGACAAGGCTGCATTTGAAGGAGACGGTATTGATAGGGCCCAAGGTAAGTTAACAAGTCTGAATGAACCTTTGTTGGACTAGGGGTCACACGGGCCAAAGGGTGGAAAGTTTACACTAGGAGAAACAAAAAGGATTCAGGACCAGGGGTCACACGGGCCCAAAGGGTGGAAAGTTTACACTAGGAGAAACAAAAAGGATTTAGGAAAATAATATGTTGGCAGAGAGAGAAATTGAGAAAAGGGGTGTAACAGAATTGGTGCGGTTTATAGGAGGCTGTGTAGGTAGGAGTGGGGCATCTTCGAAAATGGTTAGAAAGTTAGTTATGGATAGAGAGCTCTAGCTCACTATAGGAGCCTAGCTCTGCGGCAGAGGAATATTCATTCCACTGTAATTTTCCCTTAATTCCCAGCAAATAATACAAGATACCATTTCTGTTTCTCTATTTGTTGTTGTTTTATTCTATTTGTTCTTCTAGTTTGTATTATAGTGTGTGTTGAGAAGTAGGTCATACATTTGTCGTCTTGTTGAGTGTGTGTGTGTATATATATATGTGTGTGTAAAAGTGTGGGGAATCTGAGCATTCAGTGTGTATCGTGTATCGGACGCTGATCTCTTGAAATATGATAAAGTTGTTATTTTTTATGATTTACATTTGTCCTCTTGCTGAGTGTGTGTGTTGGCTAGAAAGTACTTCTCCAGGAATTTGTTCTTAAAGGCTTCCCAGGTGATCACCATTCCTTCAGCTTCCATTAATCGATGGGCTCCTACCCACCAGTCTTCAGCATTTCCGACAAGCATGAATGTGGCATAGGTCACATTCTGAGCATAAGTACATCCCATTCCTCTGAATCTGAGCATTCAATGTGTATTGTGTATCGGACGCTGATCTCTTGAAATACGAAAAAGTTGTTATGCTTTATGATTTGGCCCCTTTTATGCATAGAGTAGTGCCACTCTTTTTTTTGTAAAGGGTGACATGCCTAGTAGGTTGCTTTATACACATAGTATGTTTGAGTACCAAGCTGACGGGTTTAGTTGCTCCAGACCCATGGGTCCATAATCCACCCAGAACAATTTGATAACCCGTTACTAATTCTTTTTTCCATTTTTAGTAAATCAAAAGATAAAATTTCATATTCGGTAGGATATGTGAATTTGAGAGATTAAAATGGTAAGAGTGGTTTGACCCAACAAAATAAATTAGAAAACATGAGAATTTGATAGATTAAATGGTAAGGAGTGTTTCATTCCATGAAAATAGGGTAAGTTCTTATTATCACTCCACTACATTATTATCCACGCACTAGTTTGTACTTGTAGAAGTTGAACTTTAGTGAAGATTACCTTATTCTCTAGTTGCTGGATTTTGGAGCACCCGAACATCCTGAAAGCTGGTGCAAACTTGTGTTGAAAGTCTTTAAAATGAGGTAAAATAATAATTATTATTATGATTCTCTTCTGGGTATTGTTGTCTAGATATTGAGTTATAGTGTTTATTGACAGCTGATTTTACAATAAATGTTTAAAATATTATTAAATATAAAAAATAGTAAATAAAATATTTAACAATTCATCTTGAATATTATATACAAGAAAAAAAAAGATGCCAGATTAACGTTTGGTAAACATAAAATCGAATTTTTGTTCTATTTGCTTTTGCGGTTTTTTATTCTATATTATTATGTATTTCCTTTTTCAATCTGCATATGTCTGTTTGATATGATTATTTGTTTAAGCTATGACTGTCCATAACAATTTGAGTTTGATTTGCCTTAAAATTTAGGAATAAATCACTTTTTTTTTTTTCAAAGGCTCGTTCAGTAACATTTTGATTACTAATTATAAATTTAATTTTAATGCATTATGAGTATAAAGTTTTTTATATATGTATTAATCAGTCAGACACTATTATATGTGTGATTTTTAAAGTAATTATTATTATAGTAAAATATTTTTAATAACATGTCAACATATAAAATTTTTTTACATATCAAAATTAAATTCATAAACTATTTTAAGCACAAAATAAGTTAATCTAAATATAAATTAAAGCGTAAGCATTCATTCTCATTCTCATTAGGAACAGTTAGATCTACAATATTGAGGTTCGGTGGCCTAAGTTCAGCAAGGATATGTATTACTTTTGCTCTCTGCATCTGCAATGTCCGTATATTGATGAATATCAAACCCAGCAAACTTATTGCTTGCCATTTGGGCATGTAATTCTTCGCCATCTTCTCTTCCAAACTTACACATTGCTTATAGCAGCTTTCATATATATGAATATGATTTTGATCAGTGGCTATCTACTATAAGTAGACGCAGGCTTTCTTCCTGCTGCATTTATATTCTTCTAGAGTCTTTTTTTTTCTTTTCTTCTTCTTCTCATCAATTAGCAGCTCTTTTTGGATTATTTCCAGGATAGTAGAAAAAGTAAGAATGGAAAGAAAGTTTTAATTGCTTAAAACGTGAGACGATCAGGGTCAAAATCAAGATGAAAGCAGTGTAGGAAAGAGCAGAAGATTTTGAAAAACAGGTCAATATATGACAAAATTAGATATAATATTTAAAGATATAATGAGATAAGCCTGCCCCACATGCATCTATCATTGCAAAAGACCTGCAATTATTTTTGTTATTATAGTGATTAAAAATCATTAAAAAAGACTTTGACCATTGGAATTCATATCATTGATACGAGTGATAGTGAACTTCTACCTAAACCCATCCCCATATGCTTAATGATCCCCTCTGATTACTGATGTTGCTGCTTTTGCTTCTACGTCTACTTCTTGAGAGGTTGCAAACTTACATGTGATCGAACCTCTATTCATCTTTTTCTGCTTTTTGTTCTTTGGCCTTTTTCTTTGAAAAAACCAAAAAAAAAAAAAAAAAGGAAAACACTGGAAAAAATAAAAAGAACTTCAAAACTGGGTGTGCCTCAAAAGTAGAAGAGGCTTCAATAGCAACAATATTCTGAAGAAGAGGTAAGCTTTCAGATTTTGTTTATAGCTTAAGACTTGGTTCAATACCTCTCATACTTCTGCACCAGCTTCTTCTGCTTCTAGTCAGGGGTTGCTTTGTGTGGAAGTGCCTGTATTTGAATATTTCATTAATTTGAGTTTTCTGTTCTAATTCTCTTATTCCAAGAGGAATAGAGGAAAAAGAGTTCTCTGTGGAAAAGAGGAAAATTCATTCTAAAGTTATTTGCTCTGTCCTTTTTTAACTTTCAATTTTCGATTCTGATCTTGCATTGTTGACCTAGAAAAACAATACACTAGAGTAAGATTATTTTCCCTACGAGCTAGCAAGAGCATAGCCGAATATTGAGTTTGAGTTTGTTGTTATCATGTGCTCGTTTGATCCTGTTGTAGAATCTACAAAAGTTATTTTTCAATTTTTTTTCTTTTGACTTTCTATTTGTTTTGAACAACACTTTTACTGAAGCGTTTTTTTATTTATTTCTGAAAAATAGCAACATTTTTGCAGCATGGCAAGGAATGAGTGTACATAACATTTTTTTGGGTAAGGTGTACATAATTTTCTTTGGTAAGAAAAGTAGCAGGAAGGATAAGTTACTCCAATTCTATCCGATGAGGATTTTAATGATATACTTGTGATTATGGTCTATCCAGAGAATTACCTTCAAAGAATTTCTACCCGTGTGGAGGTGCCCTGAATGTACATAGTTTTATGTGTGTGTAGTATGAACACAAAAAATCTAATTATGCATATTTAGAAATGCATATTTCAATAGTATATGTCATGTTAATCTTGTTAGTAGTAAATTAGAGCTTTGCAAATGAAAAACAGAGTCATAATATCAAGAAGGATAAAAGGAAGCTGTCTCGTCTTTTAAGGAAAACAAACTAGCGTAATAGTGTTTCTTCCATTCTTAATTTATCCTTTGTAGCACATGTCTAACCTTGAGAAATTTTAGTGTAGACCTGAAACACACACAACTATATTTAGCTAATCACTTTATTAATTAATAGATAATTACTATAATTTTTTTGGCTAGTAGTGTTTTATTTCATTATGGCATGAAGGAGAAGAATATGTTGAATTAGTCGTAAATTTCTTTAAGGAAAACAAAAATTGTGTTTCTTCTATTCTAAATTTGCCTTTATCAGCGCAAAACTGAGCTTTCAATGACAGCTAGTCACATCCTAAGCTTGTTATCATTTCTTTATACGCAATATTAACATTATTTGCACATTTTTTCTCTTTCATCATTTTTACACTTTCATTTATAAATAACAAAATAAGAAAAACACATCTTAACCCACTCTCTCCATCTTTCTTTTTCTAAACAATAAAGATATAAAAATGATGTAACAAAGATGTTGCGCAAATATCACCCCCATATATATAATCAATATATATAGAATGGAAAGGAGTACATGTTTTTGTGTCTTTCTAATTTATTATGCTTATTATTGCATGTTCATCCCTCTTCTATTCTGTTCAGATGCTTATTATTGCATGTTCATCCCTCTTCTATTCTGTTCAGGTTAATTAATTAAGTTGCATTTAGTGGAGAAAATTGATGGGGTGTCTTCCGGACTGTGTGTCATCGATTTTAAGTGATTTGGTGAAAGCAGGAGTACATCAATTACGCTATGCTTGCTGCTTCAACAATTTGGTTGAAGACCTTCAAAATCTAAAAGATAAATTGATTGCAACAAGAAATAGCGTCAACGATCGTGTTGAACATGCCAAGAAACAACTACGGAAGACTGCTGAAGTTGTTGATGCGTGGTTGAAGGAAGCTAACACTCTTATAGACAATGTGGAAGAGTTACTTAAAAAAGCGAGAACAAACAAGAATTGTTGTTTTGGGCACTTTCCAAATTGGATTTGCCGATACCGTCTGGGCAGGAAGTTAGTAAGGGAAAAAGAGCACGTTGAAAAAAGCATTGGAGTAGGTAGTCAGTATATACTACTTGAACGCGATGCTTCACTTCCAGGCAGGCCAAATTCTCCTTCGGAAAAGTGTTTGAAATTTGAAAGTAGACAAGCTGCTTATGAGGAACTTATGGAGGCAGTGAAAGATGATGAGGTTAGCATGATTGGATTGTATGGGATGGGGGGTTGTGGTAAAACCACCTTGGCAATGGAACTTAGGAAGACAGCAGAAGCTGAGCATCTTTTTGATAAAGTGCTTTTTGTGCCTGTGTCTAGTACGGTACAAGTCCGAAGTATCCAAGACAAAATTGCAAGCGCGCTACAGTTGGAATTGCGAAAGAAAGAAAAGGAAGAAACGGAGAGAGCCCAATGCTTGTGCTTCAGTTTAACTCAAGAAAAGAGGATTCTTGTGATTCTGGATGATGTGTGGGAGAAGCTTGATTTTGGAGCCATCGGGATTCCCTCTAGTGTAAATCATAAGGGTTGCAAGGTTCTCATTACCACACGAACTGGAGACGTTTGTACTCTGATGGATTGCCAAACAAAGATTCAACTATCAATCTTAACTGATGACGAAGGGTGGGCTCTTTTCCAAAAGCAAGCACACATATCTGAAGGCTCCCCTAATATCTCGAACCATCATTTGGAAAGAGCAAGACAAATTTCAAATGAATGTAAAGGACTCCCTGTTGCAATTGCAGCTTTGGCTAGCACTCTAAAAGGTAAGGCTGAAGATAATTGGAAGGTTGCATTGGATAGATTGAGAAGTTCTAAACCAGTGAATATTGAAAAAGGTTTGCCAAATCCTTACAAGTGCCTGCAGTTAAGCTATGATAATTTGGACATTGAAGAAGCCAAGTCACTTTTCTTGTTGTGTTCTGTATTCCCCGAAGATTCTAAATTTCCAATCGAAGGTGTAACCAGATTTGCAATAGGGCTAGGTCTAGTTGGAGAAGTTCGCACGTATGAAGGGGCAAGGAACGAAGTGAGTGCAGCAAAAAATAAGCTCATAAGTTCTTGTTTGTTGTTAGATGCTGGGTTGGATTTTGATGGAAGAAAATGTGTAAAAATGCACGACTTAGTTCGCGATGTAGCCCACTGGAATGCAAAGAATGAGAATAAGGCGATCATGTGTGCCTTGGACATGGATGTAATAGTGGAAGACAGTTCACCGACATATCTATGGTGTGATGAATTTCCAAATGAATTGAATTGTTCCAATCTTGAGCTTCTGTTCTTAACGACAGTTTTGGATGTATCGGATGAAATCTTCAAAGGAATGGGAACGCTTAGAGTTTTGTTTCTTTTCTCAGGAACACCATTTGAGAGTAAATCATTGTCGATGATGTCATTCAAATCGTGTACGAATCTTCGTTGTCTATTCCTACTTGGGTGGGAATTAGGTGACATCTCATTCATAGGAGATATGAAGAGACTTGAAAGTCTTACATTGAGATTTTGTTCATTGCTTGAATTACCGAGTGATGTTGTAGTTACACAACAGACAAACTTGAGATTGGTAGATTTGTCAGATTGTGACATGGAAAGGAATCCTTTTGAAGTGATTGGAAGACACCCACAACTGGAAGAATTATACATCAAAGATTCTCGATCAAAATGGGATTCTTACAATGAAAACTATGTTGAATTCTTCAATAAGTTTAGTGTCTTTTCCTTGCAAAGGTATCAAATACATTTAGGAGACCAACAAATATTTGGTTATCGTATTACAGAAGTTTCCAATTGTCACAGAGCTTTATTTCTTAGTTGTTTTGATATATCAGATGCAGCAGTTATGTATTTGGCTAAAAAAGCAGAGGCTCTGGGTATAGGAACTATTCAGGGCGGAGGTGCGAAAAATATTATCCCTGACATATTTCAAATAGAAGGAGGAGGTATGAATGAGTTGATTCACCTTTGCATAGCAGATTCGAAGGACATGGAGTGTTTGGTCGACACTAGCAATCATTTGAGCCAGGTAGGAACTTTCTTCTCCATGTTGCTTACGTTAAGAATCATGAGAATGGAGTATTTGGGAGCTTTATTCCGTGGTCGTTTGCCTACCAGTGGCCTTTTTGAGAAATTAGAGAAGTTATATATACGAGAATGTCCAAAGCTGACATCTCTCTTCCCACTTGCGGTTGCTGGAAGTCTGGTACTGTTGGGACAATTAATAATGCAATACTGTGATGGACTGAAGCATATAGTGGCATATGATGACACAGAGGAGATAAGTACAGATGATCACAGGTTGTTGTTCCCAAAATTAAAACAGCTCCAAGTCCTTCACTGCAATCAGATGGAATATATAATCCCCGTCACTTATGCTCAGGGCCTTCAACAATTGGAGTCTTTGGAAATTAAAGGAGGAGTTGATTCTGAAATGAAATACGTATTCGGCCAATGCACACATGGAGATCAGAGTCAAAATGAACTCAAGATCGTTCTTCCTGCCCTGGAAAAACTAGAACTTAATTTGATGCCAAATATGATTAGCGTGTTCCCAGAAAATTGTCATGCAATGTGGCCATCTTTGCGTCAGTTTGATTTGCAGGAATGCCCAAAGTTTGACATCAATAATTTCATGGCTGGTTCGAAGGTGGGAAAACAGAGTGATCTCAGTACCACAAAGGTACAACCCCTTCTCATGTTAATAGGCAAGCCATTTATTATTTATTTAAATAAGTCTAAATTATGTTAGGTGGGTAATGGAATAATGTGTATGTGCTTAAAAGTCAAAACAACATGGGTTTTTTTTATTTAATTGCACCGTCATGTCCTTTTTATTTATTGTCAACCAAAATGATGGAGAAGCATACTTAAATGGCTTCTCAAATTCAAATTGGAAGAAAGGGGAACGAGAGAGATGGCAATTTTTGGCTGTGCGGTGCGGTTGGGTTGTGTGGCTGATTATGGAGGCTCTGCTATGATATGTCTTGCAGGGACATTGATTAGGACAGTTTTTACTTTTTATACATCAATAAAAATTAAAAACTGCTATTATATCGATTTTAATTTTTTTCTATAATTATTATTTATTTTCTTTTTTGGGTATACTCATTCTTTTTATACATTTGCTGTGGATGTCTTACAGGGGTTACAATCCCTGAGGTTGGAGAATCTACCTCAGATGACATATATTTGCGTATTTACCTTCCAAAATCTCCAAACATTACAAATAATGGGATGTGCAAAATTAGAAGTAATCTTTCCTGCTTCTGTTGTAAGATGCCTACCAGAGTTGACTAGTCTAATGATAAGAGAATGCGAAGAATTAAAGCAGATCATTGAAGAGGATATGGAGAATCAGAAATTGGCAAATCTTCTTTCTCCACAGCCATGCTTCCCAAAGCTAGCAGTACTCATCGTCACTAAGTGCCATAAGTTGAAACGTTTAATCTCTGTCTCTGCATCTAATGATATTCCCAACATAGAGCTTCTGATAATAAATGGAGCCTCTGAGCTAGAAGAACTAATCGGATGTGAACAAGGACAAGGTGATGAGATAGGAGGAAAGGTGAAAGTTGAGCTTCCAAAACTGAAAGTTCTACTATTTAACCAATTGACAAGCCTTTGCCAAGGGATTGAATTGCAGACTGTAAGGCATCGTGTTGTCCACAATTGTCCAAAACTCTCTTTGACTTCAACTACTACTTTTCAGGAGTTCAAGGAAAACCTTGGGGTACGGAATAGAGGTAAATACTATGCACACGTTGCATGATGGTTATACTTATACGTAGTTACATATGGTACGATAGAATAATCGAACATAATTCCACATATGATTTCTCTACGATGGAGTCGGTTATGTCTTATTTTTGTTATTTTGCTCTAAATGTGTATATAAAAAATTATAATTGTTTTTTTTACTGCAAAAAAATATATAATTGTTAAAAATATATCATGTAAATTTTTTCATTGAATATATATTTGAAATAAGTTCCCTGTCATGCGACTGGTTGTGCATTTACTACCGCTCATGTTTGAGGCAAATCTTCCCTCACTTAGCAAACAATTTGAGTTTCTTATTTCCAGCCATAGAAAATCATTAGAAGTTATGTACTTCATTCATATTTCCAACCAAACACTTTGATAGAAATACACTTTAGGATTTTCTTGAACAAACAAATTAAATTATTCAAATTTTAATGCTTCTTCACGCACGAACTTTTAATTTTGAAACTTGAATGATTTAATTATGAAGAATGGAGTAATAAAGATTATGACCATTAAGACATAGATTCACCATTTGAATGATAAACTATTTTTCCTATTTCGAAACTATGTGAATCGTATTGTATCTTTAATTGTGGCAATAATAATCCACAATTCAAATTTGAAGTTGCGTTTTTGTTCCTTTGAGTTTCACTGTCTAATGGAGTCCTTATTTTATATTTTTTTGTTGTAGATTTGCAAATCAATGGCCTTCGCTGGTGGGAGCTACCGAACATGTTTTGGAATGTCATCAGCGACTTTCCAGTTGGCCTTGAAGCTCAAAGAGCGTTAGCGAGTGAATTGCCTTCTTCACAGGTCTGTATCAATCAATTTATGTAAGCTCTTCCAAGTTGAGTATAATCATAATATATCCATTGCTATCGGCTAACCTACATCTTGTCACCGTTTGTAATGACTCAATTAATTAACCAAAAAACAATCCTTGTCATCCATAACTAATTTAATCAAACTTATTAACAAATTTAACTTATTGAGCTACTCTTTCTGTATTTTTTGTTGTTGCTCAGATTAATGAAGAATTAGAGAAGGAATTTGTTGGGAAAGTTCTCGGTTCAGAGATACCGGCTATAGCAACTTCACCAACAGATTCAGAACTGATTCAAAGGCCATCTCCAAGCCCCTTGGATATTCCTCTACACAAAACACACTCACACGTGACTGTACTTTAAGCTCTTGAACTTTTTTTAGTATTGGAGGAAATGAATGGCTTAAGACTGACTAATGCTTTTGCACTTGTTCATTACTTCATATAGGAGTTGGCAGACGGACAATCAATTAGTGCACCATGTTTGATGAACCAACAAAAGCCACTTGAAGAAACTGAAAGAACCATTGAAATTCCTCAGGTTAATAATGTAATGCCACTTGACTATGTTCATACTGCTAAAGAAATTAACAGGAAAAAGAATAGTTGATATGAAAACAAGAGACCAAGAACACTGAACACATTCATGGTAATCTGTGATTGGTAATTTGCATAAAAGAAATACTAACAGAAAACACTCAAAAGTAGCATTTTTAATCCTAGATTAGACATATAGTCAAATTCTAAAACAAACACTAAAACTAGAACTAAATAACTATTCCAAAGGTAAGGTAAAATCCTTAATCATCATAAATAAAAATGTCACATTATCATAAATTATCATTCTTATCAATTCTGCATCAATAGTACTACAAGTATATCTTAAAAATAGGTTGCAAGTCTGTCACTTATTTTACATTTTTATGCTACACAGTATCTCAAAGAAACAGATCATCATAGTATTTAAGAAAGTTCTAAATTACTAAGCAACATATCTTTTGGCATTGCACAGAGTACTGAAGAAACGCAGACTGCCATTATTGTAAAAGATCCGTCATCAATTAAACCAGCAATACCTACTTTTGGTTCAGAACTAAGGCCATCTCCAACTTCCTTAGCAACTCCTCTACATAAAGTACCTTCGCATGTAAGTTTATTACTTACTGTACTTAAAAATATATTTCCAAATAGTAAGACTAATTTGTTTCAATTCCCCAAAAAAAAAGAAAGAAAAAAAGAAAAATTCCTTTCATGCTTCTTCAATATTAATTTCTAATAGAAGTTGGTGGATCAAGAATCAACCAGTGAACCAGGTTTCGTAAACGAACAATAGTAACCACTGAAGTTGCTCAAAATACTATTATACCACTTCATGATGCACATTATGTTATAAAAGAGTGGTCCTTTCAAAGTAATAGCTTCAAAAACAACTGAAACATATTCTTTTGTGATACACAGAGTACTGAAGACACAGTGAAAGAAAGCATTCAAGAAGGGTCTACCTCAGAGGAAGCTATTAAAGCAACTTTGTCACCTGATTTAGATAAAGGCGTTAGCTTGGATGGTGTTCTTGCAACTAACTCTGAGTCAAGTGGTGGGGACATGCTTGTACAAGATTCCCAGGTTGTTGAACAAGGTGATAGGCCTAATGAAGGTGATACATGAGCTTTGCCATGTCAGAATATCCAAAATGGTGATGATAGTATTCAAAACGGGTATAAAGAAGGTGAAATAAGTGTTGTTTCCAATGATAGCAGCATTGAAGTTCCTCCAGGTTAGCGCTTTCTTCTTAAATCTCTTCTATGCTAAATGAGTATATATCTCACGTACTCCTTCAACATTTTGGAGCTTCTACAGATACTTGTAGAAGCCATTCATTGATCATAGTAGAATTGGGAACATTTAAGCACTTTGTTGATCTAGATGATGCATAAATTGCTCTGATTGCGGAGGCAATAACAGTATATCCTCATCTTTGGAACGTTTGTGACAAGTTTAGTGAGCATTTTCAAGCTTGGAGGTTGAAGACTTTGGCTGATATGTTGTTGTTCCTTCGAAATGAGAGCGCCATTAGTGTTACTCCTGAGCAAGAAAAAAAGTTCCATAGACTATGCAATGAAGCTGTTCAACTTGGATTTGAGAGGTCATGGGTTGGTGAAATGCGTCAACGTGTTAAGGTGAGGGATCCCATGGTGGACCATGCACAGGCACGACTCGGTGAGCTAACTCAAGAACTTGGCAAGATAAAAGGGTGAAATTAACAGTCTTAATGACTTTCTTGATTCCCAGAAGAAATATTTTAATTTTCTGTGATTTGGATATTCCGTTATGATTGTGTTCATTTTTTCTTTCTCCTCATTTGAAACATTTATTGGTGACATTTGCAATGCTCGTAAAAATGAGACCTTCAGTTTCTGATTTTGCTTTCATTAATTGTTTCTTTGGCACAAGTAAATGGAGGCTCATCAGTGCCACAAGTTAGCAGCACTCATCGTCCATCAGTGCCACAAGTTGAAACGTTTAATCTCTGTCTCTGCATCAAATGATCTTCCCAACATAGAGCTTCTGATCATAAATGGAGGCTCTGAGCTAGAAGAACTAATCAGATGTGAACAAGGACAAGGTGATGAGATAGGAGGAAAGGTGAAAATTGAGCTTCCAAAACTGGAACTTCTAATATTTAATCAATTGACAAGCCTTTGCGAAGGGATTGAATTGCACACTGCAAGCGTGTTGTCCAAAACTCTCTTTGACTTCAACTACTACTCTTACGAAGTTCTTGAGCAATCTTTGTAACTTGGATTTGGAAGGTAAATAATATACACGCATTGAAATCAATGGCCTTGCCTCGTGGGAGCCATTCAACATGGTTAAGGAAGCTGCCAGACTTTCCAGTTGGCCCTGAAGCTCAAAGAGCGTCAGCGAGTGAATTGTCTTCTTCACAAATCAGTACCAATCGATTTATGCAAGCTCTTTCTAATTGAGAATAATCATAATATATCTATCGCTACCAACTAACCTACATCTTGTCACACCGTTTGTTATGACTCAATTAATTAACCAAAAAACAATCCTTATCGTCTATAACTAATTTAATCAAACTTATTAACAAATTTAACTTATTGAGCTACTCTTTCTGTATCTTTTGTTGTTGCTCAGATCAATGAAAAATAAGAGAAGGAATTTGTAGGGAAAGTTCTCGGTTCAGAGAGATACCGGCTATAGCAACTTCACCAACAGATTCAGAACTGATTCAAAGGCCATGTCCAAGTCCCTTGGATATTCCTTGTTCACTGTTGTCTAAATATTTATATTTCAACTAAATACACACTCACCCATTCATTGCAATTTATCATTTGAAGATCGAGAATGAGCCAATAATTTCCTTACTAAGTTTGGCTTTGGAGGGCTACAGATTAGCCAACACTGGTGCCCATGGTCTTTTTTCTCAAGCTACATCCTCCATTAACTTTGTACCTATAAACCAGCTCCACTCATCAAACAGTTTGAGTTTCTTTCAAATTTCTGAAACGCCTACAATGTCCTGAAGAAAATGTTTGAAATCAATTTGAAATGAAAGGTTCCAAACTTCCAATCCTTCCTTAAGTCATGCCTAGGTCACAGGACATGCCACACGAGCAAGAAGCAACAATAAGAGATAACAACTGCCAATACCTGATATTAACTAGTTGGCATGAATGAAGAACATAGGAACAGAAGCAACACAGTCAGCAAGAACAAATGTAACAACCGACCATATGGAAATAAGATCAAATATTTAGATTCCCTAATTGGGGTACTCAAGTTATATTATAGTCTAACATTATTTTTCCCCATCGTGTAAACGGCTAGTCCATCCTCACGGCTACTGACTATAAACTTACAACTTTCAAGAGGGCTTATGCTTTGAAGTAACAGTTCCTGCTGTTGCCTGAGTGATACCGGGCTTGGTAAAACAAGTGGTATATAGGAACTGTTTATGAGCCCCTACATGGTTGCAAACAAGACGAAGCTTCTGCCTCTCTCTCATCCATCTCAATACTATTTTCATATGATTCTTGCTCGTCAAATCTTTCAATCCAACTTCCTGAAAATATTGAAAATGACGATCACTCAATAAGTCAATACAAATCTATAAAATTCATACCCATTCCAGAATTCTGCGTGACTATGTCCCTGTAAAACAGTGTGATACAGGTAATAACAATAACAATACTAGTACCTTGACACGCTCCCAGGTGTTAACAACGGTAATGGGACCATGCTCCTTCACAATATCAAAGAGGACCCTTGTGATTGTGTTCCTCTGCTCTGGCGGCGTTTTGAGCATTATGGGTCCCATCTTGGGCTTCGATTTCTTCACTAAACATCTAATTGCCGTCCCAAACATATCGCCTTGTTTTGTTTGTCACCTGAAACTGAAAATGAAACAAACCCAAATTCATTTTTAATTCTACAAAGATATCATATAAATTTTTATATCTATGAATGAATGGACACATTTTCTAATGTCTGCAACTGCAACTGCAACTCTTCCTTTGCTTTCCTCTTCTTCGCTGTTTCCATCCGACTGATAGCTGATTAGATTAGGGTGGACGGAAATGTTCCGAATTTAATAGTGGGCCGGGCGGGTGGGTGGGCTAGGTAATTGGCATGGTTTTATTATTAGGGTGGATTTGTGTATGTTTCGAACTTTGAAGAAATACCTGACCCACAAAAAAAAAAGAACTTTGAAGTGATACGCTACGAGCCTTCATATCATCATATTATTAAGTGGAACATTTCATTAGTCCAAAAATTCCAGTGTTTAGATGGAGAAAGAAATCTATGTTATCATGTTTTTCTTTTCTTCACTTTGATTTGAGAGAGAAATATTTTGTTGAGGAAATGAAGCTTGCTAAAATAAATGGCACGGGAGCCAAACAAAGTCCAGTGTTGTGTTAAAACCTAAATCTTATTTTACTCTTTTTTTATAATCTCCCAATATCCGGAAGTCATATTATGTTCCGACTAATCTTAAGTCAAGTCAAGTCAGATTACAAAAGGTGTAAAGCTCTCTTGGCACTAATTTTTTCATTCATAAGACTTGAATTCAAGATATTGCTTAAAAGAAAAATAAGTGTTGAATCACTTGATCCAACTAAGTATTGGTTAAATCTTATTTTATTTCAGAAGTAATTGGATGCAAGACACAATATCAGTTGGAATTTAAATTATAAATGAATTTCTGCATAGTCACTTGGGCTAATGTCCCGTCTTGTTATTAAAATAAAAAAATAAATAAAAAAATTATATAATATCAAAGATTTTTATTTCAAGTAAAAATATTTAGTTAAGTTATTGATATGTTTTAATCTTTTTTACCTTTATTATTTTATTTAGAAATGGGAAACCGTCATTGTGCTAGCTTATAGATGATCAAACCAACCTGGGGCTTACATTTTATACTGTAACGCCCTTCCTATTATTACTAATAGTGTATCTGGATTTACACCATAGCAACAATAGCAAGCACAGCACTTAACTTACCTCTTTAAAAACTTCAAATTTAAATTTCAGGAATTGTTTTCAAATGCCATTACCATAATACTAATTTCCTACAATGATTCAAATATTTTCTCAAGTCACAATATAACATACAAGTTCAATTCAAACTTACTCCCTACCCGGAGTATATTCAAGATTACTCCCTGTCGGAGTATATTCAAACTCAAGCACAAATTACTATTCTAGCTCAACCTTAAAGAATTAAGGGAGCAATGCAAATTCAAAGTGCTTGATTCAACTATGCAATGAAGAAGCAATACAAATTCACATTCAAACTCAACTTAACAATTCAAGGAGCAACACAATTTCTATTGCACATCTAATGCACAATTTTATATTGTCCATTACATTTCAAAACTCTTAACAAGTAAACTTTATCAATGACATTTACGCATCAGACCTTTAAGTATTGGTTGCAATATTGTATTGCCATTTTAAATTAACATCTAACATCAATACATGGTACTTATGGACACAAATTCTGGTCACTAATGCAGCCACTTCCGTGCCCTTTTTCATCCTTATTCAAGCAACATTTTCATGCACAAAACATCATTACTTTGGTCACAAATGGGAAGCATGCTACCAAGGCCAATACAGCACTTTCAAGTCACAAATTCTCATACTAAAAGCAACACAATTCCAGACAAAACTGGGCAGCACTCTGCCTTAACTTTTATACACCATTCTAGTTAAAAAATTTAAGCACAAATGCTTCACAAAATGCTGTCAAAACTAGGCAGTTTTCTGCCATGAATTCTAACCACCATTCAAGTTGCAAATTCACGCACAAATGCTTCACAAAATTCTGTCAAACTGGGCAGATTACTACCATGGGTTTCAACCATGTTTTTGGCCAAAATATCAGGCACAATGACAACATAATTCTAGTCTCAATGAGGCAGCACTCTGCCATAGCATTTCCAACCTTTTTAAGCCACCATTTCACACCTCACAAGTAATACAATGTTGGTTAAATCTGGGCAGCATTCTGCCTTCACTTTCTTTCACAAATCAAACCACAATTCCAATCAATTAAGCATCCCAATTTCTGCCCAAAAACAAGACAGCTTGCCGTGGCTATTGTCCAAACTTTGTTTGGACAAAAACTCCATTAAAACATTCTCACATTCGATATACATCCAAAAGAAGATGAACTACAAATTTGGAAGTAAGGAACTTGGTTTGACTGTGTGATAACCAAGCAATAACAAAATAAATTTTCATACTTCTCATCATTTCTAACATCACAAGTTTAATTTAAAAATCAATAGAAGAAGACAAATAAATTCAAGCCATGAAACACTACTATGCCCTATATTGACCGTAGCCTCCACATATGTAGAAACCAGAATCTTTGTTTCAAATTCAATGGGAAAAATAAGAGTAATTTGAGGGCAAAACCCCTACCTCAAATCCCTAGCTTGTTTCCTTGATTTTCTTCCTTTTTCCTTCACTTTCTCCTCCCGTTTTCTCTCCTTTGTGAGCTCGTTGCTGATTGTGCTCTGTTTTTGCCTCTGTTTTTAGAGGTAAAACCGTGTGATAAAAGGACAAGGAACAATGGAGGACAAGGGTTAAGGTGGATGGAAATATAAGAGTGAAAATGAAAGACAAAGAATGGAGAAATGAGGATTTTCTTCCTCCGTTTCTGCTCTAAAATTTGGCCGCTGGAGAACGTGAAAAGGAAGAATCTGGCTTCTCTCCAGCTGCTGGAGGTCCAGCAGCTGGAGTCTGGACCGTTGGATGAAAATCCAACGGTTCAGTTTTTTTTTCATATTAAAAAAAATTAATATTAAATTAATAGTTTTTAATAGATGAAAAATGAATAATTTAGATTACTGCTGGAGGTTGCTGTACCTCCGACAACTGGAGAAAAGCTGGATTCGAAAAGAAATGACAAAAAGGAAAGAATATGATTAAGAAGTATCTAGATAAAGATAATATAACTAAAAAATATTTTATACTGATACTTGAGATAGCTTTTAAATATCCACAAGTCTTATAAAATATTTTAAGATTTAACTTAATTATTAGATTTATTTTTTTTAATTTTATATATACGGTTATTTGTTGGGTAAATTGTATTATTCTTTTTAAATTAAATTGAATCTATAAAATAAGTAAATATGTCTGTTTTAAATTATTTTTTATACCAAAATATTTTTTATATTCTACTTGCCATTGCTATAAAATTTTATAATTTTTTTAGCTACTCAACTGTGTCGGCTATTTCTCAGCAATATCCATTAAAATATTAAACTTGCTCTGATGTTTCTCTAACATTTTTTACAATTCTTATTAATGGTTTTTAGTTAAAAATAAATTTTTTATATTTATTTCTATCATATCAATTGATTTTGTAGATATCTTAATTATTATCTTTTATTTAGTATTATAAATTACGTTCAAGTTAGTTTAGAAAATTATCCAAATTAACAGATAATTTTTATCAATATTATTGAACTTTTATAACTTTGATTAGGGCTAATAAGTTAGGGAGGATATTACGTATACATAATAGCCAAACAATATTATAAGTTTAATTTAAATGTATTATCAGTGTAATAAAATTTACATTATCAATTAATCATATATCATTCTATATGTAATTTTTTAGATAATTATTGTACATTCAAATATTTTTATGACATAAAAATACATAATTAAATGATAATAATTTTTTTACACACATTTAAATTAAATCCAAATATTATTTAGATGTTTAAGCTATAAATAATTATAATTATAGGATACATCATCAATTAAATTATAGGATACCTCGATATTACTTATATAAAAGTTTCATGCAGCCATGCAACCCAAAAAAATAAATAAAATAAAATAAACGACATCATTATTCGTTCAACTAAAATATTTTAATTTTATTCAATTATCTCACAAGCCCATTCTGTATTTTATGAGAAAACTATAGTTACATAGTTACATACAATCTAATTTAATATTTTTCTCACATAAATATATAGTATAAATACAATGTACATATTTTAAATGTATAAAAAATTATTTTCCTAAAATAAAAGCTACAACCATGAATCACCATCTACAAAATTTGTGCATCAAGAAGTAACCATCTCAATTTAGTGTGATGACTGTGATCACAATATTTAGGTGCTTATTGTTCAACAATAACTAACTAGAAATTTTAGCATGCCTATGGAGGACAATTAATGCATGCTCCATACATGATCTCAACCATTGATTTTAAATAAATTTACATTAATTTTAAGTTATTAATTTATCTCGAAGAATTTGTTCTTTTAGATAGGGAAATTAATTTCTTTGTCTATTGTGACTTACTCTGCATACGTGAACGTGATATTATAAATAAAGAGACGGCTGAAAAAGATCAAGCAGCATTCAGAAGTGAGGTTTCATAAGTCAATGGTTCCAATCAAACTTTGCTGGGTAACATAGCTGGATCATTACATGAACACAACCAACTTGGAAGTGGAGCCACTGAATCACACGAGGTCTTTACATCAAAGAGGAAAAACAGAGGGACACGAGACTCACAATCATTGGAGCAATTGTCATCCATTCCTTTTGTGACATGGTGCAAAACAGGCGCGCGTAGTGGCTCGCGCTTGGACGATGGCATGGTGGTCAATGGCTGGTCTAATTCTCCTCTCTCTACCAATCTCAGCCATGGATTATCAGTCTTCACTCCCAGACCAGGTCCTCGAGAATGTTCTCGAGAACGTGCTCCATTTCCTGACGTCACATCGAGACTGGAACGCCGCCTCATTGGTGTGCCAGTCGTTGTGGCGCATGGAGGCCCTCAACCGATCCGAGCTCTTCATTGGCAACTGCTACGCCGTGTCATCTTGTCGTGCCACCGCCTAGTTGATTGCTGGAAGAAAGAGAAGCAAATTAGGATTTGTCAATCAGGTTGCCGGTTGCTCAATCTAACCATTCAGGTAAGTTTTTAATTATAAATGAATAGCTCAGATGCAAGGTGCATGATGCACCATAATTTCAAGGGTGCATAGTAGAAATTGCCTCAGAACTAGATATTGTTAGTTGAAGAAGGGAGAATGAAGTTTATATATCAATAAAGTTAACTTACTAAGCAACATGCCTTTTGTCATTGCACAGAGTATTGAAGGGATAGAGATGGCCATTATTGGAAAATTTCCACCAAACAGTGAAACCAACGATACCAACTTCTGGTTCAGAACTAAGAAGGCCATCTCCAACTTCCTTTTCTTCAGCAACTCCTCTATATAAAATATACTCGTGTGTAACTTTTTGTATTTTTTTTTACATCAAAATTATTACTCTTATTTTGTCTATTATTACCTTTTTTCACCTAATTTTTTTTATCTACCTAAAATGTCCTTTTTTAATAATTAAGTTTGTAAAAAAAATTAAGTTAAATTAATTGTTTATTAACATTCCTATATATATCAAAATTTATAATTAAGAATTATAATATTCTCTCTATCTACTTTTATCTGTTCGTTAAGATTAATACACCCAAAAGAAAGTTATTAAATATGTTGAATGATAATAAAAAATAATTTAAAATAATTAAATTATTATTTCTCTTAATTAATTAATATTTTCTCTTTCTTCTTCCATCTTGATTAATGTCACATTCTCTCTTCTTTTTCACTCCGTTGATAGCAAAAGACACTTATTCCACAAATTGAATAGAGTATTTGATTTTAAAAAATTATAAAAATTAATTGATATGTATTTATTGAATTTAGTAAAGATAATAAAAGATAATGGTAAAGTTAAAAAAATTAATAAATATTATTTAATTTTCTAAATGAACAGATAATGTTAGATAAATTAAAATTTTTAAATGAATAAATAAAAGGGCACTGAGAGAATAATTAATTTTCAATATAAAAATCACATCATAATGATAATAGTAGCCTTATTTTTTTTCTTTTTCATTTCAAAGTGCCTTAAGCCCATATAATAAAACTAGAGTTACTAAACACTATAATACTAGCTAACCAAACAAAATTTAAAAGAAAATAAAGTGATATACATTGTTAATGTAAATTTTTTTTACACTTTCATTCAATTATAAATTATTATATCATAAAAAATATTTAACTCTCATAATAATTATCTTAAAAGTCATGTATGTGTTGATATATAATTGACTAATAGTGTAAAAAACTTTACACTAAATTTATACATCAAAAGTAAACTCAATTTTTAAATTTAGTATAAGAATTGTACTCTTTCGGTTATACTTGAACTATATTTTTAATGAATAGAGAGAATTGAATAATATTATCTATCTATATTATTATAAAAAGGATTTCTCACCTTGATGTCTTATTTTTGTCTTTTTAATTATTATTATTAATAATTGATTTAATGATTTAAAAAATATAAAAGATAACTTAAGCATTTAAAAATTTAAAGGTAAACATAAAAAGGAAGAAGTTTTAAATATTTTTTACTATCCAAATACATTTGTCTTCAAAGATTTTAAATTTTGTACTATATAATTATAATTCAAATTAAATAATATTTCTTATTATTATTTATTTTTATTTTCATATAAGAAAAGGCACAAATTGACGGTCAATGCGTTAATAATAATAATAATAATAATAATATAAAGAGAATGTACTTACCTTCATATCTAAATATGTGTCATTTTGACATAAAATAACATGTTTAAAAATTTGTCATGTAACAAATACATGATCCTAATTATTGTCATATTATTCCTATGTTGCACTTTAAAAGAAAAGTGTACATGTGACATCACAATAACATGTTTACTATGTATGTATTACCTTAAATTAATTAATTATATTTTTAAATTACTATATTATTTAGAAATTTTCAATATATATATATATTATATTGGAGTGAGAAATTTGTATGAAAATATAGTAAAATTAATTAAATATAATTTATTAGGAGGAAATTGCGAATTTATTAAGTATTTTTTTAAATTAAGAAAATATAGTAAATTTTTTTGGTATACTCTTAATAATAAGTTAATAAAACATCCAAATAAATCAACATATAAAAATTAAGATTAAAAAATTATAAAATCAAAATTTGAAATTATATAAAAACTATATAAACTAATTATTTATTGAGAGATCATATAAAAAATATTCATTAAGAAGAGTTACATAGTTCGATTAACATAACATGGGAAGAACCAGTTAACAAAAACAAAAAAATAAAAAATGTTTTGAGTAAGTCTTACTTTGTAAATTACACTAATTATAACTTAATTAAATTTATTTAAATCATTCAAAATATCATATATCTAGATTAAATATATATTTTTCTTATTTATTTTAATATTTTTTAATTTATCTTGTACATTATACAAGTACAAAACACTAGTATTTGATAAAGAGGTGTATTTAATCTTACTCTTTAAATTGAAAAGTAAAGATAAGAAAATTATAATTCTTTTTTTTATAAAATACACATATTTTCTCTCATTTTATTTTTTACAAAAAATTTGTTAGTTGTGTTTCGATTTTTATTTTTTTAAAATTCAAAGCATATAGTCAAATCTTCTTTCTTAGTTAAATGAATTATTTGACTCAATTATTTTTAATAAAACGTAAGTTAGCCTAAACTATTACATAAGGGACAATTTAGGGTAACAATAAACACTCCTTAAACATTACACCTTCTTCTTTAAGTAAAATAAAAAGGAAAAAACACTCTTTTCAACCCATAGGCTCTGTTAGTTTATTTTCTGTACAGGCCTTATTCTCTCGCTCTTTCATTTCCAAAAAAGAAAGGTGTAAAGATCTGAGTTATACAATGGATGTGTAAAAAACATTTATAGTTTATTAATTACTGAGCTTAAAAACTAATTTGGGATATATAGTAAGACTAATGCCATTCATGCTCGTTCAATATTTCAAATTGAAGTTGGTGGATCAAGAATCAACCAGCAAACCAAGTTTTCTGGACCAACGACATGAGCATGGAGAAACAGTAGTAACCACTGAAGTAGCTCAAATAACTATTATTCCACCTCATGATGAACATTACATTATAATAGAGTGGTCCTTTCAAAGGCATAATTTCAAAACAACTCAAACATATTCTACCTTTTGTGATATAGAATTGACAACAAAATAAAAGAAAGCGTTCAAGAGGGTTCTACATCAGAGGACGCGCTACGAAAGCAGCTTTGTCAGCTGATGTAGAAGGCGTTAGCTTGGGTGTTGTTGTTGCTGCTCACACCCGAGTACTCTTGTGGTGGGAACATGCTTTTACAAGATTCCTAGGTTGTTGAACAAGTTGATAAATCGAATGAAGGCGAGATAGAAACTTCGCCATGTCAAAAGATTCAGAATGTTGATGACAGTATCCAAAAGGTGCCTAACTTGATGGATCAAAAAGGTGAAATAGGTGTTGTTTCTAATGACAGCATTGTCGCTCAAACAAATGAAGAACTAGAGAAGGAATTTATCGGAAAAGTTTCCATTTTAGAGACACCAGCTATAGCAACTTCATTAACAAATTCAGAACTGGTTGAGAGTCCATCTCCAAGTCCCGTGGATGTTCCTTTACATAAAACATACTCAAATGTGAGTCTACTATAGCCTCTTCTCAGTATTGGAGGAAATGAATGTCTTAAGACTAATGCTTTTACACTAATTTATTACTTCATTTTGGAGTTGGTGGACGGACAATCACTGGGTGAACCATTTTAAAGAACCAAGAAACAAAAGACTCTTGGAGAAGCTGAAAGTACCATTGAAATTCCTCAGGTAAATAATGTAGTACCACCTAACTATGTATATACATAAACAACAACAAAGTCTTTTTCTCTTAGATGGGGTTAGTTACATAGATCAAACGACGTTATTGTCAAGTCAATGTGTTCTCATAAACATCTTCACTAATTATGTCTTAAGTTGGTAGGTCTCTTTGTATGTGTTGTCCAGAAAGAGGAGAACTCAATGATTATTCATTCGTCGGAACCATAAATATATATTATAAAAATATAATTGGAAAAAATAGTTGATGTAGAAACAAGAGACCGAGAACAACAACAACAACTAAGTCTTTTCTCACTAGGTGAGGTCAATTACATGGATCAAACAATGTCATTGTACCCTATCATAAATCAAGTCTTCGAAATGTCATACAAATCTAAATCTTTTTTAATCATTTCACCTATAATCTTTCTTGGTCTCCCTCTACCTCTAGCTATTGGGTTATCCTCCACCTGATCTACTCTTCTTACAGGGGCTTCTAAGGGTCTTCTCCTTACATGTCCAAACCACCTAAGGCGAGATTCTCCAATCTTTTCCACAATAGGTGCTACCCCTACTTTCTCTCTAATGCATTCATTCTTAATCATATCTTGTCTTGTTTGACCACACATCTAGCGCAACATCCTCATCTCAATGACACTGATCTTATGCTCTTACTGACTTTTTATCGCCCAACATTCAATACTATACAACATCGCGGGTCTTATAACTATACGGTAAAATTTACCCTTAAGTTTGAAAGACATTTTTCTATCACAAATAACTCCTGAAGTAATCATTCATTTCATCCATCCAGTTTGAATCCTATGGTTTACATCTCCTTTTATCTCTCCGTCATTTTGTATGATAGATCCAAAATATCTAAACCGTGTGACTTGTGGTATGATATTGTCTCCAATTTTCACCATTAAGTTAGTATTAACACGCTTCTTACTGAACTTACATTCCATATACTTCGTTTTACTCCTACTTTGACAGAAACCATGTTCTTCCAAAGCTCGTCTCTATAGCTCTAGCTTCCCATTTGTTTCCTTTCTCTACTCTTCAACTAAGACTATATCATTTGTAAAAAGCATGCATTGTGGCACCAGCTCTTGGATATGTGCAATAAGCACATCCAAGGCCAAGGTAAAATGATAAGGACTCAAAGTTGATCATTGGTATAGTCCTATAGTTATATGAAAATATTATGTGACCCCATCCTGTGTTTTTACAGTAGTTTTAGCTCCATCATACATATCTTGGATTGCTTAAATATAAGCGATACGAATTCTTTTCTTCTCTAGAACCTTCCATAAGACCTCTCTCGGTACCCTATCATAAGCTTTTCCCAAATCAATGAAAATCATGTATAGGTATTTTTGCTTCCTCTAGTACCTCTCCATCAATCTTTGTAGAAAATGCTTCTATGGTTGACCTCCCAGGCATAAAACTAAATTGATTCTCTAAAATATGAGTCTCTTTTCTTAAACTTTGTTTAATTACTCTTTCCCATAACTTCATGGTATGACTCATGAGCTTAATCCCTCTGTAATTTGCATAGTTTTGTATATCTCCCTTATTCTTATAGATAGAGATTAAAGTGTTTCTCTTCATTCATCGGCATTTTATTAAACCTCATTATCTCGTTAAACAGCTTTGTGAGCCAGGTTATACATTTATCTCCTAGACACTTTCATACCTCAATAGGTATATTATCCAGTCCTACTATTTTTCCATTATTCACCCTCTCCAATACTTCTTTTACCTCAAACTCATGAATTCTATGATAAAATGCTTTATTTTGGTCCTCCTCTCTAGTGTTTAAAATGTATGAATCCCCTAATATCACATATCCCTCATTAAATAACTTGTGAAAATAACTCTTCCATCGATCATTAATGTCTTATTCCATAACCAAGACTTTAGCATCTTCATTCTTAATGCATTTTACTTGATCCAAGTCTCTTGTCTTCTTTTCCCTACTTTTAGCAAGCCTGTAAATATTCATTTCTCCGTCTTTGGTGCCCAAAGATTGATATAACTCGTTGAACGCTTTATCTTTCACCTCTCTCACCGCTTTCTTAATATCTTTTTTAGTTGTCTTATATTTTTCTCAATTTTCATCGTTTTTACACACGTGCCAAGCTTTATAACATTGTCTTTTAATCTTAACCTTATCTTGTTCATTTGCGTTCCACCACCAAGATTCTTTATCCTTGGGTCCAAAGCCTCTTGATTCACCAAGTATCTTTTTTGCTACCTTCCTAATCCCTTTAGTCATCTCATCCTACATATCATTAGTACTCCCTTGTACTTCCTAAATCTCGTCCTCCATAATCCTCATCTAAAAGAACATTTATTTTCTTCCCTTTAGTTGTCTCCATTTGATCCTTGAGACTCTGTCTTAACAATTTCTCATTACTCTCATCTTAACTCGTACATTCATAACTAAAATCCTGTGTTTGGTAGTCTCTAGGGATGACTTTATAATCCATGGAAAGCTTTCTATCAAATTTTCTTATTAGCAAAAAATTAATTTGAGAGTAAGAACTCTCGCTTCTGTATGTGATAAGATGCTCTTTTTGCTTGTTAAAACAAGTGTTAGTTATTGTAAAATCAAAAGCTACCAAAAAATCTAGAATCGTTTTACCCTCTGCATTAGCTACTCCTAGACCATACTCCTATGCAAACCCTTATACCCCCTAGATTCGCTCCTCACATAACTATTTAAGTCTCCTCCTAAAAAAATCTTCTCTCCTATTGGTATTCCCTTAACTAAACCTTCTAAATCCTTCCAAAATTTTATCTTGTAGTACTCGTTTAACTCTACTTAGGGTGTATACGCACTAATAACATTAAAAGTTTCTTATTCCACAACAAACTTCAAAGTTATGATCCTATCTTCGAGCCTTCTCACATCCACAACATTATTATTCCAATTCTTATGTACTATTATGTCTAATACATTTTTAGATTTTACCTTACCGATGTATCAAAACTTAAAACTCAAAGTGTCGAGTTCCTTTACCTTTTCTCTAACCTACTTAATTTCTTGTAGGCACATAAAATTAATCATCATCTTAATCATTGTGTCAACTATTTCTATTGATTTACCTATAAGTGTATCTATATTCCAAATTCCAAAATGCAATCACATCATTTGTCTATGTCATAGAGATTCGACAACGTTTTACGTTAGTTGTTGACTGTCTAATACAACTCTCATCTTTTATCCGCACTTGGGACCGACTATGTAAGAATTTGCAACAATACTCAATATAGACAGAGTTAAACAAGAGACCGAGAACACTGAAAAAAATTCATGATAATCTGTTTTTTTTTTGGTATAACAATAATCTTTTATTTATAGAAAAGAGATACGGACAAAACAAACCCAAAGAAATATTTTTAAACCTACCAATATAATAAACTTATATTATCACATCCTAAAAACGAACACTAAAACTAGATTTAAATAACAATTATATAGGTAAGCTAAAATCCTTAATTATCATAAATAAAAATAACACAAATTATCCTAAATTAATATGCTTATCCATTTTGCATCAATAAGTAGTATTACAAGTATATCTTAGAAATAGACTTCATGTTTGCAACTTATTTACCTTTTTGCTACAGTGTCTCAAAGAAACAGAGGATCAAAGTATTCAACAGGGTTCTAGATCAGAGAAAACCGTAACAACAACTTTGTCCACTAATCCAGAAACAAGGAACTTGTCATCAGGACCATTACTTGCTCCTCTTCAAAAGGTATCCCGCTGATATGCTTATTGTCATTTTCAAAAAAGGAATGGATGTATACTCCAAAGATAGGTGTTGAAGAAGGAAGTACATCAAAGAATGGCAAGATAGTAGCTTCGTCAACTCATTCAGAACCAGCTAGCTCACAGTCAGGCCCATTAGTTACTTCTCAGCGTAAATTTTTTGAATATGTTATCATCACAATCATAATTTAACTTCTTATACTTCTATCCGAAGTTGCAGGAAAAAAAATGTTGCTTTTCAATGATTGTGGCTTAATGCTAATGCTTTTCCTGTTATTCTTTTCTTCTTATTCTTCCCAGAGTGAAATCAGGCTCAGCCAAATTGAGGTATACACTGATAAAGAAAGTGAAGGCCATCCTATAAATATTTAAGACTTCGGGGATGATGGTGATGGCCAAATACTCACACCTTATCGCTGCAGTTGTAACTCTATCAGATGGACTTAAAGCTATAATAGACTCTTCGCAACAAGAATTCCCGAGCATTCTATGTTCCTTCAAGCAAGCCTTTGCTTCCACCAACAAATTTGCAATGCTTGAAGTAAAAGAGAAATCTATCAAGGAGGAACTGGCTCGTCGAAATGAGGTAGCAATTACTATTGTCTCCAAAATTTCCATGGCAAAGAATTTATGCATGAAGCTCAACAGAAGGAAGGAATTTTGAAGGAACGGATAATTAGGTTGGAGAAAGAAATAAAAGATGGTGAGGCTGATCTATCATCACTTCAAGAGGAAAAGAAGAAATTTGTTGCAGAAACTATAGGGTACAAAAACGAGTTTGAAACTGTGCGGAAAGACAAGCCTCAAATGATGGAAGATCAAAGAAAAGCTCGGCAAGAATTATTTGAGGTTGATTATAAATGGTCAGCTCTATGTAGCCAATTTGAGCACAACTGCATTGCTGCTAGAAATCCCACTTGAGATTTTTTTTTTTTTTTTGCTTTTTTAAATGCGCATCCTTATTAAGTTTTGGAGGGTACTATGTTATTAATTCTTCACTCAAATTTTATGTCGATTAATTCTTAACACCAGCAATGGAAGACATGTAGCTACTATATTGTTCAGTCTTTTGTTTCAGGTGGTGTATCCTTCGAAATGGCTTCTATTATGGAAAATTTTCACTTAGCTTGGTCTTCCTCCTCTTCTTTGTGAATTGAAATAAATGTAAACAATGAGCAGGTGTTTTCTTTTGCTAATAAACGCATGCAGTAACAGTCGTTGTTTGCATAAGACCTATTGGCGTAAATCTTTGCCGCTCAAAAACATGACAATTTTAAGTGATAGGTGTGTAACCTGAATTGAATGCAATTAATTTATTTCCCCTTAGATTTAAGTGGTTACAGAATATTGGTTAACTAAGGCTAAATTTTGCCATTCTTCAATATTTATTACATGGGACATGGCATATATTGGTTAAACATAGCATCAACCATCACTATTGTCTTTTGTCTTTAGTGGTAAGGTCAGTACGGAAGAGGTCAATTTTTGGAGGGATTCAAGCTAGCAAGAACAAGAAGTCTTGTTCACTTGGCCCAAAATGGGACAGATTCAAAATGCATTAAAACTAGTTGAGCCACAGCAATTCTTTCTTATTACACAATGTTGTTTCAATTTCTCAAATTAGACACATTGAATACAAGTTGACTCAATAAATTAAAGAGATGTTATAATGTTTGCCTTAATCAGTTGTCCCTAAACAACCTGAGAACTGGTTCCCACATGGGTATCACAGGAGGCAAGGCTTGAAGGAGCTAAAGTTAGCTCCAAGTGTTACCACTTCAGCTGACGTGCGTTGTGGTTGCAAGAAAACAGGAAGGCCAAAACTCAAGGCAAGGCCTGCTGTTTCTGTTTTAAATTAATTGGTTGCATTCTCATTTTGAAGCAGGATAAGTGGATAAAAAGCAGAGATTTTTCTAATGACAAGTAGAGAATTCAGTAGTTGATGGTTTTGCTGCTAAATCTTTTTTTTTTTTTGGGTAACATACTAAATCATTGATTTTGTGGTTAGGCAACTAAGGCAAGTATGGATATGCTAAGCTTTTTGCCAAATGCAAGTCCCAATTGAATATGTCATTGAACAAATCTCCAACAACCAGTATGCTACTACTACCTACTGCTGGGAGAAAGGATTATCCTCAGCCAACAAATTGCTTGTTAAGTTTGGCCTTGGTGGGCTACAGATTAGCTAACACTGGTGCCCATGGTCTTTTTCTCAAGGTACTTCCTCCAATAACTTTGTACCTACAAACCAGCTCCACTCATGCAACAGTTTAAGTTTCTTTTAAATTTTTGAAACGCCTATTATGTCCTGAAGAAAATGTTTGAAATCAATTTGAAACGAAAGGTCCCAAACTTCCAATCCTTCCATATCTCAAGTCATGCCTAGGTCACAGGACATACCACACGAGCAAGGAGCAATAATAAGAGACAACAACTGCCAATACCTGATAGTAACAACTAGTTGGCATGAATGAAGAACATAGGAACAGAAGCAACACAGTCAGCAAGAACAAATGTAACAACCGACCATATGGAAATAAGGTCAAATATTTAGATTCCCTAATTGGGGTACCAAAGTTATATAATAGTCTAACATTATTTTTCCCATTGTGTAAACAGCTAGTCCATCCTCACCGCTAACGACTATAAACTTACAACTTAGAAGAGGGCTTATGCTTTGAAGTAACAGTTCCTGCTGTTGCCTGAGCGATACTGGGCTTGGTAAACCAAGTGGTATATAGGAACTGTTTATGAGCCCCTACATGGTTGCAAACAAGACAAAGCTTCTGCCTCTCTCTCATCCATCTCAATACTATTTTCATATGATTCTTGCTCGTCAAATCTTTCAATCCAACTTCCTGAAAATATTGAAAATGACGATCACTCAATAAGTCAATACAAATCTATAAAATTCATACCCATTCCAGAATTCTGCATGACTATGTCCCTGTAAAACAGAGTGTGTTACAGCTAATAACAATAACAATAACAAGACTAGTACCTTGACACCCTCCCAGGTGTTAACAACGGTAATGGGACCATGCTCCTTCACAATATCAAAGAGGACCCTTGTGATTGCGTTCCTCTGCTCCGGCGGCGTTTTGAGCATTATGGGTCCCATCTTGGGCTTCGATTTCTTCGCTAAACATCTAATTGCCGTCCCAAACATATCGCCTTGTTTTGTTTGTCACCTGAAACTGGAAATGAAACAAACCCAATTTCATTTTAAATTCTACAAAGATATCATATAACTTTTTATATCTATGAATGAATGAACACATTTTCTAATGTCTGCAACTGCAACTGCAACTCTTCCTTTGCTTTCCTCTTCTTCGCTGTTTCCGTCCGACTGACAGCTGATTAGATTAGGGTGGACGGATATGTTCCGAATTTAATAGTGGGCCGGGCGGGCTAGGTAATTGGCTTGGTTTTATTATTGGGTCCAAATATAAAGGTAAGTGGATTTGTTTATGTTTCGAACTTTGAAGTGATACATGACCCAAAAAAAATAAAAAATAAAAAAGAACTTTGAAGTGATAGGCTAAGAGCCTTCTTATCATATTATTAAGTGGAACATTTCATTAGTAAAAAAATTCAAGTGTTTAGATGGAGAAAGAAATCTATGCTATCTATGTTTTTTTTCTTCATTTTGATTTGAGAGAGAAATATTTTGTTGAGGAAATGAAGCTTGCTAAAATAAATTAGCTGGGAGCCAAACAAAGTTCATTGTTGTGCTAAAACTTAAATCTTATTTTACTATTTTTTTTTTGTGTGTAAATCTCCTACTATTTGGAAACCACATTAGACTCCGACAAATTTAAATTCGAGTTACAAAAGTGTAAAGTTTTCTTAGTGTTAATTTTTTTTTCATTCATAAGATTTGAATTCGAGACCTTGCTTAAGGGGAGAACAAGTGTCAAATCACTTGAACTAATTAAGTATTGATTAAATCTTA
This sequence comes from Ormosia semicastrata, assembly GCA_029884595.1. Classification (NCBI taxonomy): domain Eukaryota; kingdom Viridiplantae; phylum Streptophyta; class Magnoliopsida; order Fabales; family Fabaceae; genus Ormosia; species Ormosia semicastrata. The sequence goes on along the minus strand of JAQQTO010000026.1, from coordinate 3,305,285 downwards.
TTTTATTTCGAAGGTAATTTGATGCAAGACACTATATAAGTTGGAATTTAAATTATAAATGAATTTCTGCATAGTCACTTGGGCTAATGTCCTGTCTTGTTATTAAAATAAATAAATAAATAATATAATATCAAAGATTTTTATTTCAAGTAAATATATTTAGTTAAGTTATTGATATGTTTTAATCTTTTTTACTTTATTATCTTATTTAGAATGGGAAACCGTCATTGTGCTAGCTTATAGATGATCAAACCAACTTGGGGCTTACATTTTATACATAATAACCAGACAAAATATTATAAGTTTAATTTAAATGTATTATTAGTGCAAAATTTTTATGCTATTAATTAATTATATATCATTATATATGTAATTTTTAAAATAATTATTATTATAGTTAAATATTTTTTATTATAAAAATACATAGTTGAATGATAATATAATTTTTTTTACACATTTAAATTAAATCCAAATATTATTTAAATGTTTAAGCAATAAGAATATTACTTATAATTATAGGATACATCATCAATTAAATTATAGGATACCACCAATGTTACTTATATAAAAGCTGCAACCATGCATGAATCACCATCTACAAAATTTGTGCATCAAGAAGTAGCCATCTCAATTTACTGTGATGACTATGATCACAATATTTAGGTGCTTATTGTTCAACAACAACTAACGAGAAATTTTAGCATGACCGTGGAGTACAATTAATGCATATGCTCCATAAATGATTTTAATCATTAATTTTAAGTTATTAATGAAATTAATTTCTGTGTATGTTGTGACTTACTCTGCATACGTGATATTATAAATAAAGAGTCAGCTGAAAAAGATCAAGCAGCATTCAGAAGTGAGGTTTCATAAGTCAATGGTTCCAATTAATTTTTGCTGGGTGGCCTAGCTGGATCATTACATGAACACAACCAAATTGGTTCTTTACATCAAAGAGGAAAAACAGAGAGACACAAGACTCACAATCATTGGAGCAGAAATTGTCATCCATTCCTTTACCGAACTTTTTTGTTTTTCTTTTTTTCCTTTTTCGGAACTAAGGCCAATTCTATTATGCACGCACCACTCAAAAATACGTGTTATATCAGGTCACCCAGTTTGATATATATATTTTTTTAAAAAAAACTTCCAAATGGGTTGTGACACAGCAGAGGACCTACGATGCCATGGGTGGTGACATGGTGCAGGAATGGCGACGCGTAGTGGCGTGGTGGTCAAGGGCTGGTCTGATTCTCCTCTCTCTACCAATCTCAACCACTGCCAATGACTCCATGCCATCATCGATTTTCAGCATCAACAACCACCCTTCCCCCACCTCCTCCAACTCCACTCCCTCCTCCTCAAATCCGCCCTTGACCACCACCCCAACTTCATCTCCCACTTCCTCCTGCTATCAGCCTGCTCCATCTCCCTCTCTTCCGCCACCTCTTTCTTCCACAACCTCCCCATATCACCCTCCCAACCCCCATGAACCAACCAAAGATTCCATCTTTGTTTATCAGAGCACCCACACCCAGATCACCAAAACGGGGAATAATCATGAGAGAGAACAACCACCCCGAAGCCTTCGAAGACGACCACTGATCCTCGCTCCCGGATCTCTCTCGGCTCGAAATCACTGAATCCTCCTCCTCCTCCACAAAAACTCCAAACTGCACTGGGTTATCGGGTTCGACTCCTGGGTTAGGATCCATGGATTATCGAGTTCGAGAACGTGCTCCACTTCCTAACGTCACACAGACAATGGAACGCCACCTCATTGGTGTGCCAATCGTTGTGGCGCGCTGAGGCCCTCACCCGATCCGAGCTCTTTATTGGAAACGGCTACGCCGTGTCGTCTTGTCGTGCCACCGCCAGGTTGATTGTTGGAAGAGAGAGAAGGGAATTAGGGTTTGTTAATCAGGTTGCCGATTGCTCAATCTAACCATTCAAGTTTTTTTAATCATAAATGAATAGCCCAGATGCAAAATGCATGATACACCCTAATTTCAAGGGTGCATAGTAAAAATTGCCCCGGAATTAGATATTGGTAGCTGAAGAAGGGAGAATGAAGTTTATATATCAACCGCACGACTCAATTATGGAACCAATCAGTTTGGGTGTATGAATAGATTTTTTATTTTTTTTATTTAATAGTATATATATATATATATATAGATTTATATATATAAAAATTATTAATTAAAATTTGAAAATTTTTATATTTATAATTATTCATAAAAAATAATAAAAAATAATTTAATGAAATTTTTGTACAAATTTAAATACTATTAATTAAAATATATAAAAATTTAACATTTTAATTTGAATTATTGATTTATTTTAATAATAAATCAACGATCCAAATTAAATAGTCCATCCATGATTTATTTTAATATGTAATTTATCAATTCTCATTTTTATTCCTATTTTTATTTTATGAAATTTTATTTTTTGTAACAAATGTAATCTAAGTGGAGGTTTTGTTTGTGAAGTGGGCTGAATTCATAATTTTCTTAAGTTTTTAACCACGATATTCCTCTTTATACTAATTAATTGTCTTTTCTGTACCCATTTATTTGACAAATCATCATGGAGATTCTATTTCTTGAATTTTATTTGATTATGATTCAAAAGATGGCGCTTTATGTTTAGGGAATTTTAGCCATATCTTCTATGGGGAGGTTTTCAATATATAGGAAAATGCTGAAAGTCCCATATAATTGGGAATAAATCATGTCAAGTGAAATTCATAATGAGGTCCTCTTAAAATTTGTGGTTATTGTGAGTTTTTATATTTATGTCTCTTTTTATACCATAGAATGATGTGAAATTTCACATGAAATGATCTATTGTTCGTATGATTACATTGCTGGTCACTGGAAGAGATGAAGTTGTCATCTGAAACTACAGCAGCTGCTGCTGTTAACAAGAAAGATAAATCACAAGCTGAAGAAGGTCAAGTCAAAAGAGAGACATGTAGAAGAACAGTTCTGAATGTTTCTGGTCTTCAATTGGAGCATGGGAAAACTGGTCCAATCTCAATAACTGTCCCAGATCCTGACTTTCATGACTTTGATAAAGATAGGTCAGAGGAATGCTTCAGGCCGAAGCAAATATGGGCCTTATATGATGAGGATGATGGAATGCCACGATTATATTGTCTGATCCGTGAGATTATCTCTGTCAATCCATTTAAGATTCATATTAGTTACTTGAGTTCCAAAACCGATAGTGAGTTTGGCTCAGTAAACTGGCTTGATTCAAGTTTTACCAAATCTTGTGGAAATTTCAGGGCTTGCAATTCTGATGTTGTTGACCAAGTTAACATTTTTTCTCATGTTCTAAGCAAGGAGAAGGCTAGTCGAGGAGGATGCATTCGCATATATCCCAGAAGTGGAGATATTTGGGCTGTTTATCGAAATTGGTCACCGATTGGAACAGATCTACTCCAGATGAAATGAGGCATCGTATAAAATGGTGGAGGTGCTGGATGATTACTCTGAGGAACTTGGTGTTTGTGTTACTCCCCTTATTAAGTTGGCTGGATATAAAACAGTATATAAGAGGAATACAGACAAAAGTGCAATTAAATGGATACCAATAAGAGAAATGTTGCGCTTTTCACACCAAGTACCTTCCTGGTTGCTGAAGGGAGAGGTGGCAAGCAATTTGCCTGAAAGGTGTTGGGACCTTGATCCGGCTGCGACTCCAGACGAGCTTCTTCATACTGCTGCAGAAGCAAACGCTTTGTAGGCATTGGTGAAACAATTATTTGGGTTGCACTTTAGCATTCTTCCCACAATATTTTAGATTTAACTGTACACTATGTCACACTTGGTTAGAGACCAATGAGACATTAACCAGGGATGTTTTTAGAGGGTGAAATTTTATTTTGTAACATTTGTCTAGACTTTCGATCTAGTAATTGCTTGCTCAGTAAAGTTTCTTCTTGCCATAGGAGGTGTAACTGAGGTCAAGACAGTTTGGCATTGGGTCTACCTACTTGTAACTGTATTTCTAGCCAGTATATACTGGCAAAGAATTGATTCAATTGAAGGCTGAAACCAATATTATATCCAACAATTTTAAGAGAGAGTCGAAAAAAAAAATGAAGAGAGCTATTTGATTTTTTTTTTGGTGGAGAGCTATTTGATTGTATGTAGATCTTTGCAGAAGACTGTTGATCTGATGTGACCCTCCTTTACAGAACCGAAGGTGAATCCAATGGTACAGTAATGAATTGCTAGTATTTTACTTTATTTTTTTTAATCTCTTTTATGTTTGCATAATTACTTTTTTAATTGGACAGCTTTTGTATTGTATGGAGTTCAGACTATCTGGTCTCTACATTTATTTTTCTAAAACAAGTAAATTTAGAATTTTCTCTAATGTAGTTTACCTGAGGTGACCTTCTCCATTACTACTCCTATGTGTGTAAGTTCAATATCGTGACATCAATCTAAAGAAAAATATTAACTAAATTTACCATTAAAAAATATAGTAAAATGTGAATTTCTCATCAAATAACTAAATAAGATGATGAAATATTATATTCTTACTTTATTTACAAAGACAATAATAATATTTATATAAAAACAAAATGGTGAGTGATAGAGGAATTTATCAATGTGAAAATAATAACATGTGTGATTTAAAGATCTTTTTAAATAAGCGATGCACATATTTGTAAAAGAAATATAATACTTATTCATCATTTTCATTTAATACTTGTGTTATTTGTTGGATAATACCTAATTTCATGTAAAATTAGAGTAATCAATCTTTTATTTAAGCTTTTTTTAGTGTTTTACATTAAAGATCAAATATATTATTGGCATTTACATATTAAAATAAATTATATTTTATACTTGTAGAGATTGACAATGAATTAATTATTGATGACAGATTCAATTTCAAATTACATGACTCCTAATTAAATTTCAGATTGTATATACATTTAAAAAATATTTAATGAGATTTATATTTCAAATTGTATCTACATTTAAATAAAATTTATTTAATGAGATTTAATTTACCTCTTGCTTTAATTCTGACTTCTTTGAATTCATAAAACATGTAATTATCACTTGATAGCTGCAATCCAAAATAAGAAATATTTTGTTTTTCAAATTTCATCGAATCAATTAAGTTAGCTAATTGATTGGCCAAGTAAACAACACTAATAGATGATTAGGGATACTTTTGAAGAATTAATAGTCATAATTCAAGCGTTGTAGTAAAGTTTGTTTTCAAATTTTTTGTCAAATCAATTAACATTTGTGTTTGACTAGTAATCAAATTAAATCTCAAAATTCAAAAATTTTTAAAAGCAATTAAATATTTTGAATCCTTATAAAAAAATACAACCAAAAGATAATGAGCATGAATTTTTACCTAACAACAGGTGACCAACCACCCATCTGCATCAAGCCACAATGTTAAACTCCTTCCCATCACTAGAACCCCAAACAACTGTCACAGGCTCTCTACCCCATTCACACATCGAACTCATGCCATCGTTGGAGCTAGCATTTGGCGCACTATCGCACACCACCACCCATGGTTCTAGACCCCAACTTGCAAATCACTCACCAAGAGTCCACACACCGTTCGGCCCCCTCATGTGGTGTTGCCTCATGTTATACTTTGCTCTTGTGCCTAGTTGCTGATTAGGAGATTGAGGAAAAATTGCAAAAAACTCTATCATAAAAGAAAAAAATTGCATGAAACTCAAGTCATTATGAGATCTCACTTAGGTTATGGTGAAGAGCAAGAAAGCAATGTTGATAGAAGTAAAATGAAAGAAGATACTGAAACCCAAAAATTCACAAAAGAATCATGTATTATTTTTAAAAGTACTAATTGGTTGAGACTACGTTCTTCATGAAATCACTATCATTAAAATTATTTTACAGATGATGTTTGAGTTTCTTAGTTTTATCTATTTTTTCATTGTCGAATAATCTAACTTATATGAGTGTTTGATTTTTTTTTTCATTTGATGTTAATAATTTTATTTATTTTTAACTTATTTGGGTGTTTGAGTTTTTTTTTTTTTCATTTTTGTTTTTTATTTTGTAATATGATGATTAATATTTTTTAAATTTTATTATTTGTTTTTTTTAACATGTGACAGTTGTCACATCATATAACATGTAAAAAAATTGTCACATCAATAACATGTGGCATAAAAATAGTTATCATAAAAACCACATGTCAAAATTTTAAAACATTGAGTTGATGATTGGGAAGACACATGAAAGATTTTTAAGTCATGTATCTTCTTTTTTTATATTATATTGAGTATATTGATTGATTTGTATTTTTTGTTCTTTCTTTGTCTATATAATTTTTAATATTTTTTCTTCTTTTTAAGGAGTTTACATTAGTATTTTATCTTCTTGAATTTTTAGTATTTAAATATGTCTTTCACGTACATAGACATATCAACAATGTATTAATATAAAATAAAAAATACATGACATATAAATAAAAAAAAATATTTGGTACAAAATAAAAATTAGAGCATATATAACCAGTTAGGAGTTATAAATGATAGAATATCAAATTCATATGCATATATGCATATGCATCTTTCAAAAGCACGGGTAACTACACATGCAGCTTTAAATACCTTGACTAATGCATATGTATCTTTCAAAAGCACGTGAGGAATATCCAATTCTCCTAGGAGGTAATACCAAATTCTTAAAAAGAGGAAGAGTAAAATTCTCCCATGTATATTCTTAAAAATTTGATGAAAAAGTTGATTAATGAGTAAAATTTTTAGACTGTTAATATTTTACTTTTATCTTAGAACATAGCCTAACTATTCTTTACTCAATAAGAGAAGGAGATTTGATTAAGCACGGTCACTCAAATTGGTTTCTGTCAATGCCTTCTAATCCTGAAATAATCATCTTCTAGTTTGTTCTTATTATCTCACTTTTAATAGGAATTCTTGAAAAGTCTATCATAGTAGACTAAAATAAATTTAAAATATTGTTAAAAAAATAAAAGTAAGCTCTTAAAGAAAGAAGATAAGTATAAGTATACTCTTTCTTAATTAAATAATATATATAATATTTATTTTTGTTCTAAATAATATGTTCATTGGAAAATTCTACCCACCAGTACAATGATATTGTTCATACAAACTCAAAAAGGCTTTAAATTTTGGAAAAAAAAATTTAAAAGAATACCTCGCATAACATCAACAATTTATATATCAATCCTCTTCTTCATAACAGAATATTGGTATTGCTTTACCTTGTCAACTTTCAAGTTCCTTTCCAGAACTTTCTTACAAATCAAAATTGAAGAAATCATAGGAATGTCATATGAAACTTTTAGTGATTCAAACAGTAGATAAATCCAATAGTCTAACACAATATTGTGGATATCTTCAAATTTTGCAATTGGTTTTGATTTCCCTTCTATGGATTGCTTGAGCTTTAGCGCTTGAAAATAGCTAATATTAACCTCCAAACATTCCATGGCTTATCCACAATAGCAAAATGAAATATGTGAGAAGTGCAAAGTTTATTATAGAAAAAAAGAACAAAAAAAGAATATGTTCTACGAAATGTGATTGAATTTTTCTTTAAACAATATATCCTCTTTAATTTCATATAATGAAAGTTACTTATTACTTTTATTTATCTTCATAACCCAATTAACCATTACATAACCGTTCAATGCATATAACCTAGAGTAGGATTCAACAAAAAGGATGGTTCTATCACTAGTATTATGAAAATTGGATTAGACTGAATAGTTCAACCAGGTCTATATAATTAATCATCTGAAAATTAGGTTAAAAATCAATAAATCGCTTATGAACTGATCAAATTGATAAAGTCACGATGATTAATTGCAATTATTTGGGAGGAGCCAATAATTGCAATTTTTTGTTGTTGGATACAACAAATTTGACAACTTAGCCTACAATTAATTCATTGGCCAAAAATTGAAAAGAAGTATAAATTATCCTTCTACAATAATGAGAAAGAATAATTTGAAATAATTCAAAAATAAATTCAAATATTTACCGATTATAGAGATTAACAATTGGTGGTATTTGACAAAAATAACAAAATTGTTTTGAAAAATGCCTTAACCTCAGGTACCCCCCTCCCAACCTAGAGGATACTAGAAGTCTGTCGCCACTAGTCACTGCTCTTATACTTTAGCAGTTGTCACTTTAGGTATAATTTCTTCAATGTTCTTATTCTTCTTTCTCAACTCCCCTCTTTGTCTCTATGTTTACATAACTTTGATTTGTTCGCAAGGTCATGAGCCTCTTGCATGACTCATTAGTACAGTTCATAAGACTTCATAAGACTTGCAATATTATACCAATGAGAATAAATCAAGCAACCACGACAAAAAAATATCGATATGTATTTTGGGATTTCAATATAGTCTTTTATTTTATTAGAAATTTTGGGTTTCAATATGTTCTTCTATTTCATCTAATGAGTCTTGGACTATCATCTGGGACACCTGTAGGAATTTCCTACCTAGTGCATTAACCACTACTTTGGTCTTATCCAAATGAATTATGACTTAAGGTTATAAGCCTTGAAAAAACTTCACCCATTTATTTTGCTTCATGTTCAGCTTTCTCTGATCAACAAGCATTCTTAAGCTATCATGATCGATGAACACCTTAAACTAAACTCCTTATGAGCAACGTCTCCAAAGCTGTAAGGCAAACACCACTATGGATAATTCCAAACCGTACCTAGGGTAGTCATTCTTGAGCAGGTTTAACTGCCTCGATGTGTGGGCGTCTACCTGCCTCTAGTGCATCTGAGCATACCCTAGTCCCATCGTCGAAGTATAACTGACTACCTCAAAGTTCTCATGAAAATCTAGAATTACCAACACAACGTAGTAATCGACCACCTCTATAATTATTAGAAACCATACTCACTCTCCAGAATCCACTACTGAGTACTACCTTTCTTAGTCAAGCTAACTCAGGGGTAGCACTAACTGAGAAAGTCCTCTTATAAACTCTTTATCTTTGGTTACAATGGTTACTCTTCCCATTGTACCACTGTTTAAACTCTACCAGGGTTCCCTGCAATTTCTTCCTTGAGAAATTACATAGCCTTTTAACTGTATCACTTGTAACCCAAAACTAACTTTTGGCTTACTTGGCACTTAACTAATTTGCTCTTCAAAAGTTTCCAAAATTACTTTAACATACTCTTCATGTCCTTTTGTAATCTTGGAAAAACTCTTAAAGATCAACTCTTCTCAACTTTACTTCTCTAACAACCAGGTCTTAGATCATCTCATGAGAAAATCCAAAACTTCTCTCAACTAATCTACCTGATCATCCTTTCTAGACAAAGACATTTAGTGTCGATAGTTCCTTCGTTTGACTGCCTAACATGAGCACAATCTCATACTTAAACTAAACAATAACATAATATTTTTTGTCTCTCTTAGCAACTAAACCGTACTAATTAGATAAGCAAGCTAGATTCACAAAGTAAATTTATACTCTTTTTATACACATCTTAAAAAATTTATCTTTACATGTGCTCTTACCTCATACTAAGTTGAAAGATTTCGTCGCCTTCGTTGCACACTATGATCTATATTTTGCTTGCGCATCTTGTATCTTGGAGTCTGATTTACCTCTTTCCTTTAAGGTTGCTCGTCTTGAAAGCACATTTCTCATACTCATCATTCTCCAAGCTACCATTTGAACTTGTGTTCCTTTACTTGATAAAAATTGAGACCAAGAGGCACCCTCATTGATCTTAACATATAATTTTTTCCTTTTTGGGAAACTTTTTAACTCTTGTTCCGCCGTGATTTTGAGATTATCTGTTTCTATAACTCTACACTCACTAACTAGAGCAAAGAAGTCCTTAACCTTGATTTGCTTCACAACTCTTCTAATGCCCCTTCCAAGTTCTACTTCAAATTTTACTCACTTTCAATCTTAATCTGGATTGGACGTAAAATAAGAAAAGAAATATTGACATTCCTTGAATTGTTCCGCATACTGGTCCTCAGTAGTATCCCTTGCTCAGACCTTAGAAATTTTCAAATTTCTTTTGTCTTCCATAACTCGAAGGAATAATACTTGTGTCGAAAAGTAGCTCTAAACACCTACCAGGTGATTCGAGTACCTACCGCTTCTACTAACCTCTTTGCTTCATCACAATAGTTTTTGACTCTTCCTACTAACCCTTACAAAGCAATGTCACCTTCTATCCATCAGCGCATGTCATGACCTCAAAGATCTCTTACATCAGATGAAGTCATCGTTCGACTTTGACTGAACCAAACTTTCCCTTAAAAAATAAAGGAATAACTTTCCTAAACTCCAAGAAATACAAATCTCTCAAAATTTTCTTCTAGTCCCGTAACTTATTACGCGAGTCCTGTTCAATCATTTTTAATAAATTTGTACAAATGATAATCTATTCTCTTAAAATAACAATCATTTTTCTAAAAGTTTTTGTTACCTCCTTCTTTATTAATCTCCTAATTTCATAGGTTCACGTGATAATTGTCGTAATATGAACACCCAATTTTTTTTACACAAAAAAAATTTGTCGAATAAAAAATAATTAAGTCATCTTTTATCAATTTATAAAAAAAAAAAAGCGTCACGTGAACTCAATCTTTGCAAATTCTTCTCCTTAACTTGGCTTGCAAAGCCTATGCCCGCTATGCAGTACTAGCCTAAAGAAAAAAAACTCTGCAAAGCCTCCCTATTCACTGACATTTCGACTAACCCATTCACCAGCACACTCACGGACTGCACAGTTTCACTCACACAGAGGACACTTTATGCTTCTACTCTTTGCACTTAAAAACCTTCAATACTTACTCACACCCGGCGGGTGGCGGGGGAGGACACTTTATGCTTCAACCTTTTGCACTTAAAAAACTTCAATACTCACTCACACCCAGGGGGGGGAGAGGATCTCTCACGGGTAAAATGTTTCTCCTTCACCATACCACAAAGCACCCCCTCATCACAATCCCACCTTCACCCTCACACCTCACCCTCACCATCTCCATCATCACCAAACAACACCACAGCACCACGTTCAAACCTCTTCCATAACCACCATCTTCAACCCGTGATTCACTCACCATCACACACTTACTTCATCATCTATCCCCAAATCGTAACCTCATCAATACCATCACACAGCCACCACGCAACAGACCCAACCTCCGTAACTCCCCTCACTACACCACCACCCCTAAGCCACCACGATGCTCTGCTACACTAAAGCTCCTTCGAAACCATGACAACCAGTCCACCATTAAACACACCAAAAGAACAACACCCAAAATAGCCAGAACAAATGACACACACAGAGGGAGAAAGAGAGAGATGAGAGAGAAAGCGTGCTGTTGGGTCTGGGGGTGATTTGCTGAGAAAATCGAAAGCTGGGGAAAGCACAAGAAACCCAGTAGCACTTTGCTTCTTTTGCATCTAAATTCGTAAGCTTTTCTCCTTTTTTTTTTATCAATTGATGCCTTCCCCCCTCCTTTTGAGCTCTTTCTTGCATGGCCTTCGTTTTGTCAATCTCGGGGCGGGAAAAGGGGAAAACGGTATATGGGGTTGCAGCGATAGCTCAATGCAAATTATAAATGATATTTTTTTTAAAATTTTTTTCTTTCTTTTTCTTTCTTTTTCTTCTGTTGATTTGTTGGATGATGAAAATTTGCAGGCTTTGAATTTGGACATGCATGCTGTCATTTTGATTCTAATTTTTTTAACCGATTAATTCTCAAAATATCCTTTTTTTCCCTTAGATTCCTATGCCGAGTCACCTCCTGAGATCGATTTTGGTATCTGTATTTTTTTTTTGGGGCTATATATATCTCGGATTTAATTTTCTTTTGATGTCTGATCTCTGTCTGCATGCGCTGAATTATGTGCCAAATCGTGATTGAACAGGAGTTTGTATGTGATTCTGCATGCATTTTCAATTAGTCCGATAATATTGTTCAAGTGTCTTATTTATTTGGTGTTCTAATTGATATGACATTTGCATTTATCGCTTACGAGTATCCTTTATGGCACATGTAATGATTTTGCTTGAATCTGGGATATGTTTGGGTTCATACTCAATTTTGTTAATAAAATTTTTATTTTTATTATTTAATCAAGATAATTACTTAATTAAGGTATAAATATCTAATTTTGCCAGAGTCTAAAAAAAAAAAAAAAATAATTTTATTTAATAATTATTTATTTTTTACTTTCTCTATTTTATTTAAAAAATATATATTAAAAAATAAAATAAAAAATTATAATAAAAAATTATTTTACAACTTATTTCTTGCTTTATGTCACGCACACTTATTGTAACACACAATCCATTGACTAACTTTCACTTCACAATTTCACTCACACGTAATCCTCTCTTCACACACCACCCCTCCATTTTTTGACTTCCGCACCTGCACCCACAACTACTCATTTTTTTTCTCTCACGTAGGGAACATATAGCCAACCGCGACCCACCATCATCCACACATAAAATCATCTTTCTCACCAAAAAGCTACTTAACAGCCCATATAAAAAAGAAAGTAAGAAGGAAAAAAAGAAAACGAAATAAAAAAACATAAGAGACCCATATAAAAAAAGAAAAAGAAGAAGAAAAGAGCAGAAAGCGAAATAAAAAAAATAATAGACCCATATAAAAAAATAAAAAAATACAAAAAACGAAAAAAATAAAAAGGAAACATAAGGGACCCGTATAAAGAGAAAAAAATAGAAAAAAAAAATAAGAAACCCATATAAAAAAAGAAAACAAAATAAAAAAAGAGTTGATTTTAGAAGTGTTTTATTAATGAACTGATTTTTTTGTTTCTTTTTTAGACTAAGATTAGTTTGTTTAATAGTTTTATGATTTAGTGAAAATAATAAATTAAAAAAATGTAGGAACAAAATTGTATGAGATTAGATAAAAATAAAAATACTAAAAGAATAAAAATGCCACAAAATGTAGGAACAAAATTATTTGTGAGTTGTGCCTCATTTTATGTATGTTTACTTGTTTGATTTGATCTATTGTTATAATTTAATTTAAAAATTTTAAGAAATTGTCTTAGTAAGACTGTGTTACGGGAGTTACGGGGTGCCGTGAGATTATATTTTCATCTTTCTTTATCTATAATTGATTTTTTAATCTAATATGATTTTTAAAAATTATTTAATTATTTTTAATTTTTTTAATTCAAATAAAATTAGTAATTACTTAATTTTTATTTTTTAAAATCCCATGAATTATTATTTATTTTACCATGATCCCAATCGCGAGAGATTAGATTGAAAAATTGGAGTTGCCCCTCTTCGCATTTTTATTGTTCTCAAATTAGTTTTACATTTATCATCTTATGTATGATAGCATAAAATTAGGGTTCACAATTTTACTCTTTTTTACAACAATAAAATAAAAATCAAATTTTTTCTTTTTATTTAATTAAATAAGTAAAGAAGTATACTGTAAATATTTATTTTTGATTTGATTAAAAAATATTAAAATAAAAGAAATAAAAAAATTGTTTCTATATTAAAAAAAACTCTACAGATTGCAGCAGTACACTTTCATAATTTTGCTTCCCACGCCTCTGACATATCACTCTCACAGTTTTCCACACTACACTATAGCACACGGTTCCTTAGGACGGGTGTAGTGAGATCTGTGAGATTATGTTTTCATTTTATATTATCCATAATTGATTTTTTAATTTAATATGATTTTTAAAGATTATTTTTAATTTTTTTAATTCAAATAAAATTAATATTTACTTAATTTTTATTTTTTAAAATCTCATAAATTATTATTTATCTTACCGTGATCTGAATCGCGAGAGATTAGATTGAAAAATTGGAATTGTCCCTCTTCGCATTTTTATTGTTCTCAAATTGGTTTTACATTTATCATCATATGTATTAACGCATAAAATTAAGGTTCACAATTTTACTCTTTTTTACAATAATAAAAAAAAAATTAAATTTTTTCGTTTTATTTAATTAAATAAGTAAAAAAGTATACTTGGAATATCTTTTTTTAATTTGATTAAAAAATATTAAAATAAAAAAAATAAAAAAATTGTTTCTATATTAAAAAAAAAACTTTACAGTTTGCAGTAGGACACTTTCATAATTTTGCTTCCCACGCCTCTGACATGTCACTCTCAGTTTTTCACACTCCATTATAACACACACATGGCAGAGGAGACAAACTTAGCTGGCTCCCATACTCTCACCTGCTGCACACAGCGCACATTCACTCGATGATGTTACTCTCACCCACCCACTTTCTCTACTTTCTTTTGACACAGACCCACTCACAGCACACACCGACTCACTTTTCCACTGGCATTGCTTTGTCCCCACTCAATCCATGATGACGCTGCTCATACCATTAGAGAACAGCATATGTTGGCTTGATTACAAGACTTATTTAATTGGGGAGAGATCCAACCTGAGAACTCCATTCAGGTTCGCACACACCCTCCACTCTCGTCATCAACTTCACCTCACCTCACCTCAATTTTTTAACCATGCAACCCACCATCAGCCTCTCATCAACTTCCTAAAACTACCACCACTACACCTTCATCATCTACCTTAACACCATCTTCAAACCACCATTATCCACTTCATCTTCATCATCTTCTTCCACCATCTAACAGCAACCACTTCACCCTCCCCTCACCACCATAACCGTGACCTTCTCACCCATAAACACCAAACAACTTCATCTTCCTCCAAGCCACCCATATCCAACCCACCTCCCACAACTACCATCGTCACCCTTGCAACCATCCAACCCACCACCCACAACCACCATCTCCTATTTCACCTCCACACCGTAGCCACCCACACAGCCACCGTGTTCTCCGCTGAGCCTAAGCCGCAAGCCACCACAACATAAAGCACCCATATCTAACCACCACATGAAACCACCATAACCACCAAACAACTTCATCTTCCTCCAAGTCACCCATTTCCAACTAAAGCCATAACCACCCTCACCAAATCTACTCTCAAACCGTGAACCAAACCCACCACCCATAGCCACCCAAAACCCAAAACCAACACTGCCTCCTCCAAACCAAACCAGAAAACTCAGACCCAGCCGCGCAGCCACCGTCGACGCGCCCTGACCGTGAGCGACGCCCCTCCGCGCGCCACCACGCAGCTACCGTCCTCTCTCCCCTGTACCTCACAGACCCGCGAACCACACCTCGAAGCCACCCCGTACCAGCCATCACCAACCCAACCGCTACGCGCCACCGTCGAGCCCAAATCCACAACCAGTACGCAGGTCCACCTCTCCACGCCTAGATCTGAACCGCCGCTTCTCATCACCTCCGACCCGCTGCTGAAACTTCAGCCACGATCCACAAGTCTCGCTCACCGGCCACCACCACGGCTCCTCTATGATCTCCCTGTCCGTGTAGGTGCGTCGCGCGTCCACCAGCGCAGAGCTCCGACCGCCCGGCACCTCCACTCCTTGTTGTCTCTCGGTACGCGATACCAGAGGTGTAAGCCTCATTTTCATTTTTTTTTCGTCATTTTACTTCTAATCATGTGACTTTGTTTCGTTTCTGATGCTTTTTTTAATTAAGTTTTGAGTTCCCGTGTGTTTTTTAAATCATGAAAAAAGATATAAAAATAAAAATGTAAAAAGTTTTGAATTAAAATATCGGCCCACTAATACGTGGGTGTGCTTATTGTTGTGATATTTGAATAAAAAATAATAAATAAAAAAAGGATTTGGACTGGCTTAATGTTTTTTAAAATAATATAATAATAGAAGTATGAATTTTGAGTTTAGTTCTTGTTGTGTTTTAGGGTTAATTCTTACTTGACAATGCTTACTTTATTTAATGATAGGTTTTTATATTGTGTTTTGTGATTAATGAAATTTAAAAATAAAAATAAAAAATAAAAAATGAAAAAATTATATTAAAAAATAAAAAAATAAAAAATGGAAAAAATCTAAAAATAAAATAAATTGTGTTTAGAGTTGTTTGGTTTGTGATGTTAATATTTTTTATTTATTTATTTAATGTATGAAAAATTGTGTTTATGTATTTGTATTTGTCTGTGTGATGATAAAAAAGTTTTTAATTAATTTAATGATCAACGATGATGATTGAATAATTAATACTATTTTTAATATTTTTTAGTTATTTTTTAGATCATAAGAGTTTATTAAATAGTTTTATGTTAATTTGAATCTTGAGCAAGAATGATTTTATTTTTTATTTTCAAATAAAATTTATTTTCAAATTTTTTTATTAAAATCAACTAACCTATATTTATTTTCTAAAAAATTTTGTAATTTTGAGTTTCTCGTTTACATGGGGGGATGTTGTGCATGGGGATACGTTAGAGCAAAATGTATTCTTTCACGCCAAAAATAATTGTTCACAGTTTAGTTGTTTTTTTTCTATCTTTTTTTAAATAAAAAATTTATAAATTAAACGGTTAACATTGTCTTTTTTTTAAAAAAGTGGAGTAAAATAAATATATTTAAAATTATTAAGTTTTTTACATGATTGATTCAAGGTATTGTTTTAAGATGAGGGTGTATTAAGAGTGTTTTGAGATTAAGTTTTCACTTTTTATTATCCCAAATTCAATCTGGTTTAAAGTTTTTTTTAGAAAAATGTATTTCAATGAAAAAATGCTAGACTTTTTGTTATGTCAATGTGTGGGCCAGTCCATTTTACGTTGATTATTTTACTGCTTTCAAATCATGGGAAATACAACTCATTTGAATTAAATGATATTTATACCTTCTACTTTCCTTTAGAGCTGGCAAAACGGGTTTAAGTCGAGTTAACCTTTCAACCTGTCATTTTTTTGCAGGTTGAGTTTAAGGATTGAACTCATACTTTTTTTCAACCTGCATAACTTGTCTCGCATAACACGCGGGTTAAGCGGGGCGGGGGCGGGTTGACCTTGTGGGTTGATTTTTTTTAATAATAAATAATATTATAAATAAATTTTTTTTTTGATGTTATATAATTTATATTTGAATATTTAATTAGATTATTTTAAAAATTATATTTTAAATACGTGATTTGTAAATTTTTATCATTATTATTTATTATTTTTAATAGTATTTATTGATTTTTTTATAATTTTTTTTTTTTTTTTAGGCTGATTAAGTTGGTTAACCAACTAACTCATCTATTTTTTTTATTTTATCTTTTATGCGGGCCAACTCACCAACTTGTCAACCCGCTCTTCCAACCCATTTTTTAAAACGGGTTAACTCACATTGTCCCGCATTTTAGTGGGTTGAAGAGGGTCGGGGCGGGTTGGCCCATTTGGCCACCTCTATTTTCCTTATTGATAATTAAGAAGTGGAATTATTCAGGGGCATCAACATGGTGCTGTAATGCAAGCATGGACGAATAATAAAGGAAATAATTTAGGCAAAGAGAAAGAAAGAAAGATCCTAAAAAGAAAAAAAAAGATGAAGTTATTCCAATCCTGTCAAGTTGTCTTCAAAAATTAACAAAATAAAATTATGGAAGTTAAAACGACTAAAATCACATTTCTAAGAGGAAATGACTCACCAAATAATGCTCTGGCAAGAATGTGATTAAACTAATGAAATATTTGAATTCAATTCCTCTCAAGCATAAAGTAAGTGAAAAATATAGTATAAAAGCTATGTGATCATTTTAAAAAATAAAATAAATCAGAATTTAACTTAGATGAGAAAAAGTATAAAGCTTTGTCAATTTAAAGTTTTGAATTATTAATGTTAGTAAAATTTGAGACATGAAACAGAAAGATGTATATAAGCTTTTATGAACTAATTATAATTTGCAAAATATGGCGTGCATCAATTTTAACTTACATAAACACTCAACATTCAATGTAAAATCAAATATATCAAATTGGCAAAGAAGTCACTATCACCTGCTTTCAACTTTGAGGACATTAATAAGTGAATTCTTTTCAAGCTTTTTAGCCTAGCAAGTCAAGAGAACAATATGAATAAGAAGGGGTCAAGATACACCATTGCAAAAGCATATAGTGGTGCTCCAAAGCATAGAAATAGCGCTTATGAATGAAGTGCTTAACTTAAGTTCTAGTCAAACCAATACTACATTCTACAATTAATAATGACCAAAGAAAAAA
This sequence comes from Ormosia semicastrata, assembly GCA_029884595.1. Classification (NCBI taxonomy): domain Eukaryota; kingdom Viridiplantae; phylum Streptophyta; class Magnoliopsida; order Fabales; family Fabaceae; genus Ormosia; species Ormosia semicastrata. Next base: position 3,287,106 of record JAQQTO010000026.1, on the reverse strand, counting down.
AACAAATATTTTACATACTACGATTTCTCTTTGGCATTTCATTAAACAAGTGCTAGTCAAGGTAATGCGCCACATATTCATTCACACTTTTGGGATGCCAAGCATGAAACATTATTTGGATTTTCTTTTCTTTTCTTTTTTTGTACATTGCATCTCTTTCTTTAGTTGGAAATTTTGAAGAAGATTTTATGACAAATTTTAAAATTAATTGAAACTTGATCCATTTTTCACATAGCAGAAAAACTTTTTCCTATTCAATAGTAGAGCCTAAGCTTCCTTCTTATTTCTGCATTTTCCAGATTTTACACTTGCACGGGCTGATTTTTTTTTCATGCAAAACCATATCCCAATCTTTTTCACATTGCATGGCATAAGTTTATTTTTAAATTTATCTACTATTATAGCAAGTTTTAATATGAATAGTTTAATAATGTTACTATAGAAAATAAGAAATGTAGAGAAAGAATAGCACCCCTAGCTAGTTTACGGAAGAGAGAAAATGGTGCGTCTTAGTTTACTAAATTTTGAGACAATGACCTCTATTGAATAAGAATATTATACAAACCTGCATATTCCCCTCAAAGCTACATGTACCTTGATAAATCCTAAGTCATCAGGGTCTAGTTCTTCCATGATCAGAGTTGCATATTCCTCTGTTTATTTTTGAATGTTCAAGAGTTTGTTGGTTGTGGCAGTAAGACATACAATCTGAGAGTAGAATTGATTACAAATGATCAAGGAAAATCTTAATCTGATGGGGGGAAAAATGCAGACTAGAAAATTTTGCTGGTAAAATTATTTGACTAATTTTGTCTACAAAAGAAACTTGGAAAGTAAAGTTCTGTGCAGCTAATATTTGGATTCGTTAGTGGTGAATTAATGATGCCATACCTCCTTAATTTCTTCCTTGCTGATTCTTCCTTTTGCATCTTTATCAATCCTTCGTTCCGAATTAAGCTTGGTGATATGATATACTTCAGGGCTTTCAACAAATACTTCATTGTTTATATTATCAAAATCCAAGAATAACATGTCAAAGAATGTTTTGAGCCTAGAATCAAAGCCCTGGTCAGAAATACGGTCCCAGAAGTCACTCAACTGAACCTTGTTTATAGAATCCCCCTCAATACCTCTCTGCCTTGCAAGAGTATCAAATAGGTTCTCCACAAACACATTAGACTCCTTGTTTCATTCCTACAATAATATTGAAGGATGTACTTAGAAAATTTACTTTATATTTATACTTGTACGACATTTGAAGCAAGGTGGTAAGGCATATATGTGTGTAATACCTATGCATTGGGCAAAGAGAGTTCCATTACAGCATGAGTAGTAGCAGTGTTATTCCTATCAGTGTTTTGTTGGTTTTGAAAATGAAGTGAAATGCTTCAGTTGCTTCATACGAAGGGAAGCATGTTGCACAACTGACGCACCAAAGGAGCTTTTCGTAGCTCATTATGATTTTCCCTCAAAAGTCGATCTTACACAAACTTGCAACCATGTTCATGGATCTCCAATTTCGACTCTCAACTCATGAAGCCAACTCGTTCCTTTGCAGCTATTTTGCTACGATGATGATTATGATGCTGGATTTGGGTCTGTTCTCGAGTGAGAACTTTGACCTGAAGAAGTGGATAAACTCAGTGTGTCAGAGTGGTTTGACCAAAAAAAGAATTAAATAGAGAATATGAGAATTTGAGAGATTAAATCGTAGGGAGTGTTTCATTCCATAAAAATAGGGCAAGTTCCTACTATAGCGCAATTCTAGTTGGTTAGGGCTTGTCTACTCTTTCTAATTCGTAGCGTTGAGAGTAAAAATTTATCTCTTCTTATAGATATAACACTATTGTTTAGAATTGGAGTGAAGGGGTGATTAGCTATGTAACGAGGGTAGTGTGATAGGGCCTTAGGTAAGTTAACATGTCCAGATGAACCATTGTTGCACCAGGTGTCACACGGGCCCAAACGGTGGAAAGTTTACACTATGTGAAACAAAAAGGATTTAGGAAAATAATGTGCTGGCAGAGAGAGAAATTGAGAAAAGGAATGCAACAGAATTGGTGCGGTTTATAGTAGGCTCTGTAGGTAGGAGTGGGGCATCTTCGAAAATGGTTAGAAAGTTAGTTATTGATAGAGAGCTCTAGCTCTCTATAGGAGCCTAGCTCTGCGGTAGAGGAATATTCATTCCACTGTAATTTTCCCTTAATTCCCAAAGAATAATACAAGATACCTTTTCTGTTTCTCTATTTGTTACTGTTCTATTCTATTTGTTCTTCTGGTTTGTATCAAATTGGTCCGACATGCCAAATTTGTGATTGGATCGGCGCACAGAGGAGACGAGGGCGTTGAATGCCATCAAAGAAAAAAATGGAGGCGAAAGTAGCAGCTCTGGAGGCTGAGCTCGCAAACATCAAATCGGCGCTGACTGAAATGCAGAACAAGGCGGATGCAAGGCAAAGTAAGGCGGAGGAGAACCAAGAGATTCTCAAGGCAATGCTAGTGAAGTGTTTGGACCAGAAATCCCAAGCAGAAGAGGAGGAGGAGAAAATTGGTGAGAATCGTGAGAAATTCAAACAAGGAGAGAATGTGAAAGGTAAGAATCCTTGATCGATATAGTGGAATGGGAGATGGTGATGTGTTCGAGCAGCTGACAAACCTCTTGCAGAGGGGTAGTGTTGATGAGTATATACAGAGCTTTGAATGATTGATTGCGCAGGTACGGAGGCTCCCTGACGATCAGTACATCGGGTACTTTCTGCATGGGTTGAAGGATGATATCAAAGGAAGAGTAGGAAGCCTCGTTTCCTTGGGACCACTTTCACGTTCTCGCCTGATGAATGTGACAAGAGTGGTGGAAAAGGAGATAGGAGGTAAGGGTGGATTTTTGAGTGGAGGTATGGGTAATTGAAACGGGTACGGGTCCGAGTCGGGATCCAATTTTCGTTCCCTACCCATTGGGTCGAGTCGTAACTCGGGCTCAGAATGGGTCTATGTTCGTGGAGCAAAGAAAGGTGGACTCGGAGGAGGTATTAGCCCCAAGAGGGGGACATATGAGCCACGTTCCAAATTTGAGCCTACTACAGATAGAAAGAAAACAAGCCCGCGAGACGGAGGGGTTTCACACTTAGCTTTTAATGAACTAATGGAGAGGAAACAAAAGGGACTTTGTTACAAGTGTGGGGGCCCTTTTCATCCACTCCATCAATGTCCAGATAGGCAACTGAGACTGATGGTGCTTGATGAGACAGAGGCAGGGGAGGTTGAAGGCAATATTGTAGCCTTAGAAATGGAGGAAGAAGAGGATATTGATGGGGAGTGCACTGTCATAAGCTTGGGAAGTCTTGATGCGGAGGAAGGCTCTAAGCCTCAAACTGTCAAACTCAGGGGCAAAGTTAACGGGGTACCTATCCACATATTGGTGGATAGTGGCGCAACACACAATTTCATCTCCAAGAACTTGGTAACCACCCGGGCAAAGGTTAACGGGGTACCTATCCTCATATTGGTGGATGGTGGCGCAACACACAATTTCATCTCCAAGAACATGGTAACCACCATGGGGTGGCCAATGGAAGATACCCGATCCCTGAAAATTAAACTAGAAGATGGATATAAAGCAGTTAGCTAAAGGCAAATGCAAAGAAATGGAGGCGGAACTAGAAGGCATTAAATTGAAGGTAAACACGTTCCTTTTTGAGTTGGAAGGCATAGACTTGGTCTTGGGAATGTCTTGGTTAGCCATTCTTGGGGAAATGATAGTGGATTGGGGCAGACAAACTATGAAATTCCAACAAGGGAGGAGCATGGGTGGAATTACAAGGAGAGGGAAGTAGCAAGGGGGCACAAACAGCTCTGCAAAGTCTCTTGGGGAAGCCAAAAAGATGGGTTGATGGGTTATTTTTGTCCATTGAAGTATGCTGTCCTCTCGGGTTAGAAAAGGAAATAGCGATGGAAGTGTTAAATTTGACACAACAGAATGAATTAGAGAAACTTATAGCACATTATGCGGGGGTTTTTGAGGAACCCAAGGGACTTCCACCCAAGAGAGATAAGGAGCATGCCATTACACTCATTGCAGGACAAGGTCCAGTGAATGTGAGACCTTATAGATACCCACATCTCCAAAAAAATGAAATTGAAAAGCAGGTGAAGGAAATGCTAAGTTCAGGAGTGATCAGGCCAAGCCAGAGTGCTTTTTCCAGCCTAGTTATCTTGGTAAAAAAGAAAGATGAGACTTGGAGAATGTGTGTCAACTACCGAGTCCTTAACAAGGTAACAATTCCAGATAAGTTTCCAATTCCTATGATAGATGAGCTATTAGATGAGTTACATGGTGCAAAATACTTTTCTAATTTAGATTTGAAATTTGGATATCATAGTGAGGAAGGAGGATGTACACAAGACAACTTTTAGAACCCATGAGGGGCATTATGAATACTTAGTGATGTCATATGGGTTGATGAATGCACCTTTCCAATCTCTCATGAATGAAGTCTGTACTAGTGTTTTTTGATGATATATAGTGTATAGCCCAGATTGGAGTTCACTTATGGAGCATTTGACTAAGGTTTTACAAACCTTAAAGCATCATGTAATAGTAGCTAATAAAAAGAAATGTCACTTTGCCCAAATTTCTGTGGAATATCTAGGCCATTTGATCTCCAAAGAAGGGGTTACCATGGATCCTAACAAGGTCAAGAGTGTGGTGCAGTGGCCATGTCCTAAAAATGTGAAGGGAGTGAGAGGTTTCTTGGGCTTGACTGGGTATTATAGGAAATTCATTGAGAACTATGGGAAAGTTGCACAACCTCTAACTGAACTCACCAAGAAAGATGGTTTCAAGTGGAATCCAAAGGCACAAGAAGCATATGAAATTCTCAAGAAGAAGATCACTACAGCTCCTGTCCTTGCTCTACCTGATTTTTCCAAGGAATTTCTTATTGAGTGTGATGCATTTGGCCAAGGAGTAGGAGCCATTCTCATGTTAGGAGGTAAACCAGTGGCATTTTTCAGCAAAGCATTGGGTGAAAGGAACCTTTCAAAATCAGCTTATGAAAAAGAACTTATGGCAGTTGTCCTAGTGATCTAACATTGGAGATCCTATTTGATAGGGAGGCATTTCACTGTAAATATAGATCAGAAAAGCCTTAAACTAATACTGCAACAAAGGATTTCTAAGCTGGATCAGCAGAACTGGGCGGCAAAGTTACTTGGATATAGGTTTGACATTGTATACAAACCGGGTGTGGCTAACATGGGAGCTGATGCACTCTCTCGGGTAGGTGCTGATGGGGAATTATGCCAATTGAGAGCATACTCGATTTGGGAAGATAGTGATTAGGTTTTGGAAGAGATCCATAATGATGCTGTTTTGTTGAAAATAATTGAAGATTTGAAAAAGGATGAACGAGTTAGACCAGGATTTACTTACAAAATTGGAATTTTGCTGTACAAGGGCAGATTGGTGATATCAGCTCAGTCCACATGGATTCCTACATTGTTCCACGAATTTCATGCCACACCTCAAGGAGGGCATTCGGGCTTCTATAGGACTTACAGAAGAATTGCAGCTAATGTCTACTGCATTGGTATGAAGGGCAGAATTCAAAGATATGTGAGGGAGTGTGACACTTGTCAAAGATAGAAATACTTGGCCTTTTCTCTTGGTGGACTCCTTCAACCTTTACCTATTCCAGAGATGATTTGGGATGAAGTCACGATGGATTTCATCATGGGTTTACCAAAATCGAAAGGGTTTGAAGCCATTTTTGTGGTGGTTGACAGGTTATCAAAGTATGGTCATTTTGTTCCCTTGAAGCATCCATACGCGGCCAGAATAGTTGCTGAAGTCTTCACCAAAGAGGTTGTGCGCCTACATGGAGTTCCCAGAGCTATTATTAATGACAGGGACTTTATCTTTGTCAGTAATTTTTGGAAAGAGATGTTCAAGCTGCAACGTACACAACTCAAAATGAGTTTTGCCTATCTGAAGTAGTAAATAGGTGCCTGGAGACTTTTCTAAGATGCTTTATTGCCGATCAGTCGAAGACTTGGTTGTAGTGGCTGCACAGGGGCTGAGTATTGGTACAACACCACCTACCATGAGACTACGGGGGTTAAACCCTTTGAGGTAGTCTATGGGAGGAAGCCTCCTGTTCTTACTTGCTATTTGCAGGGTGAAATGCGGGTAGAAGCTGTCCAAAGAGATCTTTTGGATCGAGATGAAGCTCTAAGGCAGTTGAAGTATCATTTGCAATGTAAGGGAGGATAAAAACTCAAGCTGATGCTAAAAGAAAAGAGAAGAGTTTCGCTGTAGGGGAGTGGGTGTTTCTGAAGTTGCGGCCACATAAGCAAAATTCTGTGGCCTTAAGGATCAATACTAAACATTCTGCAAGGTATTATGGTCCTTATCAAGTGCTGGAGCATTTGGGTGCAGTAGCTTATAGACTCAAGTTGCCCGTTACATCCAAGGTGCATCCGGTGTTTCATGTTTCCTTGCTTAAGAAGGCAGTAGGCAATTTCAAGGTAGAGGAAAAACTACCTTTGGGTATGGAAGGTGATTTTTTTGAAGTGATAGAACCTGCTGCTTTGTTAGCAACCAGAACCATTAGCAAGAAGGGTGAAATGGTGAACCAAATGTTGATCCACTGGCAAGGCAGACCTGCTGAAGAAGTTACCTGGGAAGATGAAATTACTATCTTAAACCAATTCCCACAAGTCTGCCTTGGGGACAAGGCTGCATTTGAAGGAGACGGTATTGATAGGGCCCAAGGTAAGTTAACAAGTCTGAATGAACCTTTGTTGGACTAGGGGTCACACGGGCCAAAGGGTGGAAAGTTTACACTAGGAGAAACAAAAAGGATTCAGGACCAGGGGTCACACGGGCCCAAAGGGTGGAAAGTTTACACTAGGAGAAACAAAAAGGATTTAGGAAAATAATATGTTGGCAGAGAGAGAAATTGAGAAAAGGGGTGTAACAGAATTGGTGCGGTTTATAGGAGGCTGTGTAGGTAGGAGTGGGGCATCTTCGAAAATGGTTAGAAAGTTAGTTATGGATAGAGAGCTCTAGCTCACTATAGGAGCCTAGCTCTGCGGCAGAGGAATATTCATTCCACTGTAATTTTCCCTTAATTCCCAGCAAATAATACAAGATACCATTTCTGTTTCTCTATTTGTTGTTGTTTTATTCTATTTGTTCTTCTAGTTTGTATTATAGTGTGTGTTGAGAAGTAGGTCATACATTTGTCGTCTTGTTGAGTGTGTGTGTGTATATATATATGTGTGTGTAAAAGTGTGGGGAATCTGAGCATTCAGTGTGTATCGTGTATCGGACGCTGATCTCTTGAAATATGATAAAGTTGTTATTTTTTATGATTTACATTTGTCCTCTTGCTGAGTGTGTGTGTTGGCTAGAAAGTACTTCTCCAGGAATTTGTTCTTAAAGGCTTCCCAGGTGATCACCATTCCTTCAGCTTCCATTAATCGATGGGCTCCTACCCACCAGTCTTCAGCATTTCCGACAAGCATGAATGTGGCATAGGTCACATTCTGAGCATAAGTACATCCCATTCCTCTGAATCTGAGCATTCAATGTGTATTGTGTATCGGACGCTGATCTCTTGAAATACGAAAAAGTTGTTATGCTTTATGATTTGGCCCCTTTTATGCATAGAGTAGTGCCACTCTTTTTTTTGTAAAGGGTGACATGCCTAGTAGGTTGCTTTATACACATAGTATGTTTGAGTACCAAGCTGACGGGTTTAGTTGCTCCAGACCCATGGGTCCATAATCCACCCAGAACAATTTGATAACCCGTTACTAATTCTTTTTTCCATTTTTAGTAAATCAAAAGATAAAATTTCATATTCGGTAGGATATGTGAATTTGAGAGATTAAAATGGTAAGAGTGGTTTGACCCAACAAAATAAATTAGAAAACATGAGAATTTGATAGATTAAATGGTAAGGAGTGTTTCATTCCATGAAAATAGGGTAAGTTCTTATTATCACTCCACTACATTATTATCCACGCACTAGTTTGTACTTGTAGAAGTTGAACTTTAGTGAAGATTACCTTATTCTCTAGTTGCTGGATTTTGGAGCACCCGAACATCCTGAAAGCTGGTGCAAACTTGTGTTGAAAGTCTTTAAAATGAGGTAAAATAATAATTATTATTATGATTCTCTTCTGGGTATTGTTGTCTAGATATTGAGTTATAGTGTTTATTGACAGCTGATTTTACAATAAATGTTTAAAATATTATTAAATATAAAAAATAGTAAATAAAATATTTAACAATTCATCTTGAATATTATATACAAGAAAAAAAAAGATGCCAGATTAACGTTTGGTAAACATAAAATCGAATTTTTGTTCTATTTGCTTTTGCGGTTTTTTATTCTATATTATTATGTATTTCCTTTTTCAATCTGCATATGTCTGTTTGATATGATTATTTGTTTAAGCTATGACTGTCCATAACAATTTGAGTTTGATTTGCCTTAAAATTTAGGAATAAATCACTTTTTTTTTTTTCAAAGGCTCGTTCAGTAACATTTTGATTACTAATTATAAATTTAATTTTAATGCATTATGAGTATAAAGTTTTTTATATATGTATTAATCAGTCAGACACTATTATATGTGTGATTTTTAAAGTAATTATTATTATAGTAAAATATTTTTAATAACATGTCAACATATAAAATTTTTTTACATATCAAAATTAAATTCATAAACTATTTTAAGCACAAAATAAGTTAATCTAAATATAAATTAAAGCGTAAGCATTCATTCTCATTCTCATTAGGAACAGTTAGATCTACAATATTGAGGTTCGGTGGCCTAAGTTCAGCAAGGATATGTATTACTTTTGCTCTCTGCATCTGCAATGTCCGTATATTGATGAATATCAAACCCAGCAAACTTATTGCTTGCCATTTGGGCATGTAATTCTTCGCCATCTTCTCTTCCAAACTTACACATTGCTTATAGCAGCTTTCATATATATGAATATGATTTTGATCAGTGGCTATCTACTATAAGTAGACGCAGGCTTTCTTCCTGCTGCATTTATATTCTTCTAGAGTCTTTTTTTTTCTTTTCTTCTTCTTCTCATCAATTAGCAGCTCTTTTTGGATTATTTCCAGGATAGTAGAAAAAGTAAGAATGGAAAGAAAGTTTTAATTGCTTAAAACGTGAGACGATCAGGGTCAAAATCAAGATGAAAGCAGTGTAGGAAAGAGCAGAAGATTTTGAAAAACAGGTCAATATATGACAAAATTAGATATAATATTTAAAGATATAATGAGATAAGCCTGCCCCACATGCATCTATCATTGCAAAAGACCTGCAATTATTTTTGTTATTATAGTGATTAAAAATCATTAAAAAAAGACTTTGACCATTGGAATTCATATCATTGATACGAGTGATAGTGAACTTCTACCTAAACCCATCCCCATATGCTTAATGATCCCCTCTGATTACTGATGTTGCTGCTTTTGCTTCTACGTCTACTTCTTGAGAGGTTGCAAACTTACATGTGATCGAACCTCTATTCATCTTTTTCTGCTTTTTGTTCTTTGGCCTTTTTCTTTGAAAAAAACCAAAAAAAAAAAAGGAAAACACTGGAAAAAATAAAAAGAACTTCAAAACTGGGTGTGCCTCAAAAGTAGAAGAGGCTTCAATAGCAACAATATTCTGAAGAAGAGGTAAGCTTTCAGATTTTGTTTATAGCTTAAGACTTGGTTCAATACCTCTCATACTTCTGCACCAGCTTCTTCTGCTTCTAGTCAGGGGTTGCTTTGTGTGGAAGTGCCTGTATTTGAATATTTCATTAATTTGAGTTTTCTGTTCTAATTCTCTTATTCCAAGAGGAATAGAGGAAAAAGAGTTCTCTGTGGAAAAGAGGAAAATTCATTCTAAAGTTATTTGCTCTGTCCTTTTTTAACTTTCAATTTTCGATTCTGATCTTGCATTGTTGACCTAGAAAAACAATACACTAGAGTAAGATTATTTTCCCTACGAGCTAGCAAGAGCATAGCCGAATATTGAGTTTGAGTTTGTTGTTATCATGTGCTCGTTTGATCCTGTTGTAGAATCTACAAAAGTTATTTTTCAATTTTTTTTCTTTTGACTTTCTATTTGTTTTGAACAACACTTTTACTGAAGCGTTTTTTTATTTATTTCTGAAAAATAGCAACATTTTTGCAGCATGGCAAGGAATGAGTGTACATAACATTTTTTTGGGTAAGGTGTACATAATTTTCTTTGGTAAGAAAAGTAGCAGGAAGGATAAGTTACTCCAATTCTATCCGATGAGGATTTTAATGATATACTTGTGATTATGGTCTATCCAGAGAATTACCTTCAAAGAATTTCTACCCGTGTGGAGGTGCCCTGAATGTACATAGTTTTATGTGTGTGTAGTATGAACACAAAAAATCTAATTATGCATATTTAGAAATGCATATTTCAATAGTATATGTCATGTTAATCTTGTTAGTAGTAAATTAGAGCTTTGCAAATGAAAAACAGAGTCATAATATCAAGAAGGATAAAAGGAAGCTGTCTCGTCTTTTAAGGAAAACAAACTAGCGTAATAGTGTTTCTTCCATTCTTAATTTATCCTTTGTAGCACATGTCTAACCTTGAGAAATTTTAGTGTAGACCTGAAACACACACAACTATATTTAGCTAATCACTTTATTAATTAATAGATAATTACTATAATTTTTTTGGCTAGTAGTGTTTTATTTCATTATGGCATGAAGGAGAAGAATATGTTGAATTAGTCGTAAATTTCTTTAAGGAAAACAAAAATTGTGTTTCTTCTATTCTAAATTTGCCTTTATCAGCGCAAAACTGAGCTTTCAATGACAGCTAGTCACATCCTAAGCTTGTTATCATTTCTTTATACGCAATATTAACATTATTTGCACATTTTTTCTCTTTCATCATTTTTACACTTTCATTTATAAATAACAAAATAAGAAAAACACATCTTAACCCACTCTCTCCATCTTTCTTTTTCTAAACAATAAAGATATAAAAATGATGTAACAAAGATGTTGCGCAAATATCACCCCCATATATATAATCAATATATATAGAATGGAAAGGAGTACATGTTTTTGTGTCTTTCTAATTTATTATGCTTATTATTGCATGTTCATCCCTCTTCTATTCTGTTCAGATGCTTATTATTGCATGTTCATCCCTCTTCTATTCTGTTCAGGTTAATTAATTAAGTTGCATTTAGTGGAGAAAATTGATGGGGTGTCTTCCGGACTGTGTGTCATCGATTTTAAGTGATTTGGTGAAAGCAGGAGTACATCAATTACGCTATGCTTGCTGCTTCAACAATTTGGTTGAAGACCTTCAAAATCTAAAAGATAAATTGATTGCAACAAGAAATAGCGTCAACGATCGTGTTGAACATGCCAAGAAACAACTACGGAAGACTGCTGAAGTTGTTGATGCGTGGTTGAAGGAAGCTAACACTCTTATAGACAATGTGGAAGAGTTACTTAAAAAAGCGAGAACAAACAAGAATTGTTGTTTTGGGCACTTTCCAAATTGGATTTGCCGATACCGTCTGGGCAGGAAGTTAGTAAGGGAAAAAGAGCACGTTGAAAAAGCATTGGAGTAGGTAGTCAGTATATACTACTTGAACGCGATGCTTCACTTCCAGGCAGGCCAAATTCTCCTTCGGAAAAGTGTTTGAAATTTGAAAGTAGACAAGCTGCTTATGAGGAACTTATGGAGGCAGTGAAAGATGATGAGGTTAGCATGATTGGATTGTATGGGATGGGGGGTTGTGGTAAAACCACCTTGGCAATGGAACTTAGGAAGACAGCAGAAGCTGAGCATCTTTTTGATAAAGTGCTTTTTGTGCCTGTGTCTAGTACGGTACAAGTCCGAAGTATCCAAGACAAAATTGCAAGCGCGCTACAGTTGGAATTGCGAAAGAAAGAAAAGGAAGAAACGGAGAGAGCCCAATGCTTGTGCTTCAGTTTAACTCAAGAAAAGAGGATTCTTGTGATTCTGGATGATGTGTGGGAGAAGCTTGATTTTGGAGCCATCGGGATTCCCTCTAGTGTAAATCATAAGGGTTGCAAGGTTCTCATTACCACACGAACTGGAGACGTTTGTACTCTGATGGATTGCCAAACAAAGATTCAACTATCAATCTTAACTGATGACGAAGGGTGGGCTCTTTTCCAAAAGCAAGCACACATATCTGAAGGCTCCCCTAATATCTCGAACCATCATTTGGAAAGAGCAAGACAAATTTCAAATGAATGTAAAGGACTCCCTGTTGCAATTGCAGCTTTGGCTAGCACTCTAAAAGGTAAGGCTGAAGATAATTGGAAGGTTGCATTGGATAGATTGAGAAGTTCTAAACCAGTGAATATTGAAAAAGGTTTGCCAAATCCTTACAAGTGCCTGCAGTTAAGCTATGATAATTTGGACATTGAAGAAGCCAAGTCACTTTTCTTGTTGTGTTCTGTATTCCCCGAAGATTCTAAATTTCCAATCGAAGGTGTAACCAGATTTGCAATAGGGCTAGGTCTAGTTGGAGAAGTTCGCACGTATGAAGGGGCAAGGAACGAAGTGAGTGCAGCAAAAAATAAGCTCATAAGTTCTTGTTTGTTGTTAGATGCTGGGTTGGATTTTGATGGAAGAAAATGTGTAAAAATGCACGACTTAGTTCGCGATGTAGCCCACTGGAATGCAAAGAATGAGAATAAGGCGATCATGTGTGCCTTGGACATGGATGTAATAGTGGAAGACAGTTCACCGACATATCTATGGTGTGATGAATTTCCAAATGAATTGAATTGTTCCAATCTTGAGCTTCTGTTCTTAACGACAGTTTTGGATGTATCGGATGAAATCTTCAAAGGAATGGGAACGCTTAGAGTTTTGTTTCTTTTCTCAGGAACACCATTTGAGAGTAAATCATTGTCGATGATGTCATTCAAATCGTGTACGAATCTTCGTTGTCTATTCCTACTTGGGTGGGAATTAGGTGACATCTCATTCATAGGAGATATGAAGAGACTTGAAAGTCTTACATTGAGATTTTGTTCATTGCTTGAATTACCGAGTGATGTTGTAGTTACACAACAGACAAACTTGAGATTGGTAGATTTGTCAGATTGTGACATGGAAAGGAATCCTTTTGAAGTGATTGGAAGACACCCACAACTGGAAGAATTATACATCAAAGATTCTCGATCAAAATGGGATTCTTACAATGAAAACTATGTTGAATTCTTCAATAAGTTTAGTGTCTTTTCCTTGCAAAGGTATCAAATACATTTAGGAGACCAACAAATATTTGGTTATCGTATTACAGAAGTTTCCAATTGTCACAGAGCTTTATTTCTTAGTTGTTTTGATATATCAGATGCAGCAGTTATGTATTTGGCTAAAAAAGCAGAGGCTCTGGGTATAGGAACTATTCAGGGCGGAGGTGCGAAAAATATTATCCCTGACATATTTCAAATAGAAGGAGGAGGTATGAATGAGTTGATTCACCTTTGCATAGCAGATTCGAAGGACATGGAGTGTTTGGTCGACACTAGCAATCATTTGAGCCAGGTAGGAACTTTCTTCTCCATGTTGCTTACGTTAAGAATCATGAGAATGGAGTATTTGGGAGCTTTATTCCGTGGTCGTTTGCCTACCAGTGGCCTTTTTGAGAAATTAGAGAAGTTATATATACGAGAATGTCCAAAGCTGACATCTCTCTTCCCACTTGCGGTTGCTGGAAGTCTGGTACTGTTGGGACAATTAATAATGCAATACTGTGATGGACTGAAGCATATAGTGGCATATGATGACACAGAGGAGATAAGTACAGATGATCACAGGTTGTTGTTCCCAAAATTAAAACAGCTCCAAGTCCTTCACTGCAATCAGATGGAATATATAATCCCCGTCACTTATGCTCAGGGCCTTCAACAATTGGAGTCTTTGGAAATTAAAGGAGGAGTTGATTCTGAAATGAAATACGTATTCGGCCAATGCACACATGGAGATCAGAGTCAAAATGAACTCAAGATCGTTCTTCCTGCCCTGGAAAAACTAGAACTTAATTTGATGCCAAATATGATTAGCGTGTTCCCAGAAAATTGTCATGCAATGTGGCCATCTTTGCGTCAGTTTGATTTGCAGGAATGCCCAAAGTTTGACATCAATAATTTCATGGCTGGTTCGAAGGTGGGAAAACAGAGTGATCTCAGTACCACAAAGGTACAACCCCTTCTCATGTTAATAGGCAAGCCATTTATTATTTATTTAAATAAGTCTAAATTATGTTAGGTGGGTAATGGAATAATGTGTATGTGCTTAAAAGTCAAAACAACATGGGTTTTTTTTATTTAATTGCACCGTCATGTCCTTTTTTATTTATTGTCAACCAAAATGATGGAGAAGCATACTTAAATGGCTTCTCAAATTCAAATTGGAAGAAAGGGGAACGAGAGAGATGGCAATTTTTGGCTGTGCGGTGCGGTTGGGTTGTGTGGCTGATTATGGAGGCTCTGCTATGATATGTCTTGCAGGGACATTGATTAGGACAGTTTTTACTTTTTATACATCAATAAAAATTAAAAACTGCTATTATATCGATTTTAATTTTTTTTCTATAATTATTATTTATTTTCTTTTTTGGGTATACTCATTCTTTTTATACATTTGCTGTGGATGTCTTACAGGGGTTACAATCCCTGAGGTTGGAGAATCTACCTCAGATGACATATATTTGCGTATTTACCTTCCAAAATCTCCAAACATTACAAATAATGGGATGTGCAAAATTAGAAGTAATCTTTCCTGCTTCTGTTGTAAGATGCCTACCAGAGTTGACTAGTCTAATGATAAGAGAATGCGAAGAATTAAAGCAGATCATTGAAGAGGATATGGAGAATCAGAAATTGGCAAATCTTCTTTCTCCACAGCCATGCTTCCCAAAGCTAGCAGTACTCATCGTCACTAAGTGCCATAAGTTGAAACGTTTAATCTCTGTCTCTGCATCTAATGATATTCCCAACATAGAGCTTCTGATAATAAATGGAGCCTCTGAGCTAGAAGAACTAATCGGATGTGAACAAGGACAAGGTGATGAGATAGGAGGAAAGGTGAAAGTTGAGCTTCCAAAACTGAAAGTTCTACTATTTAACCAATTGACAAGCCTTTGCCAAGGGATTGAATTGCAGACTGTAAGGCATCGTGTTGTCCACAATTGTCCAAAACTCTCTTTGACTTCAACTACTACTTTTCAGGAGTTCAAGGAAAACCTTGGGGTACGGAATAGAGGTAAATACTATGCACACGTTGCATGATGGTTATACTTATACGTAGTTACATATGGTACGATAGAATAATCGAACATAATTCCACAATAT
This sequence comes from Ormosia semicastrata, assembly GCA_029884595.1. Lineage (NCBI taxonomy): Eukaryota > Viridiplantae > Streptophyta > Magnoliopsida > Fabales > Fabaceae > Ormosia > Ormosia semicastrata. The sequence goes on along the minus strand of JAQQTO010000026.1, from coordinate 3,271,687 downwards.
GATTTCTCTACGATGGAGTCGGTTATGTCTTATTTTTGTTATTTTGCTCTAAATGTGTATATAAAAAAATATAATTGTTTTTTTTACTGCAAAAAAATATATAATTGTTAAAAATATATCATGTAAATTTTTTCATTGAATATATATTTGAAATAAGTTCCCTGTCATGCGACTGGTTGTGCATTTACTACCGCTCATGTTTGAGGCAAATCTTCCCTCACTTAGCAAACAATTTGAGTTTCTTATTTCCAGCCATAGAAAATCATTAGAAGTTATGTACTTCATTCATATTTCCAACCAAACACTTTGATAGAAATACACTTTAGGATTTTCTTGAACAAACAAATTAAATTATTCAAATTTTAATGCTTCTTCACGCACGAACTTTTAATTTTGAAACTTGAATGATTTAATTATGAAGAATGGAGTAATAAAGATTATGACCATTAAGACATAGATTCACCATTTGAATGATAAACTATTTTTCCTATTTCGAAACTATGTGAATCGTATTGTATCTTTAATTGTGGCAATAATAATCCACAATTCAAATTTGAAGTTGCGTTTTTGTTCCTTTGAGTTTCACTGTCTAATGGAGTCCTTATTTTATATTTTTTTGTTGTAGATTTGCAAATCAATGGCCTTCGCTGGTGGGAGCTACCGAACATGTTTTGGAATGTCATCAGCGACTTTCCAGTTGGCCTTGAAGCTCAAAGAGCGTTAGCGAGTGAATTGCCTTCTTCACAGGTCTGTATCAATCAATTTATGTAAGCTCTTCCAAGTTGAGTATAATCATAATATATCCATTGCTATCGGCTAACCTACATCTTGTCACCGTTTGTAATGACTCAATTAATTAACCAAAAAACAATCCTTGTCATCCATAACTAATTTAATCAAACTTATTAACAAATTTAACTTATTGAGCTACTCTTTCTGTATTTTTTGTTGTTGCTCAGATTAATGAAGAATTAGAGAAGGAATTTGTTGGGAAAGTTCTCGGTTCAGAGATACCGGCTATAGCAACTTCACCAACAGATTCAGAACTGATTCAAAGGCCATCTCCAAGCCCCTTGGATATTCCTCTACACAAAACACACTCACACGTGACTGTACTTTAAGCTCTTGAACTTTTTTTAGTATTGGAGGAAATGAATGGCTTAAGACTGACTAATGCTTTTGCACTTATTCATTACTTCATATAGGAGTTGGCAGATGGACAATCAATTAGTGCACCATGTTTGATGAACCAACAAAAGCCACTTGAAGAAACTGAAAGTACCATTGAAATTCCTCAGGTTAATAATGTAATGCCACCTGACTATGTTCATACTGCTAAAGAAATTAACAGGAAAAAGAATAGTTGATATGAAAACAAGAGACCAAGAACACTGAACACATTCATGGTAATCTGTGATTGGTAATTTGCATAAAAGAGATACTAACAAAAAACACTCAAAAGTAGCATTTTTAATCCTAGATTAGACATATAGTCAAATTCTAAAACAAACACTAAAACTAGAACTAAATAACTATTCCAAAGGTAAGGTAAAATCCTTAATCATCATAAATAAAAATGTCACATTATCATAAATTATCATTCTTATCAATTCTGCATCAATAGTACTACAAGTATATCTTAAAAATAGGTTGCAAGTCTGTCACTTATTTTACATTTTTATGCTACACAGTATCTCAAAGAAACAGATCATCATAGTATTTAAGAAAGTTCTAAATTACTAAGCAACATATCTTTTGGCATTGCACAGAGTACTGAAGAAACGCAGACTGCCATTATTGTAAAAGATCCGTCATCAATTAAACCAGCAATACCTACTTTTGGTTCAGAACTAAGGCCATCTCCAACTTCCTTAGCAACTCCTCTACATAAAGTACCTTCGCATGTAAGTTTATTACTTACTGTACTTAAAAATATATTTCCAAATAGTAAGACTAATTTGTTTCAATTCCCCAAAAAAAAAGAAAGAAAAAAAGAAAAATTCCTTTCATGCTTCTTCAATATTAATTTCTAATAGAAGTTGGTGGATCAAGAATCAACCAGTGAACCAGGTTTCGTAAACGAACAATAGTAACCACTGAAGTTGCTCAAAATACTATTATACCACTTCATGATGCACATTATGTTATAAAAGAGTGGTCCTTTCAAAGTAATAGCTTCAAAAACAACTGAAACATATTCTTTTGTGATACACAGAGTACTGAAGACACAGTGAAAGAAAGCATTCAAGAAGGGTCTACCTCAGAGGAAGCTATTAAAGCAACTTTGTCACCTGATTTAGATAAAGGCGTTAGCTTGGATGGTGTTCTTGCAACTAACTCTGAGTCAAGTGGTGGGGACATGCTTGTACAAGATTCCCAGGTTGTTGAACAAGGTGATAGGCCTAATGAAGGTGATACATGAGCTTTGCCATGTCAGAATATCCAAAATGGTGATGATAGTATTCAAAACGGGTATAAAGAAGGTGAAATAAGTGTTGTTTCCAATGATAGCAGCATTGAAGTTCCTCCAGGTTAGCGCTTTCTTCTTAAATCTCTTCTATGCTAAATGAGTATATATCTCACGTACTCCTTCAACATTTTGGAGCTTCTACAGATACTTGTAGAAGCCATTCATTGATCATAGTAGAATTGGGAACATTTAAGCACTTTGTTGATCTAGATGATGCATAAATTGCTCTGATTGCGGAGGCAATAACAGTATATCCTCATCTTTGGAACGTTTGTGACAAGTTTAGTGAGCATTTTCAAGCTTGGAGGTTGAAGACTTTGGCTGATATGTTGTTGTTCCTTCGAAATGAGAGCGCCATTAGTGTTACTCCTGAGCAAGAAAAAAAGTTCCATAGACTATGCAATGAAGCTGTTCAACTTGGATTTGAGAGGTCATGGGTTGGTGAAATGCGTCAACGTGTTAAGGTGAGGGATCCCATGGTGGACCATGCACAGGCACGACTCAGTGAGCTAACTCAAGAACTTGGCAAGATAAAAGGGAGTCTTAATGACTTTCTTGATTCCGAGAAGAAATATTTTAATTTTCTGTGATTTGGATATTCTGTTATGATTGTGTTCATTTTTTCTTTCTCCTCATTTGAAACATTTAATGGTGGCATTTGCAATGCTCGTAAAAATGGGACTTTCAGTTTCTGATTTTGCTTTCATTAATTGTTTCTTTGGCACAAGTAAAGCTACCTAGTTGTTTACCAAAGAGAGCTGCTATATCCTATTAAGCATTTTCGTAGCAATCTACACGAATGATGTGGCATAGGGAGTTAACTATTTTTTCTCAAGAGTGACAAATAAAAAATAACATAAAAAACCCAAACGTAAGTAATCTTTGCTCTCCTGACCAAAGCTACGGCACTACCTCGTTGCTATTCTCACGAACACGCAGGCGGCACTGATCGTTACTCAACCAAATACGGCAGTGCTCGTTGCTCCCCTTGACCAAAACGCAGAGAGCTCAGGCTCTGGCTTCTCCACATCTCTCTCTCCTCTTGACCCCATTCTCAGTAACCCACAATTCACCAACTCTAGCTCTTCCAATTTTTGAGAGGAAGCATTGAATATTGTAAGTAATTTATTGCTAGTTTTGCTGTATTAAGCTTTGTTTTTAAAGTTGCATATTAATTCTACAAGGATTTAATATTAGAGGTATCATTAAACTATGTAGGATTGTCAACAAGATTAACAATTTGTTAGGGCCTCATATATAAAGGAGACTGAAACTTAATGATCAAGCTAGGATTAATGTGGGTAGAAATTTTCAATCTCTAGTTGTCGAAGAAAATGAGAATGAGCATCTTACATTTGAGGGAAATGATTGTAACAACTATATAAACAAAGTAAGGAATTTTACAACTCAGGACTAGAGATGCTGCAGTAATTCAAAACTATTTTATAAAAATGCAAAATCAAAGTAAGTTTTAATATATAATAGATGTGGACGATGAAAGCCGATTAAGAAATGTATTTTGGGCTGATGCTAAGTGTGAGGTTGCATGTGAATACTTTAGAGATTTCATAACTTTTGACATCACATACTTAACTAATAAGTACAACGTGTCTTTTGCTCTTTTTGTACAGGAGTAAATTATCATGGGCAATCTGTATTGCTAGGTTGTGCTCTATTATCAAATGAGGATATTAAAATCTTTTCTTGGTTGTTTAGAACATGATTAGAATGTATATGTCTGGACGTACTCCAAATGTCATAATTATTGATCAAGATAGAGCAATGAAAAATGCAATTGAAATTGTCTTTGTCTTCTCAAAAGCTTGTCACTGATGGTGCTTATGGTACTTAACGAAGAAAGTTCCCAAAAAGTCGAGTAGACACCCTGCTTATGAATTTGTCAAAACACTTTTGCACGATGTTGTCTATGATTCTTTGAGTAAAAATGATTTCACGAAGAGATGGGAAGAAATAATTGAAGATTAAAATCTACATGACAATGAGTGGTTGCAAGAGTTGCTTCTATGATGTATTGTAATACTTACTTCAAGGGGACAGAAGGCTTAATTTTAATATTTTCTATTGTAGAAAGCAAGAGGGTGTATGAGAGAATTAAAGAGATAACTTTCAAAGTATCTTTCAAAGCAGACCAGTTTGAATTGCAATGTGCATGCTACCTATTTGAGTTTAAAGGTATTTTATGCAGACATATGTTATGTGTAAAGCTTATAGGTAAAAGCAGGCACACATTAATTAAATGTGGTTTTGACCACTAAGTATGTTTTGTCATAGTGGAGGAAGGATCAAAAGTAAAGGCACACATTAATTAAATGTGGTTTTGATCATTTAAGTAGAAATGCTGAAATGCAACAACTTAATAAAATATGTGATGACTTTTATAAAGTTGTTTCTTCAACTAGAGACCAAATAAATGAAAGTGATGATGTTCGGGGTAATACTAATGATGATTTCTTAAAAGTGATAAATTAGATCAAGGACTTAAAACTTGAGTTAAGTTGCAAAGAAACATCTCCTACGAGGATTAAAGCATCACTTATTGACCAAGATACTAGTGTTGAGATTCCAAAGTAAGTGCCTAAAGTTCTTGATACTGTAGTGGCTCAAAGTAAGGGGCACCCTCCATCAAAAGGAAAAGCTTCTTAAGTTGATCAAATTGTGAAGAAGAAGCTTGCAAAGAAGAAGACCCACAAAAAAGTTAAAAAAGTGAAAATTGTGGAAGTAAAAAAAAAGTAATATCAAAATTTTCAAATTTACTTTATTTAGTTGAACCTTGCAACATATGTATCTTATTTTGAATATTTGATGGTAGGATCTTTGTACAACTAGAGACCAAATAAATGAAAGTGATGATTTTTTGGGATCTCAAATGAGTGATGGGATAGGCACACAAGAGAGCACACATGCAAGGGAACTATTATACTTTGACTCTCCATTTGTATTTCATTGTAAATGTTTGATTTGTTTTATGGTTTTATTTGTAAATATTATGACATTGCATAGTAATCATGTATATTTTGCATATATATGTTTATAGTGTGAGCAAAGCTATTTTTGGAGAAGTAGATATGATAATACAAACGTTTTAACTCCCTTCAATCCAAATCATAAACATATCAGGGAAGTAAGTCAAGTACAATTATGGAATTGTCATGTACGTGACAATAAATAAAATTAGTGAAATTATTATAAATAAAGTCTTGATAAAAAATTCAATACCCTTCGTTTTTTAACTTCTAATAATACTATAATTAAGAAAAATATCATATTTAAGTAAAAAAAAATTAATACTCTTAAGAAAAAAAAGGATGACTTTAGTTTTTTTATCATTTTTTCTATTAATTATGTCAGTTGTTCACTTAATTTTTTTTAAAATTGTTATGTTGTTGGAGGTTAAAATAAACTTTTATTTTTCACTATTTTTGCTTTTTTTAAAACTTAAACTAAGGTGTTTTAATTTTTTTCTCTTAATTATGCTAATTTTTCATTTAGATATAATTTTTTTCTTAATTATGATACTATTGAGGGTTAAAAAACCAATAATGTACTGAATTTAGGTTACAACTTGGTTTGTAATTTTCACACTTATTTTTTCACTGTCCTCTTAATGAGTTTTTTTTTTTCTCAGCAAGTGAAGTTAAGGAAGTCATTTATAATATCCCTTCTCAAATCCTAAGATCTAATTCCAACATAAGCCAAATTTGTAATTTAGCTAGGATGAGCTGCCACCTTGTGTTATTGAGGTTGAGGTGCTGGCAGCCGAGCCTCTGCGTGTTTGGGTTGGCCAACCTGATTTCTTTGTGGTTTCAGTGGCTGTTATTTTGTTTCTTTCTGTCTTTTTTGTAACAAGGAAAAAAAATGTGATGGGCAATGGAGTTGCGCTGTAGCATCAGCCCAATCCAAACCCTCTTCCAAGTTTTAGTTTTTTCTTTCTTAGCTTTGCTGGAGCTGATTTCTGTGGCTTACATTCACCCGAGCAAGTAGATCTTTTTATCCACATGGCAGAAGGAGAGCCACTTTATCAGTACAAAATATCAGCTTGAGAATCCACATCCAAAATCCACCACCAATGAGATGCTGCTGACTTGTGCATATCCTCATCCACAATATCATATGATTTCCACCTTGGCCTCTCCCCACACTTCTATAAACCTTTGTACGCTTCTTCATTCTGCACAACACTAGGTACCACCAAAGGGAATACCAAAGTGCAAGAAGCCTAACATAATCATGGCCACCTCTGCTATCCAGCAATCAGCATTCACTGGTCAGACTGCTTTGAAGCGGGCAAATGAGCTTGTCCGGAAGGCCGGTGGCTTTGGCAAAGGTCGCATTACCATGCGCCGTACCGTGAAGAGTGCTCCTCAGAGCATTTGGTAAGTAGTTTAATTGCAGTAAACATTAGCCTTCAAAGCATTAGCAACTTTTTTTTTTCCTTTGATATTTGTTAGTTTTGTTCTTTAATACTCCTCTATCTCATGTCACTCAAGAACATCATCACTAATTCTTAGCAAGATGGGGCTAACCATTACATAAAGCCAGTGACATTGCAAGTATGTATAATAGATTACATAAAATGGTTAGCAGCTCATGATACAGCCACATAAAGTTATTATCTTGTCTTGTAAAGGTCAATAATAATAACAATGAACCAAATAAAAAGGTCAATAACATTCTCTACAAAAATTTAAAGTGAGGTCCTGATAATTTGTTTCAAAATCCGACTTTGCATGACATGTTGTCAAAAACAGGTATGGCCCTGACCGTCCCAAGTACTTGGGTCCCTTCTCTGACCAAATTCCATCATATCTGACTGGTGAGTTTCCTGGTGACTACGGATGGGACACAGCTGGATTATCAGCAGACCCTGAAACCTTTGCCAGGAACCGTGAGCTTGAGGTAATTCACAGCAGATGGGCCATGCTAGGTGCACTGGGCATTACCTTCCCAGAAATCCTTGAAAAGAATGGTGTCAAATTTGGTGAGGCAGTGTGGTTCAAGGCTGGTGCCCAGATCTTCTCTGAGGGTGGCCTTGACTATTTAGGCAACCCAAATCTGATTCATGCTCAGAGCATCCTTGCAATCTGGGCTGTTCAAGTTGTGCTCATGGGATTTGTTGAAGGCTACAGGGTTGGTGGAGGACCACTTGGTGAAGGACTAGACCCAATTTACCCTGGTGGTGCCTTTGACCCACTTGGTCTGGCTGATGATCCTGATGCATTTGCAGAGTTGAAGGTGAAGGAAATCAAGAACGGCCGATTGGCGATGTTCTCTGTGTTTGGTTTCTTTGTTCAGGCCATTGTTACTGGCAAGGGCCCTATTCAGAACCTTATCGACCATGTTGCTGATCCTGTTACCAACAATGCATGGGCTTACGCCACTAACTTTGTCCCTGGACAATGAAGATACCAAGTTATGCGCTTTCAGCTGCAGTCTTCTGCTCCCATATGCAGTTCCGTTGTGTTTAACTCCGTTGTCACTGATGTAACTACACGAGCAGAAGAATCTGTATGAGAACGATTATATATTAGAAATGTCAACTCTTATGCATGAACTCAGAATATTGATTGGGTTGTGTTAGTTATATGGTTTTCTACTTTTTCCCGTAACCTGAACCACCCTTTCTCAAATGTTAATTAGTTAGAACATTGCAACAAAGTTCAAGGCCTCCACTGAAAACAAAAATTCATGAACTATATATAAAAGTAATTACGCAAAAACCCAACTAAAAGCAGAAATTTAAACTTTTTGAACTACTTTTATCGTGTGTTTGACAATCAAAGTTAGATCCTTCGCTTAAACTTCAACGTCAGTCTGAAAATGCTGAAAGCTTCAAATAAACAGAAGATGCCTATTAAAACTGAAAGACCATAATTGTCACTTCTGGGGTTATAGTAATTCTGCACAAAGAAAATTACATGGGGAGCATATGATAATACGATGATGGAACATGTTCGTGAAGTTCATCTTCTTTACTAAGTGAAAAGAGGCCATAATGAATTTCAACTACATAGCTATAATCAGTTTTAGGACTAATACCTCAGCAGGGAGGCTGGGAACTCCAGAGATGTGTGTTGAAAGCTGCACAAGGATCCATGACATGCTAAAGGAAAGGCAGTCACCAGAAGTCATTGCAAGAACATAATCCATTTTTGAAATGATGGAAGCGGCTATTATCTCTCACTATAATTTCACGATTGTAGATAACAGAGAGGAGTTTAGTTACTACATGACAATCATTACAGACTCGAAGGTTTTTTATAATGCGAATAGGAGTCCTGCTTTCCATACTGATGAGGCCAAAAGAGATGGCCAACCTCTCACTGTGGTTCTCTAATTCAGATTCTATTTCTTTCTCCCCTTCAATATTCAGTATAACTTGGCTTGTGTCAGGAACATGTCCCGCCAGTTTCAGTTTCTCTCTCATGTCCCTCAACTTAGCATATATATCCTCGGTTTGGGGATGTGATTTATCTCCCACAATAAACCGATGAAGTTGACCTCTGTGCTCAATGAAGCTACATCCAGCATCCTTTATTACTCCTCTCTTCTTCATCATTTCTCTTACATGTGAAACTTTGTCCCACTTCCCAGCTGCAGCATACATGTTAGAGAGTACAGTATAACACCCAGTAGCATCTGGATCCATCTCAATCAAATTATGAGCTGCATATTCACCAATCTCCAAGTTTCCACGGTTCCTAGAACCTCCAAGCAAACTCATCCAGATGACTTTGTTTGGTCTCATTGGCATGCTCTCAATGGTATTTTTTGCCTGTTCAAGATACCCAGCTCGACATAAAATGTCAACAAAGCAACCGTAATGTTCGATTGTAGACTCAATTTTATATTCATTAATCATCATATGAAAAATTCTGCTTCCCTCATCTACCAAGCCTGCATGACTACAAGCATTTAACACCCCAATGAAAGTTATAGCATGTGGTTTCATTCCAATTCTACACATTTCCATAAAAAGTTCAAGAGCTCTGTCAGCCAAACCATGCATTCCTAAGCCCACAATTATAGCTGTCCAATGCCCCAATTTCTTGTTGGCTATTGCTTTGAAAACTTCCATGGAACTCTCTATGCTGCCACACTTAGAATACATATCAATCAGCGATGTACCAAGTACACCATCTAATTCAAAGCCATGCTTAACCATAAATGAATGAATCCATCTTCCATTACCAAGAACAGCTAAACCTGAAACTGCAGAAAGAGCACTGAGAATTGTAACATGGCTAGGCATGAGGCCCTCTTTCAACAATGCTTCAAACAATTCTAAAGCTTCAAAAAACCGCCCATTGAGCTCGTATCCGGCTATCATTGAGTTCCAACTTATTAGGTTCCTCACTGGCATCTGGTGAAACAATTGATGAGCCAAATTGATTTTACCACACTTCATAGACCCATTAATCATGGCATTCCAAGAAACCAAAGTCTTACTAGGCATTTGATCAAACATCTGTCTTGCAGCCTCAACCTTGCCGCATTTCGAAAGCCCATCAACCAAAGCAGTCCAGGTAAAGCTATCCCTACTAGGCATTTCATCAAACAGCTTCAATGCCACTTCAACATCACCATTTCTGGCATACCCATCAATCAAAGAGTTCCATGACACTAAATCTTGATAATCCATGCGATCAAACACTTCTCTAGCCACACCCATGTCACCCCTCTTAGCATACATACTCACCAAACTGCTCTGCACAAACTTATCCGAACCAAACCCAATTTTTAATGCCAACCCATGAACCTGTTTTCCTTCATGAACCGCATTCAAGCGAGCACAACCCTTGATAACGCAAGGGAGCGTGAAATGATCTGGCATGAGGTCGTGAACCATTTCGCGGAACAGAAGAAGGGCATCGTTGGAACGGCGGTTCTCGACGTAGGACTTGATGATCAAGTTCCAGGAAATCAAGGCGGGTGGTTGCATGGTGTCGAAGAGGGAGCGAGCATGTTGGAGATCGTTGATTTTGGGGTGGGCGTAGAGAGATAGAAGGCGAGAAGATACAGAAGGGTGGTTCAAAGTGCCCGTTTTGAGGTACAGTGCGTGAAGTTGGTGTGGTTCTTGTTGTGGTTGTGGGGTTTTGCTGAATTGAGACAAGTTGTGATTTTGAGGGGAAATTGGATGGAGAGAGGAACCATGAACCAGTTTCTGCAGTGTCATGGCTCACGAGTCGGCATCTGTCACACATTCGCGACCTCGTAAGCATTATCGTACCCGAGACTAACTGGGTTCTATAATTCTCTTTTTTTGGTATTAATCTAAACATTGTTATAATTACCGCAATAAAAAAATTAAGGAGGCAAATTGTAACGTTTTAATTATTAATAAAGATTAAATTTTTCCGAAAATACTTTTTTTTCTTGTAGGTTGTGAAACGTTTGGATAAAATAGATAAAATTAATTATAATCTAATTTTTTTTTACATTAGAAGTTGATTATAATTAAAAGTTATAATTTTAAAAACTTTAATTATAATCAAAATTTAAAATGTTTATAATAACTTTTTATACAATTTAAACAAAATATATTAATAAAAATATTTTTAATTAATATATCTAAACATAAATTAATTTTTATTAAAATAATTTTTTTATAATCGATTGTTAAAAAAATATTTTTTTACATTTAATTCAAACTCATTAATTGTACTAAGAAAAACTCTAGAAAATATATCAATACACTATATATCTACATAAAAACCAATTTTACTATTCATCTACAACAATTCGCAAACCCCTTGCAAGTTCTCAAACTTCTCACTCAAGAACAAAGCAAAAGTACCATAATCTTCTAACATGTCGATTATTGTTAATATTAATTATTAAATAACTTTTTTGACCTTTTTGAAGTTTTTGAATTTGTGAATGAGGGTTCCATGTTTATTTATCTTTGAATGACTAATCATATATTCATTTATGTTGCTCTATTGATGTTGACTTTCTAATTATCTCCGTTTCTTCGATTCGAAATTCAAATTTGAGTTTTATAATGGATGAGGTCTATATAAATGGATTGATACAAATTGTTGGTTGTGTGCTTGCCTTACTCTCCATATCCTGTTAAACTTTCTATTGTCTTATTATTGGTTGTTTGCTGATATGGCTCCTCCCATTGATGCATTGAGTAAAATTGTGTTTGAGAAGGAAGCTTGGAGGTTGAAGGTTTGAATTATCCGTGCCTGGTACCTGCCAAGCTTCAACAATTCTTCAGTTATGAGTGCCATTGAAATGGTGTTTTTGGATGAGTTTGTAAGGCTTCCATCTTCTTATGAAGTTTTTTCTTTTGTGGTTTTTTATTTGATGAGATGTAAGTTTTGAAGATGATTTTAATCAATTGGTTTGTACATGCCCTTCCTACTAGAGTTTTTCTTTCTTATTTTTTGGGTGCACATGGAGTTTAATTTTCTTTAGTAGCTGTGATTTATCAATGTTGAATTGTTAAACCTTAGCCCATGTCTATGTGTGCATACATTATACTTATTTTATCAACTTGAGTAGGGTGGAGGCATGTTAAGAGTAACATTCTTTGCTTAAAGGATTTTTGCTTTTATTAGGAAACTATAATCCAAAACTTATAGGATTGGAAGTTTGGCAAAGCTCATAAATATGATTTATCCTTATTCAACTTACCATTGCAGTCAGTTTTCCTGTTTACAGTCTAGTGCCTAATTTGGCACTGTGTTTATTAGGTAGATTGGATGCATGGTGGAAGGAGTTCTCTTGGTGTTGAGGCAAAGTAGCATATAGGATGTAACTCAATCCATTTCTCATTGCTACATGCACTGAGCAGGTTGTAATGTTAACTCAATGTAACTTTTCTCTAATTATCTTATATATGAATTTAAAGTATAACCTAACACATATGTGAGCTAAAAGTAGCTTAGACATGTTCAATTAATCACTATGGCTATGATACTTATTATTCTCATTTTTAATATGAATAGTTGTTATATATGGTTTAATTGCATTGAAATGAGGTATTAGGGGATGCACCAAGAGCATTATGGTTGTAGATGAAACTCCACAAGTGGTTTTCATGATCAACTTGAGTTACTTTATTAGTACTTAAGCACTTTGTGTACTCTGTTGTGGAGGTGTTTTGCTTATTTTTCCCTTTTTTCTGTTGGGAAGATGTTCATGGGAAAGCTTTTTAAAATATTTTGATGTTATAACTATTATTCATTCAGATTCAAAGAGTTTCGTATTCAAATTGAAAACCAAAGGTAGCCTCTTTAGATGATGTTTGAGTAACAAAGAGAGATGGATGACAGTAGGCTTAAGGGCCCCTCCTCCTCATTGAACGAGCCTTCTGCTTCACTATGAAACATTGTGTTATGTTCTCCTCCAATTGACAATTTAAAAACCTCAACTAAGGGTCATGACAAATTTGGAGTCAACAGTAGCATTCCAAAAACCATGCCTAAAGAAAGTTCCCAAGATGCAAGCACAAAGCAAATGGGAGATAAACCTACAGTTACCAATGAACTTGAACTGGTCGATGATCAGTCTGCTACACCACCCACTCTCCATTGCCAGAAACTTCATGTGGAATCCTGTTACAGGAACTGCAAGCAAAGGCTGAGAGAGACATACATTTCAATTTTTTTCCCAAATTTCAAATGAATTTCGATAATATGGGATGAAGTTGGAAAAGATAAGCTCGAGAGGGAGAAGGTTCTGCTGGATTTGGAGCAAAAGTGCCTTCAGGTAGAAGAAAAATTGACAGAGCAAATATATCTAAAGCTCATATGCATCAGGAATTTGCAGAGGCAGAGGCTTAATTTACCCACCTTCTTTTGTCCCTTGGTGAATAATCTCTACCTAGACGGGTACCTATTCCACTTAGTCATACCCAATTAGTAGATAAAAAATTAGATCCAAATATCGTAACAAGCCAATAAGATCCTATTTCATATGTCTAAAGTAAACCTGAGCTAATTATTAGTCTTTTTTTTTTTTAACTTATTCGAATTATTAGTTAAGAAACAGTTATGCCTCCAACTATGTCTTATTATTCAAAGTGGACACAATCTTCTACGTGATAATTGCGAGAAAGTTGCTAGAAAATAATAGATCAGTTGTTGAAATGTTTTTTGAGCATTGCTTTTAAACTCTTTTACATTTGTGGTTTTACAATGTATTGGACATAAAGTGTAGTCCTCTATAACCAATGTTTGTGTCTGCAGCAGCATCTAGAGGGTATTTATCAGTTTTTAAATATTGAGATCTTTGTTAGAGTAGTAAATTAATTGTATTTGGTGATTGGATCCTCTATTTTAACACGTATGTTAGTCCAATTATGAACTGTACATTTTTCTATTATGATTTTGGACTTAAGGATGAAATTATTGGTTAAATACCATTGGTCAGGGGATCCTGCATTTTATTGTTACAACTTTGACAACCTGTGTTTCTTTTCACTAATTGTGTGGAACATGAAGAAATTGAAGGTCATGGTATGTGCTTCTTTGTGTAGAGTGTTTGTATACGTTTTTTGGCAAGGAACTATATTTCTTTTTAAATTCGAACAATTAAAATGTGGGTTTTCTCTCATTTTTCAGATAAACAATAATAAGGTATGCTCCTTGCATTCTCTCTATGTTATTATACTCATACATGCTTACTGGTACGATTTTGTAGTAAATCTTATGCAAGGATTATTATGTGGAAATTCTTTAGTTGTGAATAAGCTGTGGTGGTATTAACACAGCCTCTTTGTTGATAATAATGTGGAAACTCTTGAAAGATAAAGTAAAATAAAAGCTTCATCACAACTAGCCTCATAATGAGGAAAATATCATAGTCAACTATGGCTACTCTTATTGCTCCCATTCACCATTACCTCTTACAGATGCAGAAGCTCTTCAAAATGCTTTTCAAGGTATTTCTCTACCCATTTCTTAAAAAAAATATAGTTTTATTTTGATTGATTGGTTTTATGATGGAAAAAAGGGCTCTCATAATCTTTACGATGCTTTTCCCCCCTTAAAGAATAGCTTATCAATATGACATATCTTTGGTGAAATATATGATATAGTGTTTAAGATTTTAATGGTTTTGCAGGATGGTGATTGATGAGTAGACCGTTATAGCAATAATGGGTCATAGAAATGTTCATCAGAGGCAACAAATTGGAAAAGCTAATGAAAAACTTTACCAAGAGGATCTCATCAAACTCTATAAGTCTGAGCTCTCAGGTGACTTTCAGGTGCCATTAGAACATGATTTTGTCAATAATTTCATATAGTTTTGTTTTAACCTCTTGACTTTGAATAATGGGGTCTAAACGAAACAGAGGATTGTGTACTATTGGATGTTGGAACCTGCAGATCATGATGCTGCTTTGGCCAACATAGCCATCAGTAATTGCACTAGAGATTATCATGTGTTATGGAAATGGTTTGTGTCATATCACCTGAAGAGGTCTTGGCATTGAGGTGTGCCTATCACAACGTTTATAAACCTTCCTTGGAAGATGTAGCTGCTAATACCACTGCCCATTCGGTCCCTGTGTACATTGTCTTAGTTTTTCATTTTTCTTAACATTGATCGTCAATTGCTATTTTTTTTTTTTAAACTTCCATTCTAATTTAGGTGGGATCCTTTGTAAGATAATTGGTAAAAATAAATTTATCAATATCTTTTGCATTGCAACGTCGTTTGCTTTGTGGTCCTTGCTACAACATCTGAAACTTTCTTTACATGTTAGGAGATTTATTTCCAATCATCTTTGATAGCTAATGATAAAAGAAAGGTTGAATAAAAGTCATTTGTATTACTGTACTAAGTAGATTTAAAACCGTGAGAGATACAAATACAATCACTCGTTACTTCTTTAGTAGCAAGAAAAAAAAATAACGAAAGAATAGATCAATTACACGGTATTAGTAGATGTTGGTTAAAACTTTAAAAAAAAAAAACACACTTCAATAAAGGAAAATAATTATTATGGATGATGATAGAATTTTTACATTAAAAGTCATATCAGTATACTCTTAAAGATGGGGTTAATAAGACCATAAATTGAAATGTAATTTATTATTAAAAAAATTAGATTAATTAATTTTGTTTTTACAAAATAATTTTTAATGTTGATATGTATTATTTTGTAATATTTAAATATTTTACTGAGTAAAAAATTTATATGAAAATATATTCATATCTAAATTAAAGGGTGAACACCTTACATGAATATATAATTAAAATAATCTTTAAATGGGGTGAATTGAAAATAAATTGAGATGTTTATTATTGAAAACTATAGATTAACTAATAAGTTTAATTTTGATACATTACTAATGTAAAATTTTTTACACTATTAACTAATTATATATCATTATATATATAATTTTTGAGATAATTATTATGAGAATCAAATATTTTTAATTATGTGACAATATATGATTAATTTGATAGTGTAAAAATAATTTACACTAACAATACATCATAATTAAATTCTTAATTAATCATATTTTGAAAAATAAGTCTTTTCATTTGATATATGTGTTGTTCTAGAATATTTGAATATCTTAATATCTACATTAAACAAAGTGAAAAAAAGGTTTAAAACATATTATCAAGATCATGGATGAAAATTTTACATGAATATATATATAATAAAATTAATTGACATCTAATTTATTATTAGAACATAAAATTAGTTTAGATTCAATTTTTATAATAGACAAAATATTAGTATTGTAGTGAAATAAGTTATAAATGAATTCTTTAATGAGATTAAAGAAGTTTAGATACTATGTTTTATCTTAATAGTATAATAGTTATTCACATCTTGTTATTTATCTAATTTTTATATGTTTAATTTTTTTAACTCATTCACAAATTTATTATGTATTTCATAAGAATATTATAATTACATACATAATAATTTAATATTTTTCTCATATTAACATACAATAAAATATAATATACGTATAAAAGTTAGAAACAAAACATTTTCCCTTTCTTAATTACAATGCACGGGTAAAATACACTGGCTGTATGCACAGAATAAAATATAAGGATTTAAAAAAAAATAAAATTACTCACTTTATATTTTGTGAAATCAGGTTTGAGGAGTAAGGATGAGATGATATTATTTTACAACTCATTGTAATGTCAACAAAATTTGACTTCAACATTTTATTTTAATTATTGTCTCTAATTCTATTTAATTTCTCTTCATTTGTTACTTCACTTTTAACTCAATTTAATTAAATTAATGAACATTTATAAAGAAATTAAATGAAATTAGAAATAAGAATTGAAGTCAAAAGTTAGAGTCTAAGTTTTTTTCTTATAATTTGTTTCGAGTGAACTAGATTTTAGAATTTTTAATGAATCCTGAAACAAAATGAACAATAAAATAAAGTGAACTTCTCTGGTAGAATTGTCGTTAACCTTTACCTTTTTATTTGCTTCCAATTACTTCTCAGTCTTCACATTTATCTTATTTTATGTTTGAATGGTAAGTATCGAAGAAGAAAGAAAAAGAGAATAAAGGGAATAAAAATAATTTTTTTTATTTAAAAATTTTAAAATATATGAAAGAAAAATAGAACATATAAAAATTTATTTTTTTTAATATTTAATTTTTATTTTTTTCAAAATTAAAGTAAAATAAAAAAATACATGAATAATAAAATTTTGTTTCATTAATAAATTTTTTAATTAAAATAATAATAATTATATTTTATTTATTTCTTTTCATTTTCGATTCATCTTTATTTATTTTGTTCCATTTTATTAATAAAAAATTATCTAAACACAATATTAGCTTCCAATTACGTGTTGCTCCCTTCCCCTTTGGGCTTTTTTTTTTTTTGGATGGTGGCTTGAGCGAAAAAGCTGAGGGATTATTCATCAAAGTACTATGCACAGAGATGAGGAGCTAGAGGTCCGTTCCCCTCATCTGTATAATGGTACAATACATGTAAACTTTGTTTTGAAAATGAGAGTGCAGCAATGTAATGGTGGTTCTGCCATCAGTGGTTGGAATTCGAGAAAAACAAAATTGGAAGTCGAGTGCAAATTAAAGTAGGAGAAACCCATCTGAGTTTCCTTCATTTTGCACAATTTCTTCTGCCTTGAGTTCCACAACCGTTAATTGGTAGTTGTGAAACTGAAAGCACGATATGATGTAGTTGTCAACTACATCTCTCTTGAACACCTTGAAAACTTTTTTCAGTAATTTTCTAGTCATTTTTAGCCAATTTCAATATGGGTTTTGATCGATGAGTAGTTTTTCGCTGAAAAACTGTGCAACAGTAAGAAAATATTCTGGTGACAGAGGATTACTTCATTGGGAATGGTTTACCTGAAAAATTATCATTTTACATTCTTAAAAAATGGTATAAATATTATTTATATTTTTTTTAAAGAATATAATTGAGTAAAAAAATAATAAAAATATGTATAATAAATAATATTAAATGAGATATAAAAATAATATATATATTATTTGATATAAGAATATAATGATTAGGTTTACTTTATCTCTTTTTTTATTAACACTTATATTTTTATATCAAATAATACATATATTTTTTTACACTTTATCTAATATTATTTATTATTATTTTATTTAATCACATTTTTTAAAAATAATGTAAATAATACTTATACTTCTTTTAAGAGGTGTAAAATGATTATTTTTCCATTTTTATATGCAGCTTGCCGAAGTAATTAGAAGCTAATATCGTAAGAGGTTGGAAACAGACGTTTGACGAAGTTAACTTTGATGAAAGAAAATGATATTATCACGTATTTTTTATTTTTCACATTACTTTTTATATAATATTTTAATAATTGCGATTAATTAAAAAATAAAAAAAATAATATAAATAATAATATAAAATATAAAATATAATATAAAAAATTATGCAAAAAAAGTGAAAAAATCAAAATTGCTTAACGAAAAGTTGTGCTGTCAATTTTAATTGAGATAGCATGTTTTAATTGGGGAACTGGGACGGGAACAAAGAGAGTGGGGAAAATTTTTATACACTTTGAGATTATTACTTTTAATAATTTTTTAAATTTAATTTAATAATATAATTTAATAATATTTTATTTTTCAATTCAACAATTGTAAAATTATTCAATCTTTACTTGTCATTTTTTTATTAGATAAGAATATTACTTTTAGACTATATAATAATTTTTTTTAAAATCCAACATGAGATTTCTATTTATAAAGAAAGAAAGGTTAACCAAGTAAACCAATCTGTATTGACCTTTTTTTTTTAACTGTCTGTTTGCTTCAATAAAACTAAACTAACTCATCAAAATTTAAGCCTAATTCATGAAAATACCGCGATCATACATACAATAAAACACACCTTTATACAAATGTAATTATTGCAATCACATTGTTTCAGGTTAATTAATTGTGCAAGTAACTCAATGACATGAACAAAGAATATGTATTTTTATTTTTTAGGAGTGAGTTTTTTGTGCAAGTTGCTTCACTATTTTATAACAATCATATCTCTAATGCACCAATATATATATAATCATATCTCTGTAGTCAAGGTTTATTATAAGTCTATAAGGGCTTACAATGGCATGTTATAAGCTTTAGCAAGAGTTAACAGTGATACTTATCAATTGAGCAAACTTTCCTTTGTGGTGTAAGGGAGCTTTTTACGTTTGTAGGAGCTTGTCGAATATAATTTTTTATAATTCTTACTCCATGTCGTGCATATCCAACGCCGAAGGAAGAAAAAGTAATGTTCATCTGAGTGGGAACTTGAAAGAGATGCACTGGGAAAGGAGATGAGTCATCGTCCTTGTTTGGCTTGCTTTTTTCATTTGCAAAACTCATGATTCCGTACTATTAGTTACAATTTACAAGAGTAGTGTTAATGTAACAACTATAAGACTACAAAAGGCACACAATTGGTCAGTCTATATGATTATCAGTACAAATTATGAAATTGTATATTATCTGTGGACTCTGGTCACAATGGTCGTGGCTTTAACATTACTATACAATTTAAAAGACACTAGACTGTATCGTTGAACAAATCATATTTAGACAGTAGGGTGAGTTCTCTCTCTATCCTTCATGGACATAATTACTAATTAATCATTGATGGCAAACTCCAAAAATATTCCTTCTCAATTCCTTTTGTCTCTTCTGCACAGCACGACCCTCCCCCTTCGAGCTCCAAAACAAGAATGGCGTATTAAACAATTGAAAACTTAAAAAATATATATATATAATACCCGCAAGACCAAACAAAGATGTACCATCTTCTCCGAAACAAACAGTGCCTCAAATTGACAAGACCAGATAAGTATTACCTAACCATTTATTCTCCACAATACTCCCTTCCAAATGCTACTCTGCATCATCAATTTGGACTCTACCTCTTACCCTTTTCCTCCTTCAAAAAGTCCATTTGGCCACACATCTAGCGACCCTGCCTTCCCCTATACTAACTTTAACATTTATCTCTTTGGAATGTTGTCAAACAGCAGTCGATTCCAATCTCTGTTGCTATCATCAGGAATCAATTAGAAGGACCCAAATGCAAAAAATTAATGCTGAACAGCTAAAAATGATGATCTCCTATTATATGCACTCCCTTGTATTATATACCACTTCCAAACCACTACCTGCCAAAACCACCAAAATATAGATCCCCTCCTCCACCCACCCTGCCCCCCTAATAAAGAAGACCCAAGATTGAAATTTTACTCACTAGTGCCAAATGAGTAGGCAAGATAATGATCCTACCATGGTGAACTCCTCCATTGCTCTTCTTCAAGAAAGGTTTAGACAGTTGGAGAAGGTGAAAGAAAGGCGAGAGGGGAAACAACTTTTTAAATTGTTGTCGTCGGAGAGTACCCAGAGGAGCATCTCATCTATGCACAACCCAGAATCACAGAACTCTCTACAACCAAGGTTGGTGATTCCACATAGGCCAACTCTTCATGATTCTCTTTCTCTTGGGCTCGACTTGACAAGCAAGCAAGGTGATCACATCAACACCATGAAATCACCTCCTTCCTCGAATTTATGGCCACAGGGTGCATCAACATCAAGAAATTTTGACAGCTCGGACGTTGATACTTCGCTTCATCTGTAAATATATTTATTTCTGCATGTTTGTCTCCTCTATATGTATAATAACCCTATGTTCTCTATCATTTTGTAGTAGTAATCAAGGAGAATTTGTATCAGTTATGCCTTTTTTTTTTAAGTGTGTTAATGTATATGAACTGGACTGGGTAACTGCATATGGACTTCTCTAAACAAAAATAACATGGCATTTTAAAGGCCAGAAAATAATTATTTTGTGTTACGTAGCAAGAAGGCTGTAATGAATTGAATACGATTACAAAATTTATTTTATAGATTTCTTTCGTTTAAAACAAATTTTAAATTAAAATTTGTTACATCTTGGATGTGTAATTTAATTTACACAGCTTTTATTTAAAAAAAAATAGTAAAACCTTGTAATATACACACATATATGAGTTATATATGATCTATTGACATTGATATAAAATTAAAATCAATCTTATGCAAATGGAGAATTTTTTACATAAGCTTGAAAATTTTGAACCATTTATAACATCCTCATAATATTTTAAATTAATCCAATATTATTTTAGATGTCACTGAAATATATTAAAATATGCAAAATTTATTTTTAGACAACTGAAAACATTAACCATTTTATCACATAGTTATTAACATTTGAAGTTTTGAAATTTAACTTGCAAAATCGATATGATAATTAGTTAATTACTTATAATTAATTTAACAGCTATATTGATCGATCAAAATAATTTTTATAAGAAGTTATATAGTAACATAAATGCATCACGTCTCTCTCCAATATCAAAATTTAACTCTCATTGTTATATTTTGTTTTTTATTTTTATTTTTTTATAATATATCAAATTTTAACTTGGTTGGACTTATATTTTTCAATCTATTCTTAAAAAAATAGTACGAAAGGAAGAATAGATATGCCATTGAATGATATCTGATTTTAAAAAAAAAGTATGGAAATGTTTTGAAATTAAAAAGTAAAAATATAAGTTTAACTTTGCTTTCTGAAACTATTTGTGAATTTCATTGTCATAATAAATACAAAATAAAATACCTAATTTTTTAAAATCACAATAAAATGTGAATAACATATTTATTTTTGCTAATTTCTTTCACATGCAATGCTAATTAAGTGTAATTTTTACAAGAAAAAAATTTGACAATTGGGACACTTTTAATTTATGAGTTTTACTATCAGTAAAAATTAAGACCTAGTTTCATTAAAAAAAAAAACTTGAGCTAGATAAGATATGTGAAAATTAATGATTTTTTTCCGGGGTAGTTTACAATGATTGAATATATATTCCATATTAGTTATGCTACTTGTGTGTAACACAGATTGTTTAAATAAAAATATTTTTATTTAATAGATAAATATTTAGTTCATGTTTGAATTAATTTATTTTACTTTAAAAAAGTTTATAGTGAAAGCATTTCAAATAAAATGTTTGGTTAAAATAATTTTTTACTATAAAGAATTAAGCTGAACATACTTAGAATTTTATAAAGTATAAAAGAAAGACTCATATTTAAGATTTAATAATTATTTGACTTGATTTTATTTTGTTTGTTTATAACAATATTTAGATTATTACTATTTTTAAAACAAATAAAAAAATGAAAGGTTGAAAAAAGATAAAAAGTCAAGAAAGACATGAAAGAGAAAAATGAAAAGTAAAAAAATACAATTAAAAGGAATTAAAAAATTAAAATTTAGAGAAAATACAACATAATAATTATAGTAGAAGAACTTTTATATAATAAATATAAAAAAATTCAATCTCCATTGAAAACTTAAAAATTGCATAAAAATGAAAATTTGAGAAAAATGGCATGTGACAATTTTAATGGAAGAACTTTTGTATATATTATATATTATCGATAGATAAATTCAAGTAGAAGAACACAGATAAACAATACCAAGATTATATAATTATTTAGAATTTAATTTTTGAAATAGAAAATAAAAGGTGAACTCATGTGTTAATATGTTGATACTAATTTATTTATATAATTAAAAGAAGAAACAAGAAAAACGAAAAAGATAAATAAAGAAAGAAAGAAATAATACACATAATTGGATTGTTCTTGTCCAATCCAACAAGTTATTTTGGCTTTGATCTTATTTTCACAAGTAAGGAGAGTAAGAGAGGAGGGAATATCTATAAAAGGTGCTTCAATGCTTAAATTAATAAAAAAAATGGATTTAGAATGCATACCTTTCAAAGACTCCTTGGATGAGGTTGAATATCCCTCCTTACGTGGCTTACTGACAATCCATGACTTGTTTTTTTATGAGATGAGGATTACAATGTTGTAAATTTGATTAGGAGACAACGCAGAAAGTTACGATCAAAGAATAATCCGAGGCGTGTGAGAAAACAATTGTCTTGAGGATTTTATCGCGTGGGTATCAAATCCCCTGGATTGAACAGGTTCGTCCGACAGAGAGGCATCGGAGTAGCGAGCAATGAAAAAAAATTAGATAAATCTAGTTAACCTAGGAAGAGAGTGTTATATTTTCCAGAAGTCGTATTATTTTTTCTATCTAAAACCACAGTCAGAAAAAGTATTTAAAGAAGGTAAGAAAGAACTGTTGGAAAATAGAAAGTAACGTTATAAAATATGACTGTTGAAATAATAATGTTAGAAACAGATTTGGTTGTTGAAAACTGATTGGAACGTTAGGAAATAAATGTAACGCTAAAACAGATTTGTCTGTTGAAACAAATTAAAACGATGTAACAAATCTGTAGTTTACTAAGTCGTTTGACTTTCTTCAAAAACATCATTTTTCTAGTAAGCTCAAAAATTAATTAAATATTTCACAAAAGATTCTACTCTTGATATCATCGCTGCGGAAAATCAATGATTCTGACTTACTAATGAAAATTCAGCGAATTTTTTGTGCGTCTTGAATTTCATCTCATTTGTTTCTTATAAAACCCAAAACACATATTGATATATAAACTCTTTAAAATTTTAAAAGTTGAGCAATGTGGGACATAGACTTTTGAAATATCAAAGCTAAAACAACAGCAACAAGATGGGTTGCAAAGTGAGTTAAGCTATTAAAGTACTAAATCCTAAGGGAAACGTTTAATATGTATCTAAAAAAAATTAAGTGTGTCTATGCACCAATTCATTTCAGCCATTGATTATGAGAATTTTTGTATTAATGATTGAAATTTATTACATGCAACATGATAAAGAGGGTTATATTGTAAAATTTGATTTTTTCAAATCAGGACCCTCAAGCCCCAAGTCGCGCCACGGTCAAACTCGAACCTCTACCACACAGATTGTGCCATTCACCACGTTGTCATCCAAGCCCAAGCCACTACCCGTAACATCATCTAGCCTCAAACCCAGGTCACAAACCAATAGCTTCCACTATACCCATCCAAGCCACTAACCACCATGCACAGCAACGCTCACCATCGCCGGTAACCCGAATTAGTATCACCACCCTTGCTGCTCTTCCACTAACCACGACCCTAGCAACCCAAAAGAAGCTAACACCACGCCTAGCCTCCCAGAACCTCTGTCGCCCCTCTTTGCCTCCGCCACTGCCATCGAGCCACGTAGCCAGCCTCCCTCCATTGCACCACACAACTAACCTGAACCACTTTTGATGGTTGAGACTTGAGATTATATGCTATTATAAAGATTAGAACTAACTGTACTCGTAGATCCAAAATTGAATGCTTTTGTCTACAAAAAAATAGTGGTATGAACTTTGAAATTTGAGGAATGATGAGACATGGTTGTTTTGGGAAAGAAGAAAGGCTAAAATGCAATATAATAAAGTTTGAGTTAAAATATAATAATGAACAAATCGGTTTTGACTTATTATCACAAGTTATTTTCAAGATACATTTATGGTAGCTTCTCCGGTCGAACAAAAAATATGTGTCCATCAGTGACTTTTTTTAAAAATATTTTTAATATCTTAATTTTTTTTAGTTGTTTTAATTCTTTCTTTTGTTGATGTAATTTATTATCCATCTTTTCTAAATAATGACTTATTCTTTTATTTCTCTTTCTTTTTTATTTGAATTTAATTTTTTTATTTCTATATAATATCTAAATTTTTCTCCTAACTCTTCAAGGGTGCTTATTGTTAACTGAATTCATATTTCTAATTCTCTTTGTCTCGTTATACTCATTATTTTAATATGTTATTTTGATTATTTTGATGATTTTCTTACCTTATCTGATACCAATTCTTTTCTAAATTATTGGTTGATCAAGATTTTCTTAAACTTTCTTCATACTTTTTGTTTTAAATACTGGGTCAAATCATTTACCTGAGTTGCTAATTTATTAACTTCATTTTCTTCACTAATTTTTTCTGTTTCGGGAAATGTAATTGGTTTTAGAATCTATTTTTCTTTAAACTCTAATAATTTTTGTTTATTTGTAAAAGTTTCTAATTCTGTTATTTCATTTTTCTTTGGATAATAAATTTTACCTATGTTAGTAAATAGATGTGGAATGTCTATTTTATCATTGTTTTTAAATGTAATACTATGATGTGAATTCATTAATGCATAACTTACACAATAAGTTACTGAGAAAATTTTATCTCCAGGTCTCATTAGATTTTTTCTTAAAAATTTATGTTCTAGTGTTAGTGTTTGTTCTAATCTTTTGAGTATTTAGTAGTATTCCAAAATTTGGTCATACTTCAAATTTTAATTTTTCATAAGCTAAATTTCCTTCTATTACTCTTAATATTTTATATTTTGCATCATTAATTCAGTCATCTCTTAAAATTAGTTCTATTGGTGAATTAATTTCTTCCTAAAAAATCGATTTAATCAATACTTGTACTGCACCTATGTAAATATATCCAATTTTTCTTCTATCTTCGTCATTTTTATTTTTCCTTTTAATTCCATGAGTTTTTTTTCTTATTTAGTAATAATAAACACATATTTCTTTGTGTGTCTGTTATATCCAACGAGTTTCATTATTTAGTTTTTCATAGTAAATAATATTTTTCTTTGATTAAATCTTCTTAGTATTCAGACAAGTTTTTCTTTTCCTTGTGTGTTTGCATTTTTTTGTTAAATCTAACTCGTCTTTTTGTATTTTCTTAAAAAGATATTTATTTATTAAAATACTTCCTTCATAATTTCATTATTCTTCTTCAGTATATAAATAGTCTATTTCATCTCTCTTTTCTATTTCCATCTATATTAATTTATTTAAATAATCTTTTATTATATAAATACTTAAATTAATTCTTGGAATTTCTATCTTTATGTCTTTTAAGGTCATATTTAATTCTTCATTTTATTTCATATGATTTTACTACTTCAAGGAAATCTATTCCTAATAACAATTTAGTATTCACTGATTTGAAATATATAATTCATCTGGATATTTATTTTTGAATTAAAATAAATTTTTATATTTGTGTTTTCTCTAAATTTATTTTCTTCTTGATTAAATTTCACTACTGTTTGAGGTTTTGCTTCTTCTGTTTTACTTGTTAAATCTTTACTTACATAACTAAGACATGATCCAGTATTAATTAATATGGGTATGATAATTCCATTTGCTCTTCCTAGTGCATGATATTAATAATTATCTGAGATA
The DNA here is from genome assembly GCA_029884595.1 of Ormosia semicastrata. NCBI lineage: Eukaryota > Viridiplantae > Streptophyta > Magnoliopsida > Fabales > Fabaceae > Ormosia > Ormosia semicastrata. Next base: position 3,245,510 of record JAQQTO010000026.1, on the reverse strand, counting down.
AGTTTGATAAACATAGAGTTTTGGGATTATAAATTTCTATTGTTCTCCTTCCTTTGATTTGTTTTGTTTTGTTCTTCTGGAAATTCTATCAACCCACTACTACTTCCGTGGTTACTGCTTATGTGTTTCAGTGTTGGAATTTTGTATAGTATAAAGTGTTTGGGTAAATTTGAGTAAGAAAGTGAAAGAAAGATGAGTGGAAATAGGAAATATTTATTGACAAGTAATTATAAATACAAGAGGGTTTGGACATACTCTCAAATGCCCGACTAGCTCTTTAAGAGACTAGCACAAAGTTTTCCTGATGAAAACACTCTCAAAGTTTGAGAATTTTCAAAATGAAAAACTCTGTCTTGCCTCAGCATAAGAAGTTTTATTTATAGGCTAGAGTGCCTAGACCTAATTTACATAAATATCCTTACAAACGTAAGTGCTTACATCAGAGACTTAATGATTTACATAGTGACATAAGGGCTTACATCACTCCTCTATAATTGCTTCATCTGACGAGGCATCTGCTTTAGTTGTGTCTGCCACTATGTCGGCCACTCCTTTACTTTTTGCACATCTTTCACATGCGTGGTTCCCACTTTCTTTAATCATTGCGCACAAGCCGTTAAGAACAGCTGGCCTGTACTCCATTAGTGGGCCTTGGAATGCGTAAAAAAAATTCAAAACTTGTCAAAAGATTCATATCTTTCTCCTTTATTATGTTGCCACTTGTTTTGCTAAGTAGTAAAGTTGTCAGTGCTTTGTATAAGGTCTTGATGAATGATTCCTTTCTGATGTTCTGACATTGTGAATAGATGCTTGCAAGCTGGTTTGTCAGTATCTGAGTGATTTGGTCTTCTTCATAGACGACTCCATGTGACTCGTCTCTGAGTGAAAAATTATTGTTACTTATTCTCACATAGACCAAGTGCTTGGCTTGTTGCTTGGTTATAAAGTCTGGATAGGCTGAGTAGAACTTTAAAAAGATGTTTCGTTCCTTGGCTATATTTTTCTTGAACATCTGGACTGCATCCTTAAAATTGTGAGGAAAAAAGTTAATTTATTCTAAGTTTAAACTTAAATAAAGATAATCAATAAATTCAAATTGGAACATATTGAATGCCAGTATTGGTGGTGCTCCAAGAAGGATAATTGCTTTAATTCCAAACATATTTCGATCAACCATATAAAAATAGTTGACCTTTTTTTGTCATTCCAGTTGACTAGTCTCTTGTGATTTTCCCAAAAATTTTCTTCTGAGAATTGTACCGGCAATTCATGTTCTTTTTTGGAAATAATCTGAAAATTATATAGGGAAGAAGGAATTTTTCCCAAAATTTTAAGTGGTGACTGTTTAACTGGTGGACTCTTGATTGCTTCTGAGAAAGTTTTTGGTCCAAGATAAAGTTCTTTTTCTTTTCCTTTTTTGGAATATTCTTTCAACTCCTTTTCTGCTTCTTCTTTGGTCGCGTATAATTTGTGTAGAACTCTTGAAATCTTCTAGCATTATGGTGCTGCTTTGAACCATTCATCATAAATTCCTAGAAATGGTCCATTGAATACTACATACCATTTGCTGGTCTTTTTCTCTTATTGTTGAAGTGCTTCTACAAGAAATCCTTCTGCCTTAAGTTGTAGATTTAGAACTTTGATATCTACTTCAATAAGTTCTAACTCCTTTAGTTTTTGAGCCTTTAATGCTTCATTGAGTTATAGTTGTTGCTTGATCATCTCCAATGTACTTTGCTCCATTCTCTGGATAAGATAAATACAAGAACGTTCTTTTCTCCCTTAATATGTGAGATTGAATAATTGTATTCGGCTAGCTTCATTTGCCATCTGATTAGTCTTCTTTTTTTGTACGTTCCTTTGTGACTGATGTTTTTAAAACCTGCAACATAAGTGGAGTCCGTTCGGACAATAAATTCTTTATCTAGCATATAAATCCGATGTTTTTTCAACATATGAATTAGTGCCAAAGTTTCTTTTTTATGGGTAGGATAATTAATTTCACTATCTGAAAATGTTCCAGACATGTATCAACATAGTAATTCTTTCTTTTGACCGAGGGGTTTTGCTTTCATGACACCACCCCAATGTACATTGGATGCGTCGGTTTCGATAATAATTAAGTTATCATCCAATGGATGATATAATTTAGAAAGATCCTGACATAAGTACTTTAATTTAGTAATAATTGCTTCGTCCTCCTCTATCCAATACCAGAGGACATCCTTCTTTAATTTTTGCTGAAGTACTCTCCTTTTTGTAGCAAGATTCTTTATAAAACCTTCATTGAAAATGTATATTAGTAGACCAAGAAATTGTTGTAAATCTTTTTTATCTTTTAATTTTGTTGGAAAATTTTGAAATTTTTCTAATACCTGTTTCTGCATTATTATTTTCCCTTTTTCAATTTCTAGTCCTAAATAATTAATTCTATTTTGAGCTAAAACAACTTTTTTCTTACTTAATACTACTCCATGCTTAAAACATTTATCGAGTATTAATTCTACCTTTTTAAAATGATCATTTAAATCTTTATTAGTAAAAATTAATATATCATCAATATAGATAAGACAACAAGTTTTAAATTCTTTAAGTATTGAATCCATTATTCATTGAAAAATACTTGGTGATTGTTTCATTCCCATAGGAAGTACATTCCATTCATATTGTCTTTGCGGACAGCTAAATGCTGTTAATGCCTTAGATTCTTCCGTAAGCCGTATTTGATAAAATCCTGACTTACAGTCAAAAGTATTGAACTAATTCATATTTCTTATTTGTTCAATAATTAGATCTTTTCTAGGAAGATAATATGTATCTCTTTCCATTGTATTATTCATTTGTTTATAATTTATTACCATTCGTCTTTTTCCTCTTTTGATTTCATTATGATTTTCAACATAAAATCCTAGTGAAGAATGTTTACTTTTTGATGGTCTTATTAATCTTCTGTCTTCCATTTCTTTAATATCTTTTACAAATTCATCTCTATCTTGTTTTGTATAAATCATGGGTTTACATTTAATTTCTTTTGTTGAATCTTTTAATTTTAGTTCAATTAACTCTGTATTTTTATTATTGATTTTTGGGTCTAATGAATTTTCACTACATGTTTTATTTAGAAGTTCTTTAATATAAGCTGATATCTTTCTTTCAAGTTCTAAATTAATTAATACATAGCAAATTTTTTGGCATACTACCTCTATTATCTCACCACGTTTCAGCTTGCTAAACTCTGATTGCTTTTTGGAGTAGATACATTCAGAAGAATGAATAATTAGGATTTCTATTATTTCCTTTAATTGTTTATTCCTCATATATGGTGTTTTGAGTGATATGTAGTCTAGATATTGACAAAACGGAGAGTATAATCGTAAGAAATTATTTCCCAAGATCATATCTAAACCAGTTTCTTGTTGATATATGATTGGAATAATAAATAATTTATTTTGGATTATTAAAGTAAGTCTTTTTGCTATTAAATGTAAAGGATGTACTGATCCATCTGCAATTTGAATTTTTAATGATTTTTCTAATATTTTCATTTATCAAATAATATTTTTGTTGTTAGGTAAATACTTGCACCAGTATCTATATAAGCTTCTGTTTCCTTGTTACTTTTTTCAATTTTTATTTTAATATAAGTACTATTCAGATTCTATTTTTTTTAAAATAATTCATCTTCTCAATATTCATATATATTATTTTTAGAGACACTTAATTCTTCTTCCAAATGGTTCTAAGTTGTATATTTTATATACATTCTTTATTAATTTAATTTTATTTTAAATATTTTCTTTTCTTTGAGGACATTCGTTTGCATAGTATCATTATACATTACATATCAAACATACACATTTCTTTTTTCCTTTTGGATAATATTTTTTTGGTGTTTGTCTTTTCTTTCTAATATATTTTTTCTTAATATTTCTGTAGGCTTTTATTTTAGGATAAGTATTTCTTAATCGAGGTTTTCTTTTATAGTATTTTCTTTTCTTTATTGTTTGATTGCATCCATAATTTCTTGATTTTTCTATTTCTGGTATATCATAGTAAATTGCAAATCATCCTTTATTTATTGTCTAATTGCTCCTCTTTGTATGCATTGTTCTCTTAATTCATGATATAGAATTTGTATAATTTCTCCTAATGTATTAGCTGTTTCCATAAGTTGGGTTTGCGATATAGTTCTTATTTTCGTATTAAGTGAGTATGGTAATTTATTTATAAAGATGTCTCTATATATTTTTTGTATCAATATTTAGTGATAGTAATATTTTTTATATTCACATATAAAATTATCTATTTCACACATATTGCATATTTGCATTTTGTTTAAATGTGCTTTTGCCTTTTCATGAAGAAATCTATTTACTTCGTCTCTATGTTTAATATAATTATATCCTATGAATTCTTGATAAATTAAATGCATAATTAGTCTAGTAAATTTTTGATTATTTCCTATAGTTCTAAAATATTGGTACCATGTTTCGTCACTAATACTTATGAGAAACCTTTGTACATTTCCTTCTGTTTTATAGACTAATAAATTTTTTATGTCTAATAGACTCAGTCTACTAAATCTTTCATATGTTGCTATAAGTAAAGTCATTTCATTAGTCCATTGTAAGAGTACTTATTCTTTATTTCTTACACAATCAATATTTAATTTATTCTCAATTCTAAAATTTTCATATCGATGTTTAAATTCTTTTTGAATCTTAGTCCATCTACTATCTTTTCTAGCATATCATTTATTATACATTGTTTCTTATTCGTATTTATCCCAGTATTCATCAGGTTTTTCTCAATATTCTTCTCATTTTCTTTTGATTTTTGTTCCACTTGTTTCTCCTTTTTCCATAAATATTTCATCATAATCGATTGATTCAAAGTACTATAATTTAATATTACTTCTTCATTTTCTTTATTTGTTTTTATTTGTTTTATATTTTGTATTTGTTTATTTTATTCTTCAACTATTTTTAGTTGTTCTAATAGTTGTTGAATTTCTTCAATATCATTTGATTTCTTTAATAATTCTTTATATTCATCTTTTATCCCCTTCATGAGGTTATTGGTTTGAGAAATTTCAAAAATTTTTGCTCTTGTTAATCTATTAATTTTATTTGTTTTCTTGGTTCAATATTTAGTAATTCTTCCAAATCCCTTTTTGTTATATATCTATTATTTTGTTCATCTTTTAAAAGATTTTCTAATTGTAAAAGTATTTTTTCAATTTTTTTAATATTTTTATTTTCATCAATTTCTTTTTCTTTATTTATATTGTTAAGTGTATCTTTTATATTATTTATTTCATTTATTCCATTTTATATTTTATTGTATGTATAATTTGCAATTTTATTTGTATTTTGTATCAATATTATTATTTGTTTATTTCTTTCTTTCATCATTTTAATTAATTCTTTATTCATTATTTCAATTTCTTCTTATATACCCATTATCTTTTATATTGATTTTTATTTATTATTATTTTTATCTATTTTATCCTATTAGAAGCACGGTGTCCTGGGCACTAGAGATTCCACCTACATTTATGCACTAAAATGTAAGGTGGGGCATATTAGACGCCTCCAATCCTAAGCTATAGGCAGAGACTATCTTGGGAAGAAAAACATAGGAAATATGACCTATTAAGGGGGAGGAAGATTTGGCTAAGTGGCATGAGTACAAATATCGGATCCATTAGTTAAAGAGCACTTGGCCTAATCTAAAGTTTGGAGTCTTTTATTGTGTCAGGGGGCTCTTATCCAAAACACTAACAAAAGTAGACCTTCTATGCTAAAATTAAAAAATTTAGAATTATAAATATATATTTATCCACACATCACATATTCTTATAACATTAAACTAATTTATAGGAATTATTAATTTTCGTCATATATATATTGTCAAAGTGATTTAACTTTTCTAGTTCAAAAGCCAATTGAACTTCATCTAGACTCTTAGTGCAATTGTTCTTAATAATGAACGTAATTTGTGATTAAAGTCAAAATAATGGGAATCAATTATTTTATGTGAATTTTTTACATAGAAAGGTCATATAACGAGAAATAGATATAGATATTCTAAATAAAGTTGCATAAATTTTAATAGAGCTCCACTTGACCATGTTTTATATCTTTGTATCTATTTTTTTTCATATGATATTATCAGGTAAAAAACTTATATGAAAAAAATCAATTCTATTGTGTTGATATATGAGTGAGAATTAGTCTCACAAAAAAAATTATATTAGAATACCTCATAATTGGAGAGAGTAAATGAGTCGAGTCAAATTGAATACTTGAAACTCATGTTACTTGTAAAAAATAATAATTTAAGCTTAACTCATTTATTTAAATGAGTCAAATTTTAAATTTAAGTTTGACTTATTTAAAAAATATAAAATTTAAATTTGACTTGTTTAGTTTGTTTATAACTTGATTAATTTTATTTTATTTTATCAAATTCCTCTTTGAAATATTTAAGTTTATTAATTTAGTATTTAGTAAATATTTTTATGCTAAAAAGATAAAGCAAAAAGTAAAAATTAAAGCTTTTTTTATATATTCATGATACATTACATAAAAAAAATTCATAACATTCTTATAAAGACTTTTAGTTAGCAATAATAACAAATAACTTATTATTATCTAATTTTTTATTTTAAATTACTTTTTGTGATTTAATTTAACTATTTGTATAGAATAAATAAATAATATGTATTCACACATATATGATGAGCTTCTAATATTAAGTTTATAAAATTTAAATTTGACTTATTTATATAATTGAACTTAAATTTCAATTTGAATTTATTTATCTAATTAAATGAACAAATTTAATTAAGTATTTAATGAGTTGAGATGAAATAACTTATTTAAAACTAACTCACTTCATTTCCACTCTTAGGGGGGAGAAAAAAAAAGCTTTGAGAGAAATTTGAGAAAATGTGGGTTTCGATCCAACGTGCAATTGCACAAAAGAAGCTCTCCCCTTTTAATTTATAAATAACTTAAGTTTTATTCATTTATTTAAATGAGTCAAATTTTAAATTTAGGCTTAACTTGTTTAAAAATATAAAATTTGAGTTTGACTTATTTAATTTATTTATAACTTAATTTAATTTAATTTATTTTATCAAATATCTCTTTAAAATATTTAAGTTTATTAATTTAATATTTAATAAATATTTTTATGCGAAAAGATAAAGTAAAAAGCAAAAAATAGAAACGAAAGCTTTTTTTTTATTCATGATATATTACATAAAAAAATTCATAACTTTCTTATAAAATCTTTTAGTTAATAATAATTACAAAAAACTTTTTATTATATAAACCTTTTTTCTTTTAAATTATTTTTTTGTGATTTAATTTTACTATCAATATAAAATGAACAAATAATATATATTTATACATATACAAGTTATTCATAACTTTCTAATTTCAAATCTATAAAATTCAAATTTGATTAATGTATATAATTAAACTTAAATTAAAATTTGAGTTTATTTATCTAATTAAACAAACGAACATAATTGACTATTTAAGGAATCATTGTCAAGTAATTTATGAATAATTTATTTCATTTACATCCCTACTCATAGCATCAAGTAGGGGTATAAGTGAGTGGTTTGGTTCGAATTTTGGGAAAAAATAAATTCGAACCAATCAAAATCAATTGGTTCGATTTTCTTATTTTTTGATTGCTAAATCCGAACCAAACCGAACCGACCATTTATGGATTGGTTTGGTTCGGGTGATCGGGTTAACCATTAATTTTTTTAACACATCTTAATTTTGTATGATTCAAATTTTATGAGATGTCTATGAAGAGATATCCTAATTCATGCCTTCAATTTTGAATGCTAAAAAAGTCATGTCATACATACCACATTGCATAGAAGGTCGTTGCTTTAAGTCTTTGTTTTGGAGGCAGTCCCTTCAAAGCTTGACATGCAAAATTCTACAACTCTTTAGGTATTATTCCAATAAGATTGTTGTCGTGCAAAATTCTACAAACATAAGAACCAGATATTAGCTTCAACCATGATATTAAGAACTAAGACACATGATAATAACAATGATTAAACAAAAGTGATTCAGGATGACACATATACAGTTCTTGCAAGTAGGTGATTTGCCCCAATTTTGGTGCAAGAAATCCCCTTAATGATGATCCTGAGATATTTTTGCAAGATAAAAATGACTATGTGAAGGAAAAACAATTATACGATCTTGAATATGAAATTTTAAAGAACTAAATTTAAACTTAAAAAGAGAGAAATAAGGGACATTGAATAAGGTGGCAGTTCATTAAGTTAATTCAGTTCAAACAATTAAACATCTCATTCCATTTCAAAAGCATGTAACACCCCTCCACAAGAGGCGATATCAATAGTCAGTACAAACATAATAATGGTTATCACCCAAAGTCAATCCAAACTCAATCTAAAAAAAAACATCAAACATGAATCATCAAACATTTTAGTGGGCCTTTTCTCCATTCAGCATCATGGGACACATAAAGTTGCTTTCATGTTTGCCCCAGTTGTTGCAGCATGGCTTTTGTGTATCAGTGGTATTGGTATATACAACATACTCCACTGGAACCCACAAATATATCGTGCACTTTCTCTAGTCTACATGTTGAAATTCCTCAAAACCACTGGCATTGAAGGATGGCTATCATTAGGTGGAGTGGTGCTTTCAATCACAGGTACTTATAATATAGTTAATTTTATTAGCAGCTAAAGAGTTGTGGAAGCAATTTTCCTATGTGATACTGTCTCAGGTGTGGAGACAATGTATGCTGACTTGGGTCATTTTTCTGCACTCTCAATAAAGGTAAATTGAAAGTATAGAATAGTTAACTTGGTTGATGCCAGTACATTAGTCTACCATACCAAAATGAATTTTGCTTTAACAGTTGCACTTAATTCTCAGATAGCTTTCACATGTCTAGTATATCCCTGCCTGATTTTAGCATATATGGGTGAGAACTTGATGGTTTGGGTTTGCACACAACTATTGAATTCAACCACCAAATCCCATATACTCAACCAGAACCAAACCCACAAACTGTTCCCTGCCCATAACAGCAATAGTAAGCGCCAGTCATTGCAAGGGATATGCTGAGATTGAAGACTTACCGGCGAGGGAGAGACAGGCGATGGAGAGACAGTGAACGACGCGGTGCAGCGACGGAGAGCCAGGGAACGACGCGGTGAGGCCGAGCGACGCGGAGAGGGAGACAAGTGAGGGCAACAGGCTACAGAGACAGGCAGAGCTACGCGGCGAGGACGCTGCGAGGACGCGATGAGGACACGACGAGGGAGACAGGCGAGCAACGACGGTGCAGCAGGAGGAATAGTTAGGGTTGGTTTTGGGAAAATTGGAAGGGAATGAAGAAATGAAAAATATGAAGAATGAAGTAATCAGCATTCACTAACGAACAAAGTCAATAAGGAGTTTAAAAAAAAATTAGTTTGATTTGGTTTGGTTCACGGGTTTAAAACTCAGAACCCGTGAACCGAACCAATTCAATTGGTTTGGATTTTATCCAAACCATTAAGATATATTCGAACCAAACTAATCGGTTCGGTTCGATTCGAACGTGGAATTGCAAAAAAGAAGCATCCCTTTTATTTATTTTTTAATTTTTTTTAAAGGGAAAGAGTCGCTAACTGTGGAAAGTGGAAACGAGGAGTATCCAGAAGCTTCCCAAAGCCCATATTTTATATGGTCACACAAACCCCTTCTAAAACCCTACCAATTCGCTGCTCAACTCAAGCCCGTACTTGTTCTCTCTCTGTCCTCAACAATTCTCACTATGCATAGGCTTTCTAGGCGGTGCTCTTCCGTCTCTGCCATACTCCGCTACGGCGGTGCGCTTCGCCGGGACGCTGCTGCCCCACTTTCCTCTTCTTACATTGCTTCGGTATTCATCTCTTTGATTTTTCCGCTTTCCAAACCAATTTTCATTTCCTTGATTTTTTTCACTTGTGGGATACGCCAATTTGCGTTGCTACTATAAAATTGTTTCTTTCTCGTTTGACCATAATTTGCATGGTTTGATTTCAATTGTAACAGCTGCATTGGACCCACTGCTATTTATTATCACCGTTTGAAATTTGCAAATTTTGTATCATCTGTTTCAGTGATTATGTTTGGTTCTTTTCTTTGCATCACGTACATCCCCGTATAAGCTCCATATTTTATGTTAGATAACACACTGTTTTTTTGAAGTGTAACTGTGGTGCTTGGAAAATACATGTGTTGTAATTTTATGTGAGGTAGTCGTGTGTTATATAGTGCAAATTTTTTGTTGTGAGCAGGTGGGTGAGAATGACACCAAAGCCAGATCGTATTCTGTCTTAACTTCAGAGAAATCCAGCACCATTAAATCCACAAATAAGCCAGACTTGAGAAGAGATCTATTTTTGGGCAAACGATATGAATCAACTGCTGCAGAATCTGCTGCATCCAGTTCCCCACCTGCCGAGAGATATGAGTACCAAGCGGAGGTATGGCCATTTTTCATATGCACAGTTCATGTTGGCCTCTAGTGCGTGTAATGCATCACGAACATGATTTTGGATAATATGCATCATTGGCAGGTTAGTCGGCTCATGGACCTTATTGTTAACAGTTTATACAGTAACAAGGAAGTGTTTCTTAGGGAGCTTATCAGGTATATTCTATCACTGATGTTGATATTTGAGTAATATTTGCTTCTTTCTTGTCTTGAAACCTTTTTTTGGCAGAAACAGAACTAGAATTGGTTCATTAGGAGGGTGATCCATATATAACTATATTGTTAGAGCCTTTGTGTTTGTTATGATGTCATTGGCGTGGATATTCAACTATATTGAAAATAATAACTTTATTTGCCTTTTAAAACATGTATTTAAGTTTCTCCTTTTCTTTCAGAAAACTATTTCTAGAAAGTGTGTTGAAAAAGGCAAATATAGAAGCCTATATTTGTCTTTGGTATTGATTGGATTTTACATGTTTCTGCTTTGTTCAATCTGCTAATCTGTGAATTTTTTTACAGCAATGCAAGTGATGCCTTGGATAAGCTGCGGTTTCTGGGTGTTACAGAGCCTGAACTTTTGAAGGATGCAGTTGATTTTGATATCCGAATTCAAGCTGATAAAGATAATGGGATTATCACTATTACGTAAGAATCTAAGATAAATAGCTATGATAAGTGTTTGATTAATGTTTTTTATTTTCAGTTGGTGTTGCAACTTTTGTTTTATGCAGTGATACAGGCATCGGTATGACTAGGCAAGAACTTGTTGATTGTCTTGGAACTATTGCTCAAAGTGGAACTGCAAAGTTTTTGAAGGCTCTAAAGGTCTTACCTCTTCTAAAGGATGCTTTAGGATTTTATTGTCTTTATTTCCTTTTGCAATTATATATCTTATGTGCTGACAATGGTGTATCATTTAAAAGGATAGCAAGGATGCTGGCAGTGACAACAACTTAATTGGTCAATTTGGTGTGGGATTTTATTCTGCTTTTCTGGTTTCTGATCGGGTATGCATTTGCTTAAAAGTAAAAATGTGATACTTTCTTGAATTTTGTAACTGGTAGTTATACATTTCTTGTTGTTTGAAGGTGGTTGTCTCATCCAAGAGTCCAAAATCCGATAAACAATATGTTTGGGAAGGAGAGGCAAATGCTAGCTCATATACTGTAAGTGAGGAGACAGATCCTGAGAAGCTGATTCCAAGAGGAACTCGCCTTACACTGTATCTTAAGGTCTGTTGATAATTTCCTTTTTTGACTTTTAAGTAATTCTTCTAGTTTTCTTTATTCCCGAGCTTACAATGTGTGTGTGTTTTTCCTGCTGGTTGCATCAGAGGGATGACAAAGGTTTTGCTCATCCAGAGCGGATTCAGAAGCTTGTGAAAAACTATTCACAATTTGTCTCATTCCCGATATACACTTGGCAGGAAAAGGGATACACCAAAGAAGTATGGCTATGCACTCCAGATCTTTTTAGTTTGATAACACTATCTATGACCATATTCTTTGTCTCTTGAGTTAACTCCCTGGAAAAACCAGATAATAAAATTGACTTATTTTGGGTTCAACCCAGGTGGAGGTTGATGAGGATCCAGCTGAAGCCAAAAAGGATGAACAAGATGAGAAGACTGAGGTAATGTTCTGATTGTTCTGTATTTACGCTGAATCAAGTATCTATAGTTCTCGTGGGTGTGATTGTTTAGCTGCTGCATATTTACTCACTGATTTATGACTTTGGCACATTGTTATGACAGAAGAAGAAGAAAACTAAGACTGTTGTTGAGCGGTACTGGGATTGGGAGCTCACGAATGAAACCCAACCAATCTGGGTGAGTTTTATGATTTCCAATTGCGTGTTTTGTGCTTTAATTGGAATTTTATTTCTTGAACAAAGATTTAGACATCACTCTATTTTTTCAGCTTCGTAACCCTAAAGAAGTCACTAAGGAGGAGTACAATGAGTTTTACAAGAAAACTTTTAATGAATACCTGGACCCATTAGCATCGTCACACTTTACCACAGAGGTAAGGATTTTTTTATGTTTTCACAAGTGCCATTGTGTTGTATGTGGTGGATTTCTGTATTTGGTAATGTGAATTCAGAGTTCAGCTGGAAAATGAGGCTTGTGCCCTCAGATTTTATCTAAATGAGATTCATAGTTCTAATTTTGGCAGCTAATATTCTGGTGGTTGTTTTTATTGACCAATGTACTGGTGATGTTTGCTATTGCAGGGTGAGGTAGAATTTAGGTCTATACTTTATGTTCCTGCCTTTGCACCCTCAGGGAAGGATGACATAATCAATCCCAAGACCAAGAATATAAGACTTTATGTGAAGAGAGTGTTCATTTCAGATGACTTTGATGGAGAACTGGTATAAGCACTTTGCTGTCTACCACTTTGAGTAACAGGACGATGTTCTCATAATTTTATCCTGCAGTAATGTGTTTTTTGCTTGAACAGTTTCCCCGATACTTAAGCTTTGTCAAAGGTGTGGTTGACTCAAATGACCTTCCACTCAATGTGTCACGTGAAATTCTTCAAGAGAGCCGCATAGTAAGTATATAGGATGTGTGCCTGTATTTAAAGTTTAAGCCTAGAATTTTCTCTGAGGATGCATGTATAAATTTTTTTACTAGTTTCATCTTGCTTAATTTTTGTACATGGTGCTTGAAGGTGCGGATTATGAGGAAACGTTTAGTTCGAAAGGCTTTTGACATGATTCTGGGGATATCCATGAGTGATAACAGAGAGGTATGTTCTTAGCTTCTTATTCTGAATAATTTGTAGTGCACAATTTGCCTTTTTTGTTTACTAAATTATCGAGGAACTAGGATAAATTGAGGTGGCTTCATCTTCGATACCTTTAAGTTATAGATATCTTACTCATTTGTTTTTCGTCCCTTTTTATATCACTGCTAGTGCTCTTCAAAGAAAGGACAGCATGTTTCCCATAAGTATTTTACCATATGCCTTGTTCTGTTTGCAGGACTATGAGAAGTTCTGGGAGAACTTTGGCAAACACTTGAAGCTGGGCTGCATTGAAGACCGTGAGAATCACAAACGTATTGCTCCATTGCTTCGGTTTTTCTCATCCCAAAGTGAAGAAGAATTGATCAGCTTTGATGAATATGTTGAGAACATGAAACCTGATCAAAAGGATATTTATTACATTGCCACTGACAGTGTGACTAGTGCAAAGAACACACCTTTCTTGGAGAGACTTGTGGAGAAGGATCTTGAAGTATAAGCTTGTTTTTTATCAGAGTTTATAACCTTGTATCTTTTAATTAACTTATATTTAATAATTTATATACATTGGTGTTTGTGATATAATTTTTCAGGTGCTGTTTTTGGTGGATCCAATAGACGAGGTTGCCATTCAAAACCTTAAATCATACAAGGAAAAGAATTTTGTTGACATTAGCAAGGAAGACTTGGATCTAGGTTTGTACCTTGATTTACAGTTTCTATCAGCATAGTTTGTATACAGAATGCAGCAAGACTTCTTTCTTCTTTATGCTTGCTTTCGATGTTTTGTTTTGGATTTTGCTACACTGAGTAAACACTCATCTGAGTCAAGAGTATTAGCATTTCATTGACCAAATATTTGGTAGTCTCTCTTTTGAGACAATCTTAATATTGTCAATTGTGTGAATTCATGGTTTAGTTCTTCTTTGCTGTTCAAACTTGTTTGTCATGAACCATAATTCTCAAAGCTTAAGCTGTTAGGTGAAGGGATGTGAATGACTTTTATTACATCTTCAGCACATCCCCTCACGCAAGAGTCCTTTGGACTTGATGTGTGGACAATGCATAGGCCCATTTTTACGATGTGCATATTATATTTAACTTTTTATTTAGAAGAATGGGGCCGGCAAGTATCGAACACATGACCAATTGGTCATTGAGGCACTAATACTATGTTATGAATCATCTCTCCCAAAAGTATAAGCTGTTAGGTGAAGGTGCATAAATGACTTTTATTACATCTTCAACATTGTTAAATGTAGTTTGTTGTTTCTGTAGGTGATAAGAATGAGGAAAAGGAAAAGGAGATGAAGCAGGAATTTGGCAAAACTTGTGACTGGATTAAGAAACGCTTGGGAGATAAAGTTGCAAATGTGCAAATTTCAAACCGACTTAGCTCTTCACCTTGTGTTTTGGTGTCAGGAAAATTTGGTTGGTCTGCAAACATGGAAAGGTGGGTCTTCCTTTCTCTCGCATTAAATGATGTATTTTGAAAATTTAAATAACAATGTGGTATGTAATCAAATTTGCTGCAGGCTAATGAAGGCACAAACTATGGGTGATCCCTCTAGCTTGGAATTCATGAGAAGCAGAAGGGTGTTTGAGATCAACCCTGACCACCCTATTGTCAGAAACTTGGATGTACGACCAATGGAGAATCCCGACTTTCTTCTTTTCTTTGTCATGAGTAATAGGTCTAATGATATTCTAAATTGCAAATTGAAATTGTGGTAACGTAATTTAATGGGTAATTTTCAGGCTGCTTGCAAAACAAATCCTGATGATCAAGATGCCCTCAGAGCTATTGATCTTTTGTATGATGCAGCTTTGGTTTCCAGTGGTTTTACGGTAAGCTCGTGGCTTAATATTATTGTCCTGAAAGTCACTTATGTTCCATTATGAAAATAGACCATGTGAAGATGAGTTGCACTATATGGTAATTGCTAAATACTTTCTTTATATGAGTGGTGCAAAGATGCTCCATATGCTAGTCGTTTTTAGCATTCATTTAAACCAAAATGCTCTCTTCTAAACTTGTATCTTTTTACTCAATTTGTTGGTGTGCAGCCTGATATGAAGATGCTGCATATGCTAGTCGTTTTTAACAGTAATTTAAACCAAAATGCTCTCTTCTAAACTTATATCTTTTATCTCAATTTGTTGGTGTGCAGCCTGATAATCCAGCACAGCTTGGAGGAAAGATATACGAGATGATGGGTATGGCTCTCACTGGTAAATGGTCAACTCCTGGTCAGTTTCAGTCCACTGGAACCCAGCCCCATGTCCCAGAAACTGTAGAAGCTGAGGTGGTTGAACCCACTGAAGCTGGCGGTCAGAAGTGAGGACTGTCATATAAAGATTTTTGTTTTCTCCCTTCTCTCTTCCGTTCTTCCTTTCGACGTTGCTTATGGGCGAAATTATATTCTTGACGAACATTGGTAGTGGTAGTTAACAGATACTCAGGAATTTTTCAATGTAATGCATATCTAGAAGCACATGCAAAACATCCAGTATCACCAAGTATTATATTTGACATTTCAGCAGTTTTTCTTTTATTTTGGAAAGGGTATACTATATAATTTGGTCAAGTGTGTTTCATTGGACAATCTTAGATGAGAATTATTACAAATTATGAATCACGGATACATATTTAGAGATATATTAAATTTAAAAATTATAGTTCACGGACACGGTATATATATATATATATATATATATATATATATATATATATATATATATATATATATATATATATATATATTATAAAATTTAAGTAAAAAATTTTATAATTTATTAATATTATTTTTTTAAATTTAAAAATATATAATAGTTTAACATATATCATATGTATTAATATTTATTATTTAAATTTTTTTAAAAAATATAAAGAATAATTTTTATTGATATATTATAAAAATTTCTTAAATTAATTTTTTTAATAGAATTAATTATGAATGAGTACATGTGTATACAAAAAATTAATTAAAGATAATATTGATATGAAGTAAGTTTTAGTGATGATGAAGTGAATGATTTGGTATAAGTAAAAGTAGAAGGAGTAGATGAAAATAGTAGTGTGTGAAAAGATAAAATTTAAAAATTTAATAATAATATATGAAAAGATAAAATTAAATACTGATGTATGAAAATAGTAATTTGTGATATTAGTTATGTGATTGAGTTTGGGTAGATTACGGGTTTATTAATTGAATATTAATCATGAAAATTATTTAAAAAAAATATTAATGGATCATATTTAAGTCATGTCTTAGACGTGTTCAAACGTGTCTGAGACGTATCTAAGCGTGTCTGAGACCTGTTTAAGTGTGTCTGAAACGTGTTCAAATTGAAAAAAAAAATCTTTTTAATCAAATACATTTTGACATATAAAACATGTATAACATATGAGTATCTCTATGTATTTAATACAAACATGTATTCGACACGCCAATACGTCTCAATAACGACGTGTTTGTGAAGGAGCAGTTGCACTTGCTCTGGTTGCGCCGTAGCCCATTAGACTGGGCTATGGGATACCAATTCAATAAGTAAATCAACCACTAATAGCGTGTGAGAACAAAATTTTTAACCTCAGATTTCTTCTATCTGGTCTAGGCATTGTACTTTGTGGAGGTCAATCCCTCTGTGGGGTGCTCGGGAGTTATGTAAGCAAGAGCAACATTGTCTTTAGTTACAATTGTGGAGATTGATCAATGGATAATGAGGTTGATGACGGAGTTTTATCGCATAATAATATGAATGAGCAAGTTATCAGCAATTTTTATTTTTGATACGGAGTTATCAGCATTGTTAGCTTTAGTTCTTTGGGAGAATTGTAATTAAGCTGATATATTTAGGTGAAAGGTTAAATAATTATTTGAAGTGATTATTATTTAATTTAATTTAATTTAAATTTAAACGAAATAATCACTTTTTTTGGTACAAAGCTAAATAAAAAGTTAAATTAAAATTTTAGTTCTTGTTTATACTTATTTTCAATTTAGTTTTATAATTTTTTTCAAATCAATTTTTGTATTTACAAATATTTTTAAAATAGTCTTTATTATTAATTCTTTAACTCTGTTAATTTAATTATTACTAAACATTTTATGGGAAAAGAAGAGTATCAAGAAGAACACTTATTAGATAAAAGAATATTTATTGAGAAGAAATAAACACTTATTAAAATAAATAAATATTTTATTTGATATTTTACAGAGAAAAGAAATCTAAAGAAACATTTCTTAGATAATGAAACACTTATTTTATTAATTAACTGACAATATTATAATAATGTTACAATAAAAATTTTATATGAATTATTTTAAATTTTTTTATAAGTGTGAGGATTGATTTTTAAAAAATATAAAATTAAATTAAAAATAAGTATAAATTATTGGAATCAAATCTTTAATTTAACCTAAATAAAGTTTCCACTTTGAGAGTTTGAATTAGGGCTAACAAAAAAATTCATTAATTTTTAATTCATCTAATCAATCCATATTAAAATTAATCCAATTCATTCAATTAAAATAATGTATTTATTAGATTAGATCTAATGAATTAAATTTAGTTATAGATAATTAATAATTCAACCAAAATTAATGTATTTTACATTTTTGTTTGTTCAAACAACTGAATGTTTTTAAGTTACTTTTTTTGGTTCAACACTTTCACTTTTACTAAAGTTCAAAAGTTTATAGCACGCAGTGTTGAGTCTCAAAATTTGTAGAGAGAATTTTTTTAGAGAAAATTTTTTTAAAGAGAGAAACATTTTGTAAAGGGAGAATAAAAATCTTTAGAGAATATTTTTTAAAGAGAATAAAAATTTTTAGAAAAAATTTTTTTAGAAAGATTAATATTTTTTAAAGAGAATAAAAATTTTTAGAAATAATTTTTTTAAATAAATAAGTTAGATATTTATCTATCTAATTTATTAAAATAAATTAATAAATATATTAAATATGTATCTATTAAATTAGATTATAAATAAATTAAATAATATTAAATATTTTATAATACACATCTTAAATAAATTAATTAATTATTTTTATTTTATCTCCATTCATTATTATTTAATCTAAAATCAAACCAATCAATTTATTTGTTGTAACTAGTTTGAATAGTCCACTGGAACGGTTTCCATTATGAACGTTACGATGACCTCGCAGAATTTCATGGGATAACGGTCAACTTAACAGAGATTTAACGGTTGAGCCCAAGAAAAAAGCCTCCTTCCCCTGACAGTACGACACAACAAAGTCAGAGAAACTACGCGTAACACCGGTCAACCTGCTGAGCCGGTGGCGTTGAATAAAACGACCTCCTTCCTACTTTCACAGTTTCAAAATGATTATTCCATTTTTGTCGTCTTCTCCTTAGTTCGCCGGTTCAGTCTTTTCCCCAGTCTGAACCGTACCACCGGTCAGGGGTAAAATAGGAACATAACCCGTTCTTATTTTGACCTAAATCCCCTTCCTCTTCGTCGATCCCATTTGTGAAGATACCTCAATCGCTGAGGCTTCTATTCTGTTTTCTTTTCTTTAGGTGAGCTCCTTCCTTTTGAATCCAAATTATTTCTTTTTTTTCCTTAAAAAAGGAGATTTTTTGCTGTGATTGCATGAATTTCAATTAAGCTGTGTGAACATTTGAAACATCCTTTGTAGCAAATTTTTATTCTTTTGTGTGTGAGGATCTGAAGTGCTGAATTTTAGGTCAACTTTGTATGGTGGGTCGTTCAAGTTGCATCTTTATTATTTGATCTGCTGTTTGAGTTGATGAGTTAGCTTCTGTGATATCAAAATTTCTGTGAGATTGCATATATAGCTCTCAAGCTTCTTTTATATGATAAGAAGCTGTTGCATAATAGCATGAACTGTTAAATCACTACTGTTAAACTGGTTGGATTATGATACTATGCTTCATCTTTTTTTTTTTGGGGGGGGGGGGGATCCTTTCATGACAAAGAGTTCTTTCTCTCCCGCTTCCTTTTTATATACTTCCTGTTTCTGTATTTTGGAGGTTTGAGTGAAGTGGGGGCGTAGGATGAAAGGCTGCAACTTTTAGCAGATTATCAATTTGATCAAGTTCCTAATCTATTCATAACTTTTAGCATTTGCAGTGTAACAAATTATATGTAATAATCATGTATGGTAGTATGTAATGCATATAATCACCTCTAGTAGTTACTGACAAAGTAACTCTTTCCATGGGTATGTCAACACTCACCAGGCTCTAACATCAACCAGAAGCCTTCGCAAAAAAATGCTTCCTCCACGTCAGCAGTCACGGGTTGGAGGACTACATACATCTCTGTCTTTAGTTTCTTCAGATCCTCGCCTTTCTCCGGAGGAACCTAGATCAAACTCTGACAATCTCCGTGAATCTCCTACTGAAAGTGCCAGTTCTCGAGAAACTTGGCCTACTGCTGATGCAATCGCAGCAAAGAAGATGGAGAATGGAAAAGCTGAAATCGACTGCCCTGAGCAGTCAGTTATTCGCTGTGTTTCTACTGCAGACAAAATTAGTCTTCAGGACATTGCAAGAGAAAGAGTTGATATAATCTGTGAAAAAATGCATCGTCTACCTGAAGAATTTCTAGAAGAGCTGAAAAATGGACTTCGAGTTATCCTTGAGGGAGGGAACGGCTCACAGCATAGAGAGGAATTTTTCATTTTGCAGAAGCTTGTTCAGAGTAGATCTGATTTAACTGCCAAGACATTGATTAGAGCACATCGTGTGCAGCTTGAAATCCTTGTTGCCATAAATACTGGAATTCAGGGATTTTTACATCCTAGCATCAGTCTATCGCAGACTTCCCTAATTGAGATATTTGTGTATAAGAGATGCAGAAATATAGCTTGCCAAAACCAGCTTCCAGCTGATGATTGTACCTGTGAAACATGCACCAACAGCAATGGTTTCTGCAATCTTTGCATGTGTGTAATCTGCAGCAAGTTTGACTTTGAAGTAAATACATGCCGCTGGATTGGATGTGATTTGTGTTCTCATTGGACTCACACAGATTGTGCCATTCGTGAGCAACTTATTTGCATGGGCCCTTCTGTGAAGAGTGGAGCAGGACCAAGTGAAATGGTTTTCAGGTGTCAAGCATGCAATAGGACTTCAGAACTGCTGGGTTGGGTTAAAGATGTCTTCCAGCATTGTGCGCCATCATGGGATGGGGAGGCCTTAGTGAGGGAACTTGATTTTGTTAGTAGGATCTTTCATGGTAGTAAAGACCCGCGAGGGAGGAAACTATTTTGGAAGTGTGATGATCTCAAGGAAAAACTGAAAAGTGGAAAAGTGGAATCTAAGGCAGCATGCAGGGCAATATTGATGGTTTTCCAAGGTACAAGTTTTCTAGTTTACCTGCAAATTTTAGTCTTGCAATTTCTCCCTTGATATAAGCTTTTGGTTATATATAAAAGTAGTATGAATAGGGCATTATCATGGTTTGCATATTTTTTTTTGAGTCTCATTCACCATTTCTGTATCATATTTGATTATGTCTAAAAGGATGATAAATCATAAAATCTAGAGTTAGCAAAGATAAGAAAAATGCTTTTAGACTATATTTTGAAATTGTTGCCACACTCCCTATTTTCTCTTTATGAATTATGACTGAGCACAATGATGTCGTTTGATTTATGTAGTCAATCCTACCTAGTGGGAAAAGGCTTTTATTGTTTGTTGTTGTAAAACCTAAATTTAGATACATCTAGGAATAAAATGGTGGTATGCAATCATTAGAAAAGCAGGCATCATCAATAAAGTTAATGCTATAATTGCAACTGGATATTTGGCTGTTGCTTTTAATTATTTATCCTTTCTCCTTGGTCTAACCAATGCTTTTCCTGAATGAAGAGCTTGAGCTGGACTCTCCAAAGAGCCTGGAAAATGCAGAAAGTGGAAGGCTGATTGCTCCGCAGGAGGCATGCAATAGAATTGCTGAAGTGGTGCATGAGGCTATAAGAAAGATGGAAATGGTAGCTGATGAGAAGATGAGAATGTTCAAGAAGGCTCGCTTGGCTCTTGAAGCTTGTGATCGTGAATTAGCAGACAAGGCCAGAGAAGCAGCAGAACTCAAGATGGACAGGCAGAAAAAGAAGTTACAGATTGAAGAACTGGAGAGAATTGTGAGGCTTAAAAATGCCGAGGCTGAGATGTTCCAATTGAAGGCTAATGAGGCTAAACGAGAGGCTGAGAGGCTCCAGAGGATTGCTCTTGCCAAGTCAGATAAATCAGAGGAAGAGTATACTAGCAACTATTTGAAACAAAGATTAAGTGAGGCTGAGGCTGAGAAGCAATATCTGTATGAGAAGATCAAATTGCAGGAGAGTTCTCGTGTATCACAGAGCAGTAGTGGTGGTGATCCCTCTTCGATGCTGGTGTATTCCAAAATCCATGATCTTCTCTATAGTGTTCCTCCCAAGGCTGACGGTCAATCTAATGAATGCCACCCTTTCCGAACAAATCCATGAGTACCGGTTCAGTGTATGTTATAATCTTTTTCATATTATAGCAATGTCATTCTATTAACAGTTGTTGAAGATTCAGTCTAATTCCATTAGATTCGAGACAGTATAAGCCTTTGTAGACGGAAGAGGA
Organism: Ormosia semicastrata; assembly: GCA_029884595.1. Taxonomy (NCBI): domain Eukaryota; kingdom Viridiplantae; phylum Streptophyta; class Magnoliopsida; order Fabales; family Fabaceae; genus Ormosia; species Ormosia semicastrata. Next base: position 3,223,608 of record JAQQTO010000026.1, on the reverse strand, counting down.
ACTAGTAAAGGCTTAAAAACAGTTTGAAGCTAGGCTTGTTCTATGCGGTATATGTATAAATATGCTTTTATGACGAATTATTTATTGTTGTTTAAATTGTGGGATCTAATTAGTTGGTCAATATATTGAACATTGTGATGAGCTATAGTCTTATTTATTATGTCCTGTGTGAGTTGGATCTGGACTAGATAGAGGCCAGATAGATCGTAAGTGGAGATAAAGTAAAAGAAGTGATTTTTTTTTAAATAAATTTTTTGGTTACAGTGAAAGTGATGTTTTATTATTGATAAAATGGCACATTACAGCTAAAGGGCAAGTATTTTTTGCCTTACTGGAAAGGTGGAATACTCATCTTTTTGACAGATGGGGCTGGGTTTGGTACATTATTGTTCTATGGGGAATCCTTAGGTTCTGGAGCTCGGTGTTGCAACCATGTTGTCAAATGTCAAAGCAGCATTGATTCCATGGCACCTTATTAAAGAGCTTTGGCACACATTTGGTGTGACAATCTTTGCATTGTTGACAAACAAGCCTGATCTCCCGCTGTTGGTTATGTTGATCACCCTGCTCGGAACGCTAGAGGGAACCACAGAGCCATTTGGAAAATGTAATAGATGATTGAGTACTAGTGGCGTTGGAATAGAATGGCCGAGTATGAAGTCATGGAGCTGATCTGAAGTTATTGAGAACTGAGATAGTTCTTCATCATTTGGCATTAGGAATGTCAGATCATTGTTTTGCAGTGAGTTGGGCAGACTGTTGAGGATTTTGAGAAGGATGACAAATCCATAGTAAGACCGACTTCTCATGTCAGCCATGGCTACCTGCAGGTCAGTTTGGTTGAATGAAGTCGTGGACTGAGATTCACCAACTGTGATGAGTGTAAGGAGGAGCACAAACCAGAGAGCCATTTCTGCTTGAATGTCTACTGCTGTTTATGTGTAATGAATGGAATGAAATCTCACTTCGCTTGGTATTTATGGCCACATTAATAATTCACGCCTATGTTGCCACTCTTTTTAACCCTTTTTAGGTAGGTGGTAGGCCGGTTGTGCATGAAGAGGTGCTCTTATCCAATTTGAACAGAACAGAAACAGAGCATACTAATCATTATGTAGTAGTTAGCCCAGAAAGCTAAGAATGTGCGCTGGAGGATGGGAGAAAATCTTGCATTGACCTGGCGCATCTAATTTGGATGTACTATGGTTACGTTTGATGTACATGATAGTATACGACTTGATAGGATAAAAAATTTGATTAGTTCTTATACAATTATATATTTAGTGCTCAATAGTATAAAAATTTTGATAGTATAATAATAATTTAATATATCTATAATACTCTTTAATATAAAAAAATAAAAAATAAAATACATTTTTTCAATTAGATTTGTGGGTTCAGTCACTAAGCAAAATTTTCAACAAAAAAAAAATTATAGATCTATTGTAACTCTACATCATTGAGTGTAAGAATTAGGTGGGAGAGATCTGGTGCAAATTGGTTTGGGTCACCGTCGACATCATTAAGATGCAAATCTGCGACTTCTTCGTGTTGGGCCATGGCTTCATGCGGGTTAGGGTCACCATCGTAAGCAAGTCTAGGTGGTCCATGGTGATTTGCAACCATGGCCACCGCCGACGAAGGATGATTTTAGGGTTGGTCGCAGATCTGAGGCAGTGGAGCTTGTGGGTTGCAGGCGAGGTGGCGAGAGGGTCCGAGGTGGTTTGGGTTAGGTGGCTTTATGGGTTTAGGTTTCGGGTGGTTGGCCATGAGGACGGTTTTGATTGGGTCGCCGTCGACAGGGCTCGAAGTGGCGACGTGGTTTAGATGAGGGACAGGGCAGGGGATGATGACCCTTGCACGACGGTGATGGCGGCCAAGGTTGGCTATTGACGGTGGCTTAGGTGAGGGAGGAGTGAGGCAGAATGGTGGTGAGGAACGGCGGCTAGAGTGGTGAGACAGAGTGGTGGTGGTGAGGAACTTGGTAGTGGAGGAGGATTTTTTTGATTTTGATGAGTTTCAGTTTTAGGTTGTTTGATTTCTGATTATGAAAGTGGAAAATAATGATGTAAGAAAAATCTTATCAAGTTATATTAGGGAGTCGTGGGAAGGATAATGCTATACTATTAGAGTGAGATAAAAAAATTTGATTGAATTTGACTATCATATCACGTGAACATACTAAACACCTTATAAAGTCTGATAGTATTAATTTATACTATCAGATTCTCTTTATACGATATACCAAACATAAGTTAATCATAATATTAATTGATAAATAATTATCATAATTAATTATTTTATAAACTTAATTAATTTTATTAATAAATATTATGATTAATTTAGTACACTCAACTTGAGTATTTTAAATTACGGAAGAATTTTTTGGAGGAAAGTGAACAAAACTTAATCAATAACGAAGCCTAGAGAATGGTACTTTCAACTATGAATATGCTACCACGTATACGTTTTACTTTATATTAATATATGAATGTGCTATTACGTATATGGTTAACTCTATATTATTATTACTCTTTTTGTTAATCATCCTGAAAGTTGAGCCTGCATCATTACTATATATTTTTCTTTTTTACGTTAATGGTAGATCAAGGAGTGATCATTATGACTTCAACCTTAAATTTCCACTTGCTCTAATCAACCAGCTGTATCCAAGGTAGACCCATTTTCTCATTCTACCATTAGTATTTATAGTGAAATAAGAGAAAGCATATCTTGAGAGAGATGAATCATGTACAAATGAAAGGTGTGTTCTGTGTTCTGGAGCCAATGGGATTAAATAAATAATCATCTTTTTTCTTTCTTTTCTTTTTTTTTTAAATCCTTTTTCTATACTTCCAACCCCTATGGAAACAAACTACTAGGAAACGCAGAATTCTTGCTTAGTGACTTAACGAGAGCAGTTCGTTAAGTTAATCAATAAATGTCAACGTCATATAGACGCGATTATTCAGATACGATACTCTACAAGGCTAACATAGGTTTGCCAAAACTTGAGCTACTTGGTATACCTGAAAGTGATACAATTAACTAAGGACTGATTAACAAGGTAAAATTTTACTGTAATCAATGTGCCAATGCAATTTGTAGGTGCTACGTAGCAGTTTATGAATCGTTGAATTCTGTTAAAATGTTTTGTAAAAGACCTACTACATTGGATTTTTTTTAAGAGACCTGATATTGAGAATAAAAGGGAAAAGGGGAGGGAGCAAAGAACTATATTCAAATTCTTGTTTTACAGAAATTTAGAGTGTTCTTTAAAAAAAAGTATATAATGAAAAAAATAATAAAAATAAAAAGTTTCAGATTTTCACTGTTGGAATATACATCCTAAATCGTTGACCAGCCAAGTTTTTAGTACAACTTAACCTTTTTTTTTATTATTTGAGTTCAACTTACTACTAGTACTATTGTTTTGACAATTGTTGAACTGCTAAATTAAATCTAGTTTTTTTTCTTTAATTTTTTTTAATTTCATATTAGAGATGATGATTAAACTATATCTAAAATTGTAATTTAACTTTTTTAAATTATTACTATAGTACTTGGGTTGAGAGATGAAAAAAATAGCTGAAAATAAAAATGTTTTTTTGTTGTTGAAAGCTGTCCTGTCAATAAAATCTTTCTACTGCTAAAATTCTAAATCACAACTGTTCTGTTATCACATTAAATTCTTAATATTAAAGCCCTGAAATTTAATATTATTAAATGTTTAAACTATTTTCAGCATGTATTTTAATAATTTGTAACAATTTAATTAATATCTTCTAGTTGAATTAAAATATTGCAAAAGTATAATCAGATGACAAAAGCAAGACTATTAATTTAATTATGTGTTAAAAAATTAATAAGATATCTGTCCACAGTAGTTTTAGTAGCCACCCCCTCCCCCCTTTTACGCTCAAAACTCAAGGCAGACAAAAAATAAAAAATAAAAACTCTTACGTCCGTTTACTTCTGTTTGTGAAAGATTATATTATTGATATAAATATAAATGTCATATAATTCAACGATTCTGTACATTAATTATGCACTTTATTCTGGTATCTCTCAAAATTTTTCCGCAAACATTTTTCTTCTTTGAAACATCAATATGCTCTAAAATTGATTCAGCTGTTGAAAACTTCAATTGTCACTTAGCTCAGTAGCCATGTCTCCACCAAAGGTGGGGGACACCGTTGGACACCCTCTTAGCCAAGTAGCCTCCAAATGCTAGCTCCTATACAGGTAAAACAAAAATAAAGTTGAAAGCTTCAATTTGACCGTGAGACAATATGGTAAACCATTTGAAGACAAGCTTGGAGATTATAATCTTTACATTCGCATCACCACGTCCTCTTCACACCCATTATAAAATATAACAGATAACAGACATCTTATGATAGAGGTTCAAAATTTGCTGAATACATCAAGCTTACAGGACTAATGTTCACAAGTTAAGGGTTACAAACATTTGCATGGACAAAAATCAGCAGAGCAAGGGTTGCTATCAAGCTTGGCCAAGACAAGGTTGTGTGTCAGGAAAATTGATAGGTGAGCTAATTTATAATGTCCTTTGTCTTTTATCACTTTTGTCCCTATTTTATTAAGTTGTCAACTTCAAACAACTTGTACAACTTACAGTTGTCCATTTTATTTAGGAAGAATAATGAAAAAGATGACATTAAGTAATATTTATAAATAGCAAAATCAATCATCTATATGCAAATTTCGATTTCAGTTATCTTGAGAAGAAAATATCTTTTTTTTAAAGACTCTTATTTCAAATTAAATAAAAAATAATGAAGTACTCATGCAAAGAATAAGAATTAATGAATCACTTATTAATAAGGTAAATTGATACTTAAAATTAAGTAAATTGGTAAGTACAAAAAATGTAAATAATAATCAAAATTGACTAGTAAGTGAATTAAAGCAATCAAACATAAAGAGCTAATAGTGTAACTTGTAGAACAATGGGAATTGAAAAAAATAATACAATCGAATAAAAAGAACAAATAAATGACAGAACTTAAACAAAGATAAATTCGGTTAGAATTTAAATGAAAGCAAAGGAAAATGGACAAAATAATAAATGAAAATTAATAAAGATGCAATGAAATTAACTTGCTTGAAAATTAAAATAACAACCAAGAAAAGAAAACAATTAAAAGAGAAAAATAAAGATGCAGAAAAGTAAATATGCAAGAAAGTAAAGTTAGTAGAAAAATAAATTTATAAAAAAGTAAAGAAAGTAAGTAAAAGAAATCAATTAATTTAAAGAATTACTCGACCAGGAGATGAACAAAATTGCAAGAAATATAAAGAAATGACTTTAAATTTACATTGAAAAATAAAAAGTAAAAAAATAGAGTAAGGTGGAAGGTATACTTAAATTAGTCTTTTTGTGTTTTATCTAAAGTCTGTGACATACATGACAAGAATATTGAAAGATTTTGTACAAGTATTTTCCAACCACATAAATACCTTAATCCCCTTAGACAAAAAAAGTAATAAACTTTTTAACAAGATTTGGATAAGTGTCTTTTGACATAAGTAACTTCTTAATCTAATAGCAATGATTGCTTTGTCTTTGTATTACAAACTCAATTGATATAAATTTCTTGAATTCAAATTTTAATACTTAAATTTGAATTTGAATTTTAAGTATAATTGTCTTGAGTCTGTTTCTAAGTCTTTTGAATTCAAAAGAGACCCTTTGTAAACATTTTAAATTTGCCTAAATGTTCTTACTCTTTTGTTTCAATCTTGAATGTGACTTTAGCAATTATCACTATTTATTGAAGCGAAACACATCTTTGTAAACTCACTCTTTGTCTTCAAGTTATTCTTGTCCTGTAAAACATAGTCGAAACATCTTAATTGAAATAAATATTTTTTATTATGTGATCAAATTTTAACTTTTAGTTAAATCAATTTTAAGATATTTTATTTACCATTATATTTCTTTTGTAAATTGAAAAGTTTTCTTTTTTGTACTAACAATATGATAATTATTTTAAAATCCAAGTTAAATAATCATAATATTTAATTATTTAAATTTTAATTATTAAATATTATTATACCTTATTTTATTTTTATAATTCACACTCTCTCTAACTTGTAGTAGGCTAGCTAGCTATATACACAACTTAAAGTAATGCTAATTACACACACTTGTATTAACATTATCTTATATTTACACAATTTTACCATTTAGTTATATTTAATTTTACGTAATTTATTGTATAACTCCACTCTAATTTTATTACATAAAATAATGTGTGAGGATATGATTTAAAAATGATGTATAACAAGCATTTCCTCACAACTTAATAGCTTCTTATCTTGAAGTTGAATGGGGCAGTTATTGTGCTTCCGAGGCTGACTACACATGCTGGCTGCCATCTACTGTGTTCAGATCTTGGCTGAAGCATAACTCTAGGTACCCCTATCAAACGTGTGATGTTATCCTTACATAGTTGCATTCTTCAATCATCTTTTCAATCATCTTTCTCTATTGCCTAACAACTCAACCCTACTTAAGGTTTTTTTTCTTAAAAAAAAAATTGTTTAGATGGATCAGGCCTCAGAATCAGATACATTAACTTTACCTAATTTACCTTCGATCCTCTCAGAGCCTCTCAGAGCCTTATGCTTTCTCTCGACTCATATGTAGTTGGAAAAGGCATCTAAGAGGTGAATAACTTGGAATAAGAAAGCTATATTGTGGTATATATGGAAGGGTGATGTTTCGCTTTCTTGAAGATAGTGCTCTGACCTTAAGGTTTAGCTAAATTGGATGGTGAAATTAAATGGCATTGCTTCCTCAATGTCCATTGTTATTTGCATTGACGATTATGATTAACACCTTCTGTACATAATTTTCTAAAACCTTTACCATTTCATCATGCTCCCGCGAATTTGAAATTAACAGTGAGAGTGAATTCTAGTTGATAAGTTGTTATTTCTTTCGAACAGGCTGCTGAACATGTAAAATGGACATTCACAAAAAAATTATTTGCCTTTTTTATTTCAAAATACTTGAGACAGCACAGCAGTCATCAAACCTTGAACCTTACTCTCTAATTATTAATGGTTTATATATAATTCCCTATATCTGTCCTCAAGTTTCTTTAATTACTTTAGCTTTGGCAAGTTGACTAACTTTAAATCAGGGTCCTTAAACATTTTCAGATTAAACTACTTCTCAACCATTAGTGAAATTACATGTGAGAGGGAAGATTGAATATCGTTGGATTATATATATAATAGCCATTTTAGATTAAATTTATTCAAAACAGGCATGCTCGAATTCTTCAATTTTCATAATTCAAGCTAGATATATAATCCTCTTAATAGTAGCATACGAACAATATATTGTATAAGAGGAACATTAAGAATATATTTTTTATCATATTTTTTTAATATATTTTTTTATTAAATCATGTCACACATTAAAATATATATTTAAATTTAATTATATGTTAATCAAATTAATTATATGTTAATTGAATTAATCACATCATAATTGAAGTTGAATATGTGTTTTAATATATAATATGATCTAATAAAAGAAAGTGTATTAAAAAAAGTGTGAGAGAGAATATATTCTTAATATTTATCATTGTACAAAGATTAGAACGTGAGTTTGGCTTTGTTTGGACATCTTCGTCGTTCTCGAGTGGTTAGTAATCCAATAAGAGGTAGAACTAAAAGATGAATGCGCAAATGAATAGAATATGGGATAGCGCCTACAAACTTAATTAGCATTGAAAACCACCATGAAAATGGTGAGCAAACTTAAGGCTGTGTGTGATGAGTCTGATCATAAAGATTTTCCCCTCTTAAGAAGATGGTTTCGGTTAGAAATAATATCACATTAAGAAAAATAATTATTGCACAACCATGCAAAGAATTTGTATTAAATATAAGTAATTTACAAAGAGTTCTATCTTGTTGCTAATCAGTAGTTTCCAAAAATATATAAATAATATGTATGTATGAACAGTAATATTCTCATAAAAAAGAAATTAAAAAAGTGCGTCGGAAGATTATAAATCCCATTTCTTTAATAGGTAAAATTAATAAATTATGAAGAAAAGGTAAGAAATTCTGTAGCTGGAATAATTAGGAATAGAATGCATATTCTTGAAGAGAAATCTTCCTAGGGAGAATAATAGACATAGTGGTGGGTCTATGTACAACTGGATTTTGTAATTATTGAGCCTACACATAGTTACTTGATGTGCCCAATACAGTAATGCACTTCCCACATGAGCATAGTACTTAGCTCCAAAAGATGAATAAATTAATATAAATAAATAAATAAATAAAGACAATGGTAGTTTCCATGGCAAGAAGTAAAAAGAATAGTTTGAGAGGGAAAGTAACAAAGCTTCCAATGCCATTATGTCAAAGTGGATTACAATGAAGCATGGCCCTACAAGTTTAAAGTTTAAACCATGTAAGAGTTACTTTGATGATTGGAATTTTTCTGGCTTGTCACTTTCTTTTTGACCCTTAAAATAGTTGGTAGGAGTTTTATTTTCATGTTCTCGCAAACACGTTATCTCTATCTAGATTATTTTCGGCGGAAGATGGTTAATAATTTACATAGCGTTGAAAAATAATATTTTCTATTATTTGTGAATAAAGATTTTATGATTTATTTATTTATTTACTAAACATACTTCATCATAATGGTGCCAATAGCTAGCACGACTACTTATTCTGATGATGTATCGACATATGATTTTAATTTTAAGATATTATCAGTGTAAAAACAATTATATTATTATTTAATTATATATTATTAAAAATATTTAATTCTCATAATAATTATTTTAAAATTATATATATAATAATATATGATTAATTAATATTATAAAAAAATTATATTGATAATATATCAAAATTAAACACTTATTATATTTAACTATTTGTATTGAATCACATTTATAATATAAAAAAAATTTCTAACATTTTTGCAGTATTGAAAAATCAGGCATTTTATAATTTTTTTGTCATATTTTTGTTAAGAGAATAAGTTAAATGCTAAAATTTAAGAGAAAATTCCATACTTATAAAAAAATTAATAAAATGTGATTAATTTTTCAGTGCAACATTAGGAACACAATTTTTTTTTTCACTGGATGATGAGAAATAGATGATTTATTGTACTTAAATACAGAAAGTATAAATACAGATTGAATTTATCTATAGCTGTGTATAATTAGATTTACTTAAATATTTTTTATTGAATTCAAAAAGAAATTATACGCAACGACATCATTTTATTTAGTTACCAAAAAAATGACATCATTTTATTTTATTAACTCAATTCACATAAGTTCACCGGAAAAAAAAAAACTCAATCCACATAAGCTTGTATGGACAAAGTATGTACAATATATTTTCACAATAAAACGACAAATCAATTGAAATTATATAAAACGGATAGTTAAATACTAGTGATTATGCCATATGAAATTATGAACCAACTTGATAAGGAAAGATTCAATTAGATGATAATCTGACTACCACTTCTAAGTTGTACTTATCTAGGTATATATTTTCCCCCCTCTTTTGTTAAACTTTATGATAAATTTTTTTTCATGAGTGAAACTTGTTTCATTCTTTCCAACAAATAAGTACTATATCACAAGTTATGCTTAGCGTCATGAATGCAAAGTTTGTAATATTGTTAAAGCACTAGAAATAATCTGGACCACAGATAAAGTGGCATGAGAAACAAAAAAATTGAAAAAACAAAAAACAAAATAAAAATCTGGTTCTCTGTCTGTGTAAAACATAGAGTTGGTACTTACTAGTTTTGTTAGAAATGACAAATCTCAACACCATAGCTAAAATCATGAAAGTAGGGCTTCACTTTAAAATTTACTATAATTTATGGAAATTATTTTTTTCTCACTAATCATAAATCATCATTAATTAATATGCATAACCCTACTTCCCCATCCTACAATGATGATTAACCCTCAATGCAAGAAATCCAAAGATCTAAACTATAAGGGTTTTCGTGTGTTTGATCAGTGATCACCACCTAATTAAGATTAACTTATTAAATATATAAATAATAAAAAAACAGCTTAATATAATAATATCCATGCAATGATGGTCAAACCAATTATGCTTTTGATTGTAGTTTTTAATCAAATTGGCACTTTGTTTAGTACCATTGGTTGTTGATTCTCACTTTGTTTCATTATTATATATTGGTGGGTAAGGTATATAGCCGACATTCATTTTCTTTGATGCCCCCATTACACCTATATACCCCTCATCACACCAGTATAATTTTCTCAAAAACCATTGATTCCGTCACACAAGAATCTTTCCATACCAGGCGCACAATAGCACCATCCCTCTGTATAAATAATGGCCCATTTTTCTTCCAGTACATTTTTAATATATTATTTGGTTAATCAAAATATATTTAATTTATTCAACTTACTTATAAAATTATTCTATATATTATAAAAATATTATAATTATATACAAAATAATTTAACATTTTAAACTAATTTAACATACAATATAAAAATAATAAACATATTTAATTATACACAAAATATTTTCCTTTCACTTAATATATTACTTACACTTTTGATGGAACTAGAAACTAGAAAATGTGCTACATGCATTGCCATTTTTACCCTTATTTTTTCTCTCTCTTCCTCTCTTTCAAATTCTTATTCCCTCTCTCTCTTACTCTCGCGCACTCAGGTCCCTAGTCTCAACTCTCACGGTTTCACCAGAAACATTTCTTCTCACCTCTTTTTTCTGACTCTCTTTATCTTTTCTGTCACTTAAATCCGTATTCTGCAGTGCACAGTTGGAGTACCCCATCTTTAAACACTGAAGGGTGCGGTCTTTTTCAACTCTTGCAAAAGCAAAACACCAAAATAGAAGTAAAAAATGTGAATTAAACAAAAATAAAATAAAGTAAACAGTAATAATTGATATAAAAAAATCTGATTTTTTTTATATAATTTTTAATCTTGGATTTTTGTTTGCTTTTGGTTAACCTTCCCCACCAGATGATGAGATAATCATGATCCATCCTCAATTAGCTAATGCTGCACGCCAAACTGGAGAGAATTGACAGAGAGATAGAGAAAAGAAAGAAGGGACATTTTTACCTTCAGAAAAACAAAATGGGTTATGGTTATATCAGCATTTGCAAGGTGATGGGTAATCTTTGAGGTTGTTCCACTCTTGATGCTTCCTTTGGCTGTTCAGAGCTCAGTGAGGCAGAAAGAACCTGTTATAGAAAAAGAACAAATTTTCCTTATCTCATTCACAATTCTCTCAGTGAGATTGCCAAAATGACAGATGGTTTTGATTCAGCTTGTTGTGTGGTGTGATTATTACCCCATGCTGCTCTTCCATCTCTGGTTTTTGGTATCTCTTCAAGCTTCACGGATTTCCATAAAAAAACAAACTTCTGGACCAACATAGATAGAAAAAGGTTGGACCACTAGTGTTCTCAACATAGTGCTTGGTTGGAGCTGGTTCATTGAGATATGAACTGGGTTTCATGCAATTTTTCATTTTGGTTTGGTTCTGTTGATGAAAATATCATAAAGCATCAAACTTTATGAGTTTTTAGAGCTGGATTGCTGATAGAGATTTTTGGGTTTGCTTCAATTTTGCTTAGCAGTTGAAGATTCATGGTGGTCCAAATTTTTGAATGTTCTGCTGAAGCTGTGGCTTACCTTGAATCTTCAAGACAGTTTGTGAAGACACGTTGGTGAATTTGGTAAGGATGTCAGTGAATCGAAGGCTTTCTGGTTCAAATGGTAGACTGCCACCAAGTATGAAGTCTTGGAAGGCAAATGAGCCTCTGCATGGTTCTCCAAGGACATGTAGGAGGAAGCCGTTGCTTCTCTGGATTTTTGGTGTTGTTGCTATAGGAAGTGTCTGGTTTTTCTGTAGTTTCAATAGTAGGTGTTTGATGAGCAAGGAGAAAGAAGCAGCTTGTGAAGAGAGAGCAAGAATCTTGCTACAACGTTACAATGTCAGCAAGAAGCAGCTTCATGCTTTGGCTTCCTTATTCTCTGGATCAGATCAGGTAACCTGCACTTTCTGCCACTCTTTTAGTTTTGTTGATTTCTGGCTTGAAACTATGGTTGTTGAGGACAAGTACTTCTGCTTAGAACTTTGAATTAGTTGGCTTCTTCTATACATGTACAAACTGTTCTTTCTTTTGAGCGTTATTAATTTTTATTGAACGAACGACTTCTTGTTGGATTATAACTTTGAGCTGAAGTAAAACATGTAAAATAATGAGAACCAAGAGATTGCCTTAAAGTTAAATGAAAGGGTATAAACTATGCTTTTCTGATGCTTTTTCCACAAGGTTTTTCTAGGATCACCTTATGTTGTACAACAGTTTAATTACTAAAAGTGACAGAAACTCTCCATGTATTTTTGAAAGAAAACAGTGCTTGTTGCAGAGATGAATATGAGCAGTAAACAAAGTGGTGCTCTTTGTCCTCTGTCTTACTAGTCTATAATGCAGATTTTATCCAATTGTATTGATGAAAGAGGACTACAAATGCTGTTAAGCAGTGGCATAGCGAGCACTTCACAGTTAATTTGTCCAGAGAATCAGGAGTTACAAAAGGAGCATAGATGTGTTGCAGACACTGTAGAACCCATAGAACAATGCCCAATTCCCGATGATTATGTCAAGACAAGGCTTGAATTGTCATTCCTATTGAAAAACTCAGTATCATTGGCCTCACACTCTGCACTTTCGTCCAATTTGGTTAATTATTTGCTCTGTGGAAAGGTAGAGTCTTTACTAAAGCTTAAGAATGTATATGTTATGCCCAAAAGTTCCATAGTTTAAACCGTTGATTCTTTGCAAAATGGTTAGTTCCTATGAATTATAGCCTAATTTGCTATTCCGATTTCTCACCTCTCAACCTAACCAAGGGAACATGATATGGGCTTAGGTTTCCTGTGTATCATTTCCTGAAAGACTGCTAACTTTGTCAAAGCTGGGTGAGAAATGAAACTATTACTAATGCATCATATGGATCTACAGTCATACCATTTTATATGCATTTGAACATAATTACATAATTCCCTAGAATTGCTTAACCAGCATCATGACATTCTTATTATCTTGGCAAGTGCTATAATAAATTCTTGTCATGAAGTGTAAAAGACAGAGCGATGCCAATGATAGTTAGTAGCATTTCATTTCATTGAAGTGTTTAACCTATAACCTAATAACATCATTATGTAAAGGTGGATTTTTGTTTCCCATGTTAGTTGTGGATTATACTACACAGACTCTGCATCTAAGCTTGTTCAATGTTCAGTAACTGTGAAATCATGCAGTCGATACATGCTTATTTGAATCATATACATCCACAACATGATTAATTTGCTTGTTTATTTTGGCTTTGCAGAACATTGTGCAGTCATGGAAACTGTGGGTCTGTGCAATTCAGGGTTATGTGAGTTCATCAAATTTGGTTATAGAATGCTGGTGGGTCCTTATTGGAATTATAATGTCCTGCAAGTTGTCTGGCTTCTGTTTACTATGGAGGACCAGCCAGAAGCAGATGCTAGTCCAGGGGCATCCAGTTGCTCAGCAAAAGTGGCTGCAACAGTTTGCGCGGGGTTCTTCAAAGAGTGCTGGGAGGTGGAGGAAAAAGTTGTTAGTTATATTTGTGTCACTTGGAATAGCTGGATCCATTTGGTTATTCTGGCACTTAAATATGGACATTATGCAGAGAAGAGAAGAAATGCTTGCCAATATGTGTGATGAGCGAGCCCGTATGCTGCAAGATCAGTTTAACGTGAGCATGAACCACGTTCATGCTCTGGCTATTCTTGTATCTACCTTTCACCATGGTAAACATCCTTCTGCAATTGACCAGGTAGTGTACTCAACGTCCATCTGTTCTCTTATTGGAGCATTGCCTGTTGTCTGAATGCCAATTCCTATTCCATTCTGTGAAGAATTAATCATGACCAGTGTCAGATATTTTACTTTTCTTCCAGTCATTAGCTTTTGCTCATTTCCTTGCCATTGATATCATTTTACAAAAATGAACATAGTGCAAACTGGGCTCTAACATAATTACTCTTGTCACTTGTAATTCTGATATAATTTATAGAGTGAAGTTGGGTGTATTAGACTAGGGTTGGGATGCCCTCGCTGAGGCTTGTGGCATGCCCTGCCCTTGGAATAGGGCAACCTCCCCTCCTCCTAAACTTTTACCCACAAAAAAAAGAAAGGCTACTGTTTGGATGTGTATGAAGATTGCATGGATGTAGGTCACCATGTCCAACCCACATTAAATTTATGTGTCTTCTTCATCTTTCCACCCTCTATTTATTGTTGTTGTCGTATTATCCTTCTTAATGGAAAAAATAATGAAAAAGAAAAATCAAGGAAAAATAACCTTGAAGCTTCTGTTTTACTGCAGAAAATTTTTGGAGAATATACAGAGAGTACAGCATTTGAGAGACCACTTACTAGTGGTGTTGCTTATGCTATGAAAGTTCTCCACTCCGATAGGATGCATTTTGAGAAGCAGCATGGGTGGACAATTAAGAAAATGGAAACTGAGAATGAAGCACTAGTTCAAGATTGTATTCCAGAAAATTTGGATCCGGCACCCATTCAAGATGAATATGCACCAGTGATTTTTGCTCAAGAAACAGTTTCCCATATTGTATCTATTGACATGATGTCAGGAAAGGTGTGCCTTGCTTAGCTTGCTATCACCCTAACATAATTATCTTTTTCTAAGCAAATTGAGGGGCTATGGCTGAAACTGCTACTTTTACATTCCTGTGAATGTTCTTACTGTATGTATTCTGTAAAAGAGAAAGAACACTTGTATGTGAAGTTATCTGTCAGGAGAGCTTTCTAATTTTTGTCTTTCTATTTTCTTTATGCAAGCTGGTAGCATTTTGTATATGTGGAGCTGAATATTTTAATTGAAGACCTTACACGTTGCACTGTATTTTACATAATTTACTTTGAATGGTGAGAGTTAAATGTTGGGAAAATGGAATCAACTACATATAAGAATTTCACTTCCCAACATCAATAAGATGACTCTAAGCATGGGTATCACCTGCTTTTCAGGCCTGATTAGTTTGTTTACACTGTAATTTTTACAGTCATCTCAGTGATAGATTATGAAGAAATAAGATTAGGAGCTGTTATCAATAGGATTGTTCGTTAAATTCCTCGTTTATCTGGTTGTCTAAAAGAAAATATTTGTTGCATTATTGTACTTGTACAGGAGGACCGTGAGAATATTTTGCGAGCAAGGGCATCTGGAAAGGGGGTTCTGACATCTCCTTTTAAACTACTAAAGTCCAATCACCTGGGTGTTGTACTTACATTTGCTGTCTATAACACTAATCTTCCTCCAGATGCTACACCGGAGCAGCGTATTGAAGCTACTGTGGGGTAATTTTATCTAATTATAGCTTTACTTAACCCCTATGACTAAGTGTCTACTGCTCTACATGTTAAAATATACATTGCATTTGTGCTCTTATCCCCCCTCCCCTCAAAGAAAAAACCATTACAAACTCTGTGTAATGTGTGTATTGGTACCTATTTATTGGAAGGTATCTGGGTGCATCTTATGATGTTCCATCACTGGTGGACAAGCTTCTGCACCAACTTGCCAGCAAGCAAACCATTGTTGTAAATGTTTATGATACAACTAATGCATCTGCACCCATCACAATGTATGGTACTGATGTTGCTGATACTGGCCTACTACATATAAGCAGCCTAGATTTTGGGGATCCGCTACGAAAACATGAGATGCACTGCAGGTTTTGCTTTCACACGAAAAAGTTTCTGTGTTATGTCCAAAGAATTGGAATCTCATATCAGCACAGTTCCAAATTTCCTTTCCTTTTTGCCTTTCTATTTCAGGTTCAAGCAGAGGCCTCCCTTACCCTGGACAGCAATCAATGCATCGGTGGGGGTACTTGTTATTACTTTACTTTTGGGTCATATTTTTTATGCAGCAATAAATAGAATAGCAAAAGTGGAGGATGACTATCGTAAAATGAGGGAGCTGAAAGGTCGTGCTGAAGCTGCAGATGTGGCAAAATCTCAGGTGCCATATTTTCTGGGATCATTGCTTTCTGTTATGCAACACAATTGTTAGTTTGATGGCAAGAATATTGTGATTTCTCATACACAATTCATATCTTTAGTGCTTCACATGATGATCGCCATTCAGCATCAGAATTATTTTGCTTAAGTTATATAACCTTTTACTTGATTAAAATTAATATTTCTGCCTTGACCTCCAAGAATTGCTTTCCCCTTTTGTAGTTTCTTGCGACGGTTTCACATGAGATCAGGACTCCAATGAATGGTGTTTTAGGTAATTGAAAAGTATTTGATATTATCATAATAGATAATCCCAACTTGTCAATACTAGGTGATAATTTTCAACTGTTTCAAATCATTTTCCAGGTATGCTGCAAATGTTGATGGACACGGACCTTGATGAAAACCAAATGGATTATGCCCAGACTGCCCATAGGAGTGGTAAAGATCTTATATCAGTGATAAATGAGGTTCTTGATCAGGCTAAGATTGAGGCAGGCAAGCTTGAACTTGAAGCTGTAGCTTTTGATCCACATGCTATTCTAGATGAAGTTCTATCACTTTTCTCTGGAAAATCTAATGAAAAAGGAATTGAGGTGAAAACCTATCTTTCAGCTACCTTAGTTTTGTTTCTCCTATAATTTGGATATTAAGACTTACATAAACTTCTGTTCTCTATTCTTTTGGGTGAGTACAGTTGGCTGTTTATGCATCTAATCAAGTACCCGAAGTTGTCATTGGCGATCCTAAACGGTTCCGGCAAATAATTACTAATCTTGTTGGCAATTCACTTAAGGTTTGCTATGCTTCATGCTGCATTTTTTTTTTAAAATACATTTTGTACTCCCCATATATTATGGTGCTAGAAACATCTCTTAATTTTAGACCGCAACATATTTACCCTCGAAGCATACAAGAAGAATATTGTTTGTAGACCTTGACATTTCATTAGGTGTTTGCCACCTTCCATATCAATTAATCCATTCGGTTTTTGAGAACCTTGTCTTTTTGAAAAGTGTGGGTCCTTTTGTTGATTGTTCTTGAGGAATATAAGCAGAGTTAATGGGGAGAATCATCCATAATCCTGGTGGTGTTGTTTTTATTTGCTGTTTCTTGTATAATATCTCTTTTTTCTTACTTCCACTAATAATTGACTCATGCAATGGGCAGACATTGTAATAATGCGTAAACAATTTACCTGATTTTTCTCTATATCTCCCTTCCTCTCTTTAGACTTCTAACTAATCTTTCAGAACTTTTATATCAAATTAATGAATCTTCTTAATAGCTTGAAAATAAATAAATAAAACTTATTGTTGATTCATAATCTCTGTTAATTAGTTTACTTGTTACATTTCAGTTCACTCATGATAAAGGACATGTATTTGTCTCGGTTCATCTGGCGAATGAAGTGAAGAACCCACTTCATATTATGGATACAGTCCTAAGAGAAGGCTTAAACTTGGATCAGGACATGTCAGACAGAACGTATAATACATTGAGTGGATTTCCTGTAGGTAACAGATGGAAAAGCTGGGCAAATTTTAAAAAGTTAAGTAGCATAAATTTGACGGACGAGCCTGAAATGATTCAACTACTAGTAACAGTTGAAGATACAGGTATAGGAATTCCTACGGATGTACAAGGCCGCATATTCACACCTTTTATGCAGGCTGATAGTTCCACCTCCCGAACATATGGTGGAACTGGAATAGGACTGAGCATTAGTAAATGTCTAGTTGACCTCATGGGAGGGGAAATTGGATTTGTAAGTGAGCCTGGAATTGGCAGTACTTTTTCATTTATCGGAACTTTCAGAAAAGGAGACACCACATCTCTGGATGCAAAGTGGCAGAAGTACAATCTTTTTGTTTCAGAGTTCCAAGGGTTGAGAGCATTAGTGGTAGATAGAAGAAAAATCCGAGCTGAGGTCACAAGATATTATCTGCAGAGGTTGGGGATTTCTGTGGATGTAACTTTCAGTCTGAAATCTGCATGCACTTGTCTATCTAGTACTTGCAACATGAGGTAATTTGTCTTTTTGGAAGTTGAAATCAAAAAGCCAGATCAGTTGTGCAGAACAAACCATAAGAATTTACCTATTTAGGCTATGACATTCTTCATTGACATTAGAGCACTACCCAAAAAATTTAGAAGTAAATATTGTTCTAAACTTAAAGGTTACTTGTAAGGCTGCCTTAGAATATTGTGTGTACTAGTTATTTACTAAATAAACAAATGATGTTAGAATATAAATTATTTGTATCACATGCTTTATGTGAAATGGAGAAAGAACAAAATGGATGACGCGCACAATGGTAAGGGAATACTTTGTTGTTGTTGTTTACTTGTTGACCTGATCCTCAATGCATGCATCTTACATATGAAATATGAACTTTGTATGTTCTTCTCATGGTTGAGCTGTTTTATGTTCTGATGGAAATTTGGTACATGTATTGTTCATACCAAATTGCATTAACTGCTTTTTCTGAACTGATTTGGTAAGTTCTAGCATCATCAAGATAATGTCCATTTCCTCAAAATTGGTAATTGCTTGAGTTCAAAGGTAGTTACTTTAAGATGCAAATAGTTCCAATGCATTCAATGTACCTGTAGAAAGAGCGTAGAGTTTGATTATGTTCACCATGAAGTAAACATGAAGAATTTTTTATTTCTAGCGAATTGCATAGTAGTTTTTTCTTTTTAAAAACTTGTATTGGCCAATAGGTTTTTATTTACTAAATTATGACTTGTTTTTTTTTTTTGTTCCTTCAGTATGTCGACGCAGTTGGCCATGATTCTTATAGACAAGGATGCTTGGGATAAGGAAAGTAGTATCTTATACACCATTAAGAAACAAAGACAGAATGGCATCAATGGGGACCCAATAAACTTCCCCAAGATTTTTCTCCTGGACACCCACCTTAACCCCAATGAACGTGATGAGCTCAAGTCAGTTGGTGTTGTAGATGATATACTAATGAAGCCTCTTTGGCTCAGTGCTTTGATTCGCTGCTTCAGAGAGTCCCTCGGAACTGAAAAGAGGAAAATAAATAGGAAGAAAGTATCCAAACTTGGGAATTTATTAATACACAAAAAAATTTTGGTGGTTGATGATAATGCAGTGAACAGAAAAGTTGCAGAAGGTGTTCTGCAGAAATATGGGGCAATAGTTACCTGCATGGAGAGTGGCAGGGCTGCTCTAAAGATGCTTAAGCCACCACATAATTTTGATGCTTGTTTCATGGATCTCCAAATGCCAGAAATGGATGGGTAATTGATCTGCCTTTTTTTTTTTCTTTTTTTTTTGGTAAGTTTATTTCTGACTTTTGAATGCAAATGGAGGCACTGTAGTTTCCCATAAGAATAGAACCAAGGACCAGTGACTGATCTAGTAAGTTTATTTCTTGCTGGAGAAAACACATGTAACACACAGGATAGTAATTAAATAACATGCCAGAAATCAGGCTGCTACCCTTATTTACTTTTGCTAAGAGCCTACTACCTAGAATATTTGAACCGCAACTAATTTTTCCTGGGTCTCATGGCTGCACTGTTTACCTGTGGAACTGTCTACTCAATCTTCAATCCAGATTGAAATAATAGCTAAGGTAATATGTATAGAGATTATGCTTTGGTTTTGCAATTAACAACTTCATTTGATTAATTCTGGCTCTCCTGGCTGCCCTGTTAACCTGTAAAAGCATCCACTGTATCTTTAACCTATAGTGAAGTAATACAACAATAACAAAAGCCTTTTCTCACTAGATGAGGTCAGTTACATACATGCATCAAACAATGCAAGTAATCCCACTACTCAATCTTTAACCTATAGTGAAGTAATAGCTAATATACATAGTGATTATGCTTTGGCCTTGTAATTAATTACTTTATTTAACTAATTGTTAGGAAATGGTATCAGTTTATTATGAGCTACCTTTGTGTTGATTGTTAAGTTGTGTTTTGCCAGAAGGTTAGTAAGCATATTTAAGAAAATTGATAAATTCTGCAATCTGCATGCATTTCTTGATAGGATCTCACAAAACAAGATTCTTGCTAAAACAGTAAATTAGTGATTAAAATGAAACTATGTGTGATATTGTGGGCTTGTCTTGATGAACTACTTTATTTTGACATCTAAATGGAAAATGGTACGGGGAATTAGTTATCCTTTTGTTGATTGTTAGGTCTTTGGTGTGATAGATGGCCAGTTAACTTATGTAAGAAATGTGATAGATTCTGAATGCTTTTCTAGATAGGATCTTACACATCAGGATTCATGACTAAGGTATAATTTACAAGTATTCTCTTCAACTTAAATGATACAGTTTTGAAGTGACAAGGCAAATCCGCTGTCTAGAGAGTGAGGTAAATGAGAAAATTGCATGTGGGAAAGCATCAGCAGAGATGTTTGGTAATATCTCTTGTTGGCACACTCCAATACTAGCAATGACAGCTGATGTAACTCAGGCTTCAAATGAAGAATGCAGAAACTGTGGGATGGATGACTATGTGTCAAAGCCATTCGAAGAAGAGCAGCTCTATATGGCAGTAGCACGTTTCTTCAAGTCTGGTTCATAGTGTGGGAGTACCATCTTTATAATCTTAAATTATTAGTGCAGGCACCCTGTTGACAATTGTTGGCTAACCTCTGGTGTGTAGTATGCATTCAATCAACGAAGTATGTCAAATGTCGATTTTCCTTTTCAAGAGCTAGCAGATGGATTAATTTCGGCTAAATTATCTCCAGATATTGTAATAGTTGGAAACACCCCAGCTGATGTGTTTCTAAACAAGACATGCATGCCAGCATCAAAGATATCAACCCAGCATCATGGATCTCAACTATGGCCTTGTTTAGTTATAGTAAGTGCTATGTTCATCATCCCTGGATTTTCATATTAAAAGTGCATTTCATACATATTAAAATGGGTAGAAACATTTTTGTACCAAAAAAAAAGGAGTAGAAACATTTCAGTTATTGAAAGATACAAGATTTGTTACTTTTCTAAATTTGGTCCTTCTACTTAAATTTTTTGAATGTATCTTTCCATGTTTCAATTTTGCTGCAATTTGGTTTTTCATACACACCTACAATGTTGGATTTAAAGCATTTAGTGTGTATGGAGGAAGCACCGATTTGAAGCAAATTAAAACATTCAGGAGTTCAATTCAGAAAATTAGAAGTGGAAGGACCAAATTGAGTGATGTTGTAGCTATTAAGGACTGAAAAGTGTAATTTTCCCCAATGTAATTCAATGATCTAGACCCATGATGAGGAGTTTAATATTTATAGGCCTTTTTACTGTTGTAGATCTATATGATTATTCACTTATTAATACTTAATTTTTTTTTCTTTTTTCCTCAGGAAGCTGATTTCGAGTGCAACTAATTATCAATAGCTTTGGGGTTGGGGGAAGACAATGTTGCTTGGACTGGTATCGTTCATGCTAATCATCACTAATAGCAGGACAGGAGTTGTTCAACAGAAGACATAATTGCATTTTTATGTACATAACCCGTTTTTGTACCCGCTTCTAATCTCTTATTTTTCTTTATATATATTCATTTGGAGAAAGTAGGATAAGATAAAATGTTATAGTGATGACATCATTAATTCATTTTTTGGGGCTAAGATGGAAAGAAATGACAAATCTTTGAACCCTCAGAATTTTGTAAGTAACATGTAAAGCAAAATTGTTACATGATATAGTAGAATGACATATGTTCGTGAGTTTCCACTTACCACCAAGAACTAGCAATCGATGTTTTTAATTTTCTAAAAATATTATAAAGGCTGAAATGTGTAATTCATCTTCTCTTTTTTGCTAGATGAAATGTGCAATTCATTACAGTTGAATATGGGGCTACAAGTAAGGCTACAGATTTTGGTACATGAGAGATATAGCAGAACATGAGGGCCACTAAAGGACTAAGAATAACAAAGAAAAAAGGCAATAAAGCAAGAAAAAGGGTTGGGAAACAACAGAAAAGAGAGGGGGGAAAGTAATCATTTTGTCATTGAGAGGAAAAAAATGTAAATCCTTGTTGAGTTGGAAGAACATCCGACAGTAGAGAAAGCCAAGAATAACTCTGTTTCTTTACGTGTTTGTCAAGCACGTGACAAAGCATAACCACCGAAATTGAAAACGGCATCAGAAATAACCTTTTCTCTTTTTGCTACAGCTCAGATCTTTTGTGTGTATCACACTTGTGACCAATGTGACAACCAGAACTTGTTCGCTACTCACTAATATACTGAAACCCATGACTTCATTGCCCTTTCTTTCGCTATATAGGTAATCAAATTGCCAGTGTCTTGGCTATTCTATTCTATTCTATTCTGAGTCTTTATCAGCAAAGCCTCTCTTCTTCTCTCTCCTCAAAAATGGCAATATTCATGCTGAAGTTAATGGTTCCTCTCCTTTTCTTGTCCATGATTCCACCAAAAACAGGTAAATAGAAACACACTTGTTCCAGAGCATCTCAAAATTGTGTCATTTTAACATTTGAACAACGTTATGAGCCGTTTAGTTTTTGACACTCTTAACTCAATGCAGTGAACACTTTATACTCCAAAAATGTAAACATTATAATGTTGTTAAGTTCTAGTACCCCTCTCCCTCCTTATGTTTCTGTATAATGTTTTTACATAACTACACTACATGCAGTAAATGCTGAATTTGAGCAATGGTGCGTAGCTGATGAGCAGAGCACTGAGGATGAGTTGCAGAAAGCCTTAGATTGGGCTTGTGGGAGAGGAGGTGCAGATTGCAGGAAAATTCAAGTGAATCAACCTTGCTATTTTCCAAACACATTAAAAGACCATGCTTCCTATGTCTTCAACAACTACTTTCAGAAGTTCAAGCACAGTGGTGGTTCTTGCTACTTCAGAGGTGCTGCCATGACAACAGAAGCAGATCCTAGTAAGTATTAAACAGATTCCAGATAACCACTCTCTGGTTTCGTGTTTTGTTTTAACTAGGACATATGCGTGTTCACATGGTATTGAGTGCAAAAGCGGATCTAGAAAAGGGCATGCCGTGTGACTTTGGAATAACTTCATGAATATTAAAATGGGCTAATTGATTTAGTTTGAATTATGGCAGCGAAAGAGGAAAAAAGAAAACTAACTTGACAAACAAGTCAGGTTGCACTACATGCTAACCTCAGCTTTCAGTCCTGGTAAGCAAGCCAGGGAATTTGTATCGTAGAAGCTATATTTAGTAAATCAATGTGTTAAGAGAATTATTCAAAGTAAAAGCACTGACATAAGACATTCTTATGTATAAAATTAAATCCATTAGGCATAAAATGGGGCGGACTAGGCAAACTAGCACCACTTTCATGTGCCAGCATCATGTGCCTATGCTCAAGTTTAAAGAACCTGATCCTTGAAGGTTAAGCTGTTAAATATAGATTTTACAAATAGATCTAAAACCTCTAAACTACACTCTCTCAATCTCCTTCGGTGTGTATTTGTGCGGTGAAACAGAAAATTTTGGATTCAATTGACATGAGTAAAGTTCTTACCAAACAAATTTTAAGCAATCAACTGATGAACAATTATACTTTATAAGTTTATAACCAGTCTTTATAATCTCAATCTCAGTAGTTTGTTTCACCAGGTTAATCCATCATAACATGAAGAAATTATTCTTTTACACTTTTTTTTTCCCTTCCATCACCTTACCACTTTTTTGCATAGGAATTGGTCCATGCAAATGGTCCCACATATAATGAGTCCCTCTGCAGGGATCGGGACAATCCTTACACCACAAAAGTTGTGTATGAATAACGGTGATTTATAACATGTGACTGCTTAATGTTTGTGTGCAGGTCATGACTCTTGCCATTATGACTTCATTCCCTGATTGCAACTGTCACTGAAGACTAAAAATAACAGCAGCAACAACTAGAGCTTGGGTCTTATTTATCCTTTTTTTTTGTGGAATCCCAATCAAGCAAAGTGCTCTTGCCTTTTGTTATCTTATTGATAGAGCCTGAAGTCTTGCATTGCAGTTGATCTCAGTCGAAGGCTGAGAAGGCTTAAAATCTTGTCTGCAAACTAGCTTCCAATCTTGCAAAACTAAATTGATTTCTTTTTCCTATATTGATGTATTGTAGTCCGATTAAACTTGTCTTTTCCCTTTTGGGCCTCTCTTTCTTCAATCAGTGATTATTTCAAAATGGTACTAATATTAGAATTTTCCTTACAAAGTTGTAAATTCTATTCAGGAAATTTAACATAAAAAAACGATATGAATCTTCTCCTTGCAATCTTACACAAGTAACAATCAAAGTTTTTCTCACTAAATAGAATCAATTACATAGATCAAAGAATGTCATTGTATCATGTCAAAAACTTTTCCTAACAATGGTATGCACTTAAAATTTGAAGTTTTTAGGATCATTGATTCTTAACATAGTATTAGTACATATTAAGTGATGAAGAGTTTGATCTTGTCGCTTGCCTTATTATTTAATGAAATTGAATTTTAGCACAAATTACATTAGACTTGTGTCTTGCCCACACTTTCAAGACCACATGATTTTTAGGTGAGTAGCGACTTATGAATATTTGTAATAATTGATTGATCCTTGTCGTGAGTATATTTCTAAATAAATCTGAAAATGCAAACTTTTAATTTTGAATTATTTAAAAGACCATTATTGCATTTAGTGAAATCTGGTTCATGCTTTTCTTTTTAACAGAAATCTGGACTAGTTTAATATTCAATGTATAAGTTGTATAACTTAAATTAGAGATTGACGGGTGAACATGTTAGTAGTTCGACCACGAGTTAAGTGGTTGACTAAAAAATTCAGATAAAATATTTTTTTATAAAAATACTATATGAAAATAGTACTTTATATTAAAAATACTATATAAAAAAAAAATCATATGAAAAAATTACTATTGATGTATCTAAACTAGTAGTGATAATTATCAAACTTCAATTTTCTAAAATAATTTTTTTAAATAATATATAAATAAAAAATTGAAAACTTCACTTTTACTTAATAAGATTATGTGATCTAATAGTAAAATACATTTTATTACAAGTATCTTTTCGATACCATGTTCAAATATTACAAATTATTTTTATTGAAACTTAAATTACGACAAAATGAAAAAAGAGAAAACTAGGTCAAGTTAGGTCAAACTGTCCGGATAGGTCTATCGGTCACTTGAGTTTGACCGGGTCACTTAGAAAACCTATCGTGAGTGAATCCACATAGAGGTCGGGTCGCAAGTTTTTGGACCAGGTCAGTCCAATCTATAAAACTATAATTCAACGTACTTATCTTAAAGTTTATGATAAGGTGAAAATATAAAATTTAACTTTTAATTACTTAAAAAATCTTTATTGCATTATCGTATAGGTTTGAAATATTTATTAAACGTAAGTTTCACTTGGACTAAGTTAATGTTCAATGTATTCTATCTAGATTAGATTAAAGGTTTGAGAAAATGAAAATACAAAACTCTAATTTTGGATTACTTAAAATATTATTAATGCATTTATTGAAATATTGAATAGGTTAATATTTAATGTATTTATCTTAAAATTATGAGAGGATGAAAATATAAATTTATTTATTTTTTGCACTAAAAATATAAACTTCAATTTTGAATTACTTAAAATGTCTTTAATGTATTTATGGAACTCAAGTCAATTTTACTATATGTATAGATAGATATTTGTAAATAAATCTGATGATATATGAATTAAAAAAAAAGTCCTACCGATAAGCCATTTCCACTCAAAATGATTTATGAAAATTTCGAAGGGAGGAACTGAAGAGAAAGAATTCTTCCCTTTTCTTTTCAAGTGCTGTTCCTCATTATTCTTGTTTTCCTTCCAAACATCCAACCAAACAAAGGAAGTACGTAATTCATTTTGTGTGAATTAATTCTAAGATACCATCATTCTAACTCTTGTTAATTAAGAAATATAGATACCTAATTCTGTTCTGTTTTCAGAAACATTCATGTCTTTCTGTTGTAAGTCTATTCCAAATTTTTATTTTATTTTTTCGTTGGTACAAAGTCTATTCTAAATTTTAAAAAATATACGTATGTAACTGATGGGTGGATTATGAGTTCAACTTTTTATAACATAAAAATCAAAAGAAAAAACCAAATGGGCCTCAATGCGATGGAGGTAAGGCTCGGTAATGGATTAATGGGCTACAAATTTATTTATTTGGAGAACTTTCAGCGACGTGAATACGGCCCGTTCCAAAACAAAAGAATGGAATAACATTCACAAAATATATCTCAAATCACCACAAAATTTATACATAGTTAATGCTCATAAATGCTAATAATAAACCATATATATATATATATATGTGTGTGTGTGTGTAATAAAAATAAAACTAGCTATAATAGAAATATTAGGGAAACAAAAACGCTGATTCAATAATAAAACAATGGAGTCCCGTACTCCAATCCAATACAATTGATAAGCTAGATAACTAATTACTAGATATTATGAAATCAAATAACCTTGGATGTTCAAAGCTTGAGCGTCAAATCAAGCTCCTCTACAGTTCCACTTTCAGGTTGAGGTCTCGTTGAAGTACTGCTTGCTTGACCATAATTCTTAAAAAAGCTACTTGTTTTGTGTGTTTGATGAAACGCACTCATATTAGCCTTCAAGGCTTGCAGTTGATACGTGGTGGGTTGAGTTAGATTCACAATCTGCAGCCCTAGCCACAAATTATGAAGGGAGTCAAGTCTGGGTTACACATATGAGAAACTTTTAAGTGATCACAATTTATCATGTTATTTTTTAGATATTTAAATTATTATTTGATATATATAAAAATATTATTAAAATTTGTATAATTTTATAATAATTTTTATCACATTACACATATTAAATAATAATTTAAATATTTATAATAGATCGTACCTACTTAAAAATTACTCTCACTTATAGTCAATTATAATAGTACAAATCATGATATGAGCACTTATAAGCACAAGCCTTGTTAAGAATCTTCTCTCTCTTAGAAGCTCTCTCAGCCTTATAACCATTCTGATGCTCTCTCTTAACTACTGCTCTCTCGACCTTGTGGGCATTCTGATGTCCACCCAATGTTTGGCCACTGTTGAACTCCTTGTTACAAAACTTGCAAACAAAACTTCTCTTTTCTTTCTTTATATTGCCTCCTTTGATGATTGTTTTTGAAGAAATTTTGTAGTTGATACATCCAAATTAATAGACTTTAGGGTCGTACAAGTAAGATGATGATGATAAAACATTGTCTCCGACTCTCTTGGAGTTTAAAGGAAAGATTGAGAAAGAAAAGAGTAGGATTTGAAAAAATAGTGGAGATTGATATGGAGATTTTATAGAGAGCAATAACTATATTGTCGTATCTTTTCTTTTCATGTTATGATATCTCTTCCAAATATTTAGCTAGCCAGCTAGGTGAGTACGTGGGCAGCTTAATAATAATAATAACCATATCATACTATATTTAATGATGATAAAATCTTATTTAATAAATATTTTATTATCATGAATATCCAGTAATTATTTAACTTATTTAGTTCAAATTGGGCAGCTTTGTCAACACTTAAAACAAAATCAAAGAAATACTCATCATTTTTTAATGTCAAAAGAGTTTCCGTCCTGATTATTCCATGATCATTGGAGTCTCAATCAGTTATCTAATAAATTAAAAAATTAAAAATTAAAAATTTCCTTCAATTATTTGTCAATTTTTAAAAAAAATTATGATTTAAAATTTAACAACTTGACTCTTTTAACTTATCAAACTGTGTATATTGATCTCTTATAGGGAGAGTTTTTTTCACATACATAAGAGGTTAATTTTACACTACATTATACAATTTGATAAATTTAAAGAGTAAAATTATTAAGTTTTAAATTACAAAGAATTTTTTAAAAATGATTTATACTTGGGGAAAAATCCTTGCATTTTAGCATATATTAAATACATGCAATAACAATTAAATTAGTGAAATTAAATTTTATTGTGAATCATCCAAAGCCCTATCAGTGCTAAGTAAAGAGATATCCTATCTTTAAAAAGTCAAAATATCATTGTATTGCAGCTTTTTTTTTTTATTTGAGTATTGCAGCTAATTTAATCATTCTATCATTAATATTTTAATCCACAATTAAATGAAAACTAAATGTATAAGTGCAATAAAAAATAAACAGAACGCGCAAATGAAATAAAATAAGGGTAGAATTAATTATTGACTCTAATAAATGTATTAAAAATCATCTGAGTAAAAGAGACAATATCAGATGTAATTTCCTTTTGACAGGTTACAACGTACAAATGGCCAAATAATAAATAAAACAACCAATAAGAGATGACTACTACAATTGATAATTTATCTTCTTTTTATGTTACAGTATGTTTAGATTTGATTAATATTCTTGGAGTATGTTTAGATTTGTTAAAAAAAATTGTTGATTATTTGTTTTACACTAAAGTAAAAATTTTTTAAAATCTAATTTTTAAATTTTATTATATTTATTTTAGATTATTTCACAACTTAGATTTCAAAAATACTTTTTTATCCTCCAATAGATAGTGTTTTAAACCACTTAATATTTATTTTGGTAATTTATTACATAAAAATATTTTTTCATACAATACTGATAAAATTTATTATCTTAAAAGCACTTTTAATTTAACATATCTTAACATTAAACAGATTTTTTAATAATTAATTTTAAATAAAATTGATTATACATATAATCAATTATTAATTTTTTTTAAAACTAATCCAAATATACATTTATTCCCTTTTCCTCTCTATCTTGTATCTTTAAGGAGCAGTTAAGTGACAATTTAGGTACATACCACTGCTAGGAGAAGAATCATGCCATATTTTTATGTTAAATTTCCTGAATAACTTTTTACACTAAAAGTGTATCATAGAATCTACAACTTTTGTAAGGAAACATATAATATATTAGTACCGTTGAAATAAGCACTTAACCAAGAACGAGAGGCCCAAAAGGAAAAAGATAAGTTTAATTGGACTTCACATACATTAATGTAGAAAAAAAGAAATTAATTTAGTTTTGTAAGATTGGATTGGAAGCTAGTTTAGAATACATATACATTGTCATATATATAAATTTTGAAATAATTATTACGAGAGTCAAATATTTTTATAATATGATAATACATAATTAAATAATATGTAGTGTAAAAACTTTTATATTAGTTAATTAATTATGTAAAAAAATTTAACAATACATCATAAAGTTTATAACTTTTGGAAGGAAACATCTAATATTAATACCATGTTAAAATAATCACGCATGCAAGAAAGAGAGGCCCAAAAGGGAAAAGACAAGTTTAATTGGACTACACATATATCAACGTAGGAAAAAGAAATCAATTTATTGCATGTTTGGCATGGCTTTTCAACAGCTTTTTTTTAGTTTGAATAATGTTAATCACGTAAAATTAATTTTAGCTTTTATACGAAATTCAATGTAAATAAAAGTTTTTTAAAGTGATTTTTATAATCTCAAGATTGAAACTTATGATTTTAAATTTATAGATTATTTCTTACATTTTGATATGTAAATACTATTTTGTCCTCACCTATTTTAGTAATTTAATACATAAAAGTAATTCTTTTTATATCATCCAAACTAATTAGATTAACGTAAAATCGCTTTCAAATAATGCATCCAAACATAAAAATGAATCAATTATAATCGATTATAACAAAAACTTTTATACAATAATCGATTATTAAGATAATCAAATTTTTACAATACACTTAGTTTTGTAAGATTGGATTGGAGTTTGCAGGACAAGATTTTAATAGCCTTCTCAGCCTTGGACTGAGATCAACTGCTTTAATTATTTTATTTACTAAATTTTTATGCTGACATCTATCACTTTTTATTTTGGCATTACTAATTTTTGTTTATTTAATTTTTTAGAATATTTTTTATTTGATAAATAATAAATTAGTTTCTTAAAAACGGTCATGTATTTAAATAAAAATTCTTTTTAATAATATTATTTTTATACATATAAATTTTGATATCAAACTTAAGATTACATATTTAAATTATCCAAACTCTTTCTATTCATACCAACACTACTATCACTTTGATTTTGGCATTACTACTTTATAGTATTCCAATCTTACTTTAATCTTAAGTTTATAGAAATCTTTTTAATTATCTTTTTTTAATTTCTTCTTAAACATATTTCCTTTGGAGCTTTTACAGAAATGGCGGCAAAAGCCCATTTTCACTATAATGAGAATGGTCTAGGCCTCACTAGCAACACCAGTTAAAATTCTGGTTATGGTCCGTTTGTTTAGGTGGAAAATGGAATGAGATGAGGGAACTTTCTTTAAAACTATCAAGATGGTTACGTTAAGTTTTAAGCGACGCATAGGAGAATACCACTTCAAGTCATCATTATTTATTCAAAATTTCAAGAATATATATACCTGTTTATAGGTTCAATTTTACTTAATTTCCCAATGAAGGACCTAGAGATATTGGTAGGGGATTTTGTATAATTAAGTTGCAATGGTGAGATTTGTTAGATTCTAAAATTAAAAAAATATAAAAAAAACCAAGTTGTTGATCAA
Source organism: Ormosia semicastrata (assembly GCA_029884595.1). Classification (NCBI taxonomy): domain Eukaryota; kingdom Viridiplantae; phylum Streptophyta; class Magnoliopsida; order Fabales; family Fabaceae; genus Ormosia; species Ormosia semicastrata. The sequence continues at coordinate 3,192,844 of JAQQTO010000026.1, read as the reverse complement.
AGTCTCTTTAAAGTTGGCGTACCGTGGAACGTCATGATGACTAAAAGTAATGATTACTTTTAAAGAGAAATATTTTATATACATTATAATACATATCTTGTATTTATGTTATATATTAATATGAGAGAAATGTTAAATTATTTTATATGTAATTATAATATTTTTATAATATATAAAATAATTTTATGAATAAAATAAATAAAATTATATGTATTTTAATTAAATAAATAACAAAATTACTTTTAAAACTTATATTTATATATATATATATATAGAATAAAAATATTATTTAAATATGAGACATTAAAAAATAAATCTTGATCATTTATCTTATATGGCTTATCAAAATAAAAAATTATTTAAATATCACATAATTATTTAAAAAAATCACATTTTATATTCTAATATTTATTATTTATGTAAGGTTTAATACTCATTAATTACAACTCATACTCTCATAATAAACCTCTTGACATAGTATTAATACATATTAAGTGATCACGAGTTTATTACTCTTATTACATTAGACTTGCATCTTGCATACACTTCAAGATCAAATGATTTTTAGTTGAGTAGCGACTTATGAATGTTTATAATAATTGATTGATACTCGTTACTTATACATGAGTATATTTCTAAATAAATTTGATGATAGATGAATTGAAAAAAAAAAAGTCCTACCGATTAGTCATTTCCACCCAAAATGTTTTAGGCACCCGAGTTATTATCCCAGTTCACGAGCAAGCATTTACGAAAATTTCAAAGAGAGGAAAGTGAAGAGAAAGAATTCTTCCTTTTTCTTTTAAAGTGTCATCCCTCATAATTATTGTTTTTCTTCCAAATCTATCCAACCAAATGAAGGAAGTGCGTAATCCATTCATTATTTTCTTCTTTTTTTTTTCTTAAAACTTTCCTTTCCTTCTAAATCCATCAAATTAGACATAGCAATATATGTGTTCATATAAAAATAATTTTTTTTAATTCAAACAATTATGAAGTGTATTTAAAAGCTTACTATGCTTATAATAATTGATTGATACTTGTCACTTATGCATGAGTATATTTCTAAATAAATCTGATGATAGGTGAATTGAAAAAAAAAAAAAAAAGTCCTACTGATAAGTCATTTCCACCCAAAATGTTTTAGGCTCCCGAGTTATTATCCCTCAGTTCAGGAGCAAGCATTTACGAAAAAATCAAAGGGAGGAAAGTGAAAAGAAAGAGTTCTTCCCTTTTCTTCTAAAGTGTCATCCCTCATAATTCTTGTTTTTCTTCCAAATCTATCCAACCAAATGAAGGAAGTACGTAATCCATTCATTATTTTATTCTCTTTCTTTTTTTTCCCTTAAAGCTTTCCTTTCCTTCTAAATCCATCAAATTAAACATAGCAATATATGTGTTGCTATAAAAATAAAACTTTTTGATTCAAATAATTTTGAGGTGTATTTGAAAGCTTAGTATAAATGATATTCATTAAGTTATCATGAGTTACATTTATGATCTTACACAAATACTATGATTCTTTTATAATCGAAAATTGTTATGACATTTGAAGAAGTTACCAAAGTGGTAATTTCAATTTAGTCTCAAAATTTGAGATCCAACAAGGTTAGTAACTACACTTAGAGATTTTCTAAAGACAGAAGTAAATATTTTGACCAGAAAATAATAACTGTTTGAAGGTTTAAAATTTAATTTCAGACAAGACAGTTTGAATTTAAATAAAAAGTTAGCAACAATTAAAGTTGTAAGATCTAGACAATACGAGAATTATTGACAAAGATTGAACAGTTACTTGCAACACGAGAATTGTTAACAAAGACTGAATAGTTACTTTGGTCTTAGACACTTGTCAAAATCTGATAGTTACTTAGGTTGTCTATAAATACTAAGAGGATAAGAATATTTAGGGGCTGGAATTCATTCACTTGCACATATTTCTAAAAACACTCATAGTTACTCTGACAAACACGAGCAAGTAGAAGTTAGCTAAGTATGTTTCCATCTTACTTTCTTTATGTAAACTTTACAATTCCAATACAAGTTTAATTCAAGTCCATTTATTCCTCAAGTCATTTACATTTCTGCAAAATCTCTTCTACTCCTCATCGAGTAATCTTATCGAGGTCATTATATTTCTTTTATTTGCTTTCATTTATCATTCTGCTATTTATTCTTCTATCAAGTTTACATTTCAGTACTTTACCTTTTTGCACTTTACTTTTCATGCCATTTAATTCAATCTCTTTTATATGCTTTCTTTGCTTTTAATCACAGTTCTTTATTATTACAAATCTGTTACATTTTTATTCGATATTCACATTCCTATGTTTAAGTTGAAATTCATTCTGATATTCTGCTTAAAAATAAACCAACAAGTACTAGAGAGTCCCTTTTGAGGAGGAGATTCCCTTCCAAATTGCAAACCGAAATCGAATTTGTCTTTGACAAAAACCACACCAAACAATATGACATTAGAAGACCCCTATCATCCACTTGTCATGTGCATCCTGTATAAGAAACTTTTTACTTGAATATCCACACCAAATCACTGAGGGCCATTTTTGTATGCAAGATAGGATAATGCTTGATTGTATTAGGTTTGATAGTATAAGACTTGATAAAATTTTAATACTATATAGTGTTTGGTGCGATATTGTATAAGATACTATGTTGTAAAAGAAAGAGATTTATATTCTCGAGAATAGAGAAACAAACAAATGAAAGGGGAGGTTCACGGTAGAGCACAGAGCGGTGGAGTTCTCGGCAGTGATGCAGGTTGAGTCACATAGTGACGCGAGCTCAACGTGTGTTGTCTCAGGTGAGTTGGTTAATGGTGGTTCATGGCGAAGTGGTTCGGGGCTTTGGGGTTGGGATGCAGTGGTGGCCGGTAGCTTGTGCGTGAACTGCTGGGGTCACGTGCGATGGAAGACGACAAAGGAAATGGTGACAGAGCAAACTTGGCAAGGAGGAAGGGGTTCTCTGTGTTGGGTCGTTTGGTATGGTGAGGATTAATGGTGGTTTAGGGTGGATGTTGGCAATAATTGTTATAGGTTCCAGGTTCTGGTATGATGGTTTTGGTTCTTGATGATTGGTGGTAAAGACTGTGCGATAGTGGCTTAACTAGAACAAAGTGGTTTGGATATGGAAATTTGGGGTTTGATATTTGCTAGTTTATGTTGCAGGAGGTGTTAAAAGGATGTGTGGTAGTGGATGTCATAAAAACTTATTTATCAAAACTTAATCAGGTCTAATCTCACTTCCTAAAACTTGATTAAGTTATACGTTATTTTAATGTATAAGAAAAATATGTTAGATAAACTTATACAATACTGTAGTTATACTAAATAACTAATAAAATTATAATATATTGTATAAACTTATCCTATCAAATTTTATATGTCATGTCATATGTGTCCTAAATGAATTCTAAGGTGTAATCATTCTAACTCTTATTAATCGAGAAATATAGAAACCTAAATCTGTTCTGCTTTAAAAAATACTCATGTCTTTCTGTTAGAAGTCTATTCAAAATTTAATAATATACGTATGTAACTAATGGGTGGATTATATAAATTTTGCTCTTTCTCGACCCAAAAACAAAAAAATGTTTTACTCTTTATATATATATCTATTTACTCTTTCCTTTTTTTTTTTTTACACTTTCTAAATCATAAAAATCGAAATAAAAAAACCAAATGGGCCTTAATATGATAGAAATAAGGCTCAGCAATGGATTAATGGGTTCAAATATTATTTATTTGGGTCACTTTTAGCAATGGAGTGTTGGGCTTTAAAGATTACTTATTTGAAAAACTCTCAGTTAAGCATACCTTTAGTGTATTAAGTCTAATTAAAAATAAAATAAACTCTCAAAAAATAAAATGAAAATCAAATATCTGTTTAAAGTGATTATTAAATTTAAAATAAATCGTTAAAGTAAATTAATTTATCACTCTGAATAATTATTTAGTTCTTCATTATAATCATTATACCAAATTAGTAACTCGGTTTTTTCTATCTTACAATCATCATGGCATGCCATGAAGTTCAGGTTTTTCATCCGATATTACTCCCAAGAACTTAACCCCAATGTTGAGTGAGGAAAAGAATATAACGTTAATATTCTTGTTTAATTTTTTTCCCCTTCTCTTTCTTGACTTTTAGTGGTTTCTCCAATATTCAAGGGACCAAAGTTGAGAAGCTCTGCAACAAGAGTCAACTAGAATATAATTTGGACAGGCCATGTATTCTACCGTCATTGATTGGGAATTAGAATTAGAATTAGAATTAACAGGATATTTCCATGAAAGTCAATTCAAAGTCCTTGATGGACTCTGCAATTGAATAAATAAAGCAAACATTCTGATTAAGACATCACATAAAACCAAAAGTATACATTAATTAAGGAGTTATTCTAGCCAAGAATTTTATCAAAAGCATGTATTAATTGAGAAGTTTTTCTAGTCAGGAATTTAAAAAGAAAAAAAAACTCACAATTTGTATACTATTATGTAAAATTATATTATTTAAAAAAAAAATTCTACACGCATTTGTAAAATTATCATTTCTCTTGGTCAAGCGTATTCCTTTGAAAATTGAGTAGGAAATATGAGATGAAGACATTAACTTAAAAACAACTTGTTTTACAAGTTAAAATTTGGCATTATGCTTGACAAGAGTGTTACTTATTTCGTGCAGTCCAATATTACAACTTGAAATTCCCAAATACTAATAATTTAGAAGGAAAAAAACAGAGACCTTGCCAAACAAATTCTCTTGGTCTCGTGTTGGAATGCCCTCATCAAATTTTCCGTTAACTGACTTGCTGTTTGACCAATTATAAATGGTAATGATACTTCATTTTCTAGAAAATGACTTTGAATTAACAACGAATGTTTTAAGGTGGTGCCAAAGTTGAGAGGAAATGAAGCTTAGCTAACGTAAATAATAATTTGTTGCCCTTGTCTTGCCCCTTTGGTTAAGTACTACTTACTTCGTGACTATAGCTTCCTATGCAATCTGGATTAGACGGGTCTTCGCTTGTTGGCATATATGTGTTCTATTGCTTTTCAAAGGAGCTATTCTTTTCTTCTATAAAAAAGAGAAAAGATGGATAATCACTAAAGAAAAATAAATTGATTCATGAATTATAAAAAAAAAAAAGCATATAACCGCATGCATTAGCAACTTGCAAATTTAAAAATCTATAGACAGATAGATTGGGAAATTGAAAAAGGCAATGGTTATCCCAAAATCAGATTTGGAACCTGAACACATGCAAACTCCTCCACCGCACACTTCCCAATTTGCATTTGCGGCGTCAGTATCAAATAAAAATGTATAGCCTAAAATATTGAACAAAGAATTTGTTCCAAACTAAAGATGGGCACATGTGGTAAGAGGGACCCATATGCTACCCAAAATGGTCAGCAGAACATGTTGTTGAACAATGAACACCCTTTAAAATTTACGAAAACTGCAATTTAGGTAATTGATAGGAATAGGACAAAATCTGCAGATAAAAAAGGATAGAACATCAATGTAATCTATCTCCCAAAAGCCCTAACATGGGCGGTGTGATGACAGAAAAATTGAATACAAAAGTCAAGCTCTCATAATGGCTTTTGGTTTTGTCATATGCTCCTAGGACTTGGTAAAACTTTAGACATGTAATTGGACCGAGTTTAAGCTTATTCTCACATAGCAGCTACTGTGAGTGTGTGTGTATGAAACGTTGGGTACTCAATATGGATTCAGGTTCATTTTGGGAATTTGGGAATGGGGGACAAATATCCAATCAGGAAGGCCTACATTCTCTCTATAAGGTGTGCAATGCACAAAAGCTTGCATCCTAAAGTACTACAATAGGCATGCCAGGGACAACCTTTTGCTCTTTGATCAAGATTTCTGTCATTGAACATCCATGTCTTGAACTCCTCTTGATTTTGATAAGTTTATGCAGTTTGGTTAATCATTAAAGTTGGAATAGGGAATTGAGCTTCAAAGTTTTTGCTGTTAACTATTAAGTTTTTAAACAAGTAAAAAAAAAAGGCCATGTTTATCTTGTGGAATTGAGCTTTGAAATTATAATTTTTCAAATTTTTTATTTAGGAGAAGCTTAACTCATCCATCCAAACAACAAAATTATAAATTAATTTCATAATTTCTTATAGAATTTAAACATAAATTTAAGATTTTATCTAATTCTGTACTGTAATGGGAGTTTCAAATATTTAAACTTGCTTGTTATATGTTTCTCTTATATTTCAACAGTTTAGTTAAGTATAACTCAAGTGACAATAGGAAATGAATAAAGTTAAAATATGAAATTCAGATGCTTTGTTAAGGGATTTTTCTCCCATATAGCTGAAGTCAATTTATTGAATACTGATACGTGGAGAATATTTATGGACTTGAGAAATAGTGGGATGGTTAATTTCTAATTGGTCACCTGCCTAATAAAATGAGAGAAGTTTTTGAATAAACATATAGCATTTAAGTTAAAGTGTATTAAACTAATTATATTATTAATTATAATAAATTATAATAACTAATTACTAATTAATTATAATAATTATTTATTAAGTAATAATATGATTGACTTAATGTACTTAAACTAAATTTATACAAGAATTTCTCATAAATTAACCCCACTTAATCATTAGGTCGGGTTCACTCAGATAATTTGTCTCTAGCTTTGGCATGGCTCACACTAAAATTACGTCAGCAGAGAGATCTCACTCATTACCCATTAGAGCATATAGAATCTCTATGGAAGCTCAACTACTCTCATTACCATTCTCTGCTGCCTTGAGAAATTATTAGCTATCTTGGAAGGAGCACATATCTGAACCTTTTCTTGTGTGTATAATATGGAAGGAATTTCTTCTCCTGCCATTGCCAACGCCTTGATTCTTAATTCATACTTTCACATGTAGCCGAAAACAAATAAATTCAATTAGTATATATTAAATAAATAAATAGATAATCATGCATATGCAACAGTATTGGGAGCTCATTCTAAGAGTTCAAGTTCATTTAAGTGCTTTGGGAGTGGGGGACAAAGGCAGCCCTACATTCTCTATGTAAAGGCATGCAATTTATAGGAGCTTCTAGCCTAAAGTGCTATTCCATTGGCATGGCCAGAGACAAGCATTTTGCACTTTGATTAAGATATCTATCTATTTCTTGTCTCCATTTCCTCGTCATTTTGCTATATGCTTGTTGGCTAATGATTATAGGAGGGAATAGGGGAGTTGGTAGCAGAGCTTTTCTGTTGTCTTACCATGAAGTTTGTTGGTAAGATTATTTATGGGTGACTGAGTTTGCGCATGATAATGTAAAATAAAGAAGTTTCAATGGAGACATTTACAATGTTTTTTAAAAAAAAATTAAGTATCAATGCTCTATTGACATTATCTATTATAATAAGTAAAACCTTTTGATTCTCTTCTCCTTTCTCTTTTTCTACAAATGCTCTATTGTGAGTGTAACTTGTTAAACATATTGTAGGTAATACATCTTAGTCATAGATGTAAAATTTCTCCAAATCTATTAAACATTCTAATCCCTTATCTCTTGTAATCTGTTATTTATCTGTTGTATATTTAGGAGTTGTAAATAGGAGTTTTTATCTCTTGTAATTTATTGCTTTTTTGTTATATATTTAGGAGTTGTAGATAATTTAGTTTTATGATAAGAATCTTATCTTAGTTAGTTTTGCTTATCTTCTTACTTTGTATATATAAACCTACAATCACAGTAAATAATAATTATCCAATTTTCATCAATTTTACATTACATCAGCCTAAACACACATGATCCTTAGACCTTTCTTTCCTCATGGCTGCCTCTAATCAACCTGACTCCTCTTCACCTTATTTCCTTCAAGTTGCATCTCTACTATCAAAAATTTTGAATTAGTTTATTTTGATGTTTGCGGATCCTATATAAAAAATCATTCATCTAGTGCTAAATACTTCTTAACTATTGTTGATGACTTTTCTAGAAGCACTTGAGTCTTTTTTATGCAACAAAAAAGTGAAGTTAACACAATTATTCCTAATTTTTTTAAGATGATTGAAAAACAATTTCATACACATATCCAAAAAAATTCAATCTGACAATGCGCACGAATTTTTCAACTCCAATACCAATTTTTTTCTTAAAAAGATGGGTGTCTTACACCAATTAATTTGTGTTGATACTCCACAGCAAAATGGTATTGTAGAACGTAAACATAGACACTTGTTAAATATTGTGCGTGCTTTGCATTTTTAATCTAATTTGCCTTTAGATTATTGGAGAGAATTTGTGTAATTAACTGCCGTATATCTTATTAATCGTCTACCTACTAAAGTTCTCAAATGCTGAACACCTCATGAAATATTATTTTAAAAAAAAACCAAATCTTTCTCATCTTCGTGTCTTTGGTTGTTTAGTTTATGGTAGAAACATTCACATCCATCACAAATTTGACAAATGTGCTTCTCCAGGCATTTTTTTAGGCTATTCCCATGGTAAAAAAGGATATAAAATACTTGATTTAATTTCAAAAACAATTTATGTAACTAGAAATGCTATATTTCATGAGCATATTTTTCCTTATCATATGCTTAATGATCATAATTCTAAACTGGTCTTATCTCTTTCACTATTAGATAATATTCCCACTATACCAGATTCTCACCATTCTAGTACTAACCCCATCGACCCACCCACATCTTCCCCTCTCACTACCCTTATTTTCTCTTCCCCACATAATATTCTCACCCCACAATAGATTCCCCACACACTAATTTCTCACCCCAATCCCATTTTACCCATACCACTTGACATTGACCCTATATCTCCAGAGCTAGCCCCACCAGCAATGTTGCCTCCAGATTCTCCTCTCGATGCGCCCTTTCGTCCATAGTGAACTCGTCGTCGTCCTGGCTACCTTGCTGATTATCAGTGCTCACTCACCTCATCACAATCATTCTCTTCAACCACTGGCCCAGGTAAGCCTTATCCCCTTTCAAATTATTTATCTTATCATTATTTCTCTCTTTCCCATCGTTCTTTCCTTTCTTTCTTAATTGTTACCTCTGAGCTGAAGTCATACTCTGAGGCCAAGCAGTATCCGGAATGGCGTAATGTTATGCAGTCTGAGATTGTTGCCTTGTGCGATAACAAGACCTAGTCCTTAGTTCCATTGCCACCTGGAAAGAAACCAATTGGTTGTCGTTGGGTATTTAAAATTACGCACAATTCAAATGGAAGCATTGAGCGCTATAAAGCTTGACTAGTAGCGAATGGATATACACAAATTGAAGGCGTTGATTATTATGATACCTTTGCCCTAGTCGCCAAACCTGTTACAGTTTGGGTATTACTCTTTATTGCTAATGCCAAAAATTAGCCTCTGCATCAACTTGATGTGCAAAATGTTTTTTTACATGGTGATCTTGCTAAGGATGTCTTTATGCGTTTACCATTGGGATTTCATCGTCAGGAGGAGTAACTTGTTTGTAAATTACACAAATCTCTTTATGGTCTAAAGCAGGCATCACGAAATTGGTATTCTAAATTTTCAGAGGTTCTCATTGTTTTTGGTTTCTCCTACAGTGTTACTGATCACTCTTTTTTTTTATCTTCATCGGGGCTCTGGTTCTGTTTTTATTCTCTTATATGTGGATGACATTGTCCTTATAGGTTTTGACCAATAGCTTATTACTTCCGTTAAACAGCTCTTGCACAACAAATTTCGTTTAAAGGACTTAGGAAGATTGAAGTATTTCTTAGGTATTGAGGTTGCTCGATCGAAACGGGGTTTATTCTTATCACAACGACAATATGCACTTGATATTATCTCTGATAGTGGTTATACTGCTTCCAAACCAACAGAGTTCCTAATGGATCAAAATTTGAGATTGTCTCCTTTGGATGGTAGTCTTGCATTACTTGATCCTTCTCCATATTGTCGTCTTGTTGGGTGCCTCATATATAGGGATGGCAATTTTACCCGCCCCTGCGGGTACCCGCGGGTAATACCCTTGACGAGGGCGAGTAATACTTGTCAAATTTCTCCCGCGGATATAAATACCCATTTTGTATTATCTCTGTTTAATAAACGGGGCGGGGCGGGGGTGGTTCCCCCCGTACTGCGAGTACTCGCAAAAAATTTACATAAATATTTTATATAAAATTATTAAAAAACTTAATTATATAAATTAAAATATTATAAAGTTAATTATATAAATCAAAAGTATTTTAGGTGTTTGACATTATTTTTGGATTAAGTTGTGTTGGATAAATTTTGAAAAATTATAATATTATACTTTTTTCATTTTTTATTTTTTTATTTTATTTTTTTGATTTTTTTGAATTTTTTTTCAATTTATTAGGTACTGCATGGATATCCGCGGTACCATTTACGCGTGGGAGAAAGATAAACGGGTACCCGCATGGATATGGAGGCGGGGGCGGGGGACGGGGGGCTACTACCCGTCCCCGCCCCATTGCCATCCCTACTCATATATCTCATAGTGACACGTCTAGATATTGTTCATTTTGTCCGCATCTTGAGCCAGTTTATGCATGCTCCACGGCAACCCCACATGAATACTGCAATTTGACTCATTCGTTTTCTCAAAGGCACTCCCGGACAGGGACTATTCTTTCCCTCTACTTTCGATTTTTCACTTCAGACTTACTGTGATTTGGACTGGGCTAGTTGTCCTACCACTTGAGCTCTACCTCAAAATATTGCATTTTCTTGGGTCTAAGTTTGGTTTCTTAGAAAACAAAGAAGCAAGTTGTGGTATCCGCTCATCTGCTGAAGTAGAGTATGCAGCAATGGTTAATGCCACTTGTGAAGTAACTTGGTTCTCCTACTTATTACGTTACTTTGGTCTTCCTCTTTCTACACCTACCCTTTTGTTTCGTGATAACTAATCTACACTTCACATTGTATCTAGATAACTAATCTGCACTTCACATTGTATCCAATCCAGTGTATCACAAGCATATTAAGCACATTGAGATTGATTGTCATGTCGTTCGAGAAAAAATTGTCTTTGGCCTTATTAAAACCATGAAAGTTGGTTTTACAGATCAAATTGCATATTTATTTACCAAATCTCTTGGACGAGATCAATTTGTGCGTTTGAAGGCCAAGATGGGTGTTTCTAATATGCACACATCATTTTCAGGGAGAGTGTTAAACATTCTAATCCCTTATCTCTTGTAATATGTTACTTATCTATTGTATATTTAGGAGTTATAAATAGGAGTTTTTATCTCTTGTAATTTGTTGCTTTTTTGTTATATATTTAGGAGTTATAGATAACTTAGTTTTTTGATAAAAATCTTATCTTAGTTAGTTTTGCTTATCTTCTTACTTTGTATATATAAACCTACATTCACAGTAAATAATAATTATCTAATTTTCATCAATTTTACAAAATCAATGGTAAAAAAAAGTATAAAATATCCATGCTCCAAAATACTTTAGGAGTATTTTAAACTTTTTCAGTTTTAATAATGTACACAAAAAACGAAAGAAAGAAAGAAAGAAAGAAGTTTTAATAATTTAGCTAAAAATGCAGAATTGAAGTATATATGAATGTTTGGATGAGCCATTGTCTCGAAAGCTTAAACTTTAGTCATATTGTTGCAAGTCCAATCGTATCATGCTGTTCTCCCAAAGATTGTCCATAGAAAATAATGAGTAAGTCCTCGAAGGAGAAAAATAGATCTTATAATGATGAACCTACAGATAAAGAGAGCCTGTGGAAATAGGTGTTGAGCTTGAGATAGACCTCCTAAAAGCCCGTAAACTTTGGACATGGCAAATAACATCTAGTCAAGTGGTAGTTGTCAAGTTTTGTCCACGCATAAGATGCAAAGTAATATAGAAGAAAGAAATCTTACATTGGATAAAAAAAGGTTGAGTTATGTTTGGATGAGTCATTGACTTAATTCACTTTCGAGTCATGTTGTTCTAATCTTATTGTATGCATTCCCAAAAGCTCCCTCATTACCCAATAATTTTAACTCTTCAACAATAAAATTGCATAAAACCTCGGTGAAATGATTAGAGGGGAAGTTACTCTTTTTTATAGACTCAAAGGGAGTTTCAATAAGTTGAAGTTAAAACTTGCCATTGTGAGTCAGATAACTAGGATCTCTGCATTAGATTATACTATTTTATAAATGAAGTACATTTAAAAATATTAAAATGAATGACACTATTTTACTTTTGCTCTTTTAACTGGATTGTAATCATTATTTTAAAAATCAAATTGGATACGAAATATTTAAGTCATAATTCAATTAATTCAATCAGATAAATTTGTAATTTAATTATGATTAAACTATAAATAAATTAAATAAAATTTAAATTAGAGATATAATCAGTTCATGATCAGTTTAACCTGTTAACTTGGTATAATTTTTAAAATATTGATTGTAACTTAAAAAGCTTAGTCGTTATTAACAAGTTGAAAAAACTATTAGTCAATGTTAGAAATTAAATCAAAATTATTATTAATGGTAAGAAACTCAGACTTGGAGACAAAAATATTTGAAACAACAACCCGGCTTCATCAACTTGATTGATGGCCTAAAGCCCTAAAGTCCAGGCATAGAGATAAGCAGATCTAAAACAACATCCCAACTTCAAAAGGCCAATCAAACAATTCAGCAAGAATTACGGGATGTGCATTTTATATGAAATGAAAGCAAATTTTGTCATTTCTTTTTCCCCTTTCCTTCTAGCATATTGAGAGTTATACCAATACTTGGATTTATTATTTTTATTTGAACTCTTATTCACCCCTATAGTCACTTAAGCTAATCTTTAAAATGTGACAAAAGAAAACAGTTTGAAAACCATATAATTTAAAATAAGTATTGTGCATTCGTCCCATTTTTGGGCCCAAATTCTAGGATTTCCTTGGAATTTTTTAAAATAAGTATTCACAAGTATTCACTTGTCTTCAATCACTTAAATTTTGAAATAGTCAGGTTTTTCTCATTTTGTTGTGTTTCTTTTTGCCTTTCTTTTATCCATTGTACAAAAAAAAAAGGAGTTGTCTTTGGATTTAAATTTAAAAATTTACCTAAGCTTTATCCTTTAACATATTTGATACTCAAAGCCTTTTGGCCAATTCATCCAATAAATAAGAATTGCTTTCAACATCAATTAATGACATATCATTAAGATTCAAGGTGAGAAATCAAATTAGAGTCCAAATAATCAATGATTGTGAGGTAGCTTATGTCACTTTCATCTCGGGTCTTTTTTCTGTCCAACTGGAACTCAGATGCAAACCATAGTCATAGAAGAAAATTAGAATTATTTGAGAGAGTAAGGTCATCTTCGCCTGAGCTAAAAGCTAAATTAAGTACAAGCACCACAATATATAAATATATTTCCCTCTCTTCGTAAATCTTCGACCTAATCTCTGGCGCATACAAGAATAAACACAAAACTCCAAATTGGTGCAATTGACAAATAAAGGGTAAATTGAAGATAAGGGTGTGGGCCATGATGTACACTCACTTTGGAGAGGACAAAGTATTAACAAGATTCCCTTTTTTTTCCTTTTAGTTTTGTTCTTTGGCACATTTGATTCCACAAGCATATTTAAGGGGTAACACTACTTGCTAAATCACATCAACGAAATATTGAGAAATACTAGTAATATTTTTTAAATATTTTTTATATTTATTTTATTATTAATATAAAATTAAATGTTATTAATATTTTTTTAATAATTATTTTAAGTGTATAAAATAAATTAACAATAAAATAAATATTAAAAAATATATAAAAAAGTATATTACTAATATTTCTCATCAACTATTATATGCTTTAGCAAGGGAGCTTTATCATTTTCCAGAATAGACGTATAGTAATTTAACACTTGGTTTAACATAAAAATCTGACAATAACAAAGCAAATCTTTGATCATGTTGTTACTCATTTATGATTTTCTAGAAAAAGAATTTGACATTTTTGCAGTTGGTCTTTCAACATTTCATTCAATAAGAACATGATCTAGCACTCTCATAGAGCACGCGTATAAAGTGATATATATGGTGGACCAAAATAAATAATAGTAGTAAGGCCAAGATAGGAACAAAAACATAGTCATGACTTGCTCTTTGCATTGTCTTTTATATTTATTTTCTTCTAAAATAGTCATTTTATTTTAAGTGTGGGATTTTAATAATGAAAAAACGTGGATTCAGAGTCAGTAACGCAGAACAAATTACATTATTTATTAAATTCTGTCTTTCAAAAAGTTGATACTTGATACATGTTTCCTGCGCCCTTAACTTAATAGTTAAATTATTCCCATTCTTCTAGAGTGCATTGGGTACTTGAATACAAAATGAAAATAGCCTTCACGTGTTATTAGAAAATGATAAAACTTACACAAACCTTTTTTAAGTATTTGTAGTGTTATTTTTAAATAAAAATATAATATTTATTTTATTTTTTAGTTATCTCATATTTTTTAAGTTTTTATTAATGAATTATAAAAATATATGCATATTATATTTTTATTAAAAAATAATATCATAAATATTTAAAAAAATTTATTTAAATTTTTTTCATTAAAAAAACTTATTACAAATATTATTTTTTATAGGACTAATTAAATTCACTAGAAAATCTTTGTGTTTGGCATTATCAAAATCTAATTAACAAAATGGTTGAAACATAATCATCACAGATTATTTAAATTCACTTTACCTACCATCCCGTTATCCGCCAATCTTTTCTTTCTTTTTGGATAAGTAGAAGACGGAAATATTAAGAAAGATATCATCTATAGGAATGTGCACTCTTCAATAATGTAAGTTAGTAACTTTCCATAGACCACATCATAATAACTTGAATAATTAGGATGACAGTAATTATTTTAGAGCTTTGGAGATGCTAAGAGGATATTTTAGAGATAAGCTTAATGGATTATGAAAGAGAATAAGTGCAACAAGCAAAAAATATATAAATAATTGTACAAGTTTTAAAATAAAATTATATAATTATATAAACTAGAAAGGGATCGAGTGCATGTTAGCTGAAGTGTAAGGCACTACTTCCGACGTCATTGATGCCATCCCCTTTAATGTAAGGTTCTCTCTCTTCTAAGTTCTAACTCAACCGTGTGGGTCAGTATCTGAGTACAACAACCTACCTTTTCAGTCACAATCTTTCGCGGATGACTTATGTTATAGTGATGAACATAATTTAAAAATAAAAATGAAAAATATAAGTTACACATCAAATTACTAAAATGGCCTTATCTTGCAACCATGTTCTTTTTATTTTTCTAGTTTTATTTGCATACACAGGTGATTGGGGTGGACTTCTTCCTTTACAAAGATAACAATGCTATAAACTTGAAGGAGAACAAACCTGGAGAACATATTAAAGCACCTGACAAAAATAGTGAACTTAAAGCCAAATAAATATGTACATAATCATAATCGCAAACAAGGAGGATGAGCATGCTCTAAAGGTTTGGAAACAAGCACCACACTTAGGACATGTGCTTTGTAAGTCAGGTTCTGCTTTCCGGACCATTTGTTGTGTTTGAGGAAAGCAAGAAGTAGGAACCTTATACTCTTCACATATATATATAACATATAACATAATCTACAACAATGTGCCCTTTCCTGTGAGACAATCCCTTAGCTATTGACCGTACCGGCTTCAAGACCTTGCCAGGATTGTGTGTTCTTTTTGTAACTATAACTTTGATCCCTTCGAACTTAAAATTATGTTGGTTTGTATTTAGTGACGGATTCAAGAATTTTAGTTAATGAGAACAAATGTCTCTATGATTAAAATAGATGTGAGTAAGTTTGAGCGTGTAATGTCTTTCATCACTGTTAGTTTGTAGAGATAAAGAATAATGAGAGAAGAATAATCTTGTGATCTGATTATATTAGTATCAAATTCATGTGAGTACTATTAAAATATAAAAAATATTATTATATAAGTATATTTAGGTACTAAACCACACGACTACTGTTAAAAAATAAAAAATAGTATTATATAAATTATACTTTTTTATTATATGAATTTATTAATTTATCTGCATACGGAGATAAAAATTGTACATATAAAAAAATAAAAAGACATATACATATATATTTATATAAGATCAAAAAAAAAATTAAGATAAAATAAGGACATGAATCCCCACTCCTCACCAAGTGGATCCATCACTATTCATATTATATAAGTGTCTCTTGCATGGATGACCATGACCATGGTTCATGGACGATCGTTCTCTGAGATCAAATTGTGGACACCAACCTATATTGGTTCAACTTATTAGTGTTCTTATTGTTAGAGAATACAAGAATGAATTAGATAAGAGTAAAAAAATTTCACATTAAAAAAGAATAGATATGCTGAAAGTTATATAAATAGAAAAAAAAATATAAACTTAATGTCTTAAAATTTTAAATCAAAATATGATGTCAAATTTATTTATGTGATTCTTCATTTAACTTAGTACTTTGAGCTCTTCTCTTTCTAACACTTATTAAGATAATTGTATCCATCAATCCCAAATTTTAATTTGGCCCTGTATTGCTATATGCTACTATAAGTCAACAATCACCTGAATTTCATTTACAAATTGTTATGCCTAACTTTTCTTTTTGTTACATAAGAGAACTGAGAATGGAAACAGAGTAGGAATTGAATCCATTACATTAAGTACTCAACGATAAAGACAATATATCCTTTAAATCTTGATTGAGATTGTTTAACTCCTGATCAGGACTTCAAGATGCGATGCTTGATGACCATTTCATGTTAAACCATTTCTCAATTACTGCTTGAAGAATTAAGGAGAAATATCACTCAGTGCTTGTAATTTCAAACAATTTCTTCTAGTGTAACATAGCTATCTCATGTAAACAATCATTATCGAACTTTTCCAAATCATAGAAAAGTTTTTCTCATATTACCTATTAAAAAGCATGGTCAAAGTTTGGTTTTTATTTTTATTTTTGGGACATGAATGTAATTTAGATCACCTCTAGGTGGTCAAAGATTGGTTCTTGCTAGTATTTCTATATATAAAGCAAGTAGATACATTTGTTCAGCATCAAGTTACGGATTCATACTCTTTAGATCGTCTCGGCTATTGCGTTCATCCCGACATCTTTTGCATGACGAATTTCTATATAATCAGTCATTTCTGTAATATAATCATTACGCAGTTGATGGATCATAATATCAACGAATCCCACATATCAACGAATCTTACATAAATATGAACTGTTATAAATTTCATAGTTGGATATTACTACCCATTAACCCATTAATGAAGAATCTAACTATAACATTTCCCTAATAACTTTTGGATTACACTCACCAATAAAGTTAAAGTGAATCATTAGGGTAAAAATCTGAACTCTATTATCACCCTCTAATGCTTATTTTAATTTGAGCGTAAAGTATTTTTTATAAGTATCTTTCATCTTTGTATCACTGCTCAAGTTATTGCGGCTACGAAAGAAAATACCATTTATCAATTATTAAAAAGACCTTCTGCTAAAATATTCTGGCACGCTTATAACAACATTCATTTCTTTAATCACAAAAGGAAGATTTAATCCTTGAATGTGTGATATATTAAGCATGTTGTTATATACTCGAATCTTAAATATATCAGGGTCAAATGACAGAGTTTTCTAGTGCATCGTATCCACCTATCTATGACAAAAAGAAAGAAAGAAAACTCGTCTTCCAAAAAAAAAAGTTTTCATAACACATGCTATAGCACAAATAATACAAGTTTTAACAAGAAGAATGCATAGAACTACAAGCAACCGACGTAGTTGAGTGTGTCATTCAGATGCAGAGCATGATGTCATTGTCTATATGTATTGTACAAGAGATATCGGTCCAGCTAAACCTCCCATGATCAATTCACATGCAAACTTAGGAAACAGCATTATTGTGTATATTTTTGTACAAATAATTAAACATGTTTACCCATATAATAATGATTTTGGTTGTACTTCATTGGCGATTAATAGGGGCTGTTACTTCAAGTCACTTAATTTAGAGAGAATAGTTAGTTGGGAAATTAAATTAAGATTCACTAACAATACAATACAATACGATACGATACAATACAATGCCCTATTTTGCAATGACTTTCATGATGTAAATTAAAGATTTATTTAATAAGAGAATACAGATAAATAATGTATAAAAAATGAGAGAAATATTTAATGAGTGAAAATATAATAAATCATGTTAATCAGTGGTAAGTGTTATAAAAACATTTAATTTTCCTGAGAGATTTTCATTAAATGATAAAATTCAATGTATTATAAAATTTATTTATATATATCATTAATATTAGTTTAATTTGATTTAGAGGACAAAAAGACTCATCCAAGTAGAAGCACCAATGTGTGATCTGTTGAGCACTAAACAATTTTTACAGATGTGATTATTCTTTTGTATGCCAACTCGTCCTAATCCCAGCCTTAATAGGCATCAAGCTTTTTAAGCCATTAAAGTAATTACTTTTTAGCAATTGGGCTTAATAAATACTGAACTATGGTTGCGGTAGTAGTTGTTAGATTTGGCTGAATGATAATCAAAGTGTAATAAAAAATAATATTAAAAATACATATATGTGTTTTTTTAAGAATAATATTTCTCACATTATTTATTATTTTATATGAATCATATTTATTAATGTGATAAAATTAGAATATAAATATATAAAGATGAGATAAAATTAATTATAATTAAATAATGTGTATAATTATGTATGAGTGTAGAAGTACTCATTTTTTAATGAATTTTGTTATATTTTTTAAAATATTCTTCTAATAATTTTTTTATTTAATAAAAAATATTAAATAAAAAATTAAATATAATAAATATCTTTAAAATATAAATAATATTTAATATTTTTTTATTTAATAATTAAGAGAATTATTAAAAAATATGTTAGGAAAATTATTCATTTTCTTTTTGAAATATCCAAGAGAAAAAAATTAATAGGGGTGTAAGAAAGAAAGTTAATGTGAAACTGCTCAAACTCAAAGCAGGCCACGTATGGTTGAGACACAGTCACATATTTGTAAGAGTAGAATTGCTGCGTGTATTTGACCAAGTCTACTATTAATAGGGGTATTTCCGTCAGTGCACGAAACAAAAGGTTGCCACCGAGCGTCAGACTAACATGATAACATTAACAGTTGCCAGTGGTTGCTATGTAGTTTCTGTGATAATGGAAGGGTAATTTCTCCTTCATTATTTTATTTGCCACTGGTAGTTTTTCTTCACTGTCACAGAACCTTGCCTCCCTTCCCACTTCTTTATCTCCAACGCCAATGCTCTGAGATTTTAGTCCACTGTGGTTTCCCAACCTTGGAATTTCCTCAAAACAAGGTAAGAAACTGGTTTGATGTTCATCCTTCTTGCCTGTGGACGTTTTGAGTTCTAGTTTTTAGCATTTTCTGTTTGTGATGTGAGAATGAATATTGAATGTCTTTTCTAAAATGGCTTTTGCTGAATGTCAGTTTTCCTTTTCTTATTTGTAATTGATTCTTAATGACCAATTCATGCAATGAAATGTGGCATTTGATTTCTAGTTTCTAGTAATGAGGTGATTTGCAGTGAACCCATCTTCTCATTACACAAATTTTGTCTGGATATATATTTAAGTACTGCATAAGGGGTGATTTGGTTGCCCTTGTCTTATGCAGTTGATATTGGCTAAGAATATCTGGGTTTCTTTATGAAACACAGAAAAAAAGTACTTCCTATTTGCTGTTGCTGCTTTTGTGGATTGTGCATCTGTTCTGAATGACACTCAAAGCGTTATCCTTTTCAGCTCAGCTAATTTTAAAACTGAAATGATTTAATCATGTTGAATTGGAAATTTATCATCGGTGTTTTCTGAACATCATATTTTTCATTAGATTTGGTGAAACATTTGGTTGAGAATCTTTCCCTATACAAATGTAAATCCTTCAGTGGTTTCAAATACTCAATTTTATTCAAATGAAATCCAATTCAATACAATATATAGGGGCTTGCACATTTTTCTTCGTCTTATCTTTTGAATTTGTTTAATGGAAAATTAGACGTTCTAGTTCCCTTTTCTAATATTCTGGAAATTTCTAAATATTTTTCTTTCTTCTCTTCATTCTTTTTTGGTCAAGAAAAATCAGTTTGTAGAATTGGTCGTTTTCGCAGTTTCTTGGAAATTTTCACTAGTTGATTCTGCCTAATTCTTCATTCTTTTCGTCTTAAAATGTAAACAAAGAGAAGTGTTCGACTTGGTACGGGAGTCAAGTGGTTGATAATAAACGGAAGAAGAAAAAATAGACCAATTGTAACGGTGCAATGAATCTATAAGAGTGCCTAACTTTTTTTAATACATGAGAACGTTGTCCTTGTATTCACTATTCAGGTTCCTATTAAGCGAATATATCATCTTTGGCTTTTTGTCTCTTTCTATGCATTGTTTGAAACTTGCAAGTTGATGGTATGATAACAATGATGCTGTGATTCTTCCTTGCAGATTATGTCAAATCTAAGGTGTATGTTATCTCCGTAGAATGGACCTTCAAAAATTCAGGATTAGATCTAATTGATATTGTGAAAGAAAATCCAGGGATATCTGTTTTGTTGCCATGAGTACCAATTAACAAATGTCTCTAGGCAACTGTTATTGATTATTCAGCTTCTAAATATAATCTTCTGGTAGAGACCACGTGAACTGCTCCGTTACAGTTGATACACCAGTCAGATACTTTATTATTAATTCTATAATGCAGGCGTCAGAGCATCATAGAAGTTCAAGTATGTACTATCAACCATTACAACAAATTGAGGCCTACTGCTTGCCGCAGTATCAAACTCTAAATCATCAGCTATACTACAATGATGGAGGCCATGGAACCCACTTCTCCACTCCAAGTTCTTCTGAACTTTACTGCACATTGGAGTCATCGTCTGCAACCGGCAGTTTCACTGTTTACAACTCACCTTCAACTGTTAGTTTCTCACCTAATGGCAGCCCAATATCACAGCAAGATTCTCAATCATATCCACCTGACCAGTATCATTCCCCTGACAATACCTATGGCTCTCCACTGAGTGGCTCCTGCATAACCGATGATTTAAGTAGCTTCAAGCACAAGCTGAGAGAGTTGGAAAGTGTAATGCTTGGCCCTGACTCTGATAATCTTGATAGTTATGACAGTGCCTTCAGGGATGGAACCTACTTTGTCTCACCTGAGATGGACAGCTGGAGACAAGCATTGGTGGCAATTTCTAGTAAAAACCTAAAGCATGTCCTTGTTGCATGTGCCAAAGCAATTGCAGACAATGATTTGCTAATGGCACAATGGCTGATGGACGAGTTACGGCAGATGGTGTCAGTTTCTGGTGAACCAATTCAAAGGTTGGGAGCATACATGTTGGAAGGACTTGTTGCACGATTGGCTGCCTCTGGGAGTTCAATCTACAAATCCTTAAGATGCAAGGAACCAGCAAGTGCTGAGCTCCTCTCCTACATGCACATACTTTATGAGGTTTGCCCCTACTTCAAATTTGGATATATGTCTGCAAATGGAGCCATTGCAGAAGCTATGAAAGATGAAGACAGAGTTCATATAATTGATTTCCAAATTGCTCAAGGAAGCCAGTGGATCACTTTAATTCAGGCTTTTGCAGCTAGGCCTGGGGGACCACCCCACATCCGGATTACAGGTATCGATGATTCAACATCAGCTTATGCCCGTGGAGGTGGACTACATATAGTGGGAAAGAGGTTATCCAAGCTTGCTGAGCATTTTAAGGTGCCATTTGAATTTCATGCTGCAGCTATGTCTGGTTGTGATGCTCAGCTACATAACCTTGGAGTTCGACCAGGAGAGGCTCTGGCTGTGAATTTTGCATTCATGCTACATCACATGCCTGATGAAAGTGTCAGTACTCAGAATCACAGGGACAGGCTGTTGAGGATGGTGAAGAGCCTATCTCCAAAGGTGGTCACACTTGTTGAGCAAGAATCTAACACAAACACTGCTGCATTTTTTCCACGTTTCCTTGAAACTCTGGATTATTACACAGCTATGTTTGAGTCAATAGATGTGACTCTTCCCAGAGAGCATAAAGAGAGAATCAATGTTGAGCAGCATTGCTTGGCAAGAGACTTGGTTAACATCATAGCTTGTGAAGGGGTTGAGAGGGTGGAACGACATGAGCTGCTTGGGAAGTGGAGGTCAAGATTTGCAATGGCTGGTTTCACTCCTTACCCTTTGAGCTCATTGGTGAATGGCACTATCAAGAAATTGCTTGAGAACTACAGTGATAGATATAGACTTGAAGAGAGAGATGGAGCTCTATATTTGGGTTGGATGAATAGAGATTTGGTTGCTTCTTGCGCATGGAAATGAGAACTGGGCATTATGTGACTCCTGGAAATTCAAGGGGGGATAAAGCAGAACCTGTCCTTGTTCTTATTTTGTTTCATTACTTTGTAGAAGTTAATGAGAAAGGCAAGACTAAATTCAATCTGATTGTCCACTTTCTTTGTTTCAAGAATTTTAATAGGAAATGTAGCTAGCTTTTTTCTTTATCAGCAATATTAATCTCTCATTTCATAATCTTTTTCTGGCCCCTGAATTCTGAGCCCCCCAATGGTTGCATATTATAGTTTGGCAGGGTGACTGGGGAAAGTGATTTCCTTGAGTAATAGAAGAGTGACCTGTTTTCTTAGTTATGTTATCCTCTTAATCTGTTATCAAATATTGCTGTTCATTCACATTAATTATTTTAATTTTATGTATTGCTTTAAAAATTAAATTAATAGAAAAGCCCATGTGATTTCATCAAGAAAGAATAGTAATAATTTACTGAAAGAAAAGAAGAATATAACTATATAAGATTGCTTGAAATTTGTAAAGGATAATGAATGAATTCAAACCTTTATTTTTTGGATAAGCAATGGGACTAGAATTAAATTTGCGCAGTTACTCTTTTCATCGGTCCACGGTCTGCGTACTCCAGGGATTTGTGCTGAAGTGATCATTGTTCTGATGGAGTAAGCTGACTAGCTCGAACTTGACTTGTAAAGGTGGACTTTGATAAAATAATACTAGTGACAAAGTAGGAGAATTGCATATATAGCTTGTTAAAAAGACTATAATGAAATATACATTATGATTTAATGATATAAGTATTGATATGCACATTTATCAAACAGGGATGTGTTTGAATTAGTTGTGAAAAAAGATTGAAAAAAAGATTATGCTAAAAATAAATTATATATAATCGATTATCAAGAAAATCAATTATGAAAGAATTAATTTATGATTAGATATGTTAATTCATAAATAGTTTTCAAGTT
Source organism: Ormosia semicastrata (assembly GCA_029884595.1). Classification (NCBI taxonomy): domain Eukaryota; kingdom Viridiplantae; phylum Streptophyta; class Magnoliopsida; order Fabales; family Fabaceae; genus Ormosia; species Ormosia semicastrata. The sequence goes on along the minus strand of JAQQTO010000026.1, from coordinate 3,169,433 downwards.
AAAGAATTTTATTTAGATGATATAAAAAGAATATCTTTTATGAGTTAAATTAACAAAAGAAATATAAAATATTTAAAAAATTATTTAATTAAAAATAAAATAATATTTATATTTTAAAATTTAGAATAATTTAGAATCAATAATCAAAATGCTCAAATTTGTGCTTATGAAAAAAGGCTCCTATAATATCTTAAAATTTGTGCAACAACTTTTTTTCAATTACCTAAACAATGTTGTGAAAAGTTAAAAAAAAAACTTTTTTTCAATAAAAAGCTGTTTTCACAAATAATTAAGCTTACCCATACATGCTACTTATAAAAAAAAAGTTTATCACTTTATATTAAGTAATACTTGTTTTGTATTTATTCATAAAAACCATGTAATTATAAAAGTTGAAATATTTAGTTATGAATAACAAGAGGAGCATGAAAGTAATGGACCCCAAAAAATTCTGTGAGCCTCCCAAGTACGACACTAATGGGTCTTCCCATGTACTAGGACAAGCTCCAAGAGGAGGGCAGTTAAGCAATCAATATGAACTGCCTCCAGGCTCCAAGCCTCCAACACACAATAGCAGAGCCTTTTCTTAGATAAATGGAACTCATAATTTCTTTTGTAAAAATGCTTCTTTCACATCTATATAAAGCACAGTCACCTCACATATGGAATATTTGACAAAATCAAAGCATAAATATGCAGAAAACGAAGTGAGACCTATTACAATCATATAGTAAAAATTGTACAGATATGAAAGTGATGTGTATATAAATATGTGTAAGTGTACTTTTTCTATTGTAAAACACCAATTCAATATCCTGCTGCTAAATTTCTCCAAGATTCTGAATCAGTTGGGCATCGAAATAACATTAGAGAGTGAACCTAAACCACTGCAACAGCAATCACACACTGGAACATATGACAACTATTGTTCTAGTCAAAGACTACAATTCTGCAAGGCATTTTCTAAATTCACATTAAGAAAGACAATTAAAGGCATTCAGTAGGCATAAAACAAGAATAACAATTAACATGTGAGCACGTTCGACAATATATTACAAAATATTGGCATTTTAGATATACATGTATACGACAATGTACATCTTCGCTTATTTATCCCTAATAAATAATAGTATACAAGTAATGATATCCAATGTAGTATTAATTGTTATTTGCATATTTAGTCAACCTGCCCAAAGACAAGAAAGGAGAGAGCTAGAAGGAAGGAAAAGAGAAGGTTAGGGTAGAAATAGAAAAATCATAATCCCATAATATTTCTGTATAACCTATGTCATTGCCAACTATTTATACTCTTCAGTAAATAGCTGCAGCTTGAAAAAACATTGCAAACTTAGCTTTGGACAGGTTCTGCATCAGATGCTGATTGCTTATTAAATTCACTTTCTGGACCAGAAGTATCATGAATGGCAACCACATGAAGGCAATCCTTACTTCCTTCGGATTTAGTTTTTACCTCATCTTTCAGCTGTTCGTTTGAGCTACATGGAACTTCAGAACTTGAATGGCATATGATGTCAATGCTGACAGAATCTTCTTTGGTTCCTGACTTATCATTTTGTTGTACTTGATCACTTAATTTACTTTCAGGACCCTCACTGCGAAGGCTGATCACACGAAATTCAACCATATCATCAGCCGTTGATTTAGAAGTTGACTCATCGTTTAGTTGCTCCCTTAATCTGCTTTCTGAGTCCAAGCAGCTGCGTTCCCCTGTATCAACACAAACAGTATTACCCCCAGCTTTGGTTCCTAGCTTGCCATTAATGGCCATTGTGTAAGTATTTGTAGCTGGATTGTGAATGACAGTCCTTCCAGGGGGGATTTCATGATCATGTTGTCCCTCATAGGTAGTTATTACAATTTTTGAATCATGAGAGGCCCTTTCGACATGCTTTTTGACAGGGCATCCAGGATTCGAACACCGATAATAACTTCTGCAAGAGTGGAGAAAATGCAGTCACATCAAATTAAAACATACATAAATGCATGTATATTTCCATGTAAGCTCAGAACATAGAGAGAGAGAGAGAGAGAGAGAGAGAGAGCAAATAAGCTTCTAAAACAGTTGTGACCAACAGGTCGAAAACTTGAAAAGTGTAAACCTTTATTCCCGTACTTAAAGGAGATGAAGCTGCAGTTAGACCAAATAGATTTGTCATTAGCAGATCCACAATGTACCAATTCAGAATAAAGCATTATACAATTGTCATTGCTTTCTTTGTATGCCAAAGAAACACAAGAAACCTCTGATAAAATTGTTCATCTATGTGCAAACATGTGTGGGGTTGGCTGGTATTTCACAGCCTGGATTAGGACTGCTAAAACATGGTTAAAGCCATAAAAATTGTGGCAGCAAATTATGCAGAATTAAACATATATTATTATCTTACAAAAAGATGTAGAGCAAAGTTTTGAAAAAGATATAAAACGAACTGGTAAAACATGGTTAAAGCCATAACGCCTCCTGTTGCTTTCAAGAAGGGGAAGAATAATTCAACAGATCCTAGATTAGAAGCTAATGCAATCAATTCATAGCGACAAGGTTTCAGGCTGGCCCATATGAAGCAGAATGAGATAATCTGGGCTGATATAAACATAATTATCATGTTTCAGTTAAATTCATAACAGCTAACACAACACAGGTAGAAATGAAAATACGGCTACACCTTGAAATGAAAGGTAACTTCTACCTTGGATTTGTATTCCCTTTAACTTGTTTCTGCCCATATTTGCGCCAGCGGTACCCATCATCTACACAATCAACCTCACTTGAAGTCTGAACAACAACACGAGATTCACAAGTTGACTTGTCAACTCTAGTGACATCAGCATTACTATTGTCTTTCTTCCTGTTTAGTAACAATTTGGCAGTAAAATAAAGGTTCGTTATCACATATATATCAACCCAAAGAAATTTTAAAAAATAGTCAAATAACATACAGCCGCTTTGACTCAGGACCCTCATTGTTATGAACCTCATCCTTTGCCCTAGTCAATTGTAAATGTGCAGCTTTCACTTCATCAGTAGGTGAAACTTTTGAAATCAGAAGGGAACGTGACGGCTTGATCTGTTGTGGCTCACATCCATGCTCAACGGATGCTTTGTCTTCATGTATGAAGCCACAAAATACATCAAGGGCTTTTTCATGGAAGGATAAGAACTAAAATACTAACAAAGTTTACTTCTCACCTTCCACATTGGCTAAAGTGGGCTTGTCTGGTCTTTCTTCAAAAACAGGTAGAACACGATCAACTGGTAGTGTGGTGTTTAATTGAGGTCTAGGATGATTATGCTGACCAATGCAAATGGAATCTGTAACCTGCCCATTATTTGACTGCTCCAATTGCTTTTTTGCCAGGCAGTTTGGATGTGTACACTTGTAATAGCTCCTTATAAATTCATTCCCCTTAACATGTTTCTGGCCATATTTTCGCCAGTTATAGCCATCTTTTGATACCTTTTCGCGTATTATAGAGGGACTGTCCTGACCAGATTGCAATGGATGCAATTCACGTGAAGGAGTATTAGGGCTCTGCAAAAGTTTCTCAAGTGGTAAAGCATATGTGCTTCCTTCTTGATCTGATTGCAAGGCACAGGCAGTAGCATCAGAATCTTTCACTTCCTTTTTTGCTACAATAGAAGGAATAATTCTTGCTCCCTCTGGTTTGGACGAATGAATTTTAGTATCATGAATCTCTTCTGACACTGTAATATTGCTATGAGGACTCACTTTCTGCTGCAATTTATCAGAAGAAACATTGTGATCTGCAGTTTCGTCTGAAGAAACCATGTGCACTTCTGTCTTATATATCAGAAGGAAACAGGTGTAGTTTCATTCACTGCTTCCATTAATGTCTTGAGATGATGGATTTGAACAAACACTATGTGCTTGTGGTTGTTCTAACCTGACACATATTTAAAAAGCTTATTAGCAAAAACACAAATTTGGGTGCACTGTTAACAGAAATATCATTAAACCAGCAATCATATGGAAAAGCAGAAAAAACTAATACCAATTATATAGTATGATTATTGATTGATGGGGTTGAGAAAGAATTTCTCTTCATAAATTTTAGAAACTTGGTCACTCATCACTAGCAGCAAAATCATTAAGAGTGATGGTACAGATTGACAAGGTCGCATAATAATTAATTGAGTTGTTATTAAACAAGAAGAGTTTTGTGATGGTACAGGCTACAGATAGCATTTCCCATATCATCAATTCTAATATAATTCATCACTTTCCAATATCATCACTCTTCCTGGGTCAAATAGCAGAGCTACATATTAGAAATCGGAGTCTTAACACCATATATACATAGACACATACATAAAAGCCATATACAGTTTCAGATTGAAAGGAACTCAAATCTGAAACCAAAATTCAATTCCAAGCTCCTACCTTGAGATAACTTTTACAGTATTTCACATATTTTACTTAAATAACATTTTGAATCTGAAATTAACACAACCAAACCCAGGGGAAAGAGGGGGTGGGGGAAATTTTCAATTCTTAGGTCTCATAGGGTGCCAAATCTTCATTTTAAAACATATCAATTCCATCATCTCTCAAAATTTCCCAAAACCCACAAGTTCATACTTTGATTACATACACTAATTTTACTATTTAAGGATTTTATTTTATTTTATTTAAAAAAAGAAAGAAGAAAGAAGAGAAAAGAAAAGAAGAGAAGAGAAGGTCAGAGTCAATTTGAATGGAATACAAAGAGAGAAGTGGTTGAGAAAGAAGCAAGCACATGGGAAACATTACCCCGAGGTAGGAGGAATTCAGGCTCAGCAGAGCAGCAAAAGAGCAAAGCCTCGAAATTGGAGACGAGAAGCAGCAAGAGTTTAGTTAGGTGCAGTGAGTGAACTACTCAAGCCTCAAGGAGAAGTGAAATGAAAGAGGAAGCAACTAAGTAGAGAGAAGCTGTTTCTTTTTTTTCTTTTTCTTTTTTCTTTTTTGTCACCGAGAGGGACCGAATCACCTACATTTTAGAAAATAACTGTATGTGGTACAGTTAAGATCTAACGGTTGACACTTACTCAATTATTTTTTGTTCAATGTTTTATTATTGAAAAATTATTTTTAACAGTAGAGATTTTTTTGCAGTTTCAGAATGAACTGCGTAAGATAATCCGTGAAAAGCTATTTCTGATGTGTTTTGTTGTGGGTTTGGTTGGAAGCAATGCGAGGGAGTCCAGTACTCCAATCCAACACCCCTTTATTTGACCCAAAAAGCAAACCAAACGGGAATAAAAGTCCACTCTCTCTCTCTCTCACATCTCCAAACTGACACGCTGACACACACAGATAAGGGAATATGCCTTTGTGTGCTATTTTGTCCAAAAGTTTTCATTCGACGGTTCTTGTTTTTTCTTTGGGTACCCAACTAAGCCTCAGCCAGCCAAAATTGGACCTCACTTTTGTTTCTCAACAGGATAATCTAAATTCTCAATCTCGGCTACGTTCAGGATTGGGCTTAGAAACCAAAATTGAAAACCCTTTTGTTTATTTGACATCTGTGATGGAGTATCCAATATTTTATTTTCCATTCAAAATTCAAACTTTCGTACAAAGACCCAGTTTCATTTTAAACAAAAAAAATGCAAATGCTTTCAGATAAAAAAAAGAAGCAAATGCTTTGAAATCCGAAATCAGGTCCTAAATACACTTACATTGAATTAGTGGCGTTTTAGTACAAGCAAAGAAATTAATTAAGTGTAAAGTGTTAAGGTCACTCAATACAAATGAAAATATTTTGTCCACAAATTGTGTCTCTTTCCTTATTCTCCAATAGAAAGTTATCAATTCAATCAAAATGGAACATTATTTATTTGCTAAACTTAAACACCTTTTAACGGCACTAACTTTTTTCCTCCACCCTAACATAGTTCACAAGCATTGTTGCACCACTTCCGAATTAATTAATGGTATCATCATAGGTTACATTTGGTATATCTAATAATATAAGATATGATAGTATAAAATAATAGAATTAGATCTGATAGTATAAATAAGTTGATAAACTCTTGCACTATTAAACATTTGATATAAATAATATAAGCAATTTGATAATATATATAATTATTTACTATGACCATTCTACCCTTCATTACTTATGAGTAAAAATTAGTATATCAACGAATCAACACATCCAAAATAGCTGTAACTCTGTGAACGGATCTGAAAAATGAGCACTATGAGCTAAATTTACAAACACAATAAACAAATTTGGGACCTTTCCTAAGAACACAAAAAAATCATCCTCAATTCTCTAAACAAGCAGAAGAAGTGATTTAATGAAAAAACAACGAACTAAACGGATTTGACAAATCAAATAAGCCATGGGTTTGCCATCTAGCCACACTGAATGATGTCCTCGCCGCTACATCCATATGCCGAAGGCTGGTCGTACCTCAGAGATTCCATTGTTGCAACAACCGGAGCCCACTGCCTCAGCCTTGTCTTCACCGTTTGGGGGTTATTACCTTCATAACAGCACAAGAAAACAACAATTAGATTAGCACCATTGAATCTAAAAGAATAATTAAGACCAAAATTAAATCAGATAAACTTAAGAATCTTAATTACCACTACTGAAGATGGTGGTGTGGGGACTTTTGCGGGGAGAAACAGTGTTGTCACAGTTAGGCGCGGCGGACGAAGATGGCGTGCTTGCGGCGGCTGGTTTGGGGAAAAGGGAGTCGTTGTTGGTCTTGTTGACGGCACAGTAGAGGCCGAGAATGGGTATGGTATCGGAGAAATGTTGATCCAGCTCCATCTCTAGTGGTGATTCGAATCTGAAACCCAATTCAATGCAAGCTTTGAGTTTGTCCACGTCCTCGTCCGTCACGCTCTTGCTATGACGGTTCTTTCAGTTCCCTTTGCGCCTAAGCCATGCCTCTCGCGAAAGGCATCCGGCGAGCACAATCGTTGCTTGTACAGCGGTGCTGCCAACGCAAGCTGTAGGAGCGGCGGATGCTGGAGCAAGAACGTCGGTGGCAGAGACAGTGGTGGAGCGTGGATGTCGGGGTGGGTATCGTCAGAGCCGCCGGAGGCCACGACGGAGCCGGAGACGATGGCAGTTTTGATAAGGGAGAGGTGGGAGGGGTAGGAGAAAAGAAGGGTTAAGGTTGGTGGGCTGTGCATAATCAGACATGTGTTAGGGGAGATGGAGGATAAGATTAGAATGAACACTTTATCAGGTCTTATCATATAGAGGTGGGGAGGATAATTTTATCAGGTTACAATAGGATAAAAAATGTTAACCTGATATGACTATACAATCACATGCATATACCAAGCATCTTATATAACCTGATAGTATAAGCTTATACTATCAGGTCTTTCCTATACGATACACCAAACACAGCCATATTGAAAATTAAAAAAAGTATATTATTGATATCAATGAGGTGGGTGTTGCATGGGATTTTCTTCTCCTCCAAAGTTAAGAACACCCTTTTGTGAGAATGGACCTGAAAACAAAACCAAACTCAAATTCTTGCTTATACCATATACAAAAAAAAAAAAACTAAGCTTGGAAAACCAACACAAAATCCTCAAATCCTCAAATTCTCAAACATTGAAACCAAAATAATAATAATAATAAATCCCAGGCAACCGTAGAACCAAACACCATCATAAACCCATTTAAATCAACTAACAACAATTAGTCTAGTACACATTGAAAATGCACCAAATCGAGAAAATCAAACCCATAAAACTACCCAAATTGAGCACTTGAATTTGCAGCCACCAAATTTCCTCATTAACATAATATGAAAACTCCATATACCTTTAGACCTAGCCCCTATACTCACCAGTAGCCATCAGGAGAGGCAAATTACACAACATCCCTTTATTTGACCCAAAAAGCAAACCAAATAGGAACAAAAGTCCATACACACACTCTCTCCCACATCTCTAAACTGACACGCTGACACACACAGATAAGGGAATATGCCTTTGTGTGCTATTTGTCCAAAAGTTTTCATTCGACAATTCTTGTTTTTTCTTTGGATACCCAACTAAGCCTCAACCAGCCAAAATTGGACCTCACTTTTGTTTCTCAACAGGATAATCTAAACTCTCAATCTCGGCTACATTCAGGATTGGGCTTAGAAACCAAAACTGAAAACCCTTTTGTTTATTTGACATCTGTGATGGAGTATCCAATATTTTATTTTCCATTCAAATTTCAAACTTTCGTACAAAGACCCAGTTTCATTTTAAACAAAAAAAATGCAAACGCTTTCAGATAAATAAATAAAAAAAGCAAATGCTTTGAAACCCAAAATCAGTGCTAAATATACTTAAATTGACTTAGTGGCATTTTAGTATAAGCAAAGAAATTAATTAAGTTAAAGTGTTAACGTCACTCAATACAAATGAAAATATTTTGTCCGCAAATTGTGTCTCTTTCCTTATTCTCCAATAGAAAGTTATCAATACAATCAAAATGGGACATTATTTATTTGGTAAACTTAAACACCTTTTAACGGCATTAATATTTTTCCTCGACCCTAACATAGTTCACAAGCATTGTTGCACCACTTCTGAATTAATTAATGGTAGCATCATATTAAAAATTAAAAACGGTATATTATTGATATCAATGAAGTGGGTGTGGCATGGGATTTTATTCTCCTCCAAAGTTAAGAACACCCTTTGTGAGAATGGACCTGAAAACAAAACCAAACTCAAATTCGTGCTTATACCATATACAAACAAAAAAACTAAGCTTGGAAAACCAACACAAAATCCTCAAATCCTCAAACACTGAAACCAAAATCTAATAATAATAATAATAAATCCCAGGCAACCATAGAACCAAACACCATCATGAACCCATTTGAATCAACTAACAACAATTAGTCTAGTACACATTGAAAATGCACCAAATCGAGAAAATCAAACCCATTAAACTCCCCAAACTGAGCACTTGAATTTACAGCCACCAAATTCCCCCATTAACATAATATGAAAACTCCATATAATAGAATTAATCAACCGCACCATCCAAACCATTAGAGTATGTTCGGATAAAGAATTTTATGGAGGGAATGTAATTTTTGGAAGAATTTAAAATCCTTTATAATGAAATGCTTTGTTTGGATTCTTAACAGAGACATTTTAAAAATTCTAAAATATTTTAATAGGATATTTTATTACCCAAAATAAAGAATTTCAAATACCGCGCAGATAGGTGGAATTCTTAAAATCCCTAACTCTCCCTGTCTTCTCTCCCCTAACCCCAACCCCAATCCTCTTCCTCTGTCTTCTCTCTCCCGACCCTAGTTCTTTTGGTTTATTTTTCCATTGGTGTCTCATATCTCTTTGAGAAAAATCGTGCTCCGATCAATTCCTGGTGGCATAAGCCCATCGAAAAAGATTTTTTGACGACGTATTGGCCTTTTCGGCCAGTGGTGTTAACCAAATAAGGAGATCCTGGCTACATATCATATCACCCTTGAGCAACTCGATTCTATCAGTGGTTGTAGTTTGGAAGCGGTCAACCTGTTTAGGAATGATGATTTGGGAGGGTGATTGGAGAACCTGGGCCTCTAAGGTTAAGACCTTTGTAGAGAAAATTTGTATGTGTGGATGATATAGGTTGGTGTCTTTGGTTATGACAATGGTGAAGATGGAGGCAAGAGAGGACTCGAACCAGTGTGCGTAGGTTAGGAAAATGGAAGCCTTAGCTTCATACTGGACTTGGATTATGATGTTTTTTTTTAGGGGCTAGAACTTGGAAGAAGAATAAGAAGCAGCAACAATAGTGCTTGAAGGGAATTTTGGAATTTCACCGGTAATAATTATCCAAACTAGGAATTTGAAAATGATAGTAATTAGATTGATGCAATTCAATTACTTTGCATTTTAAATTCCCAAAAATTTTAGAATACTCCATCCAAACACAATCTTAGGAAACAACACCTTTAGACCTAGCCCTTGTACTCACCAGTAGCCATCAGGAGAGGCAAGTTAGGAAATCACACTAACAGTCATGTTGGCGATGTCAAAAGATTGCTTTAAGTGGAAAACCAAGGGAATGGAAGGAAGGAGCTGACTACAATAAAGAATGAAGTTTTAAGTTTTTTTGGACTGATGCTAAAAATTATGTGACATTTTAATTGAATTGGCAACTTTCTATTGGGAGGACAAGGAAAGGGACACAATTAAGGGACAAAAGATTTTCATTCCACTAAATACATTTAACAACTATTTTCTTAAATGGCAATTGTTTTCTTTTTATCGTACTCTTTATGATATTATTGCATTCTTTGTATTTTTTTTTGTAAGTATAAAGTTCTTAATCTTAAGAGTGCAAACACTTTTTATATCACCATCTAATTAAGTAACATGTTAATAAAAAAATTTAGTAACAACGTACATTAAGTAAGATTTAGATTATCTCCAAGACTATCCTTTTATAACAAATTGGAATTAGAATTATAAGTGGTAACAGATTTGACCTAATTCAATTCCAAAAGTTAATTCAAGGAGGATGATTGTTCAAGTCATTATAAAAGGGACTTTGCCTATATATTCAACCAATGAGGGATCTTAACACATTCCCTCACGTAGGTGTGTAATTAAGTGGTTTGGTTTGGTTTGGTTATTGGGGAAAAATAAATCTGAACCAATCAAAATCAATTAGTTTGATTTTTTTATTTTTTGATAACTAAATCTGAATCAAACCGAACTGAACATCTACGGATTGGTTTGGTTCGGGTGATTGGGTTGATCATTTTTTTTAACACATCCTAATTCTGTATGATTCAAATTTTATGAGATGTCTATGAAGAGACATCTTAATTCATGCCTTCAATTTTGAATGCTAAAAAGGTCATGTCATGCATACCACACTGCATAGAAGACCGCTGCTTTAAGTCTTTACTCTGGAGGAATAGGTCCTTGAAGCTTATTTCTATCCAGCCGAAGTTCTTGAAGGTATCTCAAACTTCCAAGCTCTGGAGGTAGCCTACCACTCAACCCGTTGGGCTGTAGATTTCTACATGAATGCAAATGAAGTTGAATAAGTATGGGAATTAAATGTTAATGAAAATAGAGTCAATAATTTTCTCTATTCAGGTTTCATATTGAATATTTGGAGGAATTGGTTCTGATAACTGATTCATTCCCAAATCCAACACCTTGAGAGATTTGAACATGCCCAACTCTTTAGGTATTGTTCCAATGAGATTGTTGCTGTGCGAAATTCTACAAACATAAAAACCAAAGATTAGCTTCAACCATGATATTCAGAACTAAGACACATGGCAATAACAATGATTAAACAAAAAGTGATTCAAGATGACAAACATACAATTTTTACAAGTAGGTGATTTCCCAAATTTTGGTGCAAGAAATCCTCTTAATGATGATCCTGAGATGTTTCTGCAAATAAGAATCTTAATCTGTAGTGTTAGGAATTTGGTAGCTTAGAAATTCATGTCATGAATTGTTCATCTCATTCATATCAGACATGACAAATAGGAAGAGTACACCCCACAAAAATAAATAGATAAATAAATAAATATATACGCATCAAAACCAGAAGTGTCTTATAGCTTGAACCTAAAAAATAAAAAAAGCATTTCTCTTAAAAAAATGCTAAAATGAATCACCTCTCCATGACATCCTCTTCACATTCCAAGTTGGAAAAAAAAAAAAGAAAGGCAAAGACTGAATGACAAAGATGGAAGTAGGAGAAATGAAACAAGATTAGATCACATTTTCTACACTAAGAAAGTCAACCTTATAAAGACACCCTTTAAGAAATCTCAACTAATGCACAAGGAGTCAGGGGAAGAAAACAAGAATGTCAATAAGAGAACTCTCACAGACACCACAAACTTATAAAAAAAAACTAATAACGTGATGGAATAGATGGACCAAGAAAAAAAAACTTTTTCAGGAACCAAATAATGCATTTCTTAACTCTTTTACCTACGATTCTGAAACCAGAATTTGATATGTTTTGTTTCAATATTGGCAAGGATGGGGCACTCCCTAATGAGTTGTTGCCTTTTAGAAGAACTTGGCTTTGGACACTCTGTATACACCCTCTCCAAAGCCTCTACTTGCTCAAGTGTATATCTCACATACTTACTAGTATCCAAAGGCAGGGTGAGGCGGCAAGGGGTAAGCGACGACAAAGGGGTAAGGGACCGAGGGTGACTGCCTAAATGGGTTAGGGATTTGGGAAAAAATTGAAAGGGGTTCTTATTTGGTAAAAATTGGGGTTCACGAATTTAGAAAAAATTGGTTTGGTTCAGTTCGGTTTTGAAATTTCAAATTCGAGAATCGAACCAATTAAATTTTTATTGGTTCGGATTTTACCCGAACCAATCAATATACCCAAACTAAACTGAAACAACTTAATTGGTTTGATTCTGATTGATCGAATTAGTCGAATTATTTAAACTAATTTATACCCCTACCCTCACATCTAGGATTGGACATCTGAATTAGCCTGTGCATAAAAAACAAATGAACTAAACTTATCCACGAACCAAACTGAACCATTCTTAAAATAACCTGAACCAAATTTATTTTATAAAAATCTAAACCAGTTTGTTTATTAAATGGTTCGGTTAACCATTTTTAATTCTAATTTAGATAACTGTTCACATCTCAGAAAACTTACCAAACAGAACCATATCTCATCTCAATCTCACTTTCCACTTCCACTGAAATTTTAGAAATTCATCTCCAACCTTATGAACCTTAACCCCCAAATTACTGAACCCTAACCCCAAATCGAGCATAACGACTTCCTTAATCGGTGACATCTTCAAGCTTATGTGTGGAGAAACCAAATTGATGCGTTGTACGTTGCTCCTCACTTGCTATTGTGACGAAATTGATGCATGATGACTGGTGAGAAAAATGCTCGTGCTATTGATTGGCTTCTGCTGCAGTATTGCATCTTCATTTGGTGAGAGCTCTTGATTTATGTTTTCATCGATTTTCCTTCTTCAACCTAAACCTTTGATTTTTTTTAATATCACATTTTCACTTTGATTTTAATGGTCACCTTCAGCAGAAGTTGTAATTCTTGTTGAAGCTGGGTCTCTATATCATCAGTTCCTAATTCCTACATTCCTACAAATTCAATGTAAGTTGATTTTTATATATATGTATGCATTTGATTTTCTGATTTTACAGTCTTGTGAGTATAATGTAAGTCTGGTGATATTGTTAGTTGGGTGATTGTTAGAGGCTTGACTTGCTAACAGAATCCTTGATGAAAATATTTGAGTGTGTCTCTTTATCACATGGAAATCTACGCAATATGTGAGTTCCATTCATGTAATGCTATGAAAATCGATGCACCTTAACTAGATGGTGCACCTTGCATGTTGGAGCCTTATACAATGCTCCCAAAAGTCTTGGGAGCATGGATGTGCCATTTAAATGATCTATTATTAAAGGTCACTCTCTGTTTTTTTATTTTTATTTTTTAGCTAAATATTTTAGTTTATTATTTTTAGACTTAGTCCTTCCCTATTTTTATTATGATGCCTAAAAGCTAATTTGTTGTGTGAGTTGAACCAACGAAGTACCTGCATCCACAAACTTGCCATCACAGATAAGCTCTATCTTTGTAACTTCACAATAACTCTCTGCGACAAGCTTTCGTTAGCTTCTTAACCTCACAAACCTTCCACTTCTTCTTTTCAATGTCACTCAACAACATTTGTAGAGAGATGATAAACACTTGATATGACTCTTACAAGTTGGGGTTGTTCTTAAATGGTGCAAATTGACTAATAGAATTAAAAAATAAAGTTTTGACTTTTCATCTCTTGCTTCATTACCTCTCTATCGACATTCTGGCAAGTCTTGCCAGCACCAAAAAAAATATAACGACCTCGCCATCCATCGCTCCCTATATATTAAGGGCATGCCTGAAATAGGAGGAACAATACACCTTCGTTGTCAATGGCAGGCCCTCACCTCCACCTCCACCATTAACTTTGCTTGCATACATCTTCCTCTTTCTCCTCTGTTCTCTGTTGATGGCAGACTTCCACTTCCTTTACCGCATTGGCGTCAGTGGCATTCAGATTGTCTACCTGAAATGGGAGGAACAAAAGCTAAGAATTTTTATATAAGATCAATGAACACAATATCCTTTAAAATTGAGGACCAATATGTAAATAACAACTTTATAAATTTAGCCATTCACTAAGTTACAGGTAAAAAATCCTTATCATTATTTTTTTTGTCTACATAATCAACAGTGCATAGTCATTGGTGCATCCATGCTCCAAAATAATTGAGTAAACTACTATTTTGGTCCCTGAAAGATGGGGTTGACATTAATTTGGTCCTTTATAGTTTGGTGACATCAATTTTGTTCCTCAATCATGGAAAGTGGCATCCAAGAAGTCACCCTTTTGTGCATAAAACGCAAAATTGAGGGACTAAATATTGTCATTTTCTATTATTGAATGGCTAAATTGATGTCAACTTATATGATTGAAGGATTGAATTGATATCATTTTTCTATTATTGAGGAACTAAATTGATCTCAAATTCTTTAGAGAATGAAATTGATGTCACTCTCCAAATTGATGCCACATATCTTTTAGGGACCAAAATAGTAGTATACTCAAAATAATTTAGGAGTGTTCTGGACCAGTATCTTAGATCTAGGCCCAACATGACTGGCCCAATCGTGGTCTTAAGCTATCGTGGCCTTGATAATTAATTACTCATCTAACGGATAACTGCTTGCTCAATAAGATAAGTATCCTATCTTAACAGAATTTCTCTATAATGAAGATATTTAGGGATCAAATACCCTTCATAACTACCTATCCTAGTTATATAGAAATAGTGTATCTTCATATACTACTTCCCCTACAAGTAAATGCACTTTATAAATAAGGATTTAAGTCACTCAGGTATGCATCTACTTTAATATACTCATCTCTCTCTTAATATGCAGCCCTAACTTGAGCGTTAGAGTGCTTTGCAGGTATACCAACCCTTTCTCCATTGCTGCACAAGAAGGAGCTACTATCTTTAACCGCTTTGAATCGGATCAGGTACGCCATCCTGAATTCCCATTCAGAGCAGAAACATTGAAGATGTTGTCGTGAAAGTAAGAGGAAAGCATAGTTATAACTCGCTTTCTGAGAAATGCTTTCTGAGAAATTGAGAATAAATAAATAGAATAGGTCTTTAAGAAGAAAAAAAAAGAAGAATAATCAGAACAGGTAATCCTAACCTAAAGATGGCAAAAATACTCGCATTCATAGGGATCCGAAAAGATTACCTGTGACAGAGTGGAGGGTGAATATCCATTTAATAAATTGGGGCGGGCCTGCCGCGCTGGTACTTGCGAACCCACCAAATATATTTTTGTCATTTAGTATTTTACATATATTTTGCTTTGTTTTCCCTCTTTCACCTTGAGATGAGGTGAAAAAATTTATTTTTAATTATTTTATAATGATTTTTTAATAAGTATATATCATTATTGTAATAATTATTTATGTATATTGATTATTATAAAATATAATTAAACTTGATATGTTATTTATGACATTCTTTTTAATTTTTAAGAATTTTAAATTGTTAAAAGATATTGGTGTATGTGAAATTAAGGTTTATTTTATTTTTATTTTTTATTTTAAAATCTCATTTAAATTATTGGACACATGTAGACACTCATAAATATTTGTCTCTCCCATAAGGATCATAAATGAATAACCGCAACTGAGGCGGGGCAGAGGTCGAGGTAGAGGTAGGGGAATGCATGCAAGGGATGTCCAAATTATTAGACTACGCACTAGCAACATACTTTTTTAAACACTCATTTTTAATATTTTTTTATTATTGATCTAAAAATAAGTATTATTAGTATCTCTATCCTAATAATTATTTTAAATATATAAAGTGAATTAATAATAAAATAAATATTAAAAAAAATCTAAAAAAATATGTTATTAACATTTCTCTCCGCACTTATGTCGTTACTATCCTAACCCAGAACCGGCCAAAACCTAATCAGACCGCTGACCTACTCAAACCAAAGCCGATTTTATTTTAAACAAATTTGGTTTGACGAACTGGTTTGTTTCTACACACCACACAAAACAAAGGTGTACCATGCACTTTGAAATACAACCATTGAATTAATATTAAATAAAATCAATGGTACAAATGAATTACCTGAGACTTGTCTAATTGGTTGATGTTTAAATTTCAGAAAAGTCCTTATACTGTTCTTAAATTCTTTTCTTTCCCCTTTATTTTTTCAGAGTTTTTTTTGGGAAAAAAAATTTCTCCACTCTCTCTCTCTCTCTCATTCCTCACACCTTTCTCTCTCTTCCGCCGTTCAATCCACAGCAACATCAACAGTAAATTAAATCCGTGGTCCACCTCTAATGCCCAAGGAATGAGCAAGGCGTAGGTTAAACAAGTGAAAGGGTGACCATCCTCCGCACTAGAGACTACGAGATTGGTGAAAAGCTCGAAATTGGCATCCCCGCCGACAATGGCACTGAAACCACTGTCGAAACCGTCGGAGAAGGTGACAAAGGACAGGCTAGGAATGGTAGTCGCTTGGCAAACTGGAGGGCAGGATTTGTGGCCTTGTGCGGGGTTGTTATGAGAAGGAAACGGTGGCGGGTCAGCTGTGCCACTGTCCCAGCCGTGAACCGTCGACCAACTCGCCGTCAACACCGCTCCATATCTCCACCATCCATGCTCCGTCAACACTGCAAAACCTGTCCAGCAACCAAGCGACCCATTTCAACTCTCTGCAGCAGCAGAACTCGATCAACCACTAGAAGACCAGACGCCGTGCCACCAGATCCGCCACCTACGAGTCACCGCTCCTCTGAGCTGCGAGTCACTTCTCCGCCACCACCACAGACCCGCCTTGTCAAAAGAAGCCAACTTTTCGGTCTCCTCGTCGGCACAGGACGAGCTGCGGCGGCTTTGCTAGTCGTCGACGTTGAACCCACTGAGATGCAAACGGAAGTGCTTTTTTGACAAGAACGGACCATCATCGGAGGAGAGATAAAGGGAGCATAGAAGCAGCATAGGGTTGAAAGAAGGGTAATTTGCAAAAAAAAAAATAGTCATGGGGTTGAAAAATAAATAATAAAAAGTTGTTAAAAAACTTTCTTTCTAATACCAGGTCAATTCAAAGGGTGTACTATACACCCTAACTCAACAGGTAGCATCCCCCTCCTTTTGATTCTATGATCTTTGCTTGTCATTGCAAGTTTGGTGTTTGCCACTAAACCCTTAAACCGCCTCTCTCATCTTGTCACAGATCTTTTTCCTTCAAATAATTAAACGTTTGTTTTCTTTTTCTGTTCAATACAATTATCAACAGAAGAAGAGAGCTTCCATGGAGAAGGGAGATATTCCCGAGGATGCCAACGAGCGTATGTATAAATATTTTGCTCTTTTTTTTTTTTGGAATTTTGTTTTGCTTCTATATATGCCTATGAATATGATTCTTGTGTTTTTTTATTGTGGCATGTACAGATTGCCCAGGTCCTCAATCAGAATCCGCAGGAAAATCTGATGCATGCGAGGGATGCCCAAATCAGCAAATTTGTGCTACCGCTCCCAAAGGACCTGACCCAGGTACTCTCTCTCTTTCTCTCATCTCCGCCTTTATCACTTTCATTATCTTATGCTTTTATGCTTCTTTTCAATAACAATAAAATCAAATTCCTCAAAATTTTCTATGACATGATTTATATAAGCTTGTTCAAGCACCATAACTAATGACCCTGGAATTTGGGACTATTTCTCAGTATGTGTTGTGAACCAAAGTCTTTGTGCTCAATTAGTAGAGTACTAGTAGTATCATTTTTCCCTAGGCTTATTGTTGTCACTGCTTATCTGGGTTGACTAGCAGGGAATTCCATTGCATATATAGGGAGCGGACTGAATCATCTCCTTCATACTTCATACCCTTGTCATATGTTGGATTTTGGGATGTCATCTCAGGAAATTTAAAGCATTTGCTGTAATATTGTTTTACCTGTTCATTTATTGTGTGGTCAAGTTGGGGTTAGTAGTTGGATGTTCCATGGTAGGGATTGGCTTTCTGAAGGGTTTGTTATGTGATTTCAAATCACATAACAATCCCACTGATTTCTGAATACAGTTTTGGGTAATTGAATAAAGTTTAGCTTTGAATT
The DNA here is from genome assembly GCA_029884595.1 of Ormosia semicastrata. Classification (NCBI taxonomy): domain Eukaryota; kingdom Viridiplantae; phylum Streptophyta; class Magnoliopsida; order Fabales; family Fabaceae; genus Ormosia; species Ormosia semicastrata. The sequence goes on along the minus strand of JAQQTO010000026.1, from coordinate 3,151,222 downwards.
AAATTCTTTTCTGATTGCCCCTGTTGAACATCCTAAGTGTTGTACAAATTAATAAAGTAGCCATTCGGTAAGATAGCCTTGATCCTGATGTGTAAGGAAATTTTACAAATTTGTTTGTTGAAGTTTTTAGGTATCCTATTCTTTGTTTATCCTTGTTCGTTTTGGAACTTTTGTTAGCAACTTTTTTCAATGTGACCTACCAAGGGAAAATGCATTTTGGGCGTTAGTTTCAACCCTCCATATTCAATTTATCAGTTGTTCGATTTATTGTTCTTAGTATTGTGTATTGTAGTTGTATCGTTTTCTCAAATTTCATTTGTCGGATTGTGTCATGTGGTTTATCTTAAGATATGTTGACAAATAAAAGTTGTACAATGGAATATATGTAACCATAACATGCATTTTACACAAGAAAAGATAGCATATTACTAAGTCATCAGTTCATTTATATAATCTTCCAGAACATGTACTAAAATGAACCATATGTGTTGGTCATCATTCAAGTCTAGAAGTGAATCATCCATGATAAAGGACACTAATTGGCAAGGTAATAAGCTTCAAACTGAATTCCTCACCTACCTGATGGTTAAGTTAGAAGCGTAATATTAAATACTTTGGGGGGTGTCATTAGCATAAAGTGAAATAGTAAAAGGACAACATGCAGAAAGAGAGGAAACAGAGTGCTGCGGGTGGTAGACTTAAGCCAACAGGTCATAATAAAATACCCAAACTGTACTTAGTGTGTTGCTCATGGAGGAGGGAGGCAGATTATGGAACACCCACTACAGGCCCTTAAAACAGAGTACTTCGTTGCTTTGCGACAAGATGTTTACTACACTCTGCATCCAAGAGCATGCCGCCACAGCTCTTTAAATAATTTTCTAATTCCAATATGACTGAAACCTAGGTGTGACTGAGCATCTTCCATCAACTCACGAAGGTCTCAACGGCATGGGTTCATTCTCCACGGCACAGATCAAACAAAAGGGAGGGGCATAACAGCAAGAAATCTAATTTCTAATCAACTCTGTGAAATCAACATATTCTGTTTGGTTTCCAAGTAGAATTTTGGTCTTTGAGGCTGCATTTTTCTTAATTCAAAGTATTGATCAATACACTCATATTGTGTGATACGCCATGTGTATCATATGAAAATTATTCAAATCTGATCCGGTACAGTTAATGATCATAATAAAATCATGTTTTTAAGATACATGTCATATGATACTAATAACTATGAGTTGGATTGCATTTGCACTGTTTAGTGTGCCTCTCATGCTTTCACCGAAAGAAGGCTCGTACAATTAGCCAGCTTATGACATGATTTATATAATGTGTTCTTCTCTCCATTATTTGTTTGAAGGGTTATTAAAATAATTGATCATCATGTTAGTCCTCTGAAACTGATTATTATTATCCTGAAAATATTCTTTCTGGTTCCTCTAATTTTCCCTCTATTTGATGGTTAACTTTGATAAAACATTTTTCCTTAATGGCAAAAATATGTGCTTTCTTGCTGTTATATTTTTTTCTATAGAACTCATAGGTTTTAATTAAAAGTCATATTGATGGTGTTAGAATATATGGAAAATATCTCATAATATCTTTATTGTATCTTAGAATATTTTAGAGTATCTTAAATGATCTCTAGGAGTTATTTCCTGTTCATTATTTCATGATTTTTTTTCTTATTTAATTAAGATTAGTAATCTATTATTAGTATAAATAGGATTATTGGATTTGTCTTTTGTTGAATTATCATCACATCAAATCAATATCAATCTAATATTATTCTGAGTCTCTATTCTCTCTTTTTCTCCTTCCCTACCTAAAACCCTCCAATTCAACAGATGGAAAGTGGAAACAGATTATTGTTTCTTATGATAGATTTACTATTTGTCGCTGATATTACTAGCCTTAAGAATTTTGGTCACCTTGTCTGCTACATTTGTTTCCACAGATCTGGTTGCCATTGCGGAAAGAATGGCTACTGTGAAGCATAAGATATTGGTCTTATCAGGAAAAGGAGGAGTTGGCAAGAGCACATTTTCTGCCCAGCTGGCATTTGCTTTAGCAGCAATGGATTTTCAAGTGGGTCTTCTAGACATTGACATTTGTGGTCCAAGCATCCCAAAGATGCTTGGCCTAGAAGGTCAAGAGATACACCAGAGCAACCTTGGGTGGTCCCCTGTCTATGTGGAGTCCAACCTTGGGGTCATGTCGATTGGGTTCATGCTTCCTCATCCTGATGAAGCTGTTATATGGAGGGGTCCACGTAAAAATGGGCTTATCAAGCAGTTTCTAAAAGATGTCTACTGGGGTGAGCTTGATTTTCTAGTCGTTGATGCTCCACCTGGAACATCAGATGAACACATTTCAATTGTTCAATGCCTTGATGCAACTGGAGTAGATGGTGCAGTCATAGTTACCACTCCTCAACAAGTGTCTCTTATTGATGTGAGAAAAGAGGTGAGTTTTTGCAAGAAAGTTGGAGTGAAAGTTCTTGGGGTTGTAGAGAATATGAGTGGCCTGTGCCAGCCCATCACAGATTTTAAGTTTATGAAGTTGACAGATAATGGTGAGCAGAAAGATGTCACAGAGTGGGTTTGGGAATACATGAGAGAAAAAGCACCGGAAATGCTGAATTTGATTGCTTGCAGTGAAGTATTTGATAGTAGTGGTGGTGGAGCAGTGAAGATGTGCAACGAAATGGGGGTACCCTTTCTTGGTAAGGTTCCATTAGATCCACTGCTTTGTAAGGCAGCTGAAGAAGGTAGATCCTGCTTTGCTAATAAAGATTGTGTTTCGAGTGCTCCTGCATTAAAGAAGATTGTAGAGAAGTTGATGGAAACTAATGGGTTATCAATGTTAGTTAGTAATGGAGTGTAGGAGATTTGCTTTATGGGTGATCTTTGTAAATCAAAATCTAATTTTGTCTGTGTACCTCTCTGCACAGAAAATTTGTTTAATGCTTTGTTTAAGGCATGTAAAAGCTAATATGATATTGGGTTGAGACATTTTGGGATTTTAAGTATTTTTTTCTGGGTCACTATGCTATACGTACTTTACAATGTTAGTTATGGACAAATTTACAGTAAAATAAGTTTCCCATTTTGTGTTTGACTTTGTAAGTTCTATTCTATCTGAAATGTTTATTTCGACCCTAGATATTGTGATTATATTTTCTAAAATGCATTGAAGTTGCTAGACATATGAACAACTGCCGTACTTTGAGTTACATTTGAATTCTGCTTTAAATTTTATGACTCCGTCAAATGACACTGGTTCTCTAAAATCCTTTGGTTGGTACTCCTTTGGTTGGTACACTAAGCAGGACAATGCCTTGCGCCAGATACTTGGTTATTGATGCTCCATCTCTATCACCTGTGCAATTACTGTCATTTTTCCTTTAACCGTTCAGTAACCTGGCTATGTTTGTATATTATAATACGTGTACCATAATTTCATCTTTTGATGTGCCCCTTCCCAAAATGTGCAACTGCTAACAATTTATACTATTCTTGTAGAATTGGTACACGAAATCTCGTTTGTAGTTAAGATTGCCTGAAAGAGTTGTGTTTTAAAGCTATAATATTGAGAAGTCATATATATAGTACTGGTACATTTTTGGTTTCCCGCTGATCATATTTTGTGGTTAACTGTCCTAATGATACTGATCTGCAATATTAAATGCCAAGAAGCCAATCCGAATATCAACTGTGACCACACTTACTTCAGGTTGATCCAAGAAGCACACTTGGACAGCTTACGGAACATCAACTTGATCCGGGTTTCCATGTTCCAGTGCCCCATTATCTTTTCTTTTATGTAGTTGGCAAGATTGCTTAAGTTCTGACTTCTGACATCCATTTTAATCGGTGAGTTTGTAAGGAATGTTCCTGGTAGAACGAATACAAGCTTGCTGCTTACACTACACTACACAGAGAGGTACTTATCTCATTCTGGAAATGGGAATATTAAGTCTATTATGTTTTTTATTTGTTTTTATCTGTTCATTTATTTTTATTTTTTTTAACAATTTTTTCTCTTTTTTGATGTCCTTCCACGGGATTAATTTTGAATTAATTACACGTTAGCTTTGTTGACAACTTCAATGATAATGAGAAACTGTGTTAACTCGAAAAGTCTAACATGGATCACTTAAAAAGTGTTCCATGGATGGACCACTTAAAAAGTGATCAATGGATCAGACCAAAAAAGTAGCCCATGGATAGATTATAATTTTTTTTATTGATTTATTATTAAAATAAATTAACGATTAAGATTAAAAGATTAAATTTTTATAAATTTTAATTAATAATATTTTAATTTACACAAAAATTTAATTAAATTATTTTTTTATTAATAATTGTATATATAAAAAATTATAAATTTTAATTAATAATTTTTTTATACATTTAAATCTGTATATAAATAAATACTATCAAATTAAAAAAAAATAATTCATCTATGAACTCAAACGTTTTAAGTACATGATAAAAGCCCCCAACGCATATAAAACGTTGAGAGTTGGAACTTGAGCACACAGGAAAGACCAAGTATTAGATGGACCTGTCGACTTTGGGTCCATCGATGGACCCCTTAGTCATAGTCGTTGGATCAATTAGTAAAAATATAATGGTTGTGATGATTTCCCTGTCACCTGACTACTAGTAGGTCAGCAGCATACACTTAATATTTGGATCCATGGATGGATCATATCATTTTTTTAATTTAATAGTATTTATATGTATATTTGAATGTATAAAAAAATAAACAGTTAAAATTTGTAAATTTTTTATGTGTATAATTATTTATAAAAAAAAATAATTTGATTAAATTTTTGTTTAAATATGAGTATTATTAATTAAATCTAACATTTTAACCTTTTTAATCTCAACTATTGATATATTAACGATAAATCAATGGTTAAAAACCCATTAATCCATTCATGGACTACTTGTAAAGTGCTCCATATTAGACATCTTCAATCCATTTTAAACTATTTTTAGCCTTTAACCTTCTACCATGAGTGGAGTTCACTGGTGGCGAATATTTGTTTTGCCTGAAGGGATGACTAGAATGCAGCACTTGCAATCATAGATGGGCACGATGTGGAGTTACAAAGTGAGGAGTGGATCCCCAATATCTGTACACCACATGGCCGAAGCGGCAACCTGATGCCCTGAAAAGTAAAATTTGTAAGATTGGACATCTTCAGGTGGCTTAATATCAAAATTGAGATATGTTCGGATATAAGAAATACGAAATACTGACATGAGACATGAATACGACATAATATTAATACGTGAATACGATAAATTTTAAAAATTATAAAACATGATATGATTAAGATATAATATATAAAATTCATATAATACTAACATAAAAACATAAATCTTATAATAGAATAAAAATATTAATATTTCATAAATCAACTTTAATCATTGTAACACAATAAACTATTATAATTTATTTTATCATTGTAATATTCTACTTATATTGATACAAAATTTCAAAAATAATTAAAAAATATAAATTAAAAATATCTAAAAATACCTTTAAAATATCATATATGACACTTATTGAAAACTAGTATCATAAATATTTTGAAATATCGGCGTTTTATAAGTTCCGATATCATTGGAGAAAAGTAAACACAATTTATGGTGTAATCATAATGAATTATAAAGTCTAATAATTATATTTAAATTTTTTTATGAATATATCTATTTAAATTTATTTGTACCTTTATTTACATTTACATAACATTCTCCTGTTATTATTTAACAGTATGAGAAAATCTAAATTCCAATAAGTGTATGCAAGATAAGTTTTTTTTTTTTTGACTGGTGTATGCAAGATAAGTTAAAATAATTTTAAGATATAAAATTTCAGATAAAAAATTAAGATATAAAATTAATATTGTTATTGTGAAAAATAAAAACATTAAACTAAATATTTATAAACAAAAATCATGATGAACGCGTCTATGCTAATCTGTTCAAGTGTCATCATCGCCAAGTTTTTGTTCGGTCTGTAAAACTCCCTGCGATCAAACCCTAACCCTAACTCACCACTCCTTTTATCAATTCAATTTTCAATCGTTCATTTGTTCCTTCTTATCTTTCAAATTTCATACTAATTTTCAATAAGGAAAGATGCTTCAATCTCCAGGCCACTCTCCGCTCCATCTCTCTTCGCCCTTTCCTTCTCCCTCCCAACATTCTCTGCAAAACCCTAATGATCCATCCTCTGCAATCGTCCCCAGGGTACCTCCGAAGCACCCCACGGTCCTGGACGAAGACACGTACGTTGAAGCCTTGGAGAAGATCATCGAGCGCGACTACTTCCCCGACATCTCCAAGCTCCGCGATCGCCTCGACTGGCTCGAAGCCATCAAAACCGGCGATCCCGTTCTAATCCGCGACGCCCAATTGAAGATCATCGAGCGCCGCCGCGGCACAAAGGTAAGCAATTCCAACACCGTTGACGGTAGAACCACGCACACACCCGGTTCCACTTTCATGAGAAATTTCACTCCTTTTGACGAATTCGATGCAAAAACCCCAAAAACCCCCGGTTTATCGGTTGCCGAGGGAGAAACTAGCGAGGGAGGTGGTGTGCTAGATACTTCACTTGGCCTTGATCAATTTTTGAGGAGGTATACTAGTGAGGATAATCATAGTTTTTCAAAGATTTTGGAGAAAGTGAATAGGAAGAGGAAGGAGAGGTTTGGGTATTTGAATGAAGAAGGTGAGAAAGAAGATGTGAAGGCTATTGAGGATGTTAAGAGGGAGAGGATAACAGATGGGTATGGAACCTCTTATCAGCCACCGAGTACATTGGAAGGATGGAATTATACGGTGAAGAATTTGTTGATGTATCATCCTGCTGATCGGGGTGAGGTCCCGTTAACTGAAGAGGAAAGGGCAGTTAGGATAAAAGGCTTGACAAAGGAGATCAATCGCGCGAATACGAGGTTTCATGGTAAAATGATGGATTCTAGGCCGAAAGATGATGGGACTGTTGAGGTGCTTTATACACCTGTTGCTGGTGCAACTCCGGCTCCTGTGTCTCTTAGAGAAGGGGAGAAATTGAAGAAGTATGATCTGGAGGATTTGAGGAAGACTCCGAATCCGTTTTACTTGGAATCTGGGAAGAAAGCTGAGAATGGTTATAGCTTTGTTAAGACACCGTCTCCTGCACCAGGAGTTGATGAATCCCCGTTTATTACTTGGGGAGAAATAGAAGGGACACCATTGAGGTTGGACCAAGAGGATACACCAATTGATATTGGTGGTAGTGCTGATGGACCTCATTATAAGATTCCTTCTGCACCTGCAAGAGATGCAAAAGCACACTCGCTTTCTAGGGAGGCTGCACGGAAGCTGAGGGAGAGGTCAAAGATGTTTCATAAGCCCCCCTTGGCATCGCCAGTTAGAGGTGGAAGTGCTAGTCCAAGTATGCGGACGCTTTCTCCTGCTGCTCAGAAGTTTGTAAGGAATGCAATTGCCAAGTCCTCGTCTTCTGTTGATGAAACACTTCGTGCAAGTTACCGTGGTTCTAGTCCTGCTTTGGCTACTCCTAGAGGTGGTAGAAGTGTATCAAGGTTTGCTAGAGATGGGAGCATGGTTTCCAGGTCTCCATCTGTTAGAGAGGGTTCCAATCCTCCCTGGTGATATGTTGTAACATTTTGAAACCATGATAAAGTGACCATATTGTAAGTTTTATATTCTCTGGATAATGTGTTAAAATCTCATCAACCATAAGAGAAAGAGCAATATGAGAATAATAAAGTTTGCATTCTGATTTTTGTAACCTCAGTTTAGAATGTTAATCTTTTTTTTTTTGGTTGGTGTCTTACTCATTGATTACTGGTTGCTTATATGTAAAATTTTGTTGATAAAAGTTTAGTCAATCCTTCTATACTGAAGGCATTGTATATTGGATTAACTATGAAACTACTATCACTGGCCTTTTGCCTGTTACTTGGGTTTTGTTCTTATTGCAAGTTTCTTCATGTTTCTTTGTGCTTAAATAAGTAGGTCCTTTCTGCCTTCATATACATGTGTAAAGTCATGTGGCCAAATCCCATATGAAAACAATGAATGGGTGTACATGGCAGTTCGATGCTTATAGCATGGTATGGGCTTTTAGAGTAGTTATCAGATAAAGGCAGGATACAAGATTCGGGGTTCTTGCGCATGCATGCGATCTACAAGTATGGCAATACCTTTTACAGCTCTTCAAGTGGATCTGCTCGGTTATTTGTTCATGGCAAGTTTTGCTGTTGTTTCCGGGTGCGTTGTCTTTGAAAAGCTTAAACAACCCTGACAGCCTCCCAAGACTTTCACTGAGAACTGACTGGGATAACAATGTTGTTCTCTAAGAACATGTTTGGATGAAGGATTTTGGAGAAAAAGAAAAATGAATGTTTATTTTTTTTTTAAATTAAGAAAATTATAAAATATTTATAAAAATGAATAACGGATGATAGAAAGGTTATATAGTTATTTTTTATTTTATTCTTTCATTTTAAAAAAGTCTAAAATAGAATTAAAATAAAGAATAAGTCATATATTTCTTTTTTTCCCCTATACTTCAACTCTCAGACACACCTAAAAAGAACCAGAGTTCCAATGGATGTAATTATATAGCTGTTAAATATATTGATACAAATTACAATTTTTTCAAAAAAAATAAAAATGGGGCAAAAAGCCCAAAGAACACAATTAAAGCAAACATGACCACTTATGTGAATTAAAAGTTACAAATTCAAGTACAGGTTGTTTCAAGTAATAAATTCTTGAAAGTCTGAGGTTGATCCACAGAAAATTGATGAAGAAAAAATTTATTGACGTATGAAAAATAATTTGTAACAATAATAAATGTGATAAAATTTGGTCACAAATAAAAAAAAAATTTACTTCGCTTAAGAGATCCACTTTTCATAAGTAAATTAATGATAAAATTAATTTTTTTTATAACTCAATTAGAATCCACGCATAATAGAGGTTCCAATCGAAAAATACAACATTCAAAGTTTATTTAAAATTATATACGTAATTATATTATAGTTTCTTTAATTATTTATTAACACCACCACTTATAAATGGACTCAAACATTCATTGTGTCAACTTTTTGTCTACAATAAATTAAGATCTCCACTTTATAAGGAAGGTTTCTAAATTGATTGAAAACAAAATGTAACACATATAATGACCACTAGATAATATATCATTGAAGCATAAGAAAGAAATTAATCTAACCTTAATTTATTACTAAAAACTTCATTCTTTCACTCAAGTAAAATGAAAATTAATTACTCATAGACAAGAAGAAAGAAAGAGAGAAGAAGAAAGAAAGAGAGAAGAAGAACATAACTTCAATTTAGAACACAAGAAAATTACAACAAAAGAAACAAATAATACAATAGCATGATCTTGATCTCTAAATCAAGATTCTCCAAATGATCAACCAAGGCTCCCATTTATAAAGGATAAGGGATACAAAATGACAAGGGTTTGATTAATGAGTGAAAAATACCAAATAGTAGTTTGATGAGCGAAAAATTATAGAGATTCTTATTTCTGAAATCATTCAATGCTGAACTTATGACATGCATTAGATTCTGGAAAAGTGGTTTTCATGAAAATTGTAGATATAGATCTTAACTTTCAGATGCCAAAATTTCAGCCCATTTCAGTTCCTACAGCCCGAGATATGCCCTAATTACTGCAAATTATTCAGGCTCAACTACAACTCCTCTATTCTGACTTGCAAGCCTAATATGACCTCCAAGCCATCCGAATTTCTTCTTGTGTTCTTCATGAAAGTTGTAGATTTAGGTCTTAACTTTCAAATGTCAAAGTTTCAGGCCAATGCAGTTCCTACAACTTGAGTTATGGCTTGATTACTGCACACTGTTTAGGTTCTAATCACAAAACTCGTGTTCTAATTTCCAAGTTCAATTAACTCCACTAGATGTTTGATTTTTCCTGAAACTCTTCATGAAAGTTGTAGAGCTCTCTCTTTTATTTCCTACAAGGTAAGATACATAATTTTTAAACATATAGAACTCAAGATATGGATGAAATACAAAAATAGTGTAAGATATCAATAATGTTAAAAAAAATCAATTAAGCTCAATTTGAATCCAAACTTATAAAACATAATCAAGTTTAATCAATTAAGTACATAAAGAATATAATAACTAAAAATAAAAAATTATTAATGTATAAAATATGTGATTATCAATCACTATCAACCAAAATAGCTAAAGATAAATAAAAAGGAAAGAGCATGCAAAAATTGAAAACCATGGAAAAGAGTATGACCCTGCTTTGCCAAGAGTCAGCACAATCCCTAATCAAGGCTTCTTAGAGCCATATCATGCTGTGGATCATGAAGAATATGTGAGAACCAACAATGAATATAACGTAACGTAGTTGTTTTTAAATATATGTTTTTTTAATTTTTGTACTAAACAATTATATCCATAGTTATTGTAGACATAGGACGAATTAATGTTCAAAAAATTACACCGAATTAATTGGTTGAATTAGTTAGATAATAAATTAATCATGTCTTTAGTTTAAGCATTTTTCAATTAAATTACGATTCACTTACAATTTAATTATATATTTAATTAGTTAAACTAATTGAATCATAACTTGAAATTCTTGCTAGTTTAATCACTGATTTAATTTTTAAAACATTAGACGAATGCTATTTGTGTCCTGGTCATTTGGATGCTTCACGAATAAGAAGTTGTTAAAGGTAATGTTGGAAGATTCAGACTTTGTGTTGGTACTTGAGCACGGATGTCGCATGAAACTTTTGTTTGGGGTGTAATGTTTCCCCATTCTTCTCGTGAATAAAACAACTTCAAATCAGATTCATCCATTACATAAGGATCATACATTATGATTCTGCTTCATGGGAACGATACGAAAAGAGGAAAAATAAAAATAAAAATTGGCCAAGTAGAGAAAAGTAAATGAAAAGGGGTTGTGTACATGAAATTTTGCCACCTCATCCATCTCTACTCTTTTCTCTCTACTTCTCGAGCAAGTAGTAACAAACTTGTGTTACAGAAACGACGTCGAAGAATGAGGGGGCACTATTAAAGGCGCCGTCTGTTTTCGTTAATTCCACGCTTGCTTTCTGTTTCGCTTCTCTCTACACTTTGTTTGGAGGGTTTCAATTTGAAGTTGCAGAATCCCAATTTTCCACCATTCTTCGTGTGCTAGCTGGTAACCTCTTTTGCACCGTCATTCAAATGCAAATGCTTCTCATTCATTATAGTTGTTCTTTAATTCCACCACCACTCATTATACTTTCTCCATTTTATGCATAATAATTCACTTTGATTTACATTCAAAATTCATCATCAATTTGCTTACTTCATTCATTATTATCCTTAAACCACAAGTTAAAAATGTAACATTTCTGATATCATGGTTGCATATTATGGCCCAAGTATATTGCGTCAATGTTAACAAATAACAATTAATATTCTCCTTTCTTCATATCAAGATTTTCATTGAAAGGATATCATAAAGCTTCTTACTTTATGAACAATTGTTGTGTTGTGTTCTGTACCAGAGGTTTGGCTGTTGAAGATGCCTGCTGAGAACTCAAACACTAGTGATAGAGAAGTGGAACCATTTGTTGAAGTTGATCCAACTGGCAGGTTTGGTCGTTACAATGATCTGCTTGGGAGTGGTGCTGTGAAAAAGGTTTACAGGGCCTTTGATCAAGAGGAAGGCATTGAGGTTGCTTGGAATCAGGTTCGGCTCAGGAATTTCAGTGAAGATCCTGTGCTGATAAATCGGCTTCATTCTGAGGTTGAGTTACTCAGTACACTGAACAATAAATATATCATTGTTTGTTATAGTGTCTGGAAAGATAATGGGCGCCACACTATCAATTTTATCACTGAGGTGTGCACTTCTGGGAATCTGAGGGATTACAGGAAGAAGCATCGTCATGTGTCCATTAAGGCATTGAAGAAGTGGTCCAAACAAGTCCTTGAGGGATTGGAGTATCTTCATACACATGACCCCTGCATTATTCACAGAGATCTCAATTGCAGTAACATCTTTGTTAATGGGAACATAGGCCAGGTAAGTACAACACTTTGAATTATGTTAAACTCCCCCACTTAATCCGATCTATATTTTTTTTCATGATATTAAGAGAAGAAAAAGTACTATGGTTAAATTAAATCATCTTTTTTTTTTCTAGTTAAAAAATATTTAATGACTGAGTTTTGAAACCTGCGGCTGTGACCCCTTGTTGTTGGCCATTATGATTAAATTATCAAATAGCAAAGCAGAAAAACCAAACAATTTAATGCTAGAAAGCTACCAAAATGATCCTCAGAATGAATAAATATTGAAACTAACCATGGCCTGGATCACTTAAGGATGGCTGCGTTTAAGGGATTTTTGCTCCCAGTGAATTGACTTTGGATAGCTACTACTGTAATGCAGTTTTTTTTTTTCCCCTAAAATCAATTGATGGTTTGATTTGTGAGCATAGGTTGAAAAATAATATAAAAGCCAGCATCAATTCCCCTTTTAAACCATAATAATGTTTTCTGATTTAATAGGTTTTGTGTGCTTATTTACCTTGCCAGTTTAAAATTTGAAAAATGAGTTTTGTGATTTGGCTTTTTGTAGGTGAAAATTGGTGATCTCGGATTGGCTGCAATAGTGGGACGGAGCCATGCAGCACATTCAATTTTAGGGACACCAGAGTATATGGCACCCGAGCTGTATGAGGAAGATTACACTGAGATGGTGGACATATACTCTTTTGGAATGTGTTTGCTTGAAATGGTTACAATGGAGATACCCTACTGTGAATGTGATAGTGTTGCCAAGATATACAAAAAGGTCACAATGGGAATTAAGCCTCAGTCCTTGAACAAGGTTACAGATCCAGAGGTGAAGGCATTCATTGAGAAGTGCATAGCACAGCCAAGGGCAAGACCTTCAGCCACGGATCTCCTTAAGGATCCTTTCTTTTTTGAACTCAACAATGATGAAGAATCAACTCCGATCAATTGATTACCTTCATTCAGATGTATTCACGGTGTTCATCGTTTGCCTCTTTTTGTCCAACTACTTTTTACTCCCAAGCATATTTGTATCACAACTGATTGTCAGTACATGCTTTTCTACTCCAATTTCACTATGTCAGTGATGTACATAACTTCGTCAGTAGACTGAACTATAGATGATATGTTTCCTTTGGTGAAAATGCTAATCCACTTGTAGATTTTCCAACTGGTTCCATCATTTATTTCCGGCATATTCTGTTTTACTTGCTTCATCAGAGAAACCATTAAATCATTTGCAGCTTGCTAATCTTAAGATGTACGCCATAAGCTTGAATCATAAACAAACAACTATCTATTTGAAGGAGATGTTTAAAATACTCCTAAAATAGTTTGGAGCATGGATGCTCCATGTTTCTTTCTCATTTATTTGCAAGAATTTTACATCTATGATTGAGAATTATTACCTGCAAATTTGCACAACAAGTTACTATCTTTATCATATATTATTTTCTTTTCATCCTCTTCTTTTTTTCTTTCTTTCTTATCCTTCTCCTTTCTTTAACCGAACTCACCTAGTGAGAAAATGTGTAGTTGTTGTTGTTGTTGTAACTTGTATCTTTCTCCTTCTCCTTCTCCTTCTCTGTCTTCGTCTTCTTCTCCTTCTCTCTCAATCTCATCTCCTAGAGATTCGAGGCAGAGCAGTAGATCTACTCCTCCAAGCTCGTCGAAGCTCTTCCCAGGAGTCCTCCTTCCCCGGTGGCAGCTAAGCCCAGCACCGCTCGTCAAGTTCACGACATCGTCAATCGAGTACTTGTCGCTACGACAAAGGGTAGAACACAGTGGAGCCAGGCGATTCTAGCAATGTCGCTTCGACAATTCTGCCGTAGAGGTTCTTGTCTCCTGTGATGGTGAAGAGGTAACAGTTGGCAAGGAGGAAGAACGTGACTGCGGTGGTCGAGAAAGATCCTTCGTCGGTGGCCAGAAAAGGGAAGAGATCAGCGTCTCCAGTGCCCTCCAAGTGCGTGGTTTCGAGCTTGGTTTTGACTAACAATACGGTGACAGAGATCTGAGTCACCCGAAACCACCATCTAAGCCACCCCAAATCCACTAGATCTGAGTATCATTCAAAGTTTTCAACTTTTTGATCAAGATCTCTAACATATAGATTTGAAATTTAAACAAAAAAATAAAGAAAATTTAAAATATGAAAAAATAAAAAATAGAAAAAGAAATGCTGAAATTTTCCAATGAAGGAAGAGAAAGAAAGAATCAAATAGAAATAATAATAAATTTAAGGTCAAATTTATATTTATACAAAACTTATACTTAAAAAAAACATATATTGAGTCAAAAAAATCTATCTATTAGAAATTTAGAATAGATAAATTCAATAAAGCATAATGTTAAAAAAATTTAAGATCTATCGTAAAAGTCTTCCTATTTAAATGGCAAGGATATACACCGAGGTAGGACGTTGCACATGTGGACATGCAATATATATATAAATCGTCCCTTTGCATATCCTGGTAGCTTAAAAACCTACTTAATTAAACAGTGTCAGAGTTTTAACCGAGTTAAGCGTGACCTATTTATGGTAGGTGACTGACACAACTGTTTTGGCCAGTATGTGCTGGAAAGCACGAAGTGCACAGTCTATTTGTTGTCTTCATGGCTATACTTTCTTCTTTTTAATTAGTGGATGAAATGGAAGTTGATATGAAAACAATGAAAAACCGAAAAGTCATGTTACCTAATTCATCACATTATAGAACACGAGACTATTTTTATATTGGGTCCTAAAGAAACTCAATTTGTTACATATTTGATCCGAATGAGTAATAATAATTGGAAAATTTTGAGAAGGGACATATATTTACAATGAAAAGCTGATTTTAGTTCTTTTCCACAATCGTTTTGTTTCAAAGCTAACTTCATCTGGGCATCAAAAGTTCCAACACCAGATAAGGTAAAGAAGTAAATGTAAGCGTCTCCATTGGTTTGGGTCAGCAGGCGCTTCATTTGTGGCATCAGCCTGAATCTCAACAGGCATCTATCAAGTACCTAAGATCCACTTATTTTAACTTGCGTGTATAATTAGGAATCAAATCTTTGCTTAGACGATGCACAAGCATTTTTTCAAACATTTGTCAAAACTTTGCTAGTTTTCTGGAAAATTAATGAAAGGAATCATTTTTAAGTTATGCGACTTCAATATGACTTTTTTTTTAACGTAAGAAAAGAAAAAGGATGAAACTATAAACAAAATAAAAAAATTGAGCTCCGATATTAATTTTGGCTTTATATTATTTAAACGGATTAACAAAAGAGAAAGAGATTTTGTCATAAATCTTTACTTAAAATGTCATCAAAATTATATGGTTATTTCTTGAATAGAGACATTAAGCTAATTACTCGTTTTTAAAGGTATAATCAATTTATTTCCAGTATGATTGGGAAAGATTCAATTTTTCCCAAAACAATTTTTTTCCATAAAAGCTATTTTCAACATATCATGAGTTGTTTGGGAAAAATCAATAAAATTGATTATAATTTATAGCTTATTTTGTTTACACTATAAAAAAAAGCTTTTTAAAAAAAAACATATCTTTTGAGGATTTTGATTATAATCAGAATTTGAAATTTTTATCAATATTTTACTTTATAAAAATAATTTTTTTATAACATCCAAATAAAATATATTTTATCTTAAAATTACTTTTTAAAACACAAAATTGATTATAACATAATCAATTATTGAAATAATATTTTTTTACAATTAATCCAATCGCACATCGCCATTTGGATAGAAATATTTGTTACGTATAGCGGTTTTTAATAAAAATATCTTTCTACGACCATAGTAAACTTAAAAAATAGGACGAGGGTGAATAAATTTTATTCGTTTTCTCTCATCTTGGTCCTTATTTCTCATGTCCTAAAATGAACAACTATTGCTTATCAAATATATCATGACATTGTTTCCTTCGAACTAAGCAACTATATAGAAAATAGGTTTCTCCAGATTTCAGTTACCATTGATCAATCGAATGATAAATGAAAATAGAAAGAAAAATAGAAGTCTACTAAAATGTAAACGGAACACAAGTTTGCATTAGATTAATTTTTCTCTTTTTTTAAAATAATTTTAGTTGCACAAAATGTGAAGCTCATATAACTCATATAGGAATTGTGCATAATTAATATTGGTGAATAAAAGAGAAAAATGAATGCAAGTCGGTGATGAGAATTACGTAAGAAACTTTTTATTTGTTAGTAACATTATTATTCATTTTTATATATTAGGAGTGTATTGTAGTGAACTAAAAAAAATAAGAGCACTTGTTGAGGATTTTAAAATAGAAAGGTTTAAATGAAAAAGTAATTTTTTTTAAAATTTTTAATATATTAAATGTCTTTTTTATTATTTAAAACTTCTTATTTTAACTTTTTTTAATAAGTGTTTTAACCAAAATCCCAAAAATAATAATGTTTGGTGCACATAAACTTTGATTCACATGACTCACGTAAGTAAGGTGGGTCATTGATGATGTGAAAAATAATAGAGAGAGAGAGGGAAAAAAAAAATAAAGGGGTGATGATGAGAATTATGTAAAGAATTTTGCTAAAAACTGTTACAAGCGCATTTGTTAAAAATTCAAAAAAGGAAATTTTTTATAAAAATTTAAATATTCAATATATTAAGAATTGAAAAAAAAATTATTTTTCATACAAAACTTCTTATTTTAAATTTTTAATAAGTATTTTAAGGGCCTTTGTTAAAAAAATTCTTATGTAAGTTATATTTAAAAAAAATATACAAGTAACATTACTTCTAAAAAACATATGAACGCTTTATAAACCTCTCTTTTTTGTGTAGTCAGGAACTAACAAAAATACAAAATGATCTTTCAAACAATTTCATTTTGGTACAATAATTAAAGGGATTGTTTTCAATTTGGTTCGTGGAGTTTTCATTTTCCAATGGAATAAGTGAACTTTATAAGAAAAACCCCCCGAAGAATACAAGAATATTATATATATTTATTAATTCTCACAGAATCCAAAGCAGGTCTTATGTTTTTTTATTCTGAGTTTATAAATCCCTGCATAAAAAGAATAATTATTTCATGTATAATAAAGAAATTTAAGTACTTTTTCCTTTTTTTTTTTTTAAAGTAAAACTTACTTGATTTAAAGAAAAACAGAGAAACAAAATCCGCTGTTTTGACATTAGGAAGTGCAAATCTGCTAGAAAGATTTGACACGCATCATATTCCTATTCCTTGGTAGATTGCTAGCTGCTAAATGGTAATGCTTCCCTTACGCCAAGAGTCAATGGGCGCCCAACTTATTGTCTAATATATATATGGTATTAGATATTCCACATGTGCTGATGTGCATATGTTTGTTCAGCTTTATGAATGATTGCTTGATTTCTAAGAATAGAAAACTATAATATAGCATCAAGTTCCTGAGAGATTAGCTAGCCAACCTTTTGATGTAAGACTTAATTAATAAAAAATGAGACATTATGGTATTAAAAAAAAACCATGAGAATTGTTCATGCAGATATGAATTTTGCAATGGAGGGTTCTTTTCAAAATGTGGGGAAAAGTAAATATTGGGATTGAGATTTGCTAGGTGAAAGCAAGAAAACCCATTAACCAAAGCACCCCAATATTGAGTAGCCGTGCCGTCTTGGGCGTTAGCATATGCCACAAAAAAGCGCCACAAAGCTTCACATGCACTTCATCTTCACCCCTTTACCTTAATTTTTAATCCTACAATTTCCTTGGTTATATATTTCTTACCATCCATTTCCTATTTCCCAATACACCCATTTCTTCTTTATGAAAATCAAAACCAAATCCAGTGTAACTTGTTGTGTAAACTGTTTGTTTGGTCCCATCAGTTCCCCAAATGCCTCATCAACCATCAATTAAGGCCTCAACGTTGACAAAGACAATCAAGCTTGAAGATTCTAGCCGTTGGATAAGTTGAATATGCTATTACAAGTTAGAAAGTCTACAATAAGTACTAAATTTTAGGAGTAGGATTTTAAGGGTCTGCTTGTATACACAAACTTGAAGTGCAAGATTGATACTATGTTAGGATGCATGAAAAGGCACCATACTCTATTGGCCGAGGCTGCCAAGTTGTAGCACAAGAATTCAACTTCCCAACATTCGAGACCGTCTTTGAAGCCTTAAAATTTGGACTTCGAGTTTCACTCGTGTGCATGTTGACTTTGACTATGCCAAGATGAATAATAGAATGTGTTGGGACAAACTCATCAAATTCCACCTCGTTTCTCACTTCCACTCCTTCATCATAATATTAGAACCCTGCTGCAGTTCTGCTACTCTGTGCTCTAGTTCCTTGTGAGAGAAGGATTCGGATGCACACGTTGGGGGCCTGCAGTACTATCAGCTTCCATTGGTTTGTAAAGTCACACTCACAGTTAGAATAAGTAGTAGTGTAGTAGCCTTTGTCAGCACTTACAAGTTCTGCTCATGGAGGCTGTGAGCCCAAAAGATTACTCTATCGCTTCAAGTCCTTTCTCTTCACCTAACATTGGGGCCTTGCTCAAGATTAAGGTCATTACATGGTAAGATTATGGATCGTCCATGTTTTCTTAGATGTCTCCATTTTGTCTTTCAATTCTCATGAATTTTGAACTTTTGTCTCAGGAGCCAAGAGACTGGTTTACCTGTTTCTGTTCGTGTTCGAGTTAAAGATAAGATGTTTAACCTGCACAAAGTAAGTTGGATACAAATTAAATCAAAGAATGTTTCACAAAGCTAATTCCCTTAAAAGGTAACTTATTTATTTACATGTTATGTTGATTGCAGTTTCCTCTGACTTCAAAGAGTGGATACTTCAAGAAAAGGTTAAACGATACATATGAGGTTGAGCTGCCAGAAACTTTCCCTGGAGGACCAGAAACCTTTGAGATGATTGCCTTGTTCATTTATGGTTCCTCCACATTGATTGACCCTTTTAATGTAGCAGCCCTGCGGTGTGCGGCAGAATTTCTTGAGATGACTGAAGAGTACTGTTCAGGCAATCTTTGTGAACGCTTTGATCTTTATCTCAATCAAGTAGTCTTGCAAAGTTGGGATGACACCCTTATTGCACTTCAAAGGTGTAAGATGCTGCTTCCTTGGTCTGAAGATCTGCTAATAGTCAGTCGCTGCATTGAATCTCTTGCCTTCATGGCATGCATGGAGATCCTTGACCCTGAAAGAAGGAGAGACACACCAGTTGTTACATTGGAAGAATTGGCTTCCCAAGCTTGGAGCTGTGAAATAATGAAGGATATTGTGAGCCAAGACCTGTGGATGAAGGATCTGATAGCTCTACCATTTGATTTTTTCAAAAGGGTTATAGTATCTTTGAGAAGACAAGGAATGAAAGAAAAGTATGTAAGTCCAATCATTGTTTTCTATGCAAACAAATGGCTGCTCTCTAAAAAGACACGCCAATTTTGGGAGAGCTCCTGTGAGAAAACTGGGGAAGATGACATGAATAGCAGAACTTCAGTAATTCTACAAGGTATTGTTGATCTTCTTCCTATGGGTGATAAGGCTAGCAAAGTGATTCCTGTTGGGTTTTATTTTGCCTTGCTTTCAAGATCTCTTGAGTTTGGGTTGAGAACTGACAGTAAGGTAAAGTTGCAAAACCAGATTACATCACTGTTGCACTTTGCTCAAGTGGAGGATTTTCTTCTTCCTGAAAGTGGAAAAGAGTTAATGTCCTCTAGCATTGAGTTGGCAAATATGGAAAGCATAATTTCAGCATATGTAGCATCTAACTCACATATAAACCATACCCCAGAAGCTAGCAACTGCAGGGTTGCGGAATTGTGGGATGCATATCTATCCAATGTAGCCGCAGATCCAGACATGGGACCTAAGAGATTCATGGAACTCATTGAAAGGGTACCACCATCTTATAGACAGAATCATTACCAACTCTACAGAGCAATCAACAGCTTTCTCAAGGTAAGTATTCACAAGTTTCAGCATTCCTCAAAAGCAACTTAAACATGTTGGATTGATTTAACATCATTAGTTCATTACACATGCCTGTCATGCCATTGATGCCAACTATTTACTCAGGAAGAACATTCCAATTAAGTTCAAGGACTTAACCTAGTGGTCAAAGTGAAGAATTGTAAATGACTCGAAACTAGTAGACTAACTTCAATGATGTAATCATGATCCTTTAAAATAGGAGAAATAATGAGTAAATGCTAGTTGCAGGCTTGGCAAGCTTGATTGTAGCTCATTACTAACTTACATATTAAAATGCAAATGAAATCATTAACAAAGACCAACGCAGTTTCAGCCTTACTATTAGTTACATATTTTGCTTTCTTGCTGTAGACACATCCGGGTATATCCCAAGATGATAAGGGAGCAGTGTGCAAGTACCTCGACTGCCAAAGGTTATCACAAGAGGGATGCATTGAAGCTGTTCAAAATGAACTGATGCCTCTACGTCTAATTGTCCAAGCACTTTTTGTACAACAACTCAATACACACAAAGCCTTCAAAGAATGCTCAGATTCATTTAGGTATGCGCATTGTGGAGAGTTGTCAGGAAGCCTATCAAGCTCTAGATGTCCATATTCTGCAAGTCAAAATCTAGGAGAGAGCCCATACACTGATGGACCTGAGCTGGGGAGCAGGCCCTTGAGCTTCTTGCTGCAGAAAGACATTGTGATGCAGAATTTCAAGTTCTCAACGGCAGAATATGAGTCCACAAGCTTCAGAATTCAAAATCTTGAACAAGAACTCATGTCCTTGAAAAGAAGCCTTCAGTTGCAAAACATTGTAACAAAAGCAGAACCAAACTTGATCAAAACACAGAAGATGAAGCAATGTGGCTTAGAAACTAGATCACTAAGCAAAAGGAGGAACCCGATTGAACAAGCGACCAGTTGCATCAGTTCTTTAAATTTTGCTTCACAAAGAAAGTATGCCAGCCGGTTATTGAAGGTCTTTTGCCGCATTATTTTGTTTGGAAGTAGGAAACTAAAGAGAAAGCCGGGAACTCCTAGCCAATTGTCCAAGCCAATGTAGCATAAGAACTTCACTTTTAAGATGTATGAATATGGATACAAAATGAACAATGGAGACTCAATTCTCCTTTTCCTTTTTCCAAATTTCATTGAAAATAACAGGGAAAAAAGAAAAGGAACTAAACTATGAAAATACTATTAGGCATTTGATTAGGCTAATATACTTTCTTAACATTCATGACATATATGTCCATCGAAATTATGTATAGGACAGGGTTGCAGATATTGAACTTGGAAAAGTTGACAAAAAAGGTTGGAGTTCAGAGGGTTTCAGCTTGTCATAACAAGTAAAGAACACTCCTGATTTAACTCAACATAATAGTACTAATAAAAAGCACCATGAATAAACTCCGCTATTACATAAATAAGCATAAGATTGGCATAATATCTAAGCAATGTGAGATTCCAAAACACTCCTTGCAGCTTGCATGACATCTTGGCCGTTGACATGGTGATGGATGCAGACAGGCATGCAGACATTAGCCCACCAATCAGTTCAGTCTGTGTCTTTCTGTATTCCACAAAGTAAAGGGTCAGTCAACTTAGTTACAGTATCAGCAAGTGGTATTATGTGAAGCACTGAGCCAAAGCTTCTATTGAATAGTTAATCACCCACCATGAGGAAGGCATGAGCATTTAAGAAAAGCAAATTACTGAAGGTCACAGTGACTTGTCCGCATAGTTAATAAACAGTGCTAAACTGACATAGTTCAATACTTCCTTGAACAGTGTCTCAAGTGATTTACATCCAAGCCTGCAACGATGACAATGTTTTACCATCATTATCAGCATTCAGCAGCCTTAAAGCAAAAATCAAAACAGTCCTCAAAAAATTGAGCCTCATCTATACCAATCACATTCAACTACACCGCAACATAGTAGTTAGAAGAGATTGAGAAAACACTGTATGAACCAAAAATATCACTTCAATATAAAACGGTGCATTACTGCATCGCTTTATAAACCAAAAAGTTAAAATCACCAAACTTTATTATAAGTGTACCTTCAATAAGTTGAATCCTTGGCCCAACCGTTCTATTTATCCCTTTTTAAGAAAAATAAATTATAAATACTGCCCTTAAATTACACCATACCCTTAATTATAGTCAATGCTATTTCTCTCTCTTACATATCAGCAGATGCCAAGGGCAAGCATTGTTGAGCATACTACAACTTTTAAATGAATTATTCCTTTCTAATGTTCCACCTTGCAAGTCCATGATTGATCTAAAAATGTAGGCATCAGACACATAAAAGTTACATTCTATGCATCTTTTTCTTTATGCTGAATACTATTGGATTTTCTTGCTTTATATGAATCGTAAAAAAGAAAATATTAAGGTAGTAGAGTTAAAATGTAAATGTGCAGAAAATAAAGTGAGATAAATTATAATTAAATAATAAAAATTATGTAAATGTAAAATAATGACATCATATCATATGATAATCCCAATTTACGGCCAACATCAATTTAATCACTGCAACTTAGTATTATCTTTTGAATCAATAGACGAAATAAAAGTCATATCAGTTATGACATGTAATTAGTCAATATTAAATAAATATCATCTTTTTACGTTACAAATAAGTCAACGGGACAATTGTAGGGTAACATTGATATAACCTTTTTTATAAGCATCATCGCCATATTTTTCTCTAAATGACAACAGATCTGGCAATGCCCAACGAGGAAACTTAATGCATATGTTGTAACCTTGCTGGATTTTATCATCGCCATATTTCTTCACAAGCTAACAAAAAAATTAATAAAAAAAAAGGAGGAAAGTTTAACATATCATTTAAATCACATTCATTTTTTCAATCAATAGGAAAAAATAGTATTTTAATTGATCTTGTCTTGAATAAAAGGTAAATTTTATTTTTTTATTTTAAAAACTCCAATTGAAAAAAAAAAAATAGTGCGATTTTTGAAAGGAAATGAATTGGGATTTTTGAAGAAATGGGTGTAGGTGGAAGCTGGAACAGGAAAAGTTGTACGTGGAGGCAAATGGTTATGACAGAGGAAGAGTAATACCAAGGTCTTAGGGTAATCCTCTTCCTTCAACCCTGCAACACAGGATCATAGTCCTCCGACCCATTTGTTCATCAACTGTTATATTTTTACATTAAATAATATATATATATATATATTTTTATATTTTATTTAATATTAATTATTATACATATATTTTTTATTTTTTTTTTACTTAATCATATTTTTTTTAAAAAATATAAATAATATTTACATCTCTTTTTAAAAATATAAAATAATAATTTTCCTTTTTTCACTCAATAATCAAATTCACCACTGTCATATCAATAATTCAATATCTGCCTTTATTGCTGCATCTGTATCCGCCACATGTCCATCTCATCTACCTTCATTGAGTTTAAGACTTTGACACCACTAAAACATTTCACTCTTAACTCTATCATTTTACCCTATTCTCAAACTACACTTCTTTTTTTTAATTTTTTTTTTGGGGTACAGCAAACTACACTATTTATTCAATTGATCCTTCACCATATTGTCCACATATTCTCCAACATGTTGAGCTTGATGTCCATGTAACTGGTGCACACATGGAGAGCATTTCAAAGGTTGAAGATCAACCCCAATGCCAAGACATTCCATATAAACATTATTGTATTTAATGTTTATATTAGTATTTGCATATACGACCGCATGTATCTCACCACAAGTATTTTCTTTTTTATGTTATTTTTTATTAATTAAATGTTTTTTTTATAGTTGGGATAATTTTAGTGTGTATCTAGAAAATATAAATTATGTATGATTATACATTTTATTGAAGTAATTTACTTTAATTACAAAGCAAATGTATAACTTAAATTTATGAAATAATTTTGAGCAAAAAATATTATTGATTATTACCTTTTGAAAAATATGAGAAGGATGCACTACGTAATTTGACACATTTTACATAATTTGTGTCACTCGTGATAGGAAAATTCATTTTTTATTCTTATATATTATATTATAATCCGGTGATGCGGAGTGAATAATATTTTGTTTGTATTTATTTTTTTATTACTTTAATTTCTTTGCAATAAAAAATAAATAAAATCGTATAAATTAAAATTATAGATGTGAGAAGTAATAATATATTAAAATTATGTAAACAAATAATAAATGCTTAAAACATGGATGCAAGATTGAATTTTTTTTAATTATTAGCTATAATAAATTAATGCTACCCTGCTTGTCTCATTCCCGTGCTTCCTGTATGTGGCTCTTCCAGTATGCATCGTAACGATGATGAACTCATTTTTAATGAGCTAGGGGTAAATTTAAATTTTTTATCAATATCTCACGTAATTATGAAACAATGTAACAATGTCTCATATAAATGAGAAATATTGTAAAAAAATCTCATATAATTGGGAAAATAAAGAAAAAATATAATGATTTATTATATTATATTTTTTTATCAGTATTATTTTTGGGTACAAAGAGGGTTGAAGCCCAAGTAGTATCTTTTTACTTTTTATATTTATTATTCCTTTGTTTACGATATATTTATTATTCATTAATTATATTTTATTTTTTTTTTTTTATTTTTCAATAAATTTGTATTTATATTATTTTTTTGCATTTATTATTCATTAATTACATCATATTATTATGTTATATTTATTATATTTTTCTTGATTGATTTTCTAACCAAACAAAAAAATTTCTTTCATTTTTTACGTAATTTCTCGTGTTGACACAAGTCGCATTCATCATTTAGACTTTTCAATTGATTAGTATTCATCTTTACTAAGTTGATCTAATCTCAAATTAATAGAAACTTTTTGATGCTAAAATTAATGGCACTTCAATTCCAATATATCATAAATTAGTTTAATTATATATATATATATATATATATATATATATATATATATATATATATATATATATATATATATATATATATATATATATATATATACAAAGATTAGTCGAAGCCCAACTATTTTTTTACTTGATTTCTTGTGCCAATATATATGGGAAAATAATGCAACAATATAATATAAATTGATTTTAATAAATTATTATTTTTTGTGGGGTTAATTTTTCAATTATCTTTGATTCATGCAAGATCTTCTTATTTAATTTTCTTGTAAATTAAACTCTAAATTGTTTTTTAATTAATCAGGATCAATCTTCGTTAATGGGAGCATTTATTCATTAATTGTTGTATGATATTCTTTTTTATAAATTAGAGTCAATTAAATTTTAATCCATATCGAATCAATCTGTATTAATAGGAACATTTGATCTTTGTTTTTGATATATTATCTTTTTAATCAATTGAAATCAATATTC
This sequence comes from Ormosia semicastrata, assembly GCA_029884595.1. Lineage (NCBI taxonomy): Eukaryota > Viridiplantae > Streptophyta > Magnoliopsida > Fabales > Fabaceae > Ormosia > Ormosia semicastrata. The sequence goes on along the minus strand of JAQQTO010000026.1, from coordinate 3,125,727 downwards.
AGAGCATTTATTCCTTAATTTTATTATATTATTATATATTATATTATGTTATTTTCTTTATTAGTTCATCAATATCAATTTTTTCTAAATTGATTCAATCTTTATTAATAGAAGTATTAAGTCCTTAAAATATATGTTTTTATACTTAATGCTAGTTTAAGTGAAAAACAATGAAACAAAACTCATGTAATCGGAAAACAAAATATTGTTTTTATGCTTGTCCGCAAGTGCGTTGCTCCACATCTCATCTTCACTAAATGGCTTGCAATATATCAACAAAATGAAAAAGTTTCAGAATTACCTAAACCACTCGATAAAAAGTTATGAAGCACGCACACGTTAATTTTGAAGTATGTTTGAGTGTCAGACATGTATCTGTGTTATAAACATGGATACATAGGGATGTATATACGATACACGTATCTTATGTGTCTGAATATATCTGATTAAAAAAATTATTTTTTTTAATTTACACACATCTTATATACATCTTAGATACGTCTCAGAATCGCGTTTATTTGCACACGACCTATTAATATTTTTTTTTTAAAAAAAAATTAGTTTTCATAACCAACGTTCAATTAGTAAACATTAACTTACTCAAGCCCAATTATATGGCTGACATTCCAAGTATTATTTTTTCATATCTATATTTTAAGTTTTATCTTTTCACATGTTATTATTAGGTTTTTAAGTTTTATTTTTTCACATATCATTATTTTTATCTGTTCCTTCTACCTCTACACGTACCAAGTCGTCCACTTCATTGTCACCAAAGTTTGTTTCTCACCACTATTCCCTCTAATTTTTTTTTTTTTGATGTACATGTACTTGTACATAGTTAGTTCTATTAGGAAAATTAATTTAGATTTTTTTTTAAATATCAATAGAAATTATGCTCTATATTTTTTGGGAAGAACTTATTAAGTAGCAAATATTAATACATATGATATATATTAAGATATTATAAATTTTTAAACTTATAGAAATGATATTAATGAATTATGAATCTTTTTATTAAAATTTGCAACTATATATATACATAAATCAAGTTATTTGATTTACTTTATATATATATATATGTAAATGTCTCAGATCTTATAATTTTTTAAATTTAGTGTATCTTTATATCTATATCCGTGTCATATCTCATGTCCGTAACCGTGTTTGTATTTTATAAGTAAGAAGAAGTATAAAAAAGGACGACATCTTAAAAATATCAATAAAATAATAATGTTATAAGGATTTTTTTACTTTGGACACCCAAATAATTTTATAACCCAAGTATATGAACACCCAAATCTCAATTGATTTGCTCCATGTTAATGCTCATTAAATAGTTTGCAATACATCAATAAAAATAAGAGTGGTGAGAAAACATAAAAGGAAAGAAGAAATATTATAACATCATCTCATATAATCTTGAACCGGAAAACATATTCATGTACTAAACAAGAACATAGAAAAAAGTAAAAAATTAATTAGAAAAAATATATATGAGGTTTATTCAAGCGTATTGATCCACAACTCATATTCGATAAACGATTTGCAATACAACAATGAAACAAAAAAAGTTTGAGAATTAGTTAAAATTTGTGATAAAGCATGAAAAAAATGACAAAATAATGATGTTATAACCTTTTCTAGTACTGGAAAGTTTGTAACTTAAGTATATGAGCATCACAATCTCAATCTTTGCATCTAATTGTTGGCTGTTGCTTCACATTCATGCTCATTTAAATAGTTTGCAATATATCAACGAAACAAAAAAAAAATGTTGTGAGAGAAAGTATGGAAGAAAAGAAGATATCTTATGTCAATTATTTTAAACATAATGACGCAAAACTTAGGCATCAATTAACATAATAAATATACTAAAATATTTAATAATAAAATAATGCAACAATATATTCTATGTTGATTTTATTCAATTATATTTTCTTTGGTTGTCAAGGTTCATTCAAAATATTTTTTTTAACTCAGGCATCAATCAATATAATATAAAGTCTAAAATCTTAAATAAGGAAACAATGCAACAATATATTATAGGTTGATTTTATTTGACTATATTTATTTATTTTTTGATTGTCCATGTTCATTCAAATTATTCTTTTTTAATTTTGTATCAACTTCAATTTTAAATTGATTTTCTAATTAATATTCTCTTTTTGATGTGATTTTAATCAATGCTTTCTTAACTTAAGCATCAATCAGTCAATATAATATATAGTCCAAAACCGTAAATAAGAAAACAATGCAATAATATATTGTAAGTTAATTTTGTTCGACTATATTTTATTTGACTATCAAGGTTCGTTTAGGATATTATTTTTAAATTATGTACTAAATTAAATCTTAAATTTATTTTCTAACCAATATTCATTTTTTGATGTGATTCTAAGCTATATTCATTTTAACTTAGACATGATCATCAATTAATATAATATATATAACTTAAAAACTTAAATAAGGAAACAATGCAACAATATATTTTACGTTGATTTTATTCAACAATATTTTATTTGATTGACATAGGCGGAGCTAGGTACTTGTGTGGGGCAGCATGCTCCCCTTGAAATTAAAAAAAAAAATTGACGTGAAAAAATAATTAAAAAGTATTTAAAAAATTGAGAAAAACATTATAAAAGGACCTCAATTTTAATGTAATAACCAATTAAGGATTATAATTTTAAAACTCACTAATTAAGGACTTCAATTTTGTATTGATTAGCAAACAAGGACCTCAACTTTAATAAAAAATATTTTAATGATATTTTTTAATTTGAACAAAAATTTAGGACGCATATGTCATGTGTTTTGTTCATATTATAAATTATTTTTTATTTATTAAATTAGTTATTTTTGGCATTTTAACATTTTATTAATAAAAATATATTTTAATGAAGATAAAGTCCTTAATTGATAATAATAAAAGTTTAGTCTTTTAATTAGTTTATCGCTAAAAGTTTAGCTCCTAAAATAATACTTCACTCTGAAAAAGACTTTAGTGTCCCTAATAAAAAAATATTACCCCTCTTCTCAGTACCTTGGTATTTAAACCTAAAAGATTGAAAAAGAATTTTCCAAATTCTTAATCATCTTACATATGTTGGCAAGACACTAACTCAATAAGAAACCAAGAGTAAAGACATTCTCCTTCCTTAATTGACCAAAAGCCCTTCTTCTTCTTTACCATAGGCACTCTTTAATCTTTTCACTATTACTTTGAAACTTCTTAAGTATGGAGCTTCTATTTTTAATTTAAGAAAGTTGTGGAAGTTTTTGATTTATTGTGTAATTATTATTCTTTTTGTTTGTCTCTATTACTTTTCTTCTCATCAAGTAGCATATTTTTTTTTCTAACTTTGTATTTTAGTGCTTCTAGTTTTTCTTTTAATGGTTTGAGTTTATTGATATTTAAAATTTTAATTTGTGTAATATAATTTTACTGGACAATTATTAATAGTATTTTTTAATTCAACCGATAATAATTAATTATTGTTTATCTTTTAAGTATGCATGATATTCTATTCTTAATAAATTTATATAATAAGTTTTTATAATTACTAATGCTCTCCTTAATCTCCGAGGTTGGCTCCGCCACGATAATTATTGTCCAAGTTCGATCAAAATATTTTTTTAAAAATTTGTTGTGGCAAATTAAAGCCTAAATTGATTTTGTAATCAATATATTTTTTAATGTGATTCTAATCAATATTCTTTTTAACTAAAGCATCAATCAATTAATATAATATATAATCTAAAATCTTAATTAAGGAAATAATGAAACACTATATTCTGCGTTGATTTTATTCAATTAGGTTTTCTTTGATTGTCTATGTTTATTAAAAACATTTTTTTAAAATTTTGTACCAAATTAGATCTTAAATTGATTTTCTAATCAATCACAATCAATATTTATTAATTTTATGATATTATGTTATATTTTTTGCTGTATTTTTTTCTTAATTTTATTATAATATAATATAATATTTATTGCTTAAAATTGAACTTCATCACGTGTCACTTTCCTTATTCAGACTAACCTTCTTTGGTTTATATTTAGATTTAGATTTTGATTAAGTGCGTATTTGAGATAATTGTAAAATTTTGATTATTTTAATAATTACTTATTGTATAAATTTTTTATTATAATTGATTATAAGAAAAAAATTAATGTTTGGATATATTAGTTAAAAAGTAATTTTAAGTTAATTTGTTTCGTTTGAATAGTATAAAAAAGAATCATTTTTACATATTAAATTACTAAAATAATTATAAAATAATTTAAAAAATTATTTAATTAATTAAAAAATTATTTGATTGAGGATAAAATAATATTTACATCTCAAAGTGAAAAATAATCTCAACAACTTTTTTGTAAAATGCTCAATTTTTTTCCCTCCAATAGTTTTCCCCCCCAAAAAAAGCTATTGATTTGGGGAAGCAAAATGTCTAAACACATTGCATGCAACATGCAACAACTTAAAGCAAAAAAAAATTTTGTTGTTTCAACTTTTAAACTGAACCAAACATACTCTAAATTAGATTAGATAGTTTTTAAATTACCAACATAACATTGGTTTAAGTGGTAGTTGTGTTTGAGTACCTTAAGTATATAGTTAGCAGTTTAATTCCTAACTCATGTATGGAGAAAACACGATTGAGAGTGACCACCTTTTTCAAAGTTAGCTAGTATGGTGACAGATTAGTCATTTGCCAATTGGGCGTGAAGATACTATGGGGAAGACCCCAAAAGATAAATTCTAAATTATTTTTACTCTCTATTTTTTTAGGCCGATCCGAATAACTTGACAAGAATTATGAGTTGGGTTAACAAAAATTTAAATGTGAACTTAATTTAGCTCAATGTGGCCCAACTCAAAATCAGGCTGGCTCGTTTGCTTGAATTTTAATTTAGTTTTTTATTTTAACAAGTTATATCTAAGAAAATACTATTATTTTTTAAGTTAAAATTCAATTAATAATTATACTAATTCTCTAATTTATTTGTTATTGACTCAAAATTAAATAATTCAAATATCTTATTTTTCATTGATTTAAATTTTAAAAAAAATTAAATTTAGTATTAAAAAAAATAGAAGAATTGACGAGCTAATAAACTGGGCAAATCTACCAATCTGTCATTAATAACAAATTTATTTACTAAATTACTATCTTTTTGAAACTATTTATCAAAATGTCATCGTTTTTGCCACGCTGGATTATTTTATTAATTACTAGACCATGTAGGATGCGCCACACACACCTGCGCAGCCACGTGGGATGCGCCAATGAGCCTGGCGCATTGACTCATCCCTACTGGATGCACAAGATAACTTAACATATAATTATCACACGATCGTGTCTACAAAAAATTGTATTTTTTCATGCTGAAAATATTGTGTAGTGTTGTCATATGGTCGTATGAGTCTTGTGGATATGAAAAATAAGCTGTTTTACTACCAAAGCTGATACAATGCGTCTATTCTTAATTATGTCAAGCCTTCACCCAATTAAATGAAAGGTCGAGTCTAGGTTTAGAAAATTGTTTCAATGAAATAATGAAACTAAACGTTACAAATTAAATCTAGTTATGAGCAATCATTAGCACTGTTAGCGTATTACAATCAATCAATTTTTACACTTTGGATTGATTTTAAAAATCGAAGTTGATCACACTCTTGACGTCATGACCGGTTCATTGACAAGAATATAATCCTATGGAACCTAACAAATTCAATTAACCTTAATAGTTCAATCTTTGTAATTCTATGAAAAATTCGACAGAATATCCCCTAAAAATTAGACGTTCTCAAACCTGTATAATGAGACATTTATATATATATATATATATATATATATATATATATATAAGTGCATTTATACATATACATACAATCATCACAGTTTAAAAAAATGTAATAAAAGAATAATAAATCCATACATGAAGTACAATGGCTACATCAATGAGAAGGACCATGATCAGAATGTGATGGTCTGTGAGGGGGATCAGAAGAATGTCCTGACTGTGAGGGGTGAGGAGGATATGATGGGTAACCCATATATGGTGGATATGAAAATGACGGTGTAAGGGTAAAAGTCAAAGGATATGGTGGATAAGTGTAAGCAGGTGGTGGGTATGCTGTAGATGGTGGATAACCTGGATATGGTGGGCAAGATAGAGGTGGTGGCTGAGATGGTGGATAAGTAGCAGTAGTATTGGATGGGGGTTGAGTACTAGGCACACTCGAAGAATTAGAGTCCTCTGAAGGTCGTAGTTGAGATCGAGTACTCGCTAACCCTCTCCTTCTACGGCGCGGTCTCTACTCATTGGATATATCAGATGGTCCTGGGATGTCATCTGCAGGAGGAGCTAGACGAAGCTGAGATAATGTAATGCAATCATGCTCCCCCACTGAAGCTAATATCTCCTCCATGGACTGTAGAAGACTAGCTATACTAAAGCTCGAACTAGGGTTCCTAGCCGAAGCATGAACGTTATTCCCAATATCAGCCTCAGACACAGATCACAGTATGTCATCATCAATATAAAATACATTTAGCAAATAGTATAACATATTGGTAAAAAACTAACCACAAATCCAATAGAAGCACCAGTACGAGAAATCCAATGTCTGGTAATTCTTTTGTACCAGCGCATGTACTCAGAATGCGCAGTGAGGGAAGCTCCCAATGGCCGTCCAGTAACACATCTTTCCCTCCGACTGTCCTAGATGGTTATGTGTGGTAGGTGTGTAACTCGCCAATCCTCGTCATGTCGTCTTGCCAAAGTAATCGAGTGTAACTCATCAGGTTGGTGTGGTCTCCGCGGTATTGGTTAGTCCAGACCAAACTGATGCATCACCCTATCTGGCTGGTGCCACTCAACAATGTGAAAAAAGATGAGTGGAACCACTGCCAATATAATGTCTCTACTAGCAACACAAAAATCTGGCAGTGAAGCCACAATCTCATCTATATAGGGTTGCCATGTTATCTGCAAAATGATGTGTTCAAAACATTAGAAAGCAAGTGGAAATAACGTGCATAAATCAATGTAAAAAAATATAGACCTCATCACTCTTCAACTGATCAAAGAATCGACGATAGTACGAAAGCACCCCCATTGGGGTTTCATTCAACACATTGTGTTTATGCCACCTATTTAAATGTCAAAGTAATATGATGTCAACACAAGTATTGCATATAACAAACTAATATAAACAAAATATATTTTGAGAAGCTTACTGAAATCCCAGTGAACGTTGGTGACCACGATCGGCACATAAGCAGCTAGTAGGACAGGATCAATATCATCTACAAGTGTAGGGACCAGGGATGAAAATCTATGCCAAACCCAGTACTGCAACAAAATGCAAGCACCTCCAATCTCGTGCACGCTGTGGTCTGTGGCCTTACACAGCTCTCTATACAAGTACGCCAAGACCGCAGATCCCTAACTGTAATGTCCAGTAGCCTCAAAGTCTTCCAAGAGTGGAAGGAACATTATATGCATGTATCTACCAGAATGGTCAGGAAATAGCAATCCCCCAATCAACCGAAGTATATATGCTCGTGTACAGTGCATCACATAAGCAGCTCCATCGACCTCAGTAAGTCGTTTACTGAATGCATTCCAAAGCCATGACATATCAATACGTCCACCTGATACGTGTGACTCAGGCGGCTGCGAACCTAACAAGTCCTCACATAGCTGCATCCAATCTCCACGTGATGTACGGCCAGTAACGGCATCGCCGTCAATAGGAAGTCCTGAGATAATGGCTATATCTTCCAATGTGATGATATACTCTCCAGTCGGCATATGAAATGTGTGTGTCTCGGGACGCCATCTTTCAACCAACGCCGTAATCAATGAGTGGTCGATGGTGCAATATCCCATGTGGGCAATCCCCACGAAACCAGCTTGATGTAGATATGGAAGCATCCGCTCATCTGGGTCCATATGTCAGAATTTATGAGCACGTCTAACACGTAGATGACGATCAGGTTGGCTTTGCCATATATGCTGTGAAACATAAAACTCCTGCAACTCCAGTACTGAAGGGTCTTTTGGGCTTGGGCGCAAGTGGAATGCCATATCTACAACTATAGATGGCAACAATAGATAAGTCTTCAAATAATAAGACATACTATAAAATGAATATACATAATAAACATGAGTGTATTAAACATAAAAGCACAAGGAGGAATGATATTAAACAAACATAATCAAATCTGTGTCGATTAACAAAGTAGATGGTTCGTCAAACATAATCAAATGTAAACAAACATAATCAATCCTCAATTTCACACTGATAGTCATCAAATATTACACTAATTATGAAATTATATCCTAATCAAGTAGATGGCTCGTCTTGGTCATTCCTCAAGGAAGTCGATCGACCACGACGACAACTACGAGAGTTATATCCAGATTCACCACATTTTTTACATCTTTATCCCGGTCTTGGTTCACGCCAATCCATCTCATTTCTAAGTCGAGTTGATTTGGGTCGACCTTTAGATCTAAGCAATTGACGATCGGATACCAATGTAATCGCCGGAGCTGGTGGCCACCATGGTTCATCCTTAACGACTCCCCATTCAATCTCATAAGCCTTGTACAAAGTATGCATTCTGTAAATACTATGCACATATTGAAAAACGTCAAGTGTCCTAGAAGAACATGCAGCTATTGCATGAGAGCAAGGGAAATGCAACGCTTGAAACAGGCACACGATCATATACGCTCATATACGCGCTCATCTTGTGTTATAGGGTTAAATGCCTTTTCGACCAAAAATCTGGTGGAATGTATATCAAATCGATGGACTTGATGAGAGCTTGCCTTGAGCACGTTGACATTCCAGCTTTTCATAAAATCATCAGTCCAATCAGCCCTATCAACAACTTTCTCATTTGCCTCATCCTTTCGATTAACAAAGTACTCTACCAATTTTTAATATGTCATCTGAACCAGTGCGGTTATTGGTAAGTTTCTGCCACCTTTCAACACTCCATTCATACACTCAGACAAGTTCGTCGTCATATGACCAAATTTGTGGCCACCATCATATGCTAAACTCCATTGTTGTTTTGGAATCGAATTAATCCAATATGTCATTTCGAGAATAGTGGTCAACTTTTCTAATGTAGCCTCAAATTTGTATGTCATTGGTTCATACCCTGATATTAAATATTGAATGAGTTAGTATTGACAACAAATCTTGTAGTATGGTAAGTAGTATAGTAAACACATAGGAATTGAAATGTTTAACTACCTGTGTTAATCAGATATTTCTTTAGGGCCAAATTGCCGAAGGAGCTGTTAAAGTTACTGGCAATATGTTGAATACAGAAGACATGATGCGCATGCGGTGGCTGCTATCCCAGATGTGGGTTCGCCACTGATTGTATGATGCCTTGATGTCGGTCAGATATCAAGCACAAGTCCTGTTGTTGTGTGACATGTTTTCGAATCAAGGCTAAGAACCAACTCCAAGCATCCTTTGTTTCTCCTTCAACAATGGCAAATGCAATTGACAAATGTTTTCTATCGCCATCTTGAGTTATTGCAATCAATAGTTTATGATGATATTTACCATACAAATGAATGCCGTCAATCTGAATAATGGGCTTGCAGTATTGGAATCCAACAACACATAGTTTGAATGTCCAAAATAAGCGATGTAATACAAGTTTTGAACGGTCAACTCTATTGCGCTCGACATAATCAACGGTTTGTAACTCCACCACTATGCCTGACATGTTTCTCTGCATGGCAAGTATCCATCTAGGCAACACCGCATAAGATTTATCCCAGTCTCCAAATACCTTCACAATGGTAATTTGTTTTGCCTTCCAAGCTTTCCGATAAGACACATTATATCCAAATTGACATTGAACCCTTTCAATAATCAGGTATACAGGTAAATCGAGTTTTTGCTTAACTATCTTCAGAATGCAAGAATATATCATAACAGAATCTAACTTCTGATGATCTTGTGACAGAGCTGGGTTGACACAAGTGTGAGGTCCATCATATTTTCTAATTTTCCACATGTTTGATTTCTCTCCTTGAATGGCCTTGACCCTCCACTTACAACCATCAACACATCTTGGACACTTAATAGTTAGTCGCTGTGTATCAGAATCCTCAACCTTGTAATTCTGATGTCTAATAATCGAATAATGTTTTAGGGCCAACTTGATAGCATCTTTAGAGGGAAATTGCAATCCAACATAAAATTCTTCATCTAGACTCCAAATATCACGAGAATCTAATTCAGGCAAATTATCAGGCGTATTCAACGCATCCCAATTGATTTCAGAAAACCGATGGCATGGAGACACAAATGTAGATTCAGGAGCAACTACAATGGGGGAGCAAGTTGTTGTATATTTACATCAGGGTCAGATTGATCTTCTTCTAAGTCAATGTCTGTATCTTCACCCTCAGGCATCTCTCCTTCATCATCGCTTGTGTCAGATAATGCATCTGTCATAAGCGGGTTATCAGACGAAATCCAACTTAAATGAGCTCCCTTCAGGCATTGCAGATGTACCAACTTCTTGAGATTGTACTAGGACAGGAACATGTGTCATAGAGAATTGAGTGTTGATAGAGTACGATGAGAAGGACCAGCTTGTAACCCTGTTTCAGAAGGACCTGCAACATGCTCATTGTGCTCACTCGTTTCTGTCTCAACATACAACTTCATGGAAGTTAAGTTAGCATGTTGATCAAAGCAATCAATCATGCAACCAACGTCTTCATTATCTTCTAATGAAAGACTTATCCATTTTAGTACATTGTTTCATTGTGGAAATCTATACACAACACTGGACACAACTTGATTTTCTTGGAGCTTTAATTTTAAATGAATTCTCTTTTTCAGAAGTTCAAAAGTTGTATCACGTTGAATCATGATAGACTTAGGACGAGGACATTCAAACATTAAACTCTCTTCATCTTCGTACATTCTTCCATGGTAGTAAATGAGAACAATAAGGTGTTTGGTCATCTTAAACTTCTGAATAATAACAACACAACATAAATGAAATCAATTAACACATTTGACAACTGAAATAAATATGTTTTATACCTGACTAATTTTAATCTCAATAAATCAACAATTTTAATCAATTCAAAATAATAAATAAAATTACAAAACTCAATTAATAATCAAATTGTTATTTTTTGTACCAATAAATTTCAAAAACTTACTAGCTAACAATAAAATAAATATACAGGAGATAACAATAATCAATAATCCTACTAATAAACTAAATATATAATACACAATAAATATACAAACTTAAAAAAAAACTAATATAATATTCAACAAATAATATAATAATGAGTGTTAGATAAAAATGCTTACATATATGAGCAGCAAATGTTTTTCTTAGAAGTTATAGTCAAATGAGAGTTTTAGAGAGCTTAGAGAGATAAAATTTATAGAGAGAAGGTGAAAGTTTGAGAAATAAAGAAACTGGCCGTGAAAGGGAGAGGGGAGGGAGGGTTATAGCGTGTAGCTTGAATGCGCCAACACGCCTGACGCATTCACGTGGGATGCGCCACAACGCTTGGCGCATACATGTGGGATGTATGCGCCAATAAGCCTGACGCATTCGACGTATCTTGTGCAGCGTTGTGGCGCGCCGCAACGATCCATCTGTGAAGCGTGTTAGCGCATCCTACGCGATGATGCGCCGTTGTGTCATGCGTATCCCAATAGATGCGTAAATAATAAAATAATTTAGTGTGACAAAAATGATGATATTATGATAAATAATTTTAAAATAATAATAATTTAATAAATAAGTTTGTGATAAAAGACATTTTGGTCAAAAAATCAAATAAACTGACTCGTCCAACCGGTAACTCGTAATGAATTAAACTCAACTAACAAAATATTAATTCGAAAAATACAAGGTCCGACTTCACTCGAACCGAAAATGACGGGCCGAAGTAGCCCGGCAGAATTTGAGAGCTCTACCATTTTCCAGTCAATATATTATTACACTTCAATATAATTTCAAATCAAACTCGTTCATTTGATGTTTTTTTAAAACAATCATAATAAGGAAAAAAATAAAAATAATAAGAAGATCTTCCATTTCCAGAGTCCCTATATATTGCTCATACCAGACATCTCGCAGCTTCTCTCTCGGCTTTCTCCTTATAAAGTTCTGAGTTTTCTCTCTCTTTCTATAGCTTTGTATATAAAATTTTTGCAATCGGTTTGGTAACTGAATTTGCATTTGGTAATCTAATTAACAAATTGGAAAAAAAAGAAGAAGAAAAGGGGTGGGGAGGCATAGCAAGATAACGAACCTACCCTCTGTTCTTAATCTCATTGTGCCTCCCCTCAGATCTTAAGATTTCCCATCCCATCTGGGTCCTCTTCAATCGGTGGGTTTGGAAGAAATCTCGATTGAAGTTTTGATCTTTGTTCAATTGGGTCTGCCTTTGGATCTTTGTTGATTGAAATTTTTTATGGGTTTTTCCAGGAGTGCTTAGTTCTGGCTTTGATTCACTGCTTGGTGAAGGATCCGATGTTTCATAACTGAATCCGAGAATATCTATATTTGCATCGTTAATACAGTTTCTGAGTCTTGTCATAATTTAAGGTAATGTTTGTATTATGTAATGTTTTGCTATCATACTTGGCCTTGGGACTATTTGTATTTGAACAATTTGATAAATGGTAATGCTATCAAGTTTTGATTTTATCCTAGCTGGATTTATTTGCATTTTATCCGAGACTAGGATTTTGTTTTTATCTTGTTGTGTGGGACTTGTTTTTTATGCTATACCTATAGTTATGTGTAATGAATTGGATTGGATCCGACAGGAGCATGCCTTTTTTTTTTTTTTATCCTCATAGTTAGGTGCTTGGTTTATCCTGGGGAGCTTGGCTTTTTTCATCTCTAATGATGCTGTCACTTACATTTGTAAGTTTTTGAGCTTAATGGATGAACTGTGTCTCTTGCTTGTAGATAAAATGCAATCAGATAATGGCAAGTTATTTATTGGTGGAATATCATGGGACACAAATGAAGAGCGACTCAGGGAATATTTCAGTACTTACGGTGAGGTTGTGGAAGCAGTGATCATGAAGGATCGGACAACAGGTAGAGCCCGTGGATTTGGTTTTGTTGTTTTTTCCGACCCAGCTGTTGCAGAAATAGTCATAAAAGAGAAGCACAATATTGACGGAAGGATGGTAATTCCTTGTTATATCCCCATTTTAAGTCTATGACTTGCATTTTGACATTAAGGTTCTCTTTTTGAGTTTACATGACATCAGAATTCTTAATTCCAAAACAGCAGTTTCTGAAATTGAATTGTACTTTGATTTGCAAAATTTGTTCTATTCTCGTGATTTTCTTAGGTAGATTTTAAATGGACCAAGAGTAAATAATTTTTTTTTCTATATTTTATATTCTCTAATCTTATTTCCTTTTCTTTTCGTTATTTTCTTCTTTTCTAAGTATCTGTTGGAAGGATAGGTCTTCAAATCTTTTTTTTTCCTGATTGTTAGTCAATACTGTTTCATCTATCACTAGGTTGAGGCGAAGAAAGCTGTTCCTAGAGATGATCAGAACATACTGAGTAGAAACAGTGGTAGCATCCAAGGTTCTCCTGGTCCAGGTCGCACAAGAAAGATATTTGTTGGAGGTTTAGCTTCAACAGTGACAGAGAGTGATTTCAAGAAATACTTTGATCAGTTTGGGACTATAACAGATGTTGTAGTAATGTATGATCACAACACTCAGAGGCCAAGAGGCTTTGGATTTATCACTTATGATTCTGAGGAGGCTGTTGACAAGGTCTTGCTTAAGACATTTCATGAATTGAATGGTAAAATGGTTGAGGTCAAGCGAGCAGTTCCTAAGGAGTTATCTCCAGGACCGAGCCGCAGCCCACTTGGTGGATATAACTATGGTCTGAGTAGGGTCAATAGTTTCTTAAATGGCTTTACTCAGGGGTATACTCCAAGTACTGTTGGAGGCTATGGACTTCGGGTGGATGGTAGATTCAGTCCAGTTGCCAGTGGTCGAAGTGGATTTGCTCCATTTGGATCTGGTTATGGAATGAGTATGAATTTTGAGCCTGGTTTGAGTGCTGGGTTTGGGGGAAATGCAAATTTCAATAGTAATCTTAGCTATGGTCGGGGATTAAATCCTTATTACATTGGCAGCTCCAATAGGTTTGGCAGTCCTATTGGATATGACAGTGGTAATGGAGGAAACAATTCTTTCTTCAGCTCTGTGACTCGAAATCTGTGGGGGAATGGTGGGCTTAGTTATGGAACAAGTTCTGCAAATTCCAGTGCATACCTTGGATCAGGAAGTGGGAGTGTTGGAGGAAACACATTTGGCAATACTGGAGTCAACTGGGGTTCTTCAGCAATTTCTGGGCAAGGGGGAGGGAACAATGTGTCACAGAGTAGTGGCAACCTTGGCTATGGAGGTGGCGACAACAGTTATGGTTTGGGGACTGGAGGGTACGAAAGAAGCAGTGCTACCACTATTGGCCCAACATCTTCATACTCTGCATCAAATGGTGGTGTTGATGGGGCTTTTGCTGATTTTTACAATAATAGTTCCGTTTATGGGGACCCCACTTGGCGATCTTCAAATTCTGAGCGGGATGGATCTGGTCCCTTCGGTTATGGACTTGGCGGTGCAGCTTCAGATGTTTCCGCCAAAAGTTCTCCTGGTTATGTTGGTGGTTATACAGTTAATAAGCGGCAGCCAAATAGGGGTAAGAGCCACCTTACTCATATTTATCTCTAAGTTTTCAGTCAGTCTCCTATGTTCCCCACTTAAATAATGGTGTGACTTTAGTGTATACAAGCCTCAAAAAAGGGTTGAGACCGTTTAATTGTTACAATATTTGTTGGGACTTGTGTGCAATGATCTAGATGAATGTTCTCTACTAGTTGCTCGGCATTATGAGTAAATGTCAAATCCATAGTTAATTGATCTCTGACTAATGTTTGTTGTTTTTTTCTCTTTGGTAAATTTGCTATTATTATGGAACACTTGTAATTGGTTCTTTGTCCTATGCTCAACCCATTGATTTTGTTGCTTTGCTTCTCTTTGGCTTATAGCAAAGAAGATTTCATTGGGTAAGTTCTTACTTATATTTGATTAGTTAGGCAAAGTTGTGCGTGCATATTTTTAAAATGCTTGTTTCTCAGAAGGGTTTCAATGACATCCAATCATGTCCATTATTCTATTGTACTGTGGCTGTTCCTATAGAAGGGAGTGAAATTGACTAATTTTCTATGTCCTAGTTCTTTATCCTTTTGCCCCATTTCTTGTATTCCCACCTCCATACCCTTAATAAGAGTAATTGTGTTCCTTCTTTTATTGGAAAAGTAAGCTTCTTGCAGCGTGAGCACATCTTTTGAGAGACATTATGTCATTCTGATGCTAGAATTCCAATTACATAACTGTGGGTGGTTTTCCTCACATATATATGGGTTTTTTTTTTCTAATCTTGCGTGAAATAATCTAGTTATAGGTTGTGAAAATTGAGCATAGGTATTGAAAAGCAAGTTTCAAAATGAAAGATAGATATTACTGAAACAAGTAAAAGACTAAAAATAACCTTCATAGAAAATCATGCATGTTCTTCCTATAGAACATGCTGGAATGCTCCAGCATATGGTACAATAATAACAAATTGCCGTAATTTTTTGAGTTTTACACCAATTTCCTTGATACATCATTACCCTACTCCAGCGTATTTTGCGCTGGATGTCATTGTTCCTCAACCTTCCTTTCTTTTAGCCTGGCTTGGGTCAGTGGTGTCAGATTATAGATGGAATTTCCACCATATGTGAGAGTAGAATAAAAAATATCCAGAGTTTGAGGGATGATAAAAGTAAACAAGGTGGACAAGGTTAATTTATAAAAAAGAATAAGGAGGGATATAAGCTTTTATAAATTATAAAATTGCAATTAGTGATCTAGATATTTATTGGTATAGGTAGAATTTGAATTCTGCTAGAGGCAAGGCTGAACCTTACACATACATTTGCACACTGCACATGCATACGTATTATAATAAATTTAAGTTCTCAAACTTCTGTATTACTTCATTTATGGACAGAAGTTGTAACTAAATGAAATTCAATGCTGTATAACCTAATTGAAGTAAGGATTGTAATGGAGATGATCATAATGATTCATATCTAATCACATCTTTTCCCCATAAAGGAACAATAGTTGGGCATGGACTCATGGATTCAAAATCCGCATGGTTGGTGGGTGTATTTGTGTGGGTTACCAGATGGAGAAAAGAAAAGAAAAGAAAATTAGTTTCTAAATATGTTGGCCATAACTCCATTAAAGTGTTAGAACTTAATATTTTGATATTTTACTTTGAATTTTTTTACGTGGGCTCTTTACCTACATTTTTCATGTCTGTCTTTCTCAAAACTCGAACTCATGGGAAGAAAACTGACTTTGGAGTCAAGCCATAAGAAATTTGGATAGTGGCAGATAGCCGTGGATGTAAACATCAGAGCAGAACTTGTTCATCAAGATCCTTTTCCTTACTTCTGAATTGTCTGATTGGTTTTAAATTTTTTGCTGATTGTGTTTAATATCTGACTTGGACACTAGATTATGCAATCATGGCCGTTAATGTTCTGTTGCATGTAGTGAAATCTTCTTATGAGTTAAATGTTTTGTTGTCTGTAATTCTCCTGGTGCACTCTACCCTCCCACCTAGAGGGCAATATAATAAGTTTTACCCTCCTGGTGTTTAGTAGTTTGTCAAGAGGGCTGCTATAACCCAAGTTCTTTGTAACGGAGCAGAATATGTTCTACATTATTATTATTTTTCATTATGATGTTAAACTTTGTTTAAAATTCTCCCAGCAATGAGTCTCAATTTCTCAGGTCTTAAGTTGCTCGGGAGTGGACATGAGACGGAGCTGATATGAATTTATCTTTGATTATTTTGTCTTTTAGTAAAACTTAGCTACAATTGATTAATCCTCTTTCTGTTGTATGTTCCTTTATAGTGCTCCATTTTTTACTTCAACATATAACTTGGATGGAAATTAAGATTGATGCATTTTACTTGAAATATGTCTTTTTAATTATTCAATTATCTGTTTTCTGATACAAATTTAGTTGTCTTGTATGCCAACGCTGATAAACTTCTATCTTTGCTTCAGGAATTACTACATAGGAAGATCATTTTGATGACACGAACTTGTAGGTGAAGATAATCCGGTGAAGCAAGTGAATTGTGAATTTTGCACACCACTGTTGTTACTTTATTTCGGTTTAAGATTTAAGATGTTTGGTTATCTAGAGCTAACTGGAGTGCCTGTTTTGAAGATTCAGTTATAGAGATAGAAGTTACCAGGGAATGTTAAGGCTTGAGTTTTTTGAGTTACTGTTTAGGTTTTGGGTTTTTGGGATTTGAGTGAGATGTAAAATCTGATTGCGGGATATAGCGGAAGTGTATCATGCATCACTTATGAGGCAGCAATATAAAAAGATGGACAGCATTTCTTTTTTCCTTTTTTTTGGGGTTAGATTTTTGCCTGTAATGTCTGCAATGTTGTGGGTTCTGCTCAGGAATTGTTTGTTTCTTCATCCATCATTTTGGTTTGGTTTTAGCAGATTGTATCTGAGGTTTTTGTTGATTACTAGTGTGAAACATTGAAGGGATACCCATATAGGGTCCCCGTGAATAAGTTACAAATATATTCTGATTCTTTTTCTGAAGGGGGATATTTTACGCTACAAATTCAAACTTCATGTGTGAGAAATGGAAATTTTTTTTCCCCATTGGCCCATTTGCCTTTTTCTTTTAAAGATATTATGTTAGTGTAGTTGAGTTCACCCCATTGCCATGTTTTACACAGCTATATCATTTGAAAGATTTGCATAACTAGTGAATATCATATAATAAATGAATGCATTAATTAATTCATTTGTCATGAGTTTTCGCAAATGGTTCTTTTCTTTTAGCAATATGAGACACTGGATTTGTTTCAGTGAATATTTGATCATTGATGTTTGACATGACGGATGCTCGTTATTATACTATTGTCAAAGTTTTGGTGTTAACTACATAGTTAGACCGCAACAGTTGGCTGGTTATGTTGGTATCTAGGTTTTGTCAACAGTTTGGTGGTGTTAGTCATCTAATCATGGATAGTTAGCTAGTCAAGGGTCTCTTACCTTCATATTTGTTATCATCATGATAATATATTTTTGAGACATCTTCTGCACTATGTTCAATATTTTGATAGTAAGTCATATATAGGATGCAGGTGCTGTAGCTTTTTCTGTTTACATTACTAAAATCCTTACTGCAACTCTACTTACCTTTATAACATGAGCTCGGTCCTAGAGGTGGAGGTTATTACTGGATCTCTTCTCATTTTACTGAAATTTTTATAATATATTAGAAACAACTTATTTTTATCAGGGAACGTGCTTGATGGCTTATTTTATGCTTCAGTTTTAAATTTTTTTTAACTTCAACTTATCAAGTCCTGCGTTGTGAAAACTACTTGCTTTTTATTCAAAATGCTTGAAAAGGCAGTCAATAGTTATTTTCTAAAATCTGCTTTTGCCTGTCTTTTTTGTGTTTCTGAAAGATATCCTTAACATTTCATCTATCTTCGAATATTTTACTAAATTGAAACTAACACATCTGTATTTCAAAAGTAGAAGACTTTATATTGGTTTAGATTCCAATTGCTTTTAATATTTGTCAAACAACAAATTTCTTTCAAATCATCATTCAAAACAAATATCAACTACTTTTTTCTTTAAAAAAGAAAAATATTCTTGCCTCCATTTGTGTTAGCTGATTTTGGAAAGCATATCACAGAACATATGGAGTCGAATAAAGGGAAAACTTTCTATTTTAGTAAGTTTTGTCCTCCCTTACCCTCGTTTGAGCCTCTTTCTTCTTTCTTCTGATCTTTCCTCTCAAACGGTACCAGGTAAATAATGCTGTTAAGTTCCACACTAGAAGGAAGTCACCCACCCCCTTGCTGAATCCAATTTGCACTCTATTTTATGGCATTTACACACCTGAAATGCAGACCATATCCTTTCATTTGCCCGGTCTTTTCCTTAAGTGATTCCTTGATAGCTCTGATGCGAAATAAAAGGTATATAATTGGATAGCGGGAGCAAGGAATATCTAATAACATAGAAGTTCAAACGAGAAGGAAAAGATATGGAATTGTCTTTCTATTCATCCTTCTGTGAGGCACTGGCAATTAATCTATCATACTTCTAAAGTGCTTTAGATTTTCAATCAAACTTATAATGCTAACACCAAGTGATTATTTGGATTAAATAATAAAAGAATTCATTTTAAATTGGTTTAGATATTATAAAGTAGAATTACTTTTAAAGTATAATTATAGAGTTTTTTTTTTAAATTATATGTCTAAGCCATTACTATTTTTTTTTTTGGTTATAAAACACCTAACTACGAATAAATAAAACTTTTAGAGTCAATTAGTTATAAGGGCGATAAGCTTGGAGGAGGTGAGTTTCAAATATGGAGACTAATTTCATTGAATGCACTGAGCTTGACAAAGTGATTAGTAGATTTATTGCTCTTACGAAGAGTGTGAAACAAATGAACTTTCCAACTTTTCTATAACAATTCTTGAATATTACTTATGGGGATGAAAAGAGGGTTTTGCTTTGTCACTAAGTGCAAGATATCTATAGAGTCTAATTCACAAACAAACAACTTATAGCCATTGTCCCAGGTAATATGTGACTGCAAAGAGTTCCACCAAGATTGGTGGCCACACCCATCGAACCAGCGAACCCCATCAACTAATGGCCATTTTCATCACGCAATAGCCCACCATAACCTGCATTTTTGGGGTTGCCAAAAGAACTCCCATCAATGTTAAGTTTACAGAAACCCCTTGAAGGAAGAGACTAAGAAACTAAACACTAAAGTGTAGGTCTAGTTAGAAACAAAAATAGGGAAACAAATATTAGTAATTTGTATATATTTCTGAATGAATGAATACAAAAGGGTTAACCTTTGTTTATATAAGAAGGTTGTTGTACATAAAAGGAAAATAATAAATTATAATTATGTACTAAATCAAACTAATTCTGTGCTAAATCAATTACAATCATTCCTAAAATTAATCGTGATCAATCATAATCTTAATTATAATTAATCACACTAACATCCCCTCAAACTCAAGTGGGTATAGAAGAAACCAACTTGAGTTTAAAAATCAGAGTGCGAAATTGGCCAGGATGATAAGCTTTGGTGATAGATCGGCTGGCTGATCAAGAGTGCCAATGGAAATAAGACAAAGAGCACCATGAAAAATGTGTTGACGGATGAAGTGACGGTCAATCTCAATATGTTTGGTGTGTTCATAAAAAATATCATTGTGAGCAATCTGAATAGCACTCTTATTATCACAATAAAAAGCAGTGGGAGAGGACTGAGAAAATCCTAAGTCTTCAAGAAGCCAGCGTAACCAAAGAATCTCAGATGTAGTGTCAGCTAGTGCCTGATATTCTAGCTTTAGTACTGGAACGTGTAGTTAAAGTCTGTTTCTTACTTCACCATGAAATAAGTGCATCACTAAGATAAATACAATAGCCAGTGGTGGATCATCGGTTAGTGAGATCTACACTCCAATCAGCATCAGAATAAGCCTGGAGCACTAATGAGGAGTTGACGGAAAAGTGAAGTCCATAAAATATAGTTCCTTTTATATACCGAATAATACATAGAACAACAACATAATGAGTAGTGCACAGAGCTGACATAATCTGACTGACTAAATGAACAACATATGAAATGTCTAGATGAGTTACAGTAAGATAAATCAAACTACCAACCAACTGTCGATAAAGAGTAGAATTATCAAGTATAGTACCATCCAGAGGTGTAAATATGATATTAGGTTCTAGAGGAGTGGACTCGGTGCGATTGTCAGAGAGATTGGCTCGAGAGATAAGATCTGAGACATATTTAGTTTGAGATAGAGAAATACCATCAACAGAAGAAAGGATTTCAAACCCCAGAAAGTAACTGAGAGGTCCAAGATCTTTCATCTTAAAATGCTGACTTAAAAACTATTTAAGCTCAATAATACTTGTAGTATCATCACCAATAATAATCATATTATCAACATAGAGAAGCAACACAACAGTACCTCTATCATTTTTGCGAGTAAACAGGGTAGAATCATGGGCACTAGAGGAAAAGCCAAACTGACTGATAATATTGTGAAACTTGATGTTTGAGACCATATAAAGCCTTTCAAAGACGGCAAACCTTATTTGGTGGACAAGTGTAATCAAGAGGTGGACGCATATAAACTTTTTCTTCCAAATCACCATTAAGAAAGACATTCTTCACATGCATCTGATTTATAGTCCATTTCTGAGTGGCTGTAATAGCAAGGAGAGTACGAACTGAAGTCATGCGAGCAACAGGTGCAAAGGTCTCCTCATAATCAATGTCATATTCTTGAGTGAAACCTTTGGCAACCAAACGAGCCTTATATCGCTCAATAGAGCTATCAGAATGAGTCTTGATCTTGAACACCCATTTAAATCCCACAAGTTCCTTACCAGAAGGAGAATCAACAAAGTCCCAAGTATTACTATTCTCCAAAGCGCATGCTGCCAATGAGGATCTGTGAAAGCTTCTTAATAAAACTGGGGTTCATGTAAGTGAAGCATGATAGAAAAACAATGATAATCACGAAGATAGGTAAGCTGAGTTCTTACCTTAGTTGGACGCTCAGAAGGAAGAGGGGGTGCAATGACAGGTGCAGGATCTACGTCTGGAGCAACATCATCGGGAGTGACTAAAACATCAGAATTGACTGGAAGCTCACTGGAGGAACCTGCATCAGAATCACTAGGAAAGAGATCAACAAATGGGTTAGTAAAAAAAGGAGTCGAAGTGGAAGTGAAGGACTTGAACTTTGAGAGTGAGGAGAACATGGTGTCTTCCCAGAAGACGACATGATGAGAGATACAAATACGTTAAGAGATTGGATCCCAATAGCAATAGCCCTTATATTTAGTTCCATAACCAAAACAACAACATAGACGTGCTCGAGGCTCAAATTTAGTGTATTCATGGGGTTGAAGGAGAACAAAACAAGCACAACTAAAAACTTTAAGAGAATTGTAATCTAGAGAAGTATGGTGGAGACGTTCAAAGGGAGATACATTACCCAGAACAGAGGAAGGAAGACGGTTGATGACATAGACAGTGTTGAGAGCGGCTTCACCCCAGGGACGTTCAGGACAATAGGAGGAGATGGGCATAGCTCGGACAGAGTCAAAGATATGTCGGTATTTTCTTTCAGCATGAGCATTTTGTTGAGAGGTACCAGGACAAGAAAACTCATAAAGTATACCCTGTTCAACAAGAAAGGTGAGAAGTTTTGAATCACGATATTCAGAAGTATTAGCATGATGAAAAACTTTAATTAATTTTGAGAAATGAGTTTTAATCATAGTAGCAAAATTAATGTAAATTTGAGGAAGTTTTGAACGATTTTTCATTAAATATATCCAAGTAAAATGAGAAAAATCGTCAATAAATATTACAAAATATTGATTACCTCCCATAGTTGGTGTGGGGGCCTCAGACATTAAAGTGCACAAGGTCAAAAGAAGATTTAGAAATAGAGATACTTTTATTAAAGGAAAGTACAGGTTGTTTAGCAGTTTGACAAGAAGTGCAGTGAAAAGAATCATTATTAACCGAACTTAGAGCCCCCTGAGATAATAGGGGACACAACTTCCCTAGAGAACTATGAACAAGACGTTGGCACCACAGTTGGATGAAGGTAGATGCTGCACAAAGATTTGAGGTAGGAAGAACATGAAGGTTGGTGAGCTCAAACAACCTTCTGACTTTACATCTAGCCCCTATGACTTGTCATGTCCATGGATCCTGCACACGACAACCAGAAGAAGAAAATATGACTTCATAACTAAGGTCACATAGTTGACCAACAAAAATGAGATTAAAATTTAATTTGTGAATAAGATATGCATTAGGTAAACTCGGAGTGGGCAAAGAGACAGAACCCTTATGACTAACATTCACAAGAGATCCATTAACTGTATGTATAAAATGTGTAGTGTCGTTAACAGATAGGGATGCAAAAGACTGAGATGTAGACGTCATATAGTTACATCAAGCAGAGTCAAAGTACCATTTAGTATTACCTAGTGTGGTTGATAAAGCAGAAAAGGTATTACCAGAATTGAATAGTATACGATTAAGGAGGGGCACAAGATCATATGACTTAGAAGAAAAGGCAACCTGAGGTGTGGATGAAGAACTTGGGGATCCTTTAGTAGCAGTAGTAACAAGCACAAACTTAGAACAACTGGGACGAGGTTGAAACCTGCTCTGATCAGACCTTTGAGGACATGTGAGATAATTCTCAATTAAGTGTCTAAGGTCTTTACAATATCTGCAACATCTAGGGGCAGTGAGCATAACTGAAGGAGACTGAACAATATCCAGTTTCTCCATTATACTAAGGAAGAATGCAAAAAATTAAACTTTCAAAGTCTGAAATCTAGATGCAGTCTAGAGTCTGGAATCTTTGATTGGATCGAGAGCCTAGGGTAACGTCTCAAATACTAAAACTAATAACGTATCCGGTTTACATATCAGTAATTAGAATTTGGTACATTATTTACGAATATCACAAATTTGTAAACAAATAGAGTATTTAGATACCAAAATATGAGCCTTTTGCAAATTCATGTATATATATATATATATATATATATATATATATATATATATATATATATATATATATACATATAATATGAAACAAACTATTATACAAGATATTACATTGTCATATTATAATATACAAAAAGTGCCTTATGGCAACAAACTCTATAAAACTAAGAACCGAAAAAATATTAAACTATTCTTCTCGAGTCCAAACTCCATCTTGCTCCGTAGCCTATTTCCTATCTGAAATTGTCATGGAAAATTTCATACACGAGATGAGAATTAAGAAATTCTCAGTAGTGTAACTAATAAACAAAAATGTGATATCATAACAATTCCAGCTATTTCGAGGCAAAACCATCTTTAAAGAAAAGTAATCTTTCTAATGTAGGAAGGTGACAAAAGTCAAATCTAGTCCTTCCTCTTCTCGAAACAGAGTTCCCATTTTCCTTATTATGAAAATCATTAAAATCGAATACTGTGAATCATAATTGCTTCAATAAAAATCATGATAAAAATCAATGGCATCACTTACTATCAAATCAATAACTCATACACTAATCATGCTAGCATTACCAATTTGTTTACTTAGTAGTAGTCTGCTTTT
Organism: Ormosia semicastrata; assembly: GCA_029884595.1. Classification (NCBI taxonomy): domain Eukaryota; kingdom Viridiplantae; phylum Streptophyta; class Magnoliopsida; order Fabales; family Fabaceae; genus Ormosia; species Ormosia semicastrata. Next base: position 3,101,335 of record JAQQTO010000026.1, on the reverse strand, counting down.
AGGTTAGTGCACATCAACCTCTTTATGGCCATACGTCGCCATACAGAACTACTCCGGGTAACTAGGCCCAGTCTTCCCTGAATAGCTTAGAGGAAGTACATCTCCTCAAAATCAAAGCTAGGGTTAGACGTTAATCCATCATGATAAGGAGAAAGTACGTTATCTCACAATATCAATCATCGGGAATAGAATGAGAGGTACGTTACTCAGACTATCCAAGATTTAGGATTATCCCAAGTAGTGAGGGAAACACTCACCCTCAACCACTTATTGACTAGGGAAACTCAAGTAAAAAGGAAGGTTCTTCCTTAACCTCAATTACTCGGGTTTAGAGATTATCATATGTATTATCTTACCTTTAACCAAATTTTCTCCTAGTACAAGTATATCCAAAATCTAACTCGGCCTAGTTCCACAAAGTGGATACCCATGACAATCAACTCATCACTTATGCAATATAATGCAAATCTAATCAAACTCGCCATGGGTATTCAATCATTAATAAACTCATGTGTAATGATACTTTTCATAGCATAATTTATGTCTTTTCTCATCTAATATGTTTTAAAATAACATGACAATATCTTTGGAAATCAAATTTTCAAATGATAGGTTCAAAATCCTGTTCTGCCTAATGGACGCTTAGGCGCTATAGGCGCGCTCAGGCGCTACACCTTGAGCGTTCAGAAACTCACCTTGAGCATTCAGAAACTGAGTTTCTGGAGTATGGGCGCTCAAGCGCTACGCTGTGAGCGCTTAGGCACTCATTATGCATACAGAAATTTGGGTTTCTGGGTATTGGGCGCTCAGGCGCTCTAACCATGGCGCCTAGGCGCTCAAACCAGTACCCAGAACCTCTGTTTTGGGGTTTAGAACTCAACCATCTAAACATCAAACTCCCAATCAACAACAACAACCTCAAAAATATCATGTTCAAGCATAGGAAACATCTAGTAAAGAACAAATCCTTTCAAGATTTTATATTCCTTTTTATAGATCAAATACCACAAAAAATCAGTTTGCGAAATTAAAGAAAAATATCATCTCATGGTTTCTAAATTCTGGAAGACAAAGAATAAGGAAGAAAAGTGAAGAATCCCCCTACCTTAGCTTAGTAGCACTTTCTTCTTGCCTTTTCTATCCTCTTCCTCTTGATCTTGACTTGATCCTCCTTGATTTCACTTGATTTCCTTCCTTCCCCATTTCTTTCTTTCTTCTTCTTCCAAAATGAGAATGAACAGAGAGAGAAAGCAGAAAAAGAAAAGAAAGAAAAACAGAAAGAAAAGAGAGAAAGAGAGCAGAAAGAGAACGTGAAAGAAGAAAGAAGAAAGAAGGAAAAGAAAAAGACAAAAAAAGATAAGGAATGTATGGTTAGGAACAAAAGAATGAATAGTAAAAGTGATATACAACCTGACACATTTTATCTGTCTTATTTGACCTTTAAACATCCTCCTAATATCGTAAAAAATATCAAACTAATTTAAAATTTTCTATAGCTCATTTTATTCAGTTAAAGCTTAGAAATAAATTCCTCACATTTATTTTATTTTCTCTGCTATTTCAACTATATTATTATTATTATTTTATATATATATATATATAGATAGATAGATAGATAGATAGATAGATAGATATATATAGATATAAATATATTTAACTAATTTGAGCTATCATGACCTTAATTAACTTTTGTATTATACAGAATGTTACATCTAGACTCTCTGATACCAAGTTAGAAATAGAAATAGGGAAACAAATATTTGTAATTTGTGTATATTTTTGAATAAATGAATACAAGATGATTAACCTTTATTTATACAAGAAAATTATTGTACATAAAAAGAAAATAATAAATTATAATTATGTACTAAATGAAACTAATTTTGTACGTAGAATGTTACACCTAGACTCTTTGATACCAAGTTAGAAATAGAAATAAGGAAACAAATATTAGTAATTTGTGTATATTTCTGAATAAATGAATACAAGATGATTAACCTTTATTTATACAAGACAATTATTGTACATAAAAAAAAAATAAATTATAATTATGTACTAAATCAAACTAATTTTATATTAAATCAGTTACAATTATTCTTAATATCAATCGTGATAAATCATAATCTTAATTATAATTAATCACGCTAACAAATCTATCATTGTCAACTAGCAAGCATTGTAATGAATCGTACGTGTAAAATAACTTTTGCATGAGCTTGTTTAATTAAGAGGTTTCCTTCACCTCAAACACAACTCTATTTCTACTGCACTATATTTTCCAAGAGCTACAGGGAAGAGATTGTCATTGGAATCAAAGAGTTGATGAAACCTACTCCTTAATAGTAGTGGCAAAAAAGTTCAAATGTACCATGAAACCAAACTTCTGCAAATAAAAATGATGCCCGAAAACAATTGAGAGTTGTCTCATCATAGAATTGATACCTACTAAACGTCATGAAAACCGCAAGGTGACGGGAAACCATAATTCATTACTAGTTGATTGTAAAGTTGTTCATGATAATTTAACAAAGCTATATTCTAAATTAACAAAGCTATAATTCTAAATTATAAACTTATTTAATTATTAAAAGAATTTTAACAATTGTCGCAGTTTTCAAATTCTAAACTAGCTTTATCCCGTGTTCTTTTTTCAAAATAAATAATATAATTAAAATTTTATTCCTTTTTTTGTTATTACCTCAATAAATACATAAATATAAATTTATAATTTTATCTGTATTAAGCTCGTATATTTTATTACTAATTTTTATTCGAATAGTATTCCATATTTTATAAAGCACTATGAATTTTATTCTAAATGATAATGTTTGTATGCCACAATATTATTATTAACCGTCCATAAAAAATATATCTTTAGTTATTCTTTAAGAATTCTATTATCTGAACACTAAAATATGATGTTAGACAACATCCCATTCACATTTATATACAGGATATCCATACATACAATATACAAAAGTATTCAACCTTACTCTCAAAAAAGTGATGTCTTAGGAGTGTCGAATGGGATGTTAAAAAAAAACATAATTGTTTTCTCTAGTCCTATTCCATTTGTCCGTAAGCATGTGCAGGTACGACTTTGAGGTGGTCCAAAGGCAATAAGGCACTGCTGCTAAAGTAATGCTACCCCAATACAAAATTTTACCCCTTTCGACTTTGATTTTGTTTCAGTACCGCCTCCACCTTCCTCCCCAGTTGCTCTCAAACCTCAACTGCATTCTACGCATTAAGTTCTTTCTGTTGACATTTGACATTTTCCTGGAATTATATACCTCTGGTCACATTGGAATACCATTTGAATTCATGCACCATGCTTACTCCGTCAAGTTTTAACAGTAATACTATACATTTACAAAAAAATAAACAAAATTTAATTAAACTTTAATTAAAATTTGTCAAAATTTAAGAGTGATTATTAAATAAGTTAAAGTGATTGTTGGATCTGTGTACTTATTGTCCAAAAGTGAATAATAATGTACTCATTCTAACTGACAAAAGAACAATGGCCGTATAGTATTTTCAATGTTTTAAATATTGCTTGGAAATATTAATTGAACATTTGTAATCTAGCCTATGTTTCAAAATGATTAAAATTGCACACCAAGCTCGCATTGGATACAAATGTGAAAGACCAATGAGATGATAAACCCAAATCTATAGATCCTTCAAACGTGATGAGAATTTCAAATAGTATTCCTCAGCTTTGCCTCAATTGTGGATGCCACTCCCTTTGTCAGAACCTCCAATAAGTCCTTCTCTCCTCAACTTGTCTTCCTTGGATTTCCTACAGAACACCACCCAAGAGTTCACCTCCAAAGCTATAGAAACACCAATCAGAGTAGAAAGCCCCAAGCAGTAACTCAACTTAGCATAAGACCTGCTGGCCCCCATTACTTCAAACCCTTGAAACACATTCACAAACCCAAGCACCACACAAGAGTACCCAACAAAGTGGTGGTAGGACTTCCAATACTTCTTGAACTTGTTTGTAGCATTTGGCCTAAACAGCAATGCCAGTGTCTGCAAAGCTCCAAGGCAAAACACCCCGATTCCAAGCTTCCGGTGCAGCCTATACTCCACTCCCGGCGACAGTTCCCCAAGGCGGATTCCAATAGCAAACCCAACAGTTCCAAGAGTGAAAGCAAACAGTTGTATCCCTGCATGTGCATAAAACCATGCAGGGCCTAGTGCTTGAATGTGCCTAAGGTAACGTGCAGTTATGGCCCCCATTGGCAACATGATACCCCATGAGATGGCATTTATGGTGCCATGAACCACTCTTAACGTTGTGAGATCTCTGTGTTGAGGAGCTGATGACCCTGACAACACGTCAAAGGTGGCAATGGAAGAGAGGTCGTTGGAAGTAGTTGGATGAATGGTTGGTGAGTAGCCTTGAACATAAAGTCCTCGGTTCCAAACAAGGTGGATTTTGGTTTTGTTTGATTTTAGTTTGAGTGCGGCATATATTTGGATGGCGGCGCCGTTGTGTACGGTGGCCATTTTGCCACCGTACATGGCGGCCGCGGAAGAGAGGAGGCGGATGTCAAGTGGACGAGAGAGTAGTGGAGATTTCTGGAGCTTCACTGTTGGGTCTAGGATATAGGGTAGGAGGACTATTTGGCCGGAGTTTGGGTCAGGAAAGGCGATTAAGGCACGAGTTCCGGTCATCTCCGGTGAAGTAGGGTTGATGCCCCATCCAACCCAACCAGAAGGTGAGATGAAGCTGCCAAAGAAGACTAGTTCTAAGGTGGAATTGTAAGGGTGGAAGGTCCATGCTATGGAGGCTTGTTGTGTTGGAAGATTCATGCATTTTTGGAAGGTTTTAGTGGCGGTTTCGGCGGTGCAATGAGATGAGAATGCAATATATGGAAGGGAACAGAGTGGAAGAAGAAGGAGGAGATAAAGAAGAAGCATGGTGGTGGAGGGAGAATCGCTGAGATAGGGAGAGGAGGGTTCAATGGTTTGCTAGCTTTTGATAACAATTTGTGTTTTGTAATGATGTCTTCAGCAGAATAATGTAATACGCCATTATGGATTTTGAGCACGTAAGTGAATGAATATAGTCATGGTAGGGAGTGCTTAACTTTGAAGGAAAGACAATAATATGCGTTTGGTGGATAATAAGAAATGGACGCTTTGTCTGATATTGTGACATTGTAGTTGGTTCAAAACTTCAAATCTAGCAACAGGACATTATAGTGTCATATAACATACTAGTATGTCTAGTGCGGCTACTCCCTTTATATGGTAGTCGTGATTTTCAAGAGATACGGAAGATTGATGTCTGCCTATTGTGCTTGGCTTTGAAGCTATGCCATAATCATTTCAGCTTTGATTTTTTCAGCATAATTTTTTTTTCATTTTGGGTACTGGTTTCAGCATCAATTTTAAGCAAATGAAATGTGTATTTATCAACTTACTTTATGTTGTACTTCGAATTCCAAACTTAAAAAAGAATAATGATAATGCCATTAATTTTTGGGTATAAAAAGAGACAACTCAATGTGTGTGCGCGCGTTTTTATTTTTTGTTAGGTTAAAAAATTCTCATAAATTAGCGATAGAGAAATAATCTTATTCTTTAAATGAGAATAATATGAAGAAACAATTTTTTTGAAAAAAAAAAGTAATAATACTTATATATACTTAAATTCACATACTTTTTATAATAAGATATTAAATAACATTTTGAGTTTATTGCAGCTTTTCCTTAGTAATTCAGATTATATACATATACTTTTCGTAATATGTGTAGTTATTATATTTTAAAAAATAAACATGGAATTGAAGATAGAGAGGCCAATTGACCCTACAACTACAAGACGGCTCTCTTTTCTCTCTCTCTCTCTCTCTCTCTTTTTGTACTTTTCACTCTACTGTTCCCATCACACAAACTCCATTTCCTTACCCGAGCTGTCCCCACTCCCAAAATATGATCCCACTGTAGTCAAGAAACAACATTATTAGGTGTTATTACAATTATTAATAATAATATATAAAGCCACTTTTAACTGTTTTTCAACTAAGTCTCAAAATTTCAAAATAATAAAGAATTAACATTAAATTATATTTCCTTGAAAATTTTGCAATAAAAAAAAATTATTACAACATATACATATTGTTTCTTGACAGTCATGGCACTAGGACAAGATCCCATTAACACCCATCCCTAATGAAGATCCACGGAACCTATTCCAACGAAGGCAATGATACTATCTCTCCCAACACAGCCAGCTAGACACTAGATAGACGACTTGCGGTTGCAAGCAACTCTCAAACAAGAAAATCATGTACCCTTTGTTTGTTTTAAGAGAAAATGAGTGGAAAGAAAATGGGAGGAGAGAAAATAAGAGAATTATTCCATTTTCTCCCGTTTGAATGTGCAAAGAAAATAGGCAAGAAAGAAAAAATGTTGTGGGACCCATGTAACAAGTTTTCTCCCCTCCTGTGAGAAGAAAATGGGAGAGATTGAGAGATTAGGCATAAAATGACCCTTATACCCCCACCATCTTCTTCCCTCGCATCTCTGCTGCAAATCCTAAATTTGATCTCCACTGTTCCGAACTCCACTATAACTCCCCTTTTCTTTGTTTTCGTTTTGCTTTTTGTTGCAGAGACTTGAAGTGGTTGTTGGTTGGTGGGGGAGGTAGTAGCAAGGTGGGTGGTGGAGGGAGTGCGTGGAGTGGTTGGTTTTGGGGGAGGGGGTGCTGGTCGATGGGTGGGGAACAAATATGAGGGGGAGAGATGAGGATGAAGAAAGGGGGAGGGGACATCTGAAGAGGGTGGGGTGGGGTAGCGTAAAATAGGATGAGTAGGGGGAAAAATGTTGAGGAATAAAAAAAAAGAAAATGAATTTTTTAAAATAAAAATTATTTTATATTTAATTTACAATTTAAATTTAATAATTATTTTTTAAATTAGTATTTTTTATAAAATATATTTATTTACTTAATATAATTTAAAAATATAAAATAATATATTTATATTTAATTATACATTCGATAAGGATAAATATGTCATTTTATATAATTATATATTATATTCTCTTATTTTTTATTCAACTCTCATTTTCTTTCTCTTCTTTTTCTATTTATCCAAACAATAAGAGAGAATATATACTTTTCTCTTTATTTTCTCTCATTCCATTTTCTCTCCGCGTCCAAACGAAGGGGTAGTATGAGGAGGACTCAACCTTATGCCTCGAAAGTGGAAGCTATACCTAAAAATGAAATCAGCATGCTTGTGATAATTGCCCTCTCTAACCTCCTATAAGGTAATACTGAATTCAGAACAAGTAGAATTCACAGCAAAAAAAATAAAGACAAGTAGAATACATCTCAAGGCGGAATGCTAACACTCATAAGAGCGCAAAGTGGAAAAACGATAATGCTCATCTTCATAAAACCGATAATGCTAACACTCATGAGAGCGCAAAGTGGAAAAACGATATTGCTCATCCTCATAAAACCGATAATGCTAACACTCATGAGAGCGCAAAGTGGAAAAGATACATCTCAAGGCGTCAATCACCTTGTTATCTACCCTAGAACGATACCTGACAGCAAAGGTGAAAAACACTCCAACCTGTCTGAAAGCAATTTTCCCCTCATATGGTGATAGCCATTATGAAGGTCTATATCAGAGAACCAGCTAATTCGAGACACTAACTTTAATGTTTCCTTAAGCATAGTGATAGGAAACTTGTATTTGATAGTCATCGATCTTATTGAGTACTATCAACAAGCATCCTTGAAGGCCTATCCTTTATAAGGTTCAACAAAGCAAGTACTAAATAGCAAAAAAAAAAAAAAAGGCTCTGCGAAATTTATCCGTAAGTATAGCTGGTACGGAACAGATCCTTTGACGTCCCATTCATTATTGCATCTTGAAGGCCTATCCTTTACAAGGTTCAATAAAGCAAGTACTAAATCGAAACTAAGGGTATGCCAAATTTAACCTCAAATATAGATTGTACAAAATATATCGTTTGACGTCCCATTCATTATATCGGCTATAAATGCCTTCATTTTTTATCAAACAAATAGCTAGTACTCAGGCATTCAATCTATAGATTTACCATTAAACAGATAACATATCTAAATCTTTGAAGTTTCCAAAATTATCACAATCAGAACGGATTAAGTAAAATTGGTTTATAGTTATGTTCAGTGCATGTTCATTGCCAATTTGATTGGCTCAAAAAAGGAAACGATTCAACCAGAATAAAGCATCATGATCCATTAATTCCAAGTCTCCACACTTATTTGTAGGATTCCAAAACAGCTATGGTTACTCAATCTCAATTTAGAGTTGATGAATGTCGTAAGTTACCCTAAAGCTGCAGTAAAAAAAACTCAAAAGAAGTGAAAAATCATCCTCGGATGGTTCCTCAAAAAATCTCATTTTGCCATCTATATTCAAAGAAAAGAACATGATTGCAACAAGTGAACCTAAAATGAATAATCCAGCTTCTGAACCATGCTCTTTAGTCTGTAACCATAAATGGATCCACATCCCCAAGATTAGCAATCAAAGGTTCCAAATTATCTGTATCTTCATCTTCTGGGGCAAAGTAAGTTGGGAACGGAAGTAGAGATATGTCAGGTTTTTCATAGACAGCATCTTTTATAAAAACAAAGTTCCCTGTAGCTCCTGGGACCTGTTGTTCACATCATACAAAGAGAATTAAGCAGTCAATGATAAAGCCTAAATTCCATATTTTTGGTGAGTTCATGGAATAATTGTGAACCAAGAAGTTGCAAATCAAACACAAACAAATATAGACCTGATAATGATCCATCTACGATTACTTACTGATATTAGTCCCAAATTCTTGCCATACAAGGCACTTTCAGCAAGAAATTTTGGCCCATACATACATAGAAATTTCTATAGCAGTACTACGAATGTAAATTAGGTGGGATTGAAATTTTTCTAAAATTTAGAGCATTCATGCTCAAGTGTCTGATGTGGATATCAGATAGTTCCTGCCCTTTAGCTCCAATTTCATAGCTTAATGTGAAGAATAAAAATAGAAAAAGAATTTACCTGGCCTCTCACCCACATTAAATTCCTCGCTGGATCAATTTTGTAGACCCATACATTTTTAACTGTTCTTTGCTGCCCACCCATGCGTCCAGGCATCTTTTTACCTTTAAAAACCTGAAGCGTAACAGTGAAAAAAATATTTACTATAACAACAATCAAAGAGCACCATTAGTGCAAACAAAATATACTTATTCAAAAAACCATATCATGGTATCTCAACATACAAAATACAGAAAGCTGTATTAACAAAGAATACCAATCTAAAGGAGTCTGACTTACCCTTCCAACATTTGGACCTGTAGAACCACCACTTCGATGTGATAATGATGCACCATGGGATGCTGGCATTCCCTTAAACCCATGCCGCTTCATCCAACCCTGGAAACAAAAAGGATAATGGAAATTGACGGTGATATAACTGAAAAGACTTGGATCCATAAAATTGGCACAATCCTTTTATTGTCCGCTTTATTCACATAAAAGGACTCAACATGAAACAGAGAAATATCCACATGCATAAAATATAAATAAAATAAGAAACAGGAAAATAACACAATAAACCACCTCCCAGAAAGCATGCAATTACATTTTGCTATTTCTAGCCAGTAGAGAGATCAAGAAAAGGGGGAGCGGGAAAAGAAAAATACGGCACCATCAACTGAATTTGTACAGGCAAGTTGAAACTTGAAACAACTGCACACCAATGGTTGTCACTCCAGAAGTAAATGAAATGAAACAGTTAAACAAATAAATAATGTCACATAATATATGTTTCAATATCAGTTGAATTTGTCAACTTATTATTGTACCGTCAAGACTTTGGCAAGTGGACTAATGATGTTATTTGTTGTTAGTAGCATCTTAATCCATGTTTGAGAATAATTGCAATAAAAAATTTGCAACATTTGTTAACCAATTGCCCATAGGAGGAATACTAAAACACTTTGAAAAACAGAGTTCCAATATAATTTCTGCACCTACATGGAATCAAAAGCAATCCTATTTGGTCATTCATTTTGTCCCTAAAAGTAAAAACACAAGTTTAACGAAATTCTTCAACAAAATAATTACTAATTATCTCAACAAACATTCGAAGAACACCATGCATCCACCAACCATCATATGGGAATAAAATATACAGATACAAATGCATGCATACACAAAGTAACAAACAATTTTATTTTTGTTAAGAAAAGAGTATGAGCAATATTTAATATGAAGGGAAGAGAAAAACACCTGAAAACCTTTTCCTTTTGTGATTCCGATGATATCAACATATTGGCCTGGAACAAAATGTCGAACATTAAGTGATGTACCTACAGGGAGAAGTGCATCTTCTGTCACTGGAAACTCCTTAAGCTTCCTCTTCAACGGAACTCCTTGAGCCCTAAAATGACCCACTTCAGGCTTGGTCAAATGTTTATCCTTCTTCTGTCCACAACCAATCTAACTAGAAACAAAGTAGCAAAGAAGTTTATAATTAGATACACACACAGTGACACTCAACCATTATTACCATCACCAAGATAAATTAATAGTATTTCTGTGGGCAAAGAAAATCATAGTTAAAAAAAGCAATGAAATTATGCATAAAAGTATAATGTTTGAGCTGCTCAACTCAATTAACAAGTAGGACATTTGATTTGATGCATTTTACTCTTCCATATTTAATCTCTCAACTTCTGAGAGTGACACGTTAGGGGTAAGAAACAGAGTGAAACCTCAAAACTAAGAAAGAAGAGAACGCACCTGGAGAGCACATAAACCTTCCTTCTCGGGGGTCTTGACCTGAGAGACAATGTTATCATCGACCCAGAGTACAGTAATTGGAATTCTAGCACCCCATTTATCCCAAAGTGCACTCATTCCACACTTGACGGCTATAACCCCAGTTCGTTTGGAATTTGGGGTCATGACCCCAGGTTTTGCATCGATAATCCGAGTCTCTGCGGCACTGGCATCCGAGCTCAATCCCCTCAAAAAGCGAAGCGGCAAGGGCGTCGCCGCCGAGTCGATGGCGAAAAGTTGCAGTTGGAGACGAGAAACGAGGCCTCTCGAAAGGGCCAGCATGGCACAGCTATACAAATAGAATAGATCCACAGAAAAACCAAGTAAGAAAATCCGAATATGTGGCATTGATGCATTTCAAAGTGTAGAACGGAAGACTCTACTCAACTCAGCTATACTTACCCTCTAAGATGAAGATGCAGATGAAGAACAAGATCGCAGTAAGAAACTAAAGCAAAACCACGATTGATTGCTTTCAGTTTCAAAGATGAGTTGCGAGCGCACACTAACCCTAACCTTTCGCAGACGTTGAGCTTCGGAAGAAGAAGAAAGAAGGAACGAGTGAGTTCAGGGGTTTAGGGTTTTGACAAATTGTTTGTCAAAAGCACGGATTAATTTATATTTGTCTAATATTTAATTTCCATCTGTTGTTAAAAAAAACAAATTGTCTCTCTTTTGAATTGTTGGTAAGAATTATTCCAAACCATAATATAAATATAATAAAATTTAATTTTTATTGTGGGTATATAATAATTAATTTTAATTCCTTCAGCTAAAATTATATTAATAATTTTAATTCCTTAATTTTATATTATTATATGATGATAATGATGTTATATTTAAAAAATCATTTAAATGTTTTATTACAAGTAAAAATTATTAGTTGATGTAATGATGTAACACATTTTATTTTCTTAATAGTATAAAAGTTTTATTGTGAACGTATGTAAGTTTTTTTTTTTCACTATGAGTGTATATAAGTTTGGTTGAACTGAAATTGACCAAAGATTTAATTTTCATAGACATTTTATTTTAAACTTTTTTTATGCTATTGTCCAATCATGAATCTACCTAGAATATTAACTATCATAACTATTATTTATGAAATTTAACCTGTTTAATGATGTGTAAATGTATTATTATAATTAAATAATAATAGTATAAAAATAGTATATCAAATTTAAATTTCTTGACAAAACCTAATTTCAATTTGAGATTTTGACAGAACCAATTTATACGCTACAATTCCTAATTGCACAATGTACAAAAGTATTTTCAGCTAAGAAAATGCTTTAAGATTGGCAAAATGCTTATTTTAATTGCCTTGGCCTAAAAAATGTAATTTTTTTTGGTACATTTAATTGTATCGAGTGGTAGTTAAGTAAAATTCTTCTTAAAATAATAACTTCAAAATTTAAATTCAAACTACTAACATATTCTAAAAATGTAATTAATTTCCCTAAAATATCATATTCTAATAGAATAAAATGATTTATCAACCATGTAACAGCATATTTTATCTTGGTCAAAATATCAAATTAAAATATATATGTTAGAATGAGTCAAATCTATTTAAAATATGACTTAGTCTCGATTCAAAAAGTTATTTAGATTTAAATATTAAATTTGGTCCCAACCCAAAACTTAATTGAAACCAGGTCCAATATAACCCAACATTTTGGATTAGGACGGAGTCCTAAACATTCTTAGGTTTTTCACAAAAAATAATTTTTTGATAATTCAAATATTAAAATAGCCAAAATCCCTTGTGTCTTCTATTTACATCGAAGAGTTATATTTAATTCTTCCCGATGGACATGACATGTACCAATGAAAAGAACCACGAGCCAATGAGCCTTCACCCAGCAAAGTAAAAGAAGGACTTAAGAGAAGCGGGGGAAGATAACTGAAAATTGGGGCACGAAGTGTTCAACATGGAACTTCACAATTGTCCAAAGATGTGCATGGACGATCCTTGTGTTCAAGAGCGAGTATCTCGCAAATGACTTGTTGTTTATCTGCTTGAAATTGCTCGTCCGCTGCAAAGAAAAACAAAGGCAGAGAGCTAACTCTTACACAACTTAAAAATGAAAATATTATGCATTAGAAATGAAGCAAGATGTTTTATACCTTTTTCGCTATTGAAGTTGGCTAAGAAGTGCAAAAGCTTATGCTTGTTTGTAACAAGTATGCTGACAACCTCAGGAGGCTTATTTTGATTTGCAACAAACAACTGCCAATACCAGAAATTAAAATAATTAAATTAAAGCTAAGAACGCTCAATTTAGGACATAAAGAAATTCATGCTCCATTCCACACCTTGAAAACGTTGAAGGTTTCGAACTGAATTGTCTTATTAGAATCCTGCAAATTAAGAAGATTAAAAAAACAAAAGGAGTAAATAAACAAATATTTTTGTTTTATGTTTTGCAAGTCTGAAAAAAGTGAGCATAGGAGAGAGCATACTCTTAGGAGATTCATGAGGATCACCATGTTATCCAATGAGCTCACGTACCGAACCATTACAGCAGAATTCGAGCGATCCAATAACATATCCCCCAACAACTGTTACATATTTGATTACTATGAATAAGATTGTCTTCAAACTGTCTGATTCAACGATATTAAAGACACGATGAAAGTAAACCCCCCAAAAAATAAAAAAAAAGTAAGATACGATGAAAGTCAAAATGATGTTAGAATTTTCTGAGTTTAGACTTCTATTGATCGGCATATTTGTTTTTGTAAAGAATAATTGACGGTGCATTCTCAAAAGAAATATGCATACCTTGATAGCGTGTCGTCTAGTGAAATAACTGGTAGATTCTAGCAACTGAGAATTGTACTCTTTGAAAAACTGACAGCCAGAGAGTAAAACGTTTTAGCAGATAATATCCTAAAATATTGTTTAAAACACAAAAGTTAAAAGCATTATCATTTTGAACAAAAACAACCAAACTACTTATGCTTGAATGAAATTGCAGACAGCTGAGAATATGCAAGAAGCAGTGACGTCAATTATCTTATCTTCCAATGTGAATTAATTCATGGTCCAAACCTGTCTAACAATTGCCCATATTGACATCGCTTATAAGCTGCAAAACCTTACATTCCAACTAAGAGGCCACGAACTCATGACTAGTGAACTCTTTGTACCCCAAAATTGACTGATTTAAATTTTTACTAACACGTTGGAAGATAAAACAATGGTGGGGGAAAATCTTATCACTCTTTTGGAGCCTTGTTTGCTTTTACATTCACTAATTTGCAGACACTAAATCTATGTTGCACAAAAAAAAAAAAGACACCAATTCTATTTAGCTGGTGCATGACATTAAGATACTACTTAGATTTTGTATGGCGCACTTACCCAGTCATAATTTTTAGAAAGAAATTCAGCGACTGTAGATTTATGCCTTGTCAATAGCTCCTGTGTACATCAATCAGGGGAATGGATCAGCTTTCATGCTAATAAATTTACTATAAAAGCAAAATAGTGGCACCCAGAACTCTGTATTAGCAACAGATGAATTGACAACACCTAGTAATCGGACTTTCCTGCCTTGAGCACAGATGAAATGGCCGCTCATGTCTCTTTAGTATTGACAAATTTGCATTCATATTCACACAATCTATTGTTATCAGTTTTAGTTGCCAAAATCTATCTATAGAAAATAATTCCCATAAAATACAGTCCCAAATATCAAGAGTTCTTCACATAGACACATTGATCAATGTCAATATAAGCCTGGAGAGTTCAAGCCTATGAAGCATGCATATTTTATAATGTCTGTCATACCCGTGTCGAATATGTATCCATATCCGTACCAGATTTTCGGATACTTGATAAGTGTTAGTTTAATTTTTTAACAAAAATCTTATTTTCGTACCATATTCGTATCGTATTCGATACTTGTACTCGTATCCGTGCATCATAGGTTCAAGCATATTGTCTGTTTGGATGTCGTTGAGTTGAGAACAATGGACAAATAGAAGATGCAAAACAATAAAAATATACTGTCCAAAATAACATATTTAAGTCTGGTATCCGTTATAGAATAACAAAAGTCTACATAGAGCATATATATTTGCAACAAATTATAGATATGTTTTGGACCTTTCTTGCAAGTAAAAGAAGAAGCAGACAACAGTGAGAAGGTGCAAAGATTTGTGAACGGAAATTAGAAGATATGGTATCATAAGGATACTCAACTTTAAAAGTTGCACCAGCATCTGATGCTACTTCAAAATTTGGTATTTGAACATAGTCAAAAAACTTCTTCATGTATTCTGATTCCAAGACATGCCTGAGAAATATAAATTAAGCTTGTCAGAATTTAGAGGAGGAACAATAAAAGGGGAGAAAAATATTAAAATTTGCAGGTGCATCATTCGGTTAATCATGATCCAACGCCTACTTTTATTTTTTGTTATCCGAAAGGTAACAAGCATCAAACCTATTGAAGTCAACAAGAATAATTATGATCCTCATTCTAAATAGATATCTCCTAGAATCAGGCAGATGTACAGCCAAGCCACAATACCAAAAATATAATGAGTTCAGAATCATGATGGAGAATTCAATTACATAATTAATTAAGAAACAGATAATGCAAGTTGCTTACTTTGCTGCGCTCTGGTGGCGTATGCACTCTCTTGCAACCGCACCATACGTCAAAGCAATGTCACCGTCTTCTTCATAACTAATAAAATCAACTTTTGTTAACCATTTAATATATGGAAATTATCAAATAACATTTCCAATTTCAACGTTCATCCCAGAAAGCTTACCCGTGCATCAGAATATCCACAAGGTCTAAATTATTTTCCAGGTATTGAGAAGCAATTAGTCGTGAATTAACTCGCTGCCTTTGCAAGTTTGCAATCACATGGGTAGCATCTTGGCGGGCCTACATAGGAATGAACAGATATGAATTCTTATGCAACAAGCAGATTAGAGAAAACCATGAAATGAGAGATGAGTCTCAAAACATAAAAATATGCATGCAATATGCAAGGGACAGAGTTTGCTCTAGCCACTTTAATCCAAGAATTGGTAATATAAATCTAAGCTTACCCCAAGTTTCAAATTTGGAAGAGAGATGATAAGAAGGCGAAATGTGTCCTCTCTAAAAAACTCCTGAGTCAGCTGAGAACAGGCATCAGGATTTGGCTCTGATTCACCATTTCCATAGAGAACAGTTCTTATCTCAAGTATGGCCTTGCTTAGGTCTGACAGCTGCAATGCAATACACATTTGAAATATCAACTACAAAATATGTATATATAATGTAATTTGGCGTAACAAAGAGACACTGACTAATATTTTGGCCTTCAAAATGCCAAAGGTTGGGATGATGACAAAGCCATCTTTAATTCATGTTTTTAAACTTCTTCCTGGTCAATCATGGCATTTTTCTCTCCTTAATTTCTTCTTTCATGCATGTTGCATGGTAACTTAGCTTATCATCACCTTGGGCTTGTAATATCAATAATTTAGAATTTTACATGACCCTACCCTAGCTAGAAAAGCTTTAATTTTTACCAAAACCTATCATACTCTTTTCTCAAGGGGGTTGCTAAATATAGTGAAGCCTTCATTGAATCATCCAGGCCAAAAAAATTCAGAAAAAAATAAAGCTCTGTGGTAATTAAAATTGGGGCAACAACTCAAATGTCTCAAGCAGAAAATTACAATGGTGTTAACTAGAAAGATAAGACATTGCAGGAACCTTCTCTTCACGCTTATTTTCACGGATGCCTGTTTTGGAATCGACGAATATAAGAAGTTCGCGGGCGTGGCGCACGAGCTCCACTGGTGTTCGTGGCTTGTGCTTGAAAAGGCCCTTCATCACATCTTTCTTCATCTCTTTTGATGAATTACATTACAATTACAATTAGGGTTTTGCATTGCTAAAAGGAGATAATACTGAATGGGATTGACGGTTATATATGTTATATGTACGTACAAAATGCGAAACGGTTATTTTGGGAATGAGAAAACCAAGGTGAGTTGTTCACAGATTATAGGAAGGGGCGCTCTGTGAAAAGCTGACGCGTGCATTCATTCTGTCTCTCTTTTTTTATTATTTTATATTACATTACATTCTCTCCTAATTTTCACTCTCACTATAATTCCTAATTCTTATCATCAAGGATTTAGATTTAGATTAGATTAAATACACACCTGACTTATTACCAAAAAAAATTTACACACCTGACTTTATATAAATATGTAAGCATTTTCATTTTTTGTTAACTAATATATGGTCGAGTTGATAATTAACGGAGAGAATTATGTTTTAAGAACTCATAAAAATATTTATTATGAAAAAATATTATTATGAATATTTAATTTTAAAGTTTAATCATTGAAGAAATTCTTTATTCCAGTATTATATCGTTATAAAATAGTTAAGAATATTTTAATGTTATATATTTGTTGTTAGAGCACAACTTATTTAAAAAATACTTCTTAGAGTGAATTTGTGTTTAAAGTAAATGAGCAAAGTCTATCGTGATCTTAACACATCAATGATCTAATAATTTATACAACTTTACTTGTTTACTTTATAAATAAACTCACTTTAAATGAATTTTTTTCAACTTCTTTATATTGTCATCTAATTATGCATTGTCAAATTATTAAAAATTTTATTATTATTATAATCACTTTTTAAGAATTTTAACTTTTTTTAATGACATGCTAATATATCATTATATGATAGTGTAAAAAAATTTACACTACGAGTTTGTCAAATTTAAACTTAATAGTTAATTATTTAGATTAATGCTACAAGATAAATAAATAAAACTAAACTTTTGACTGAATTCAACTTAATCCAATGTTGATTGCTAAATGAAATAAAATGAGAAAGAACACTTGATGAATCCAAAAGTCATGGAATATGTTAACTTATTCTCTTAAAATGATATTGTATTGTTCTTCTCTAATGTTAGGATGTACTCTTACTATTAAGAGTGTCTAAAGATAAAGAGGAAAGGAAAAAGATAGAAATTAGAGTCTCTATCAAAGAGTATTAATTTTTTTTTATACTGAAAACATAAATAAATATCCCAAGCAAGTGAGCTATCCTAATTGAACTATTTTGTAGTTTGGGTTTTGTAACATAAACTCCATATGATTAAAATTGGTAGCACAAAGCTTATTCGAGGTAGCAGCACAAAGTCATCTATTGCATTATAATAACTGACACTTTGTTGTGAAGTGTTTAAATGATTTCAACTTCGAAATGCTTGGATGATACAAAACAAAACTACACAAGAGTATCTGCTATATGAATTACATTCATGACTCTTTTTGAGTTTGACTAAGATTTTGTCTATTTTTTGTCAATAAACTTGAATAAAGCTAAAGTATTTTCTTATTGGCAATTGTAACTTTTATTAAAAAAATAACTATTTATATTTAAAAAAAATAGTATGTATACAATCATCATTATTTAAATTTAACAATAATGCATTATCAATATAAAAGTTTTTTACACTATTAATTAATCATATATTACTATATCATTAAAAATATTTAACTACTATAAGAATCACCTCAAAAATTATATATGTAATAATATATAATTAATTAATAGTGTAAAAAATTTTAAATTAATAATATATCAAAATTGAATTCAATTAAAAGTAATGTTATTTAACTAACTCAAAACAAATAATTTTTTTTTATGAAATTTAATGTGATTTATGTTAATAATTTAATATTATTATTATTATTATCCCGACGGGGATAGCTCTCCCTCGTCCTAAACATTTTCCTCATAAAAAATATCATTAAAAATCTTACAGTAAAATGTAAGTCAGTATTTAAAGTTAACAGATTGATAGCACTTAATTATTAACATTCTTAACATTAAAAGTATATAAACACTTTTTACCATCTTCTTAATACTATTTATCATACTTATTTTTTATATTATTTTTTATCATTAAAATTGACATCCATAAAAAGATATCCATAATATATACATCCCTAATCTTTTACCTTGACGATACAAAGTAACAAGAGAGGGCTGCTAACTAATTCTATTCACAAAGTGGCTGCACGGTAATTTGGCCCTACGAGACGACTATTGGGTTCAGTAACAGGGAGTGAGGCCTCCGAATTTGATAGACGCTGCCTTGGAGGGTCTGCGATTGCGAGTCCTACAATCAGGTATGCTCTGCTCTCCCTTTTCTTCTTCTCTCTGTAATCTGTACATCAATTCGTATATTGGGATGGATGGGGTTACTTCACCTTCCATTTGTTATTACTTATTATTGTTCCTTCACCTTTAACTTGCTTTACCCAATGTCCACCATCGTCGCATCTACTAATGGGTTATCCGATAGAGGCCCAGAACAAAACCTTAGCTATTAGTCTATAATTATTAATTGGTTCTTTATTTAATTTTGTTCACTTGCGCATCAACTGTTTGATCAAAGTTGCCAATGAAAATTTCAACTTTTGTCTTTATTGATTTTCAATAAGAAAATGGGTTATTTTTATTTTTAATGTTTTAGTTCCTGCCTCTGCATTTTTTTGGGTTTCACTTGGATCTGAGTAGCTTAGACGCAATACTTGCAATGTTGATGCTAAGGAACCAATAGTTTCTGTGTTCTATTTTGTTGGCTGTTTTGGGTCAGCCTGATTACATAGCAGATTGGACTAGATAGGTAGTCTCAGCTTCATCTTGTTGAGTTTAGCATTTTGCATAACTCTCATGTTGATATGCATTTTGTCCTATCTTGTTCTGACAACATAGTTTTGCAGGCGCAACTGCTAGAATTAAAACTTCATCTTCCTTTTTTCTAGTACTTTAAAAACTACTTATTCTAGAAATTTCTTGGAGAAGTACTTAGTCATTTATTTAGCAATTTTTTGGGTTGTTACAACATGCTCTTAACAAATCTTCTTGGGTTTGAACCACTCTTCATTCCAGTTTTTGGGTTGTTAACTTACGACTGTTTTTGAATATATAGTTAGATGTAGGCCAAGATAAGCATTACCTATCTATCTATTATTTGATATGAATCTGTGTACTGACCTGTTATTTGAGCGAAAATTTTGTCCTGAACTGTGGCTTAACAAGTGAATTTTAGAACTTATCTTATATTCTTATATTTTAGAGAAAGAGAAAACAGTTACCTATTTAAACTGTTGAGTTTACTTGCAAAATCTTGTAACTTTATCACAAAGACAATCATATAATGCACAAAAGGGAAAAATGATAATATTTTAAGACACGAGTGGCTATGCCTATAAGTTGTGACCTTGTTTTAAGACCTAATTTCTCCTATAAAGGTATTGGCTATATGGAGAGTTTTCTGTGGTCTTTTCTTTCTTTTGTTTATGGGAAAAATAAAAGAAAAAAGAAAAACATATTAGAGAGAAAAAAGGAAAGGTATAACTTGGGGGAGGAGGATAAGAAATCCTCCAAAACAGGAAAGCCTATATACAATAAAGTACAAGAAAAACATAGAATGCAGCAAGCATACCAAATCTCTCCGTGTATCAGAGTAGCAACTTCCTTGAATCAGTCATGTTTGGAACACCAATGAGAATTCGCAAACATAACTCTGTTGTATGACAATTTTACGGGCAAAGAGACATCTTTAAAGTTATGAGCATTCGACTCCAAACACACACAACAAAGGACTGCATAAACTGCACAGTGCACACTGCCACAGAATTTAGTGTCTTCATGTTTTTACTCAATCCTTATATGACGAACCATAAAAAAACTGTTCCAAAGTAGGACACGCCCAGTGCTCCCCTTAAACCTTGAAAAGATTGTTCCAAGAGAAAGTAGCCACCTTTCAAAGCAAAAATAAGTGGCCTTCTGTCTCTCACCTAGATCTGGACATAACACATATATTGGGAGAAAAAATGTGTGAGGTCTACAAATCTTGTTAAGTATTGCTATCCAAACAAAAGACTTGACTTTAGAGGAAGCTTTGAACTACCAAATGTGATCGTACTATGGAAGATATGCTTACAATATGCTATGTGGTAATCCAATGTAATATTTGGTGTATTGATTGATAGTTGTAATATAATCCTGTCTACATGTATAATTTTCTGTTGTGAGGTGAAAAATCCAACTTAGCTGATAAAGTTCTCCTCAACCTGCTAAATTAGATTGAACCATGCAATTTGTCCTATTTGATTTCAAGATTTTATATAGAAAATTCGAAAGAGAAACTCTACATAGCCCATATCCTTAAGTAATTTTCCATCTTATAACCAGCGGAGGAATGTTGAAAGGAGAAGAAATTTATATTTAGCTGATATTTTGAAATTTGCATTTGCTAGATAGAAAAAAATGAAAAGAAATTATATTTTGTGGATGCATTGAAATGCTTGGCTTCTTGTTTGATATACAGTTTTCCAATGTGGCAGAGAGAATGAGAGAGCAATATTTTTTGAGACTGTTGATAATTTCATGAGTTATGTGTGATATGCCAAAAATATGACACAAAAATGTTTATATTTTTAAATATATACTTATTTTAACAAAGATTGTATTGCAAAACAGCTATGGTTATCCCACCTCCCGTCAGGCCTCCCAGGATTACAAATTTTCTCAAACCTTATGTTCTGAAGATGCATTTTACCAATAAGTATGTGAGTGCCCAGGTGATCCACACACCGACTGCTACTGTAGCCTCTTCTGCATGCTCACAAGAGAAAGCCTTGAGATCAAGCTTGGAAATTAAGCGTGATGTGGCGGCAGCCGCAAAGATTGGGAAGATACTAGCTGAACGCCTTTTGCTTAAGGACATTCCTGCTGTTTATGTTCACTTGAAGAGAGAACAGAAATATCATGGTAAGGTTAAAGCGGTTATTGATTCTCTCAGGGAAGCTGGTGTTAAGCTGCTTTGAGTTATGATTGTGTTTTGTTGTACCTGAGTGAGATCGTCCTTGTTGAACCATGTCTTCTGGGAAAGAAAAAGGATGAAAGCTTTTGTATTATTTCAGAAGAAGGTGCAAGTTGCACATTTGAACGTATTTCACGAAGATCTAATTTTTAAACGTGCTCACGTTAACTAGAAATTAGATGATTGTTGATGGTTGCTTACACCAAATCTTTTGCCTAGGACCCACAAATTGCTTGTAGTGACAGTTTGAAGGTATCGAAAATGGGCCTTACTATAGAGCTTGGATACTGCAAGTACCGAATGGCACGGATAACATTTTTCTTAAAAAAAAAGCATTGTTATATTACACGAAAGTCTTTTTACGAATAATTTTTAAGAATGATTTTGCACAAGAATAATTGAAGAGAAAAAAAATGGTTACATGCACTGCATACAGAATCAAGGGTTGGATGGTTGATAAAACGCAACTACATATTTGTTTGGTCTACTTCCGATATAGCTCACTTAGGCTACTTAGATTTATTCGTCGAAAAGATTGCATATCATGCATAACATAGACATTACTAAGAGTTTCTAAGTGAATAATTTAATTATTTTAAACAAGAATTATGTATACTAGCAATCTGTACTTGTGCAACATATGAGATAACTAAAAGAAATGTTAAAAATAAATACTTAGTCTACATATTTTTAATTAATTTTAATTTTAAATTCTATATTTTTTAATATCAAATTTTATGTGTTTATTCATTTGAATGGTTTATCACATCATTATTAATAGTATATCAAGTTAACTCCTAATGTCAAATTATACCAACCAAATAATTTTAAATTAATAAATATTACAATAACAAATAAAAAAAATCTATTTAAAATTAAAATGATAAAAAATGTAAGTTGATCATAATACTAGTTGACCATAATACCCTTAAAATGATCGGGAATTTGTTTCCTGAAATATTGACGTGTTTAGCAATAATTTCAAAAATATATAATGTGTAGTCAGAATGATAGATTTTTGGATTGAAGACTTCCAGGGAATAATTAGGGCTTGTTACAGTGCATCAGTAAAATAAATAGTATAATGGTAAGTTATTTACAACATTCACTTACTTACCTATTTTTAATTTTCTACGAACAAGCAATAACCATGAAAAAATTTAAATCAATGGCTTGTTTAATATACTCCACATAAATAAATTCATAATCTGTCAGCACCAGTGTAAACGGAGAATATTTCGAAGAGAATAACCTACCTAAAATTAGGTGGAAGGATTTTATGGTTTTTATCTACTTTGTTGTAAACTATAAATAATTATTTTCTAGAGAAATTCTTATTTTCAAAGAAAAATAAACCATCCTTATTTCAGAATATCACCGTTCAAGTGGAGAAACTAACAAGAAACGAAGACTTCACTAAGATATGTACAAGCAAAATGGGTTCTATTACAAGTAATAAAACTTTTAATGGTAAGAACAGACACATTAAGTTGAGACATAAAGTGATAAACCAGCTGCTGAAAGATGAAATTATATCCATTGATTATGTGAAGTCAGAAGTGAACTTGACCGATCCTCTCACTAAGCCTTTGGGAAGGAACTTAATATATACCACATCGAGAGGAATGAGACTTAAGCCAATTTGAAACTAACAATGATGATAATTCGACTTTTATGAGTGGAGATCCCATGAAAAAGTTCATATGGGTAATAACAAGTCACTTGTTAGTACTGTTAGTACTGTGTTTGTCTTTTCCTATGATGTGCGAAGCATGAGAAGTGCTAGACTGCATTTATTGTGAGAATAAGTTAAATGTTTTTAATGAATTTCATATCCCTTATAAGTGGTGTATAAAGTGCAGTATACACTTGATGAAATCACTTATATGAGTGTAGAGTGGGGCCGCTCCTATGAGATAATGACATAGTCTCTAGAGCACTCATGAACAACCAGGCATGCGCATGGTCGAAAAGTGCAAAACGGCGTCAACACAAAAGATAAATGAGGGTGTAGATATGATCAAATGAGATTCTAATTTACACGAAAAATGTTTTGGTTCATAGAAGTTTAAACTTCACCAATTACATTGTAAGTTAAAGTCCTATTTATCTAAGTCTGGTTCATAGTCCAGAAGACACCAGATTCGAAAACGTTTATACTGATGATGTAACCCAAATTCTATTTTATTTATTGTTTTTATTTTAATATTCTTTTGAAATTGTGGGGGATTATTGTGAAATGTGTATTTTCAAAAGAATAAGTCTCACATTGATTGGAAGTAAGTGTTTTGAAGAATTTATATTTTAGCTTGTGTTTTAAGCTTTATAAGAAACAAATAAGGTGATGGGCTCGCGCGTACAAGATTGGGCTGAAAAGCTTATGACTAGTGCAAATCATCGATTTGCTCCCCCTGTGTGTGATATCATGAAGTTCAGATCTTTTATCAAATATTGAATTAATTTTTTTGAGCTTACCAGGAAAATGAGGTTTTTGAAGAAACTAAATTTGACTTGGTCTTCCTAACGGGTAAATTTATTTTAACGTTCCAATTAGTTTCCAAACGGGCAATTATTTTTCAACAATCTGATTCGTTTTTCAACGTTACTTTACCAACAGTCATATTTTCTAAATGACTCTTTTTACCTTCTATAAATTCTGATTACAGACTGTGGTTTTAGTTACCCCATTTTTCTGCTTCTCTCTTCTACTCTTCTACACTTTCTCCTCCTCTTCGTCTAGTTACTTTCCTTTGATGTAGTTCTTGGATCCTTGTCAAACAGGAAGAATCACTGAGATTTTCGCCTATATCAAAAATAATCTTCCCATGTTAACAAAATTAACACGCCAAAGTTTCAATTACTCAACAAATATATCATCCTTAAATGTTGGAAGTTGCATTGAGCTTAAATGAACAAAAATTCAATATTGCCTAATACATACCTACCAATCAGAGTCAGTACCACCCCAGAATTTCCATTACTGGTTATCAAATCTTCCCATGTTAACAAGAAATTATCCCAACCAGGCAACCAGCATCCTAACTTTAATCTAAAACTAAGAAAACTTGGGCTCATTTTGCTTTTCATGGGCCAATGTTTAAAGAAACTCAATGAGAACTTAAACTAGCGGCGGAAGAACAGTAGCGGTGGACAACCACCAGCAGCGGCCACGAACCGCCACAGCAACCGCGTACAACAGTGGCTGATGGCGAGATGTGGAACTGCAGTGACGACCGCGTTGATGGGAATGGACGTGTAGAATGGTGCTGCCATGGGAGAAAAGAAACAGAGAAGTAGTTTCTAACTTTCTATCTAGGCACCACTGCACCAGTCAAAACAATGTTGTTTTAATACTGTAGCTCAAAACGACGTTGTTTGGGCTTAAAAAGATTTCAAAAAAAAAAAACAGCAACTGTTCAACCGGTTCATTTCCCGATTTTTGAAAATGCAGTTTTTCGGGTCACTTTGTTGTGAACAAAAATATTGAAACAAAGACTCTTAACACATTTTATCACAAATTTTAAGAGAATCTCACTATTTAAGTCTTTATGTATATATATCTCTTCCCTTGATGTTATCATTTAAAAATTTCACATGATCCTTTCCCAGCAGATTTTGACATAAAAAATTATGGGGCAACTGGACAAAAGCTGATGGTTAGTCGGATGATAATAGCAAGGCATGAGCTCTCTACCATGTTTGATGTGAAGTCATATGCCATTGTTTCTGCAACAAATTCTGATTTCTAGGTATTTGTTTCTTTAGGCAATCGCAAGTGTATGGAGACAAGCATGCTCCTCAATGGCTCCAGGCACCCTTGTAATACTGAGTGGGACGTATATTATGGTTGGTCAAGTAAAGTTTCAAGGACCATGCACTGGCTCCTCAGTTAGCATCAATGTTCAGGGTACCCTGCAGGCTCCGAATAACCCGAATTAGTTCAAGTCACCGGATGGTTGGATACTTTTTCAAAATCTTGATGGGCTTACACTTTGGAGGAGGAAAAATATTTGTTTAAACCTTTTCAATGTAAGATTAAACCAATCAACACTTAATACATTATTACTTTTAATGTAAAATAATTATGTTGGAGGAGGCACATTTGATGGCCAAGGATCAGTTGCTTGGGCACAAAATGATTGTGCAAAATCTGGGAGATGTGACTTATTGCCCATTGTATGTGACTCTCTAGTCTCTTTTGACTTTGACTCTCTATAGTTTTTGAACCACACTTGCTGTCATCTATAGAAAATTATAATAGAGTCTATGACTTGTATTCAGAAGTCAGAACCATTATTATTATTATTTTTTGGGCCGAAACTTAGAAAAGAGACTTCATTTGAAGCAAATCAAACAGCACGTTGTCTAGAATAAAGCCACCCTTCATGGGGAGAAATCGAAATTAATCTCATAAATTGTCATTAGACAAAACGACATAGTTTGCTAAGGGGTCCACCACTCTGTTTGCCTCTCTAAACACGTGATGGCTTCTCCCTCCCCAGCTTGTTCAACAAGTCACTACAATTCCAAATAAGAACAGGCAGTAGAGGATTATTAGCACAAGTCCCAGTTATTCACCTTCACCATAAGGTTTATTCATAGCTAGGCCATCTGGTTCTCATTTACAATTTACCCTTATTGCATAAATAACTGTTTGTTGCGAATGATTTGACTATAACTAGAGCCTTCAATTCGTAGCGATCACAAATTCAAAGGTTCAAGAGACATAGAATCACTGAACAGCATGTTTTTTCACATGAGCGTTTTGGGCTGGAAGAACTTTTGGACGATTGTAATATTATGCAGATAAATTCAAATATTTATTTGTAGAATCACCACTTCCTTGGTTCCTTAAGTGCCGTTAATGTTCTTGAAGGTGACCTGGCTTATCTTAACATTTGATGGATTCTGAGCCATTGGAAGCATACACAAAATAAACAAAAACAATGAATAAGAAACCTCATAGCATTGAATGTTCAATCACTAAGAGTCCATGAATGATTAGTGGATTAGACTATAACATCTATTGCATGATTATAGAGAGGGTAATAGATGGATATATAAGTTTTTTTTTATAGTAGCTTTTGATTAGATACCTGTTTTGGGCATTGATTCTAAGGACAATACTCTTGGTCTATGATGATTGGTTTGGAAACATTAACCATGGTATTATCTTCATAATGCATATTGCTTACAGTAGTTGTTCTCGGGTAACTAGGCCAAGTCTTGATCCTCATACCATTGTTAGTATTTTTTATACTGACATTCTTGACTAGAAAATGTTCTACAGTTTCTTCATTATCATATCTCCCAAGGCTTCCAACATTGATGCCATGGCCAGGTCTGTTAGGATTCTAAGAGAATTAACCAAAGTAATATTGCTGAATTACTGTTCTGCATTAATCATCTCAAAAGAATGCTCTTATAGAGCTACAAAGATAGCAAGACTAGTAACAAACTAACAAATCAGAAAAAACTACCGAAACAGAAAGCTAACAGAACTAAGTGACTTAGAACTAACTGACTTTCTATTAAAAGCTAAGACCTATCATAACAATCCCTCCCTTAAACTGTTGCAATTATAAGCAACTAGTTTAACTCAGGAATTTCACAAACTCCCAGCTGCTCTCTAAGCTTCAGGAAAGAGTCTGACTTGAGTGGCTTTGTCAGCAGATCTGCAATTTACTCCGTAGTTCCACAATGAACCATTTCTATGTCACCATCTCTAGATAGGTTCCTCAGAAAATGAAACCGAACATCGATGTGTTTACTTCTTCCATGCATGACTGGATTCTTCGAAAGTTTGATAGCTAAACTATTGTCACACATTAAGGTAGTGCAACCTTCCTGAGTATGTCCCAGCTCCTCCAATATTCTTCTCATCCACACAGCCTGACAATCACAGGCTGCAGCTGCCACAAATTCTGCTTCTGTGGTGGAGAGAGTCACAATTGGCTGTTTCTTGGATGACAAAGCTACTGCTCCATTACTCAACAGAAATACATAACCAGAGGTGCTTTTTCTGTCTTCCAAGTCACCTGCATAGTCACTATCTGTGTAGGCTAACAGTTCCTCATTTCCTCCCTTCTTATACAAAATGGCAAAATTTACAGTACCTTGAAGATACCTGAGAACTCTCTTTGCAGCCTGCATATGCATTTGAGTAGGTTGACTCATAAACTGACTGATCAAACTGACTGAGAACATCATATCAGGTCTGGTACTTGTAATGTACATGAGACTTCCCACCAATTGCTTGTATTAAGTCTCATTTACCTTTATTCCTGTTTCATCTTTGCATAGTTTGTAACCTGGCACCATAGGAACTCCAACAAAGTTACTATCAGTCATGCCAAACCTCTTCAACACTTCTAAGGCATACTTTCTCTGATAGATGTAGATTCCGTGTTCCTCTTGCAGCACCTTTATTCCAAGGAAAAATCTCATCTTACCAAGGTCAGTCATATCAAATTCTTCCTTCGTTGAATTCTTGAAGGTATTCATTAAGGATTCATCATTGCCTGTGTATATGAGGTCATCAACATACACACTGACAATTAGAAACCTTCCCTATGAGAGTGCTTCAAAAACAATGTCTGCTCATGATTGCTTTTCTTGAAGCCTGCACTAATGAAGTATGACTCAATTCGACTGAACCAAGCTCTTGGAGCTTGCTTTAATCCATACAAGGCCTTGTGGAGCTTGTACACCTTGTGCTCACTTCCCTTCTTCACATAACCTTTTGGTTGTTCCACATATACATCCTCAGTAAGAGTGCCATATAGAAAAGCTGATTTTACATCAAGTTGATACAGTTTCCATCCTTTATGTGCTGCGTGCTATAATCATTCTCACAGTATCCATTCTACTTACAAGAGTAAACACTTCTGTATAATCCACCCCATACTGTTGAGAGTAGCCTTTGGCCACTAACCTGGCCTTGTACTTGTCTACTTGACCAAGTTCATTCAACTTAGTCTTGTAAATCCACTTGACACCTATCTTCTTTGCTCCAGCTGGTAAGTCAGTGAGTTCCCAATTGTACCATTCTTCACAATTGAATTGATTTCAGCATCCATAGCTTGTCTCCATTTGACACTTTTTACTGCAGTTTCAAAGCTGTCAGGATCTGTACATTCAATGAAAGCCATGTTGATTGCGTCTTCTGGTTCTGAGAGCTCTTCACCAGTTACATAGTCACTCATCCAACCAGGTGGATGCCTACTCCTACCTCCTTCATCTTTAACAACTTCAGTTCTCTCAGTTTGTGTCTGAATCCCATCTTCCTCATCACTAGACTCACTGTCTGCAACACTTTCTTCTTCAAAATCAGCAATGCTCTCAGCATCCCCACTTTCAATATCTACAATCAGTTCCTCCTTCTGCTTTTGATCCCAATTCCATTGAGTATCTTCCTCAAAGATCACATATCTACTTACAACAATCCTTCTTGTAGTTGGATTATAAAGCCTGTATCCCTTAGATTCCTCACTTATTCCCAACAAAACACATTTGCAGCTTTTGTCCTCCAGTTTAGTCCTTTTGGCATCTGGAATGTGTACATGAGCTACACAACCAAACACCCTAAAGTGCTCAACTGAGGGCTTCACTCCACTCCAGGCCTCCTCTGGTGTTTGATTCTTTACAGCCAGGGTTGGTGATCTATTCAACACATAATTCACCCAATTCACAGCTTCTGGCCAAAAGGACTTTCGAATCTTCTTCTCTGTCAATAAAGTTCTCACCAAGTTCATGATGGTTCTATTCTTCCTCTCAGCCACCCCATTCTGCTGTGGAGTGTATGTTGTGGTCAACTGTCTTTTGATACCTGTTTTGTGGCAAAACTCATTGAGTTCCAATGAAGTAAACTCTCATCCTCTATCAGTTCTAAGACACACATTGAAAATAGTGAAAGGCTTCTGATTTCTCCATTAAGAAATAAATCCATGCTTTTCTAGAGTAATCATCTATAAAGCACACGAAATACCTTTTTTGGCTATTGGATGATGGAGTGATAGGGCCACAAATATCTGCATGAATTAGTTCCAACTTCTGAGTTGCTCTTCATTGACTCTTCTTTGGAATGGGATCTCTGTGCTGCTTTCCTTTCATACAATCTTCACACACTTTCTCAGTTGCAGATAATGAGGAAGGGAGACCCCTGACCATGTCTTTACTCTGAAGAGTTTTCAGCGCCTTGTGACTCAAATAAGCATATCTGCAGTGCCATAAGACGGAAAGATCTTGTGCAGTAGTGTGGAAGCATGCATCATTCTTGGTTGTAGTCTGTGCAGACAAAATAAACATCTTGTTTGTTGTCATGCTAGTCTCCAAAATCAACCCTTTGTCAGGATGAAAGAGCTTGCAGGTTCCTGACTGAAACATTACAGTCAAACCTCTTTCTTGCAACTGCCCTATGCTTAAAAGATTGTTCTTGAGTTCTGGCACCAAGAACACATCTCTAATTATATGAGTGACTCCTTTAATGTTCAGCTTCACACTCCCTTTTCCAGTCACCTCCATTCTTGTGTTATTTCCAAGCTTCACATACTGCTTGAAAGTATCATCCACCTCCTTGAACCAAGATCTGTTTCCACACATATGATTCGAGCACCCTGAATCCAAGAACCATGCATCTGCCCTTTGCACATCATTCAATTCCTCATGAGCCATCAACACAAGTTCTTCTTCCTCATTGAAAGAAGCATAATTGGCTTCTTTATCCCAGTCAGGACATTCATACTTGTAATGTCCAAGTTTGTGGCATTTGAAACATTCAACAGTGGCTCGGTTTTGCCTCCCTCTTCCCCTTCCTCTTCCTCTACCTCTACCTCTTCCTCCATTATAATTCCTCTCATCAGAACTTACTTTGAGAGCCTGCTTCTCTCCATAATTCTTGTGGAATTTCTGCTCATGAACTATCAAAGAACTCTGAAGTTCATCAACAGAAAGGGAATCGGTATCCTTAGATTCCTCAATTGAACAAACTACATAGTTAAATTTGTCAGTTAAGGATCTAAGGATCTTCTCAACAATGATTACATCCTTCATCTGTTCTCCATAAGTTCTCATCTTGTTAGCCACACTCATAACCTGAGAGAAATAATCAGTTACTGTTTCACCTGTTTTCATCTCCAAAGTCTCAAATTCTTTCCTCAAGGCTTGAAGAATTGATCTTTTTACTCTTGCATTGCCTTCATACTTTCTCTTCATTGAATCCCATATCTCCTTTGATGTGTTCTTTTGCAAGATAGTCTCCAAGATTGTTCTATCTATGGCTTGAAACAAGTAATTTTTGACCTTCATATCTTTCAGCTTCAGCTCATTAATTCTCCTCTGCTGAGCTTCTGTCAACACGCTTTCTTTGTCTGATTCTGCAATGCCTATTTCCACCAAGCTCCAATACTCCTTGGATCTGAGAAAATTCTCCATTAGCATGCTCCAATGATCATAATGACCATCGAAACGAGGAATTGCAGGTTGCACAAAACCACCATCATTTGCATTCGTCATTTCTCTCCACTCACAAGAACACTAAGACTCACGCTTTCTACTCAGGCCCCAGTAGGAGCTCTGATGCCAAAATGTTAGGATTCTAAGAGAATTAACCAAAGTAATATTGCTGAATTACTGTTCTGCATCAATCATCTCAAAAGAATGCTCTTATAGAGCTACAAAGATAGCAAGACTAGTAACAAACTAACAAATCAAAAAAAACTACCAAAACAGAAAGCTAACAGAACTAACTGACTTAGAACTAATTGACTTTCTATTAAAAGCTAAGATCTATCATAACATCGTCCACATTCCATATTCTGGATAGATATATTACTGTTGCCATCACCCAATGAGACGCAGTCGTCTCCGGTAGCAATGTTGGAGTTAAGAACTTTCACATCAGTTGATCTTCTAATATGGATCCCATCTGTGCTGATGCTCTCAGCTGGAGCACTGACCTTGAAGCCATCAAATGTAAAGTTGTTGCAGCTCAAGACATTGACGTGAAAGCTTTTGCTATCCTTCGAAGTTATGTCCCGAACAGTCAAATGGTTTAGGAAATTAAAACCAAATTTCTGTTGACAATTCACAAGAAACTCAATTTGTTAGCATGTTTGGAATATGTATCTGTGTGTGTGACATTGAGATGGGCGTATGATTATTAATATACCATGGAATGCCACGCGCAGTTCTTGTTTGTTCAACAATCATTTTGTTTCCAAGCAGTTACACCTTGACCACCAGAAGTACCTTTTCCTGAAAAGGTGAAATGGGTAACATATCCAATTTTCACCCATTGTTCATCCCCGTTGAGTTCTGTCGGGTTTGGTGGTGCTTGAATTGTGCCATCAACTTGTATTTCAACGGGAGCCTTTCAAGCTTCCTTCATCTTGTATGTCCCAGTAGGATTGTATATACTAAAATCATAACAACTCATATAAAAAAACAATGACTGATCATAAAATCATTAAAGCACATATCCAAATGAGTAAAAATTATATAAGGACGAATATCTAAAAAAAAAAGAAAGAGACCAAATCTCTCTTCTTTTAGTTTTTTTTTTTTATACTTTTGGTTGTAATCTCTTATTGTAAAGAAACAAAATAAAAGGACCATCTTGTACTTTTATTTTTAAAGATTATTTATTTATAATTAAATTTAAAAATGACCTACTTCATATTACTTAAATTTGTAAATGACCAGAATCCATACTGACGTGGCCAAATAAAATAATGAGACATGATAGTAATATTAAAATAGGTCATTTACAAATTTAAATGTAAAAAATAATAATCTTTAAAAATAAAATTACAAGATGGTCTTTTATTTATTTATTTTTTTACACTAAGAGATTAAAACCAAAAAAATCAGTATAAAAAAAACTAAAAGAAGAGTCTGATCTATATAGTTTATTATTTTAAATATCAGTCCTTATACCTATACTCATTTGGATTTTAGTCCTTCCATTATTTTCTACTCATTTAAGTTTTAGTACATATAATTTCTACTTATTAATATAAGGTATTGCTTCCTACTTTCTATGAAATATTAGTTGTTATAATTTTTAATTAATTATTAAGGTGTTGGTCCATAAACAACCAAAATCTAAATGAATTAAATTGTAGAGACCGATAAAAAATAAATTGTAAAAACCAAAATTCAAATGGGGTGAAACAATAGGGACCAAAGATTTATTTTAACCTATATTAAATTTTAACGGGCTGGAAATGCTGAGTTAGTAATATTAATTTATGTTTATTTTTCAATTAATTATTATCTTTAAGAAAAAATAAAAATCGTATAAATTAAAAGCATAACTCCTCAAATAAAAAAAAGTAATGAATGATCGTAAAAGCATTAAAGCACATATCACAAGTCTTATGCTACATTTGGTGCAAATTCTTATGTATGCCTCAGTTTGACTTTCTGAAAATAAGATGTCACAACGACAATTTCTTAATTTATCACCTTAAAGCTTACTATAGTTTCTTGGTTACAAATGAGTGTCATTAAATGAATTGCCAATAATAGATCACGATTTTAGCCAAGCTTCTAAAGGGACAAAACTTCTTCGATAGAAGTTTGTTACATTGTTAACGGTCTTGAAGCATTGCAATTCCAGTATAAGTAGTGTTCCGCTATACTTCAAAAGCAACAATCATCCATAAAAAGTTCAAGAAGACAAAGTTCAATAAGAATCAACATGGCTATGGAGTTGAGTATTACAACAGTTGTCTTATTCTTTTTGCTGGCTACATCTCACACAGCTCAATCACAAGACATTGATATAAAAAAATTTGGCGGAGCACCAAATGCAGACATAACCCAGGTAAGATCTTGTTGAATTCACATTAAAAAAAAAAGATTTCACCATTTGGGAAAGACTCAATTGTTAACGAGTAGAAGGGGTGTTGGTGGTAAGGGTTAATATGTAATTTGGCATTGAAGGATAACTTGCTCGCTACATCATTATTGTTTTTCTTTATTTATTTGTATTTTATATGTTCTCTGAAGGCTTTCTTAAGTGCTTGGAAAGAAGCATGTGGAGCAACAACTGCAACCAAAATTGTGATTCCTAGTGGGACATACAAGATGAAGGAAGTAGATGTGAAAGGTCCATGTAAGGCTCCCATTGAAATTCAGGTTGATGGCACAATTCAAGCACCACCAAACCCGACAGAACTCAACGGGGCTGAACAATGGGTGAAAATTGGTTATGTTACCCATTTCACCTTTTCAGGTAAAGGTATTTTTGATGGTCAAGGTGCAAGTGCTTGGACACAAAATGATTGTGGAACAAACAAGAACTGCGCGAGGCATTCCATGGTAAATTAATAATCATACACCCATCTCAATGTCACACACACATATACATATTCCAAACATGCTAAAAAATTGAGTTTCTTGTGAAATGTCAACAGAATTTTGGTTTCAATTTCCTAAACCATTCGACTGTTCGAGACATAACTTCGAAGGACAGCAAAAATTTTCATGTCAATGTTTTGAGCTGCAACAACTTCACATTTGATGGCTTCAAGGTCAGTGCTCCAGCTGAGAGCATCAACACTGATGGGATCCACATTGGAAGATCAACTGATGTGAAAGTTCTTAACACCAACATTGCTACCGGAGACGACTGCATCTCATTGGGTGATGGCAACCATAATATAACTGTCCAGAATGTGGAATGTGGACCTGGCCACGGCATCAGTGTTGGAAGCCTTGGGAGATACGATAATGAACAACCTGTAGAACATTTTCTAGTCAAGAATGTCACTATTAAAAATACTGACAATGGTCTGAGGATCAAGACTTGGCCCAGTTACCCAGGAACAACTACTGTAAGCAATATGCATTATGAAGATATTACCATGGTTAATGTCTCTAACCCAATCATCATAGACCAAGAGTACTGTCCTTGGAATCAGTGCTCAAAACAGGTATCTAATCTAAAGCAACTATAAAAAAAAACTTATATAACCATCTATGTACCCTCTCTATAATCATGCTATAGATGTTATAATCTAATCCACTAATCTTTCACGAACTCCTAATGACTGAACATTCAATAATATGCAGTTTCTTATTCATTGTTTTTGTCTATTTTATGTATGTTTGCAATGGCATAGAATCCTTCAAAAGTTAAGATAAGCCAGGTCACATTCAAGAACATTAAGGGCACTTCAGGAACCAAGGAAGGGGTGACTCTTGTCTGCAGCAGTGGTGTACCATGTGAAGGTGTCGAACTTAGTGAAATCAATCTCACATTCAATGGAGCACCAGTAACTGCTAAATGTTCCAATGTCAAGCCCACAATTACTGGAAAAGCTCCTGCTTGCGCAGCCTAGAGTCTTTGGTTGACACAATGCTCTCCTTGATCAGATTTTTCTATTCTTTTTTTTTTTATCATCTTCCGTTCTCCTTAGATACACAATCCATCCCATAAATTGAGGATGAGGAATTATTATAGTCCAAACAATTAGACATAGTTATTACATAGTCACTATCAGGTGTATTATATATATAAGCTTTGTTCAAGAGCCAATAAAATTCTTTTATTTTGTAAAATTGAGAAGCCCGTGAAATCAAATGTTCCAAATATTTGAGATTGACTTTCAGACAAGAACTCTTGGAATACATGTATGACTGTATTGCTCAAAATCGTTTGGGATAACTTCTAAGTTGCATGGATATGGGTAGGAGAACTGGTATTGATACAAGTATATATGAGTACTGCTTACGACAAAATTTTTAAAAATTAAGGTACAGACACAACATGATATGTCATATATAGAAATATAAAAACATAGATAATAAAGTGATTAAATGATAAGTTAAATACAATTCCCATAATGTTCTAACTCCAATGTTTCAACAAAACTCCATGAAGTATATCAAGTAAGCAAAAATATTTAAAGGCACAAAATTTGAAGGGAGTAAAGTAGCATTTTGTTTCAGTACAAAATCATACAACTTAACAACAAAATTTGGTGTTTTGCATGGACTGACTTGTATTTGAGTGATATTAGGTACCTACTTATCTACTATCTAGTGAGTATTGTGTATGTACCTATATGTACTCAATAGATATCGATACCAAATTCATACCTTACACTAGTACAACAACCATTCAAGTATAGATGCATCTTAAGATAACTTTAAGAAAACATATAGAAATCACTAAGATATTTCAATTGCAATTTAATGAAACAATTACCAAAGACCACATGTTTTGGTTAACCTCAAACCATTCTCCAAAACCTCAAACCTCAACATATAAGGGAAAGTATTTGAAATGCTAATTATCTTATGGCCAGGGCAAAAATCCATTATCAAACATCTTTTCAAGCACAATACCTTGAACTTGAAAGACTTGGTTTCTAGCATACTAATCTTTTTTTTTTATTCAGGTAAAATGTTACCTTAAAGACAGTGCCAAGAGTATTTAACAAATCCCCATATATGAGCTAAGAACA
The DNA here is from genome assembly GCA_029884595.1 of Ormosia semicastrata. Classification (NCBI taxonomy): domain Eukaryota; kingdom Viridiplantae; phylum Streptophyta; class Magnoliopsida; order Fabales; family Fabaceae; genus Ormosia; species Ormosia semicastrata. Next base: position 3,065,115 of record JAQQTO010000026.1, on the reverse strand, counting down.
AGCCCATCAATATAAAGATCCAAATAAAATTCTCCTCCCACAATAATTACGAAGGAGAGATCAATTCCAGCACTTGGAAAAAAAAATAAGTGAAGAGCTCAACAACTATAAATGTGAAATTAGAAATGAGACAAGAACATAGGAGGGAAAGCCTCTCCACACTAAGATGAATTCTGACTTGCACCACTTTTAACACCCAAGAGACAGCACTGAAGAGCAAGTGAGAGTTGTGTGGACAATTACTCAACCCCTCTACCCTAAATAGAAGCAAAAGATATAAAACACCAACTAAAAATAATTATATTTATATTGAAGCATTAGGGAAAAGGGAGTTGTTGAAAAACATGGTAGAAATGAGATAGTTGAGAGAATGAGAAACCTGAGATTTAGTGAATGTGTGCAAAGCTAGTATAATAAGCCAGTCATTGGCTTATATAGAACAAGAGAGAAGAAATAACTAACAACTAACTTGCAGACTCATCAAACTAATATAACTAACTTTTAACTGACACAAATCACATTTTAATTGTACTCTAACTATGATAATTGACCCCCGTAAGTCGGAGGATGAATACCAGCATTCCTAGCTTGGGATCACAATACAACGCAACTAATCAATCAACAATGATCACTAATGAAAAAATACAATGAATCAACATGTAATTACGTCGACTAACAAAAATATGAAAATGTGAAACTTTGGTGACGACCAAGGTTTGTAGCTCTACTTATGGCGTCTCTAGGGCTCTCGTTCCAAGCAAATGAATCACGCCAAAATGATCATCGACAAAAATAAAGATGAAATTGAATATGAAGTGAGTGGACTAGCTGGAGTTATCGTCGATCACCAGTTACTCAAAATTGGGGCTCTATAGGCCTCCAAACATTAAGAAATCCTGAATGTGGGTACAATACCATCAAATGCCAAATTAGGCAAAGACTTAACCACCACAGCTAGAAGCTAATGTCGATGCTTATTCACCCAAGGTAAAAGTTAAAATAAAGGAAAATGATATTTGCATACTATTTTTTCACACTTTTTGGTTACACTTACTTCATTATGGAAAAAGAAAAAGAGAAAATATGTTTTGAGAAGTGTGTTTATCTTGTTTTATTATCTAAAGAGGAAATAATGTGAGAAAGGTATAAAGAACATGGTGTGCAAATAACATCACTCTAAAATCAAAGCCAAAACTGTAACACCCCGAATTTTCTTCTTTCTTGATATTTATGAATTTTATAATTTTTGTGATTTTTGTGAATTTTTATGGATTTTAAATTTATTTTGATTATTTTATAATTATTTTGGATTGTATGTGTGTTTGAGGTGGGCCCGAAAAAATAAAAAATTTTCAGGACCAAAAAATTTTGGACTGTTAATGCGGGGTCAGGAGAGCTTACTAAACCCGAAATCGAAAACAATTTACGAAAGTTTCTTTTTCTGAGATTTTACTCTGTTCTATTATCCATTGGATAATAAATATTAGTTTTACTAGTAGTAACTTTTGTCCATTAGTTAATAACTACTAGTAAATATATTGTAGGTGCTTAGTCATGAGCCTAGTCATGAGTTTCATCTTTCTTTCTCATGACTCACCTTATAACTCACTCCATGACTCACCTTGTGACTCATTGTGATCAGTGACTTATCTTGGACACATTGCACCCAAGGAGTCCCAAGGCCAAGGAGCTTTTGATGACCAAAAATTGAGTTTTGCTACCTCTTTGTTCAACTTGTCATCTTTCATGAAACAAAGAACACAAAACTCTCTCATTTTTTCTTCTCTTGAACTCATGGCCAAGCACCCAACTATACCATCCAATTTTCCTTAATTCAAGTTAACTTCACATCTTGAACCTACATACCATTCCAAGACACTTTTGTGTTGTGACCAACATCTAGTTCATCCATCTTCAAGCTTTTTCTTCAAGCTCAAGTTTAAGGATTTTTAGGTGAAGTTCTTCAATCTTCACTTCTTGTTTCATTTTCAAGTTCTAGACCATATTTTGATCTATGGTCATCTTGTTCAAGCCTTAGATGTTAATATTTGTGTGTTTGTTTTGATTTCAAGAACAACTTAATGGTGGAAGTTTGCTTCAAAAAGGCATACAAGGAGCTTTGGAGCATCATCTAAGGTAAGAGGGAGATTAACCTCATCAACTAATTATGGTGGTGAGGAACGAAAATTTTGGGTTGTAGGTGAAAAGTCCATGTAAGGATTTATTCACCTGTTTGTATAAATTTCGTGACTTATATTTATTTGTTTTATGTGATTTTTATGGCTTTAATAGTATGCATGAACTTGATATAGTACAATCATGATGATTGAAGTATGTTATATGCTATGATTGATGTTGGAAAGGAAAGAAATTTTGGTCCCAATGACCATTATGGCTCATAACCATCATGCCCTCAAAAGGGTAATCCAATGCAAAAATGATTTATTAATTGTGAACCGATGATTTAGTGATAAGAAATTTAATTAAGGAGTTACAAGATAAAAATGGAAATGAATAAAATTTATCATTGAACAAAGAGTGATTTTCGGCCATGATGTTAGAAAATAGGATTGAGAAGTAAATTGGAAACTTAAAGTATTTTATTTAAGAGGATTTTTAATAAAGCAAATGGAAAAGATTTTTATCAAAATTGAAATAATGTAGGTTTTAGGAAGAACATTAGAAAATATTATTTAGAGGAATTTTAGTAAGCAAATATTGGAATTAAGGTTAAAAAATTGAAATAATGTAGGTTTTAGGAAGAACATTAGAAAATATTATTTAGAGGAATTTTAGTAAGCAAATATTGGAATTAAGGTTAAGTTTTATATTAAATGAGAAAATTTTAAAATTAAGCTTAGAATATCAATAAAACGTTATACGCGATTAGAAATATGTAGAAAAACCTTTTCGCAATTTAAAAATGATGATTTTTAGCTATGCAATTAAGAAAACGTTTTAAAATCTTTACGTAATTGAGAAAATGTTGGAAAAATGTTACGTGATTTGAAAATGTAACAAAAGTGTTACGCGATTGTGAAAACGTGATAAAAGTGCTTCACGATTGAGAAAAATAATAGTTTGCTATTGGGCCGATGTATTGGACCCAGAAATATCAATGTATGGTTGTAGCCAGTAGTGCCTTATGTGATGCATTACGTCATTGATCATGCATTAAAAATTTAACAAACGGTGTCTGTTGAGGCCGTTTTTGCTTAGGAGATGAATTACATCTTAGTACAGGTGCAAATTGCATAATGTAGTTCACTTGTTGACCTTGGAGGCGTCAAGGCACGGGTATCCCACAAGTGGACAGTTGGTAGCTTCACTGGGCCGTGATGACTGAGCAATGCACTGACGATCTTGACTAGACACTATTCTATTCACGATCTGGCGTAGAATGTCTTGTATAAGCCATGACGTGCACACTGAGAAATTATAGCACTTGAATTGAGGCTGATGATATACAGACATATCTTCTGGATCATTCTCTCCGAAATTGTGTTTTAACTCAATGGAGTAGGAAATTGGTACATTGTGCATATGCATAGTCAGTTGACATTCTATTGTGATATATATATATATATTTATGGAATTATCTGTTATTTGATGCAATGAATATATTTGTTATTGCTGAATAAGAATAATATTATTGTCATTACTATTTCTATGCTGCCATGCTAGTATATATTGATGTAGGGGATCTCACATCTTTGTTATATTATCCTATTTTATGCGTATATTTGATAAAGATTGTGAAGAGGACGGGGAAGGATTGCCTCCGTTTTGTTTGTGTTGAATTTTTCTGAGTTCTAAAATTGCGTCGAGAAGTGGTTTTCTCGATTACGTGAGTGTGTAGTTTCGCGAAGGCACTGATGCCTGGTGTGTGACTTGGATACTGGGCATGTTATTTACATTGGGGATGTGACTGTGTCTCTGAGTAGGACTTATCATGGAGTCACTACTTTTACTTTTCATACTTATGTACATTTGGTGTTCTTTATGCCGATTAGAGAGTTGTGGGGTAATCGTCGTCATACCCCTAGGGAGGACTCTGTTGTGTTGTCTGCACGAATTTCAGTCCATAGGACCTTGAACCATCCGGGATTTCTGTCTGTTGAAGAATCCGAGGAGGATCCGGAGGAGTACTATTCTCACTAGGTGTATGGTGTTAGACGAGTTTATGTTTGATTATGGTATCTGTATAAATGTATTAAGTACAAAAGTTAGATGTATATGATGTATATTATTTGGTTTGATATATATTGTGTTTTTATTTATTTTGTTAGTTTTAAATTATCTGCGAAAGAAAATTTTGAAAAACGTACATACAATATTATTTGTTTTATAACTTGGTTCTAATTTGGTAAGTTTGAAGTCTTAAGTGTAATACTCTAAAGATGATGTTACAAAAACAAGGCTTAAAAAGATGAAAATGGGAAAATTCATCAAAAAAAGATGAAATGGGGACATCTAATTCCATCAGTAACTAAAAATGAGCTTTTTTACCAAACTGTCATTGATGGAAAAACTATTTATTAAAATGTCACTTTTTAAAACTATTTACTAAAATGTCACTCTTTTGAAACTATATACCAAACTGTCATCTTTTTGTTCAATGTGACATTTTTAAATAATTTCTGATCTATATAGGATGAGTCAAATAAGGTGGCACATCCATGTGGATTACACCAACATGGTAGGCGTAATCCACGTGGATGCGTCATCCTACGTGGTGTTTTTTTAGGTGAATACGCCATATAGGATGTTATTTTTTAGTTAAAAATGCCAACACATTTGACATTTTTCACGTAAACAAAAAAATAAAAAATACTTATAAGACACTTAACCTATTTCACGCAATTCTCGCACTCCTCCCAAAGATACATGTATTTCATATGCCCACTAGAGAGTGCACCATAATATTGGAAGACATCAGTATCAATTAGCTTATTTATAGGCCAAATGTTTGCTTCTGATCTGTAAAGTAGTCTATGTGGGACTTTGATGTTTGTAATATAAACTAACTAAGTAAGGCAACAAGGTACATTTGCTTGATGTGAGACTTTAGTGTTGGCAAGGCAAAACAACTAAGTAAGATAATTAAGTAAGACAACAAAGTACATATACTTCATTATGAAAAAAGAAAAAAGAGAGAATATGTTTTGAGATGTGTGTGTATCTTGTTTTATTATCTAAAGAGGAAATAGTGTGAGAAAGGTATAAAGAACATGGTGTGCAAATAATATCACTCTAAAATCAAAGCCAAAACAAGGCTTAAAAAGATGAAAGGGGGAAAATTCATCAAAAAAAGATGAAGGGGGACATCTAATTCCATCAGTAACTAAAAATGTGACATTAATCACTCAAAACTCTGAGGACAAGCAACACAAAATTGATCACAAACCTTAAGAAAATGCAATCGCAACTCCTCTGCACCAAAGCACCACATTGGCAGCTGGTGATCTTCACTTTGCCAAATAGCACTAACGTCCAAGTCAGAAGCAATGCAAAATCAAGCCAGTAAGGAAGCCTTCAAACAATATAACCATCCATAGATTGGGTTAATCCGATGAAGAACAAAACATATCTGGTGAAGAAGAACTACTGGACTAAAACATGAACAAGGCAGTAACTAGTGTGACGACGCTGGTGTTAGAGGAGGGATAAGGTTGGAAATAAATTTTCTTATAGGGGGTATTTTGGTCATTTGGCCTATATGTGTAAAAAAAAAAAAGGAAATCAAAGATTTAAAACGGAGGAAGAACGAGAAACAGAGATGTTTCTCGTCCTCTGTTTCTCGTCTCTTCCCTTTTCTCCACCAAATTTTCATCTTTTTCCCATTTTAGCACCAAATCCTTGCATTCACTTGCACCAAGAACTTGAGGTAAGTTTATACTGTTTTATTCTTGTTTGTTTTGTACCAAATCTCATTTCCCTCAAGCTTTGTTATCTCAAATAAAATAGTAGATGAGCGTATTTTGGGGCTTTGAAGTAGAAATCTAAGAATGTGGAAGGTTGGTTCTAGTAAGTGGTAATGGAAAAGTCATATATTGATTTTTTTTTCTTCTCTCATGAGATTCTTGAAAAACCCTAAGCCCTAAAATTAGGGATTTTAACTAATCTCTTTACCCCTTTGTTAATTCGACTCTAAATGAAATTCCTAGAGCTTTATCAATTGTAAATTTGTAATTATAGTGTAGTTATTTTATTTATTCATGGTATTTGTGTTCTAAATTCCTAATAGCTAGTGGGTAACTTTACATTTATTTTGACTTGTCAAAATGCTTGTTTATGGTCAGATTCAGTGGGCACTACACAGCTTGCTCCTCCGAGTGTCGTAGGAACCGATTGAGTTAGTTCTTCATACTGTGAGTGGATAATTTACATTATGATATATGTTGAAATTTAGACTTCTCGGCATGTATTTATATTTATTCTAATAGTTTTGGTTATAGCCTCAAACTTTATATTATGGGGAAACAAAACCTCTCAGTTAATCTTGGATAATTGTGAATCTTTGTTATAAGGATTGAGCTATAAATGTTGAGTGTTAAAATTTCGTCTACCGTGGTGAAGAGATATAACGGCGAGTGTTCCGCTTGCCGTGGCGAAGAGATATAACGGCATGTGTTCCGCCTGCCGTGGCGAAGAGATATAACGGTGAATGTTTCGCCTGTCGTGGCGAAGAGATATAACAGCGTGTGTTTCGCCTGCCGTGGCGAAGAGATATAACGGCGAATGTTCCGCCTGCCATGGCGAAGAGATGTAACGGCTATTATGTATAAAATGAATGTAGAGATTTTGTTTTAAGATTTGAGAGGAGATTTGATAAGTATAGTTGAATTCCTTTACGATTGTAAATTTATTACTGGAAAGGAAAACATGTGATGAGATTTTATTTATCAGTCTTATTTATTTGATTTTTGTGTATTGAGTTATCTTGCAAAGATTAAATGTTTTTGACTCTTACTTGATTCCCTTTCTTGTTCATTTTTTTTATGCCCTCACTGAGTCTATGTGACTCACCCATTTCTTTCTTTTTCCCCCTTCAGATTTGCAGGCTGTTGAGTAGGGGATTCTTGGGATTTGCTATTCTGCCCAGGAATATTTGTATTTTGGTAGGCCTTCATTGTCGTTGCTGGCTAGTGTTACCTGTCGACTCCAGTATTTTACAGCTATAGGAGATAATGTTTATTTCCTTCTTTTGATGTATATATATGTAAACGTAAAGTCTAGATATATTCCTTCTATATAACTGACTCATCTTGTTCTTAGGATTGATATTAGATTGCTTATGTTAGTGATGAATATGGATATATATTGCTGACTAGGTCTAAATGAACTATGTGGTTTGTTTAATTTTTAGAGGAGACTCTGTCAGATATTTAATGGCCCTAATTTACATTACAAATTATTTTTTCTTTAATTGAGGTTGTATGGTTAGGCTTGCCAAGCTAGTTGAGTACTGAGTATCACTAGTTTGTGCGCCGGTCATGGCCTAAGATGGGTCGTGACAAAGTTGGTATCAGAGTGTTGGGTTTGTAGGTCCTAATAGTTGCAAAATACGGGTAATTATAGAATCTTGTTTGTAATCTGTGTACCCGGGCACAACTTACATGCAAGGAGCTATGATCACCCACTTGTTAAACTGGAGTCTCTTATTCAAGTTGTTGTGTTCAGTTTTAGCCTTGTCTCTACAGGTTTCCATAATATGTTTGCCTTTTATCTAATTGTGATTTCTTGTCCTAGGTGAGGATGCCACCCAGACGAGAAGTTGTTGATGAGGCTTCTACTCAACCTCATGAATCACCCCCGAGACGACGTGGGCATGGTCGCGGTCACGGTCGTGGTTGGGGCAGACATGGAGAGGTTGATAGGGTGCCTGATGTTGAGATTCCTAGGGCTAGACGTGGTAATCCCACTGTAGCTCAATTAGCTGCTGAGATACAGGATATGCAGCAGGCTATACGACAGTTGGTAGATGTTGTTGGTGGACGACAACAAACACATGAGAGCCAGACTCATGTGGTTTCAGAGACTAATTCGGAGGCTGGGTCGAGCGAGCAGCAGTCAGTACCCCACACGGGAGCTGAGGTTCCTCTTACTGCATTTATAAAGCTTAATCCTCCTGTATTTAGTGGTTCAGATGGCAACAAGGACCCTCAGACTTTTATTGAGGAAGTGACTTAGATATGTAGAGGCTTGGGTTGTTCTCCAGCCAGGATGGTTGAGTTAGCGGCATTTCGACTACGTGACATAGCTAGGGGATGGTATGAGACCATGCTCAATGTTAGGCCAGCAGGTTCACCCCCTTTGGTCTGGGATGAGTTTGTTCGGTTGTTTTTAGCTCATTTCTTACCACAGAGTATCCGAGATGGAAGAGCCTGAGAGTTTGAGACCCTTGTACAGACAGAGCAGATGTCAGTAATGGATTATAGCATTCAGTTCATGCGACTCTCCAGGTATACACCTCACTTGGTAGCCACGGAGGAGTGACGCGTACAACGGTTTATTGAGGGCCTGAAAGGTTATTTATTCAGGGCAGTTGCAGGGTATGATGGTATGACTTATGACCAGGCCTTGAATAGGGCTCTGACGATTGAGCATGGGAACAAAGACAGAGGTGGGACTTCTCGTGACTCGCATAAGAGGTCACGCTTTGATACATCGCGTGGTGGCCATCAGGGCCATGGTGGCGGAGGTTCTAAAGATGATGTTGTTCAGGGCCGTCAAGGACAACAAGAAGGTCGACAGTCATTGAGTACTCATGGTAGCCAGACAGGTAGCACAGCTCATAGCCGAGGTGTTTCATAACATCAGAGGCAAGGTTTAGGGGGGTGTTATCATTGTGGTCAGATGGGGCAGTTTGTGAGAAACTGCCCTATATTATATTCTCAGCTTTCTTCTAGTAGAGCTTCAGCACTAGTGGCTCCAACGAGACAGTTCGGTAGTCCAGGACTTCGAGGATCTGGTAGTGCTCAGGAGGCTGGTAGAGGACCAGGAGGCAGAGGTTAGGGACAGGTTAGTAGAGGACAGGGACAGGCTGGTAGAGGACAGGCTCGTGTGTTTGCCTTGACTCGTCAAGATGCTCAGACATCTAATCTTTGTTGTGACAGGTATACTCTCAGTGTGCTCACAGGGATGCACGTGTTCTGTTTGACTCTGGAGCTACGCATTCCTTTGTATCACGTTTCTTTGCTTCTCATTTTAAGAGAGATCCTTCACCTCTAAGTGAGCCTTTGATAGTAGCTACACCTATGGGTGATTCTTTGTCAGCTAATTTAGTGTATAGATATTGCGAGATTTTGGTGGGAGATAGGCTTTTGTTAGTAGATTTGATTATGCTGGATATGATAGATTTTGACGTAATACTAGGCATGGACTGGTTGGCTTCTTGTCATGCTACTTTAGATTGCCATAGTAAGGTGGTGAAGTTCAGTATGCCAGAGGAATCAGTTTTCATATTTCAAGGCGATCGGAATTGGTCACCAAGTAACTTGATTTCGTTTATTGTGGCTCAAAGATTGTTGAGAAAAGGTTGTTGTGGTTACTTAGCAATGGTGAAAGACACCAATATGTCAAAAGTAAGCTTGGAGCAGGTTCCAGTGATGTGTGAATACCCTGATGTCTTTCCTGAAGAGTTACCATGGTTACCGCCTGACAGGGAGATAGAGTTTTGTATAGATTTGCTTCCAAACACTCAACCAATATCTATACCCCCATATCGGATGGCTCCAACCGAGCTTAAGGAGTTAAGGGAGCAATTGGAGGATCTACTTGATAAGGGTTTCATCCGTCCTAGTTGTTCTCCATGGGGTGCACCAGTGTTGTTTGTAAAGAAGAAGGATGGTTCCCTTCGTTTGTGTACTGACTATAGGCAGTTGAATAAGGTGACGGTGAAGAATAAGTACCCTCTTCCTCGCATTGATGACCTATTTGATCAGCTTCAAGGAGCCCAATGTTTCTCAAAGATCGATTTGCGATCAAGATACCATCAACTGAAGATAAGAAGTGGGGATGTTCCTAAGACAACTTTTCGCACCTGTTATGGTCACTATGAATTTTTGGTTATGTCCTTTGGTCTTATCAATGCTCCTGCAGCTTTTATGGACTTGATGAATCGTGTCTTCAAACCATTTTTGGACCACTTTGTGATAGTATTCATTGATGATATCCTAGTGTATTCCAAGAGCAAGGAGGAGCATGAGCAACACTTGCGGCTAACGTTACAAACATTGAGAGAGCATAAGCTATATGCCAAATTCTCTAAAAGTGAGTTTTGGTTGGATAATGTGGCTTTCTTGGGACATGTGGTGTCTAAGGGTGGAATAAGCGTAGATCCAAAGAAGGTCGAAGCAGTTCAGAGTTGGCCAAGACCCACATCGGTAACTGAGATCCGTAGTTTTCTTGGACTAGCCGGGTATTACCGTCAATTTGTTAAGAATTTCTCCAAACTTACAGCTCCTTTGACTAGGTTGACACAAAAACAAGCTAAGTTTCAGTGGATCGATGCATGTGAGCAGAGTTTCCGACACTTAAAGGATTGTTTGACCTCAGCCCCAGTCTTAGCATTACCTTCTAGTGGTAGTGGGTATGTAGTTTATTGTGATGCTTCTAGAGTTGGTCTTAGATGCATGTTAATGCAACATGGAAGAGTTATTGCTTATGCTTCTTGGCAACTCAAGAAACATGAGCAGAATTATCCTACACATGACTTGGAAATGGCTGCAGTGATATTTGCCCTCAAGATTTGGAGGCACTACTTATATGGTGAGACATGTGAGATCTACACTGATCATAAAAGTCTTAAGTATATCTTTCAGCAGAGGGATTTAAACCTAAGGCAAAGAAGGTGGATGGAGCTCCTAAAAGATTACGATTGTACGATTTTGTATCACCCAGGGAAGGCAAATGTAGTTGCTGATGCTTTGAGCAGAAAATCTATGGGTAGTCTTGCACATATAGTTGACATTAAAAGACCAATAGTGAAAGAGTTTCAAGATTTTATAGACAGTGGAGTGCAATTTGAGGTCACTGGCTTGGAGTCATTACTAGCTCATTTTCAGGTTCGTTTTACTTTGGTGGATAGTATTAAGACGACACAAAGTCAAGATCCTCATTTAAAGAAAATGATGGGAGAAGTTCGAGAAGGCAAGACTTCTGAAATGGTGGTTGACTCTGAAGGTGTTTTACGTGTTGGCACTCGCTTATGTGTCCCTAATATAGGGGATTTGAGAAAGAAGATTTTAGAAGTAGCTCATCATTCCTCCTATACCATTCATCCAGGTTCCACAAAAATGTATCAAGATTTGAAAGAATTATACTGGTGGGAATGGATGAAGAAGGATATAGCAGAACTTGTATCTAGATGCTTAGAATGTCAGCAGGTGAAAGCTGAGCATCAAAAGCCTGCAGGTTTGCTTCAACAGATTGATATTCCAGAGTGGAAATGGGAGAGGATCACTATGAATTTTGTGACGGGGTTGCCTAAAACCTCAAAGGGTTATGACTCAGCTTGGGTAATTGTGGATCGGTTGACAAAGTCTGCACACTTTTTGCCTGTAAAAATCACTTATACAGCAGCTCAGTATGCTAAGCTCTATTTAGAGAAGATAGTATCTCTGCATGGAGTACCATTGTCTATCATTTCTGATTGAGGCCCTCAGTTCACAGCTCAGTTTTAGAGATCTTTTCAAACTGCTTTGGGAACACGGTTGGACTTGAGCACTGCCTTTCACCAACAAACTGATGGTCAGTCTGAGAAGACTATACAGATTTTGGAAGATATGCTTCGCGCTTGTGTGTTAGACTTTGGAGGGAGTTGGGATCACTACCTACCTTTGATGGAGTTTACTTATAATAATAGTTATCAATCTAGTATTCAGATGGCACCTTTTGAGGCCTTATATGGGAGGCGTTGTAGGTCCCCTGTTGGTTGGTTTGAGGTTGGAGAATCTAGACTTGTGGGTCCAGACTTAATTCTAGAAGCTGTTAAGAAGGTTCAATTAATTCGAGATCGCCTAGTAATTGCTCAGAGTAGGCAAAAGTCTTATTCGGATCGGAGGCGTCGACATTTGGAGTTTGGTGTGGGAGAACATGTGTTTCTACGTGTTTCTCCTATGAAGGGTATTATGAGGTTTGGTAGAAAGAGTAAGTTAAGCCCGAGGTTCATAAGACCATTTGAGATTCTGGAGAGGGTCGGGCAGGTGGCTTATCGCTTAGCCATTCCCCCTAGTCTTTCAGGAGTTCACCCAGTTTTCCATGTTTCTATGCTTCGAAAATATGTTTATGATCCATCTCATGTCATTCAACACCAGGCGATTCAACTTGATGAAAATCTTTGTTATGTTGAGCAACCTGTGGCTATAGTAGATAGACGAGTAAAACGCTTACGCTCCAAGGAAGTTGCTTCTGTCAAGGTTGTTTAGCGGGGACTATCTGGTGAAGAGATGACGTGGGAGCCTGAGATGGTTATGCGTGACACGTATCCGCACCTCTTTGATATACAAAGTTAGTTAAAAAAAGAAATTCGAGGACGAATTTCATTTAAGGGGGGAAGATTGTGACGACGCTGGTGTTAGAGGAGGGATAAGGTTGGAAATAAATTTTCTTATAGGGGGTATTTTGGTCATTTGGCCTATATGTGTAAAAAAAAAAAGGAAATCAAAGATTTAAAACGGAGGAAGAACGAGAAACAGAGACGTTTCTCGTCTCTTCCCCTTTCTCCACCAAATTTCCATCTTTTTCCCATTTTAGCACCAAATCCTTGCATCCACTTGCACCAAGAGCTTGAGGTAAGTTTCTACTATTTTATTCTTGTTTGTTTTGTACCAAATCTCATTTCCCTCAAGCTTTGTTATCTCAAATAAAATAGTAGATGAACGTATTTTGGGGCTTTGAAGTAGAAATCTAAGAATGTGGAAGGTTGGTTCTAGTAAGTGGTAATAGGAAAGTCATATATTGATTTTTTTTCTTCTCTCATGAGATTCTTGAAAAACCCTAAGCCCTAAAATTAGGGATTTTAACTAATCTCTTTACCCCTTTGTTAGTTCGACTCTAAATGAAATTCCTAGAGCTTTATCAATTGTAAATTTGTAATTATAGTGTAGTTATTTTATTTATTCATGGTATTTGTGTTCTAAATTCCTAATAGCTGGTGGGTAACTTTACATTTATCTTGACTTGTCAAAATGCTTGTTTATGGTCAGATTTAGTGGGCACTACACAGCTTGCTCCTCCGAGTGTCGTAGGAATCGATTGAGTTGGTTCTTCACACTGTGAGTGGATAATTTACACTGTGATATATGTTGAAATTTAGACTTCTCGACATGTATTTATATTTATTCTAATAGTTTTGGTTATAGCCTCAAACTTTATATTATGGGGAAACAAAACCTTTCAGTTAATTTTGGATAATTGTGAATCTTGGTTATAAGGATTGAGCTATAAATGTTGAGTGTTAAAATTTCGCCTGCCGTGGCGAAGAGATATAACGGCATGTGTTCCGCCTGCCGTGGTGAAGAGATATAACGGCAAATGTTTCGCCTGCCGTGGCGAAGAGATATAACGGCGTGTGTTCCACCTGCCGTGGCGAAGAGATATAACGGCGAATGTTCCGCCTGCCGTGGCGAAGAGATGTAACGATTATTGTGTATAAAATGAATGTAGAGATTTTGTTTTAAGATTTGAGAGGAGATTTGATAAGTGTAGTTGAATTCCTTTACGATTGTAAATTTATTACTGGAAAGGAAAACATGTGACGAGATTTTATTTATCGATCTCATTTATTTGATTTTTGTGTATTGAGTTATCTTGCAAAGATTAAATGTTTTTGACTCTTACTTGATTCCCTTTCTTGTTCATTTTTTTTATGCCCTCACTGAGTCTATGTGACTCACCCATTTCTTTCTTTTTCCCCCTTCAGATTTGCAGGCTGTTGAGTAGGGGATTCTTGGGATTTGCTATTCTGCCCAGAATATTTGTATTTTGGCGGCCTTCATTGTCGTTCTTTGGCTAGTGTTACACCGTCGACTCCAAGATTTTTTGACAAATATAGGAGATAATGTTTATTTCCTTCTTTTGATGTATATATATGTAAACATAAAGTCTAGATATATTCCTTCTATATAACTGACTCATCTTGTTCTTAGGATTGATACTAGATTGCTTATGTTAGTGACGAATATGGATATATATTGCTGACCAGGTCTAAATGAACTATGTGATTTGTTCAATTTTTAGAGAAGACTCTGTCAGATATTTAATGGCCCTAATTTACATTACAAATTATTTTTTCTTTAATTGAGGTTGTATGGTTAGGCTTGCCAAGCTAGTTGAGTACTGAGTATCACTAGTTTGTGCGCCGGTCATGGCCTAAGATAGGTCATGACAACTAGAGAGGCCAGCAAACACAGTCTCGCTTGCCTTTCTTGTCAACACCAAAACGGAGGAGAAATGAGGTCTTCAATATGAGTAACCAACAGTGAAAGGAACAAAAAACAAGTAGATCCACTAAAGGAGATATCCAGCTGCACCAGAACTGATGCCCAATGGTGGCGAGGTGCTCAGACAACACTTCTGCTTTATAATCAACAAATCTTGAAGAAAACTAAACTGGTCTAGACTTTGGTGAAGACTCGCCGATCCAACCTCTAGTAGGAGAAAGCTTGAAGAAGCAAGAAGCATAGAAGAATACTAGTAGATCTGAACCAAAAGCACCATGAAATTGCATAGAATACATCAGACCCAGTACCATGTGTTATGATGCAAAATGATCGAGAGAGAGAGAGAGATAGAGAGAGAGAGAGAGGAGTAAACATAATGGAGTAAAACTAAATTTGTGAGAAAATTGAAGCACCACTTTTTTTTGTATTAGAAAATTCTAAGTAAAAGAGAGGAGTAGAGAGAAAATCTAAGTGAAAATCATAGTATAAAGATAGCAAGAACGAATCTGGAAATGAGAAAAGATGGATCTCATTGCAGCAACCATCTTGATCTTTTCGCACCTCAACAAATCATATTGCAAAAAATAAAAATTTTAGCTTTGTGTAAAATGCACAAAAAGACATAGAAGTGGTCAAGTTTTTTTCATCTTTACAAATGGTGCGGAATCGAAGATCTGAAAGGGAAAAAATAGCACTATGAACGAAACTTGATAGGGGAGTAAGAGAAAAATGGTGCAAAGAATTCATAACTAAGAAGAAATCTAATAAAAAATGAATGCATAGCAAGATTTGCAGAGAGAGAAAAATAAAGGAAAGTGAGGGAAAATGAAGGAAAATGAGGGAGGCATAGATAATTTTGGGTTGATTTTATGAGAAAATGAAAAGAAAGAAAGAGAAAAAAAGAGATAAAAAATGATGCTACAACGATTATTCAAGGTAGATGTCAACGTTATGATAACATTGTACAGAGGAAAGACATGAGAGAATTCACAAACTGAGATTTTACTGAATGGTAAGAAGTGTGTAGATCAAGTCAATCATGTAACTTACATAGAACAATGTAACTAACTTCTAACTAACACTAAGCACACCACACATTAATCATACTCTAACTATGATAATAAGAGTAACCAAAGGAGATATATTATTACAACAATTCAAGAATGACAGACAAAATAAAGACAAAAACAATAGGAAACATGACAAACAAAATAAAGATAGCAATAATAGGAAACACAAACACTGTTAATGCCAAGAGTTTAACACCAGTTAACTAACCTTATTCTCATAAAAAAAAACCTTATTAAAGTATTAAAGGAAGGGTTATTTGTTTCGTTATTAATTAATGTTGACGGTAATTAAAGTTACACAATTTATAACAATATATGGAGAAAAGCAAATTATTTGTATGAATTCAATCTTCACTCTTGAGTAAAGAAAGAGGAGGTAAGTAGAAAAACAATAAAGATGGAACCTGAAAAGGTTGGGTGTGTAGTTGAACTGCAATCAAAATGTATAGAGAGATTCCCGTTATGAGGTTGGAATGAGCTAGGGTTTCTAAGTTGAGCTTGGTGTAGGCAATATATGAACATGAGGGCATTTACATGGTATCTATTTTTTTTTATTTGGTTTCGCATTCAAGGTGAGATATCAAGTATTTCATTAACATATACTTATATGTATGTAATTATTATAAAATAATTATTCATTGAAATGTTTGAAAACTCATCTTATCTATCAAATCCATAAGGGTACCATATCAGTTCCCCATAAATGTGAACATGGTGTTGATGGTCTAGGGGATGCCATCCCCTTACCCCCCAAACCTTAACACTTTGTTTAATATGCCATATATATGTAATTTTTTAATTGACATATAGAAAAATAATAAAGTAATAAAACAATAAAATATGTCATAATGATAATTCCATTTGTTGTGTAAAGTATTAAAATTCTTTACATGGGTTTTTTTTTTTTTGGTATAATATGTTGGATTTAATTTATACACACAGTCAAATGTAGCAAAATTAAACTCTAATTTGTTTTACTTGTCAAAAGAGCAATATAATAATAGAGCATTATCATTGGATAGATTTATTTACAACTGTTTTATATTATCAATTAAATTTTTTAATACTAACACATAGTTTTTATATTGAGTATAACTATAGATTTTAAATATTCCTAAAAGTTTTTTTTTAAATATTGAAGATATATCTTTTCTTCTTTTATATTATAGATTTTTCTAAGTAAAAAGAAAAACATTTAATTGAAGAGTGAATTGGTGCATAATAGGCTTGATGTACCAAAATATCTAGAACAAGAGAATGTTGATACTAGTACCAACTTATTATGTCAAGGATTGATGAAAAAGAGACGTATAAAATATTGAGAACCTATTAGCCGTTGACCTCCTCTTAGAAAATTTCCTAACTTCGCCACTGGTGCTATAGCAAAAGAAGACTATCAATAATAAACAAAGCATTTATTACAATATTAGGATCCTATGTAGTTTTTTTATAAACTGCAAAGGATCACATCTATTAAAATTACTTTTTTTACATGATAAAAGCAATTGCTAGAAAGAGTGAGAACCCTTGGATCATGAACTGCACCTCATGCAGTTCCAAAAGAAAATGCAGAGGATCCGGTTCCTTCCTTACGTTGACAATGCCAATGACATGGGTAGCACTCATTGTGAGTGTTGTTGAACCTTAGCCTGTCATCAAACAACACCGTAAAAGTATTTTAAAGGACAAAATTTCTTCGATGGAAGTTCGTTACGCTGTTAACAGTCTTGAAGGATAGCAATTCCAGTATAAATAGTGTTCCACTAAACTTTGAAAACAACATTCATCCATAAAAAGTTCAAGAAGACAATTAAAGTTCAACAAGAACCAACATGGCTATGAAGTTGAGTATTACAACAGTTGTTTTATTCTTATTGCTGGCTACATCCCACACAGCTCAATCAGCTGACATTGATATCAAAAAATTTGGCGGAGCACCAAATGCAGATATAACCCAGGTAAGATCCTATTGAATTCACATAAAAAATTGAAAAAAAATACATCATTATTGTTTTCTTTTTTTTAATTGATTTGTATATTATATGTTATCTCTAGGCTTTCTTAAGTGCTTGGAAAGAAGCATGTGCATCAACAAGTGCAAGCAAAATTCTGATTCCTAGTGGGACATACAAAATGAAGGAAGTGGATGTCAAAGGTCCTTGTAAGGCTCCCATTGAAATTCAGGTTGATGGCACAGTTCAGGCACCACCAAACCCGAAAGATCTCAACGGGGCTGATCAATGGGTTAAAATTGGATATGTTACCCATTTCACCTTATCAGGTAGTGGTACTTTTGATGGTCAAGGTGCAACTGCTTGGACACAAAATACTTGTCACAAAAACAAGAACTGCGACATGGCTTCCATGGTAAATAATGATAAATTGAGTTTCTTTTGAAATGTCAACAGAATTTTGGTTTTAATTTCCTAAACCATTCGACTGTTCGGGGCATAACTTCGAAGAACAGCAAAAACTTTCATGTCAATGTATTGGGTTGCAACAACTTTACATTTGATGGCTTTAAGGTCACTGCTCCAACTCACAGCCTCAACACTGATGGGATCCTCATTGGAAGATCAACTGATGTGAAAGTTCTTAACACCAACATTGCTACCGGAGACGACTGCATCTCATTGGGTGATGGCAACAGTCACATAACTGTCCAGAATGTGGAATGCGGTCCTGGCCATGGCATTAGTGTTGGAAGCCTTGGGAGGTACGATAATGAAGAACCCGTAGAAGATTTTCTAGTCAAGAATTGCACTTTGAAAAATACTGACAATGGTATGAGGATCAAGACTTGGCCTAGTCACCCCGGAACAACTACTGTAAGCAAGATGCATTATGAAGATATTACCATGGTTAATGTCTCCAACCCAATCATCATAGACCAAGAGTACTGCCCTTGGAATCAGTGCTCAAAACAGGTATCTAATCAAAAGCTACTATAAAAAACTTATATATATCTTCATCCATTACCCTCTCTATAATCGTGCTATAGATGTTATAATCTAAACCACTAATCTTTCATCTACACTTCATGATTGAGCATTCAATACAGTGAGATTTCTTATACATCGTTTTTGTCTATGCTTGCAATGGCTTATAGAGTCCATCAAAAATCAAGATAAGCCAGGTCACCTTCAAGAACATTAAGGGCACTTCAGGAACCAAGGAAGGGGTGATCCTTGTATGCAGCAGTGGTGTACCATGTGAAGGTGTGGAACTAAGTGAAATCAATCTCACATACAATGGAGCTCCAGTAACTGCTAAATGTTCTAATGTCAAGCCCACAATTACAGGAAAAGCTCCTGCTTGCGCAGCCTAGAGTCTTTGGTTGACACAATACTCTCCTTGATCAAATTTTTCTTTTTTGGTTTTCTTTTTCTCTTCTGTTTTCTGTAGATCCTCAAGCCATCCCCGTAAAGTGAGGATGAGGACAATTTGTAGTCCATAGAGATAAACAATTGGACATTGTTATTACATTGTCACATTGCCATATGTAAGCCTTGTTCAAGAGCAAATTAAGTTCTTTTAGTTTGTAAAACTAAAAAGCCTGTGAAATCAAATGTTTCAAATATTTGAGACTGACTTTCAAATTAAGGAAAAAATTTCATGGTAGTCGCAATTGCCATGCGGCCTTCCTGACCCTTTACGCTAATAGTATACTATATTATTTATACTTACAATTCTTATTAATTTATTGAGATGTATGGATGACTATCAATGAAAAAAATCATGAAAACTAACTCATCTGCTTTGAACAATTTATAACTAAACTATATAAGTAATCTAATCAAATCCTAAATTCTATTTGCATTGTAATAAATAAGGATTTTGGATCCTTAATTGATTCTCCAATTAATCTAGTTTAATCTTCTTATGCTTGATTCTAAAATAAATCATAATATTTTTTATTTTATATTTTCAACCTTATCTATGAATTAATAAATCTTTATTCATTTATACTATGAATTAATTCCTGGCATCAAACAACTATGTCAAAGCTAAAGTCAAGTCAGCCCAAATCTAAACACATGAAAATTCTTAAAATACGTTGTTTGGATGACAGCATTGAAATTACATTTTAGAATTGGAATTGCTAAAAAATATTAATTTTTAAACTAAGAACAAATAAAGAATTTATATATTTCTAAACTTAATTGAAATTATAGTGTTTGAATATTTTATGAAAAATTATGTAATTATTTACATTTAAATTAATAAATAAGATGCTAAAAAAATATTTTAAATATTTTTTTAAAGAGCTTGTGTTGTTAGATCACAATAGCATTAATGGTTACAAGCATGTGTTTCTAATGGTGATGGATGCCAAAGGTCATCTGTGATGACATGGTTGGAGCATGCATTGGTGGTGATAGTTGCCGAATAATGCTAATAGTGACAAGAATAGAGTTTGGTAGTAGAGTCGTCAAAATAGGTCAAACTTGATGGACTGATTCAAATAACTCGACAAAATGGGCGGATTGAACTAGCAACTTACTAGTCCGAAACTAAAAATAACCCAAATTAGCCCGACCCAAATGAGTTGGGCCCGAATGACCTGGCCCGGCCCGACCTAATAACATTGTAAAGAGATGGGTTATGTTAACAAAATATCAATCCGAAATTCACTTAATCCGATCTGCCTCAACTTAAAAATGGTCCGGCCCGAGTTAACTCATTTTGACAACTTTATTTGATAATAGTGACAATGATTGGAAGATGCCAACAACAATGATGATCAACTGGCACTAGCTAGGATGGTGGTTGGCATGTAGTGGCAACAATGGCTATCGAAATAAATTGGTAGCAATAGTCGTTGTAATACTTTGTGCGTGTTTGAAATTATTGTGAAAATTTGATTATTTTAATAATTAATTATTATATAAAAACTTTTTGTTATAATCAATTATAAAAAAAAGTTTTATGTTTAGATATATTAGTTAAAAAATAATTTTAAATTAATCTGTTTCATTTGAATATATAAAAATAATTAATTTTATATATTAAATTATCAAAATAAGTATAAAATAATTAAAAAAATTATTTAATTAAAAAAATTATTTAATTAAAAATAAAATGATATTTACATCTCAAATTAGAAAACAATCTCAACAATTTTTTTGCAAAATGCTCAAATTTTTGCTTTTACTCCAATAACTTTTTTCTCTAATTAAAAACTGTTGATTTTTTTTACAAAATGTCCAAACACGTTAATGCAACGTGTAACAGCTTAAGAGAGGAGAAAAAAGATGTTGGTGCAACGTGTAACAGCTTAAGAGAGGAGAAAAAAGATGTTGGTTCAGATAAAAAAGCTGAACCAAACATGCTGTTAAGTGACATTGGTAATGGATAATAAAATGTAAGAAATATCATTTTTAGCTTTTGTCTTTGATGTTTGGAATTGTAAATTTTTAATAGTCTGAGCATATGTTGAAAACACTAAAAATTAGTTAATTTTTATTTCTATAAAATTAAACTAAGAATTACAATTCTAATTTTAATATATTCACCAAATAAGGTCATTATAATTGAAAGGTCTATTTCTAATTGCATAGTTCAGTTCCAAACTTAATTTCTTGTGCCAAAAAGCACCTGCCAGCACTAATCCCTATATAGCAAGAGTTAGTAACTACAAAATTTGGTCCAAGTCAAAATCATAACAACTCATATATAAAAACAACGACGGATCATAAAATCATTAAAGAACATGTCCAAATGAGTAAAAATATAAGGACGAATATATATAAAAAAAAAATAGAGACCAGACCTCTCTTCTTTTAGTCTTTTTTTATTTATTGATACTTTTGGTTCTAATCTCTTAATGTAAAGAAACAAAATAAAAGGACCATCTTGTGGTTTTATTTTTAAAGAGTATTTATTTATAATTAAATTTAAAAATGACCTACTTCATATTACTTATATTTATAAATGACCAGAATCCATGCTGATGTGGCCAAATAAAATAATGAGACATGATAGTAATATTAAAATAGGTCATTTAAAAATTTAAACGTAAAAAAAATCTTTAAAAATAAAATTACAAGATGGTCTTTTTATTTTTTTTACACTAAGAGATTAAAACCAAAAGAATCAGTAAAAAAAAAAAACTCAAAGAAGAGAGATATGATCTATATAGTTTATTATTTTAGATATCAGTCTTTATACCTATATGCATTTGGACTTTAGTCCTTCCATTATTTTTCACTCATATTTGTTTTAGTACATATAATTTCTAATTATTAATATAAGGGATTCTCCTTACTTTCTATGAAATGTTAGTTGTTATAATTTTTAATTAATTATTAAGGTGTTGGTCCATAAACAACCAAAATCTAAATGAATTAAATTGCAGAGACCGATATAAAATAAATTGTAAAAACCAAAATTCAAATGGGGTGAAACAATAGGGACCAAAGATTTATTTTAACCTATATTAAATTTTAACGGGCTGGAAATGCCAAGTTAATAATATTAATTTATGTTTATTTTTCAATTAATTATTATATATCTTTAAGAAAAAATAAAATCGTAAAAATTAAAAGCATAACTCCTCAAATAAAAAAAAGTAATGAATGATCGTAAAAGCATTAAAGCACATATCACAAGTCTTACGCTACATTTGGTGCAAATTCTTATGTATACCTCAGTTTGACTTTCTGAAAATAAGATGTCACAACGACAATTTCTTAATTTATCACCTTAAAGCTTATTATAGTTTCTTGGTTACAAATGAGTGTCATTAAATGATTTGCCAATAATAGATCACGATCTTAGCCAAGCTTCTAAAGGGACAAAACTTCTTCGATAAAAGTTTGTTACATTGTTAACGGTCTTGATGCATTGCAATTGCAGTATAAGTAGTGTTCCGCTATACTTCAAAAGCAACAATCATCCATAAAAAGTTCAAGAAGACAAAGTTCAATAAGAATCAACATGGCTATGGAGTTGAGTATTACAACAGTTGTCTTATTCTTTTTGCTGGCTACATCTCACACAGCTCAATCAGCAGACATTGATATAAAAAAATTTGGCGGAGCACCAAATGCAGACATAACCCAGGTAAGATCTTGTTGAATTCACATTAAAAAAAAAAGATTTCACCATTTGGGAAAGACTCAATTGTTAACGAGTAGAAGGGGTGTTGGTGTTAAGGGTTAATATGTAATTTGGCAATGAAGGATAACTTGCTCGCTACATCATTATTGTTTTTCTTTATTTATTTGTATTTTATATGTTCTCTGAAGGCTTTCTTAAGTGCTTGGAAAGAAGCATGTGGAGCAACAACTGCAACCAAAATTGTGATTCCTAGTGGGACATACAAGATGAAGGAAGTAGATGTGAAAGGTCCATGTAAGGCTCCCATTGAAATTCAGGTTGATGGCACAATTCAAGCACCACCAAACCCGACAGAACTCAACGGGGCTGAACAATGGGTGAAAATTGGTTATGTTACCCATTTCACCTTTTCAGGTAAAGGTATTTTTGATGGTCAAGGTGCAAGTGCTTGGACACAAAATGATTGTGGAACAAACAAGAACTGCGCGAGGCATTCCATGGTAAATTAATAATCATACACCCATCTCAATGTCACACACACATATACATATTCCAAACATGCTAAAAAATTGAGTTTCTTGTGAAATGTCAACAGAATTTTGGTTTCAATTTCCTAAACCATTCGACTGTTCGAGACATAACTTCGAAGGACAGCAAAAATTTTCATGTCAATGTTTTGAGCTGCAACAACTTCACATTTGATGGCTTCAAGGTCAGTGCTCCAGCTGAGAGCATCAACACTGATGGGATCCACATTGGAAGATCAACTGATGTGAAAGTTCTTAACACCAACATTGCTACCGGAGACGACTGCATCTCATTGGGTGATGGCAACCATAATATAACTGTCCAGAATGTGGAATGTGGACCTGGCCACGGCATCAGTGTTGGAAGCCTTGGGAGATACGATAATGAACAACCTGTAGAACATTTTCTAGTCAAGAATGTCACTATTAAAAATACTGACAATGGTCTGAGGATCAAGACTTGGCCCAGTTACCCAGGAACAACTACTGTAAGCAATATGCATTATGAAGATATTACCATGGTTAATGTCTCTAACCCAATCATCATAGACCAAGAGTACTGTCCTTGGAATCAGTGCTCAAAACAGGTAACTAATCTAAAGCAACTATAAAAAAAAACTTATATAACCATCTATTACCCTCTCTATAATCATGCTATAGATGTTATAATCTAATCCACTAATCTTTCACGAACTCTTAATGACTGAACATTCAATAATATGCAGTTTCTTATTCATTGTTTTTGTCTATTTTGTGTATGTTTGCAATGGCTTAGAATCCTTCAAAAGTTAAGATAAGCCAGGTCACCTTCAAGAACATTAAGGGCACTTCAGGAACCAAGGAAGGGGTGACTCTTGTCTGCAGCAGTGGTGTACCATGTGAAGGTGTCGAACTTAGTGAAATCAATCTCACATTCAATGGAGCACCAGTAACTGCTAAATGTTCCAATGTCAAGCCCACAATTACCGGAAAAGCTCCTGCTTGCGCAGCCTAGAGTCTTTGGTTGACACAATGCTCTCCTTGATCAGATTTTTCTATTCTTTTTTTTTATCATCTTCCGTTCTCCTTAGATACACAATCCATCCCGTAAATTGAGGATGAGGAATTATTATAGTCCATAGGGATTAAACAATTAGACATAGTTATTACATAGTCACTATCCGGTGTATTATATATATAAGCTTTGTTCAAGAGCAAATAAAATTCTTTTATTTTGTAAAATTGAGAAGCCCGTGAAATCAAATGTTCCAAATATTAGAGATTGACTTTCAGACGAACTCTTGGAATACATGTATGGCTGTATTGCTCAAAATCGTTTGGCATAACTTTTAAGTTGCATGGATATGGGTAGGAGAACCGGTATTGATACAAGTATATATGAGTATTGCTTACGACAAAAATTTCAAAAATTAAGGTACAGACACAACATGATATGTCATATATAGAAATATAAAAACATAGATAATAAAGTAATTAAATGATAAGTTAAATACAATTCCCATAATGTTCTAACTCCAATGTTTCAACGAAACTCCATAAAGTATATCAAGTAAGCAAAAATATTTAAAGGCACAAAATTTGAAGGGAGTAAAGTAGCATTTTGTTTCAGTACAAAATCATACAACTTAACAACAAAATTTGGTGTTTTGCATGGACTGACTTGTATTTGAGTGATATTAGGTATCTACTTAACTACTATCTAGTGAGTATTATGTATGTACCTATATGTACCCAATAGATACCGATACCAAATTCATACCTTACACTAGTACAACAACCATTCAAGTATAGATGCATCTTAAGAAAACATATAGAAATCACTAAGATATTTCAATTGCAATTTAATGAAACAATTACTAAAGAACACGTTTTGGTTAACCTCAAACCATTCTCCAAAACCTCAAACCTCAACGGCCAGGTCAAGAATCCATTATCAAACATCTTTTCAAGCACAACACCTTGGACTTGAAAGACTTAGTTTCTAGCATACTAATCTATTTTTTATTCAAGTAAAATGTTACCTTAAAGACAGTGCCAAGAGCATTTAACAAATCCCCTATGAGCTAAGAACAAGCCCATCAATATAAAGATCCAAATAAAATTCTCCTCCCACAATAATTACGGAGGAGAGATCAATTCCAGCTCTTGGAAAAAAAAAGTGAAGAGCTCAACAACTATAAATGTGAAATTAGAAATGAGACAACAACATAGGAGGAAGCCAAATCTCCACACTAAGATGAAGTGTGACTTGCTCCACTTTTAACACCCAAGAGACAGCACTGAAGAGCAAGTGAGAGTTGTGTGGACAATTTCTCAACCCCTATACCTAAATAGAAGCAAAAGATATAAAACACCAAATAAAAATATTTATGTTTATACTGAAGCATTAGGTAAAAGGGAGTTGTTGGAAAACATGGTAAAAATGAGATAGTTGAGAGAATGAGAAACCTGAGATTTACTGAATGTGTGCAAAGCTAGTACAATAAGCCAATCATTGGCTTATATAGAACAAGAGAGAAGAACTAACTAACAACTAACTTGCAGGCTCATCAGACTAATATGACTAACTTCTAACTAACACAAATTACATTTTAATTATATTCTAACTATGATAATAGATTCCCGTAAGCTGGAGGATAAATACTAGCATTCCTAGCTTGGGATCATAGTACAACTCAACTAATCAATCAACAATCACCGATGAAAAATACAATGAATCAACACATAATTATGTCGACTAACAAAAATCTGAAAATGTGAAACTTTGGTGATGGCCATGGTTTGTAACTCTACTTATGATGTCTCTAGGGCTCTCGCACCAAGCAAATGAATCACGCCAAAATGATCATTGACAAAAATGAAGAAGAAACTGAATATGAAGTGAGTGGACTAATTGGAGTTATCGTCAATCATTAGTTACTCAAAATTGGGGCTCTATAGGCCTCCAAACATTAAGAAATCCCGAATGTGGGTACAATACCATCAAATGCCAAATTAGGCAATGACTTAACCACCAAAGCTAGAAGTTAACGTCAATGCTTACTCACCCAATTTAGGTAAAAGTTTAAAT
Organism: Ormosia semicastrata; assembly: GCA_029884595.1. Lineage (NCBI taxonomy): Eukaryota > Viridiplantae > Streptophyta > Magnoliopsida > Fabales > Fabaceae > Ormosia > Ormosia semicastrata. The sequence continues at coordinate 3,038,939 of JAQQTO010000026.1, read as the reverse complement.
AAAAGAAAATGATATTTTCATACTATTTTTTCACACTTTTTAGTTACACTTACTTCATTATGAAAAAAAGAAGAAAAAATGTGTTTTGAGAAGTACGTTTTTCTTGTTTTATTATCTAAAGAGGAAATAGTGTGAGAAAGGTATAAAGAACATGGTGTGCAAATAACCTCACTCTAAAATCATAGCCAAAACAAGGCTTAAAAAGATGAAAAGGAGAAAATTCATAAAAAAAATGGACGAAAGGGGGAAATCTAATCCCATCAGTAACTAAAAATGTGACACTAATCACTCAAAACTCTAGGGACAAGCAACACAACATTGATCATAAACCTTAAGAAAATGCAATCGCAACTCCTCCGCACCAAAGCACCACATTGGTAGCTGGTGATATTCACTTTGCTAAATAGCACTAACGTCCAAGTCAGAAGTAATGCAAAATCAAGCCAGTAAGGAAGCCTTCAAACAATATAACCATCCACAGATTGGGTTAATCCGATGAAGAACAAAACATATCTGGTGAAGAAGAACTAGTGGACCAAAACATGACCAAGGCAGTAACTAGAGGCCATTAAACGCAGTCTCACTTGCCTTTCTTGTCAACACAAAAACAGAGGAGAAACGAGGTCTTTGATATGAGTAACCAATAGTGAAAAGAACAAAAAACAAGTAGATCCGCTAAAGGAGATATCCAGCTGCACTAGAACTGATGCCGAATGATGGCAAGGTGCTCAAACAACACTTTCGCTTTATAGTCAACAAATCTTGAATAAAACTGAACTGGTCTAGACTCCTCTGTATGAATGTATAGCATGATCTAAAAATTTTGCAACAACTATTGCGTAAAGAAAAAGGAGGTAAGTAGAAAAATAATAAAGATGGATGAAAAATGTCATATCATTAAAAATGTTTGACTTTTACAATAACAATCTCAAAAGTTACACATATAATTATATACAATTGATTGATGATATAAAAAACTTTACATTGACAATATATCTAAATTAAACTCTAATTTGTTTTAGTTGTCGAAAGAACAATATAACAACAGAGCATTATCATTGGATAGATATAGTTACAACTGTTTTATATTATCAATTAAAAGATTTTAATACTAACACATAGTTTTTATATTAAGTATAACTATAGATTTTAAATATTCCTACAAGTTTTTTTTTAAATATTGAAGATGTATCTTTTCTTAGTTTATATTATAGATATTTTAAGTAAAAAAAGAACATTTTATTGAAGAGTGAATTGGTGCATAATAGGCTTGATGTACCAAAATATCTAGAACTAGAGAATCTTGACATACTACTACTAACTTATGTCAAGGATTGATGAAAAGGAGATGTATGATATTGAGAACCTTGTCTCAACTGGGATTGCGACGGGATAACAAAAAATAATGAGATTTTGAAAATAATGAATTCGTCATTAATGTTTATTTAAATTAAAAAAATATTATAAAAATCTTTTAATTAGAAAAATTGGTCTTTTAAAAAAAATGTTTGGATTCGAGAGGCGATTACAGGTAGGGAAGATGTTAGCACCCTACATTGCTCGTTCCGAGAACGGTACCTTAAGTTAGTTGTGTAAATTCAAATATATTTATTTTACTCCTCTTAAAAACATTGTAACTATTTATAAAAAAAAACAACCAAATTATAAAAATTTCATTTTGGCTTGACAAAGATGAACTTTCGCTCCTATGTATCCTCGAATGCAATAAGAAATTCAAAGTCACGTCGTTTTTTAAAAAAGTACTTGTGTGTTGGGTTAATTTTAATTAAAAATTTGATTTAATTTTGGAAATTTTGAATTAATAAATCATTGCGACTTAATTAATCCTATTAAAGTTTGAATAGGTGAAACTCAACGTCACGCTAAAGACTTCACCAATTGGTTATTGAGTTCATTATGATTAAATGAAATTTTATAGTTTAAATTATTTTTAAAAGAAGTTTGAGACTTTATTTAAAGAAAACGTTGACCTTATTAAAAAGAAGGGAATAAAAATAATAATAATAATAATAGTAGAAATAATAATTATTATTTGATTTGATTTTATAAAAAACTTGGATCGACAAGTCGTCGTGACTTGTTCGACCCATTTTAAGTTTGACAAGGACGAGTCTTGATGTCACGTTAGAAACGTTACCCATAGGTAAACTGGCATGATGATGTACTTTGGAATATTATGATGGTGCACTTTGGAATATTACTTGGTGTAGGATGGCACAAACTAAAATAAAATAAAATAAAAACAAGAACCAGAGAAATGACTAAAGGGAAAACAACATATTTTAGAAAAATAAATGAAAGAAATAGAAGACAAGAGCAACGATGATGAAATATCAACTAGCATCTCATGACATTAATTTGCAATACCAACACAAACCACCTTGAAAAGATTAGCATTTGAATTCTTAATTTGAAAAAAAAAAGATGATTTATAATAGAAAACCACATTCAAAAGGCAAGTTCAGCATATGATAAAGCCTTCATAGGATCATATTTCAAACTTCTAATGAAACAAATTAGCATCGTAATTGAAATAACCACCTCACATGATTACTAACCCAACAGAGTAACATTTTAGCAAGCAATTGAATGACCACATGCCAAATTTAGACTTCCATCAAGCAATGCCCAAAGACCAAAAATCAATTATTTGCACCCAAATGCTCAAGTTCAATTGAGATATCAACATTTCATGAGATTATACCAAGACAGATGATACTCTAGTAAAGCTTATGACTGAGCAAGGAAACAATTAAATGCTCAAACTAACCCATGATAAATTTCTCACTGCTATCAATTATCAAACAAGGTGATAAATGACAAATAGCATATTGATAAAAGATCAACCAAATTTGATTATTCATCCAGCTCTTTATAGTTTTTAAAACAAGACATCCAACATATTATTTATTTTCTTAAATCATAATTTTAATGGTCAATAAAATCTCTTTAGCAATACTACGTCTTTTTTCACAAACATTTTCTATTTATTAAACCACAATGGGCTTAAGCATCAAGGTGTAGAAAAACAGAGGATGGTGGTTAGCAATAAGGGCATCAGAGACACAAGCCAGCATGATTATCTCATTATTAATAAATCAACACATTAACTAGTGTCAAGAAATTGCAAAACATAAGCATCACTTAGCATGCAACCTCATTCATTTAGAGATCAGAGCGCCAAACCAATTGCCACATTGTTGATGAGTGTAAAATACACTCATCTTTTGGGTTTATTTATTAAGATTTTTAATTTATATTTATTTAGTTTTTGTTTATTTTTATTTATTTTTATTTTTTAATTTATTTTTTAAATAATTATCTCTTCACCTAGGATTATTTGAATTTTTAGGATAAATCATCAAATTTTGTGTAAAAATAAAAAAATTCTAAAGATAAATATGTCAAGGATTTGAATATTTTTTTAAATAAAATTATATTATTTATTTATGATATTGAGTAAATTCTAAGCCCACTAAATTAAATGTATTTTTATTGTATTTTGTAGGAATTTAAGAAAGGATCAAGTTAGATTCTTAATTGGAGCGCAAACAATCTCTACTTGATGACCAAGTATCTCTGTATTTAATGCAAGGATTTCAAGGAGTTTCTTAATTTGAGTGGAATATTTGTTTTCTAATTTATATGGATTCAACAAAAAGGAATAAGAAACAAGAGATTTGATCAAAGATTAATTAAGAGATCAAATCGATGCGCTGTTTGCGGTATTGAAAAGCTAACATAAAATCCTATAATTTATCTGTTGAGATCGAGGGTAGATTGTGCTATTTGGTGGATGAGAAAATGATGCAAATTTTAAGTTGCAAACCCAAGTGCAGGTTGTCTCAAGTAATAAAATCTCGGGAGTCCGAGGTCGATCCATAGGGAATTGATGAATAAAATTTTTTTGAGGTAAGAAAAATATTTTGTCACAACAATAAAGGTGATAAAACTTAGTCACAAATAAAAAACATTTACTTGGGTTAGGAGATCCACTCTTAGTAAGTAAATTAAGGATAAGATTAATTCTTTTTATAACTCATTTAGAATCCACGCACAACAAAAAATATAACATTCAAAGTTCATTTAAGATTATATATGTAATTATATTATGGTTTCTTTAATTATCTATTAACACCACCACTTTTAAATGGGCTCAAGCATTCATTGTGCCAATATGTTATCTACAATAAATCAAGATCTCCAATTTACAAGAAGAGTTTCTAAAATTATTGGAAACAAAATATAATACATATAATGATCACTTGATAATATATCATTTAAGCATAAGAAAGAGATTAATATAACCTTAATTCATTACTGATAACTCCATAAAATGTAATTATTTGTGCCCTATCTCTGTGCTAGAATGAATGCTTAGTCCTTGTTTATAATGCATATTTGGAGGGTTTTGTGCTTATATTTGTTATATTCTAATTCTAAGCTTTTCTTGTATGTTTTATAGCAAATTGAGCTTATATTGTTATTGATTAAGTAGATTTATATATATGTTACTGATTTGATATTTTTTCTATGATAGGAAAGGCTCCAAACAAGGTCAAATGTGGAGCATGTGAACTTAAAGTGGAAGAGGAAGTCAAATTGACATTTCAGTAGTCAACGCCGTGACGCAAGGTTGTGAACGCTGCGGCGCAAAGAGTCATCTCAGCCATTCCATACTTGAACCCGAGAGTTCAGCGCCGCGGCCCAGAAGATGGGTGCGCCGCGGCATAAAGAGACCGACCCTATGGGCGCCGCGGCAGAAGATAGTGCGCACCGTGGCGTGATACGGCAAGCTGAGCCTATAAATAGGATTTTTCACATTTTTCTCTGTGTCTTGGCATTTTTCAGCCATTTCCATTTTAGGTCTTAGTCATTTGAGCCATTTCCATTTTAGGTTTTCTTAGTTTTAGTTAGTTTTAGGTTAGAAAGCTTTGGCTAGATCTCCATTGATGGTGGATTGGAGGCTAGGAACAAGGATGAAGGAGGATTCAAGCTTCAAAAACAAATCAATGAGCTTCCTTTCTCTTTTTCCCTTTCTCTTTTTCCCTTTCTCTTTTCTCTTCCTTATCTTCCTTGGATATGATTTTCCTTGTGTTTTCATGTTCATTGTATAGCTGAGCTGTATTTAGGGATATTTTGGATCCTTTTCTATATATATTAATGATGTGTTCTTCTCTGAGTTTGTGTGAATGTTTGGTTATTGTTCAATCATAATCTATGCTTAATGCTTGCTGTTGGTTGGCCATCAATTGCATGATCCTAATATTGCAAATGAACTAGACATAGAGATTTGTTAATATGGATATGGTATGGTTGATGCATGTTCGATGAGCTCAATTGACTTGGATGAGTTGATTCGCTAACTGAATAGAAGTATACCTTTTAGCCATGCATAGTGTGATTGAGAATACATCGTTCATGAGTGGGTGTTGAGCTAGATTTCAAGGAAACTTAGTGAGTTGGGCAGTTGAAACCAGGGTTGATTGACTTAGACATAGGCTTTTAGCTAAATCAGATTCTCAAGCTAATCCTATCAGTGCATTCATGTTAATGAAGATGTAGGAGGTGAAGAAGGATTCCCTGAAACCTAATTGTTTATTTTTATTGCTTTTGTAGATTAGATTTAGTTTAGTTAATTACTTTCTTATTTTTAGGTCCTTGAATAGAATTGATTATGCTATTGGTTGGTACTTAGCCTTGGAAACAATTTATCCTCGTGGGAACAAACTTTTACTCTGTATCTGTATTACTTGAGTGATCCGTGCACTTGCAGTTAGCAAATAGGCAACATGTTTGACCCTATCAAGTTTTTGGCATCGTTACCGGGGATAAAGCTTTCTATATTGCTAATATTGATAATGAGTTTAGTTAGTTCTAATTCAAGTTATATATAATCTATGTTTCTTTTATGTTTTGTTTTACTTACAATAAAGAAGCTGGGTGATTTCAATCATACGAGGCCCTTGAGGGAATTCGCGACTCCTTGAAAGGATGACCCTTGGATCAAGTTCTTTAGGACTACTCATCCGCAGCAATTCAATTCTGGTGACAAAGTCCTGCTGGGACTATAACTCAGGCTATTCGTGGGAGGAAACCTCATGTTTATATTTATTTCATGTCTTTACTTTATGCATAAATAGGTAATATGTTGTGTTTTGTATGTTTGTATATATATGTTTATGTTTATGTTAGTTGAGTTAATATGCTTTTGTTAGTATGTTAGTATATATATATATATGTTAATTATGTTAGTTTAATGTTTTTGTTTGTTTTTAAGTTTTAAGTTTGTTTTACGTATTAAATAGGTTAATATGTTGTTTTTGTGTTTTATTATGTTTGTGTTGTACATTTTGCAATTTAGCTTTTTGAACAAGTTTTGTTGCAACTAGAGACCCATATGAGCCAGATTAAGCAGTAAAACTGTGTTTGCTGCTAAATTTAGAAATTAAGGTTATCACGCCGCGGCGCAAGGTAGTGCATGCTGAGGCGCAGGTGCTCGTTTTCTGTAAAATACTGCAGCTTTTTGTAAACGCTGCGGCCCAGGCATGGGTGTGCCACGGCGCAGCACCCTTGTTTTTATTTTTTTTATTATTTTCTCCATTTTTCTGTATTTAGTAATGCTCAGTAGTAGTTAGGTTGTTATTTTGAGAATCTCAGGTTCCCTATAGACCATGTTTATTAAGAATACATTTCATTTTGATTTAGGGGAGTATCTTTATATGTTTTATTACTTTTATGCTTAATGTTAACATGTATTAGTATTTTAAGTATGCGGTGATTTTAGTCATTATATTTTCATGATTATATCTTATTTTGACTATCACTAATGCACTGTTGACAAGAATTTCAATTTTAACTGTTTGCAAATGTTGTTATGCATGCTTGAATTGAGAAAGTTGAATCTCTTTGAATGCATGACATGTTGCAAGAATGCTGGTGTTGTTTTTGGTTGTTCATGATATGAAAGGTTGCTATTTGCCCCCTTTTCAGTGAAACCTTATGTGATCTCGAAGCATGTGAAACAATTTAGTTGCTTTTGATGCAAGATTTACATCTCACTTAGATGCAAGTGTAACTTTGAAAATGATAAGAGTGCATGTCTTAAGAATGTTTATGGATGTACATGTAGAGTTTTGATTATCCTAGAAATTGTTTTTGAACTCTCTTGAGGTGAAATCCTAGATTGTGCATGATTGAGAAAATGATTAGGGCATTATTTGGACCGATTGAGCCTTAAAAAGCCTATTGATATGTGAAATCTGCAAGTGTACTGTTTCGTCGTTAAGTAATAAAAGATCGAATCCACAGGGACTGTGTCTATGAATACCAATTAATTAATTAATTCAATTAAATTAAACAAAAGGGATAAAATTATTAATTGATAAGAATGTAATAACCAAGCAATTAAGTAAATAATTATTAAAGTACAAAATTACGAACAAAAATAGTAATTTATCAAGAAAGGTATTCAGATTCAAGAAAGCTTCCAAGATTGGGGTACCACAATGATACAAGACAAATCCTAATTGACAACCCTTTTATTAAATCTAAAATTCAATTGAAGGTGAATTACCCTAAATTAGTTAATGTTCTTTCTCAATATACAAGATCCATGCCTAATTAAACCAATTCCTACTCTCATGGTAATTGAATTTAAATTAAACCCATTACGCTTTGTGGTAATTCATTAAATCATCGAAAGGCTAAAACTACTCTCGTGATTTAGACCTTAAGTTCAATTCTTATGGTTCCAACACCTAGGTTCACCTCTCAGTACATCCCTAAATGCCTATGAGATGCAAATAAGTGGCCAGCAAATTCACATGAATAAGAGCAATAAGGATTGAATCAAAGAACATTCAAGATTAATAAAAGGAAAAACAAAGTCAATTAATCATTATCAATGTATCAAAGGGTATTGCCCAATCCTAGAAACAAAGAGAACTACTCAGACATAGAGAAGAAAGAATTAGAAGACATATTCATCAACATCCAAACCCGTAATCCAAGAGAGAAGAGGGAAGAAAGATCAAGATCAAGAGCCTCCAATGTGTCTCCTTCAAAACCAAATTAGAACCCCTCAATTGTATTCAGAACATCTCTTTATACCCTAGGGTTTTAAAGGCCTCCAAAAGAAATAAAAAATAAAACTTAAAAACTGCTACGCACTGCAATCCACAGCCGTGGATCATTCTGCCAACAAGCCAATTCTGAGTCATTTGAGTTCCACGGACGTGGATGGTTCCACGGCTTGGCCGTGGAACTCTCTGAAATCTCTCTTTTCCTTCTTCAAGTTGCTGCTCGATCCATGGCCGTGGTTTGATCCATGGGCAGGCCGTGGATCCCTCTGGAGTGGTCTTTTTGTACCTTTTTGCTATCCGTTAAGCTCTAACTTCAATCATGCAAGCATTCCATTCAATCTAAGGCCAATTCAGCATTAATCCTACACAAGAACACCAAAAACACCACAGTTATCCGAACTAAGGGAAAAACAAATCAAAAGGGAAACTAAAATGTCTAAAATGCCCAAGAATGCATGCAAAACAAGAACAAAACATGATGTTATTTCACACACATCAAATCCCCCCAAGCTTAAGACTTTGCTTGTCCTCAAGCAATAACTAAGGCCAAACCAAAAAGTGGGATCAAAAGACAATAATGAATGAGGAACTTAAGAAAACAATTATCCAAGCAATAGGCTAAGGCAATTTAAGAATCTGAGAGGTAATCAAAATCAAGTCTAATTAGAGGCTAAGTTCTCAGAAATCATGCATCCCCACTGATTGAATTAAGTTCACTCCACTAACCACACTCAAAGTATTTAAGGGTGAAAACATTACGCTCAAAATCCTTCAAAGAAAATGTACTTCCATATGCTTGATAAGAAACCAAATTTTTACTAATAATCAGCATGCAAGCAAGAATCAAAAGGTCTTTCAAGGGTTGTAATGAGGCCATAGGAATGATGTTAGGTAAGGTAGAGAAAGAAAAGTATGCACAAAGGGCTCATCAAAATTTTCAATAAGCACAAGAAATCTAATAGAACATAAATGGAGCAAAAGCATTTTTCAAACAAGAGCATAACTCTACATTTCCAAGCATTTTCTTTCTTACTTTTCCTTCTTCTCTTTCTTTTCTTTTTCAAGCTTTCATCTCATGATTTTCTTTTATTTGATTTTTTTTTTCATTTGAGAAAGAGAATGGTCATTCACATATGATTCCCAACACACTTTTCACAACTTTCAAACCAAATTTGCTCCATTTAATATTCTAAATGATTACCAACAATATATCATCATAGGCATCAAGAAAAACAATTATGCAATAGGCTCAAAATGGACAACTAGCGGATGAAAGTGTGATAATTATTTCAGAAGGCCAGAAAAATACCGAAGATGCCTTAATCACCTTCAAGCATGCAACCAAAAATTTCACCTCAAAATGGTTTCAAATCAAGTTCTAGAGCACAAGATCAATGAGGAATATCACTCAACATAAGAATAGGAGCAAAAATCATATAGTGCATAAATCCCCTACAGGCTCAAAACTCACATTTAAAGGTTTAAAAATTCAATGAGAAGCACAAATTCAGAGAACATTATGCTAATTATCAACTATCAAAAGATCACTTCTACTATCAATTAAAACAAAGCCTGTTGCCTGCCACAAGAATTAACAAATTGGGTTCCAAATCAATACCATCTCAAAAATCCCCAAAAGAGAGGGGCACAAGTTCAACCAAAAAGTTAAGAGATATGATGGTGTGAAAATGTAACATGAAAATGCAATGCAAAACAAGACATGAGAATGCATGAAACTAATGATCTAAAATGAAAATTAAAATACTCTCCCCCAAGCTTAGAACTTACATTATCCCCAATGTAATAATCAATAACTAGAGAAGGGAGAAAAGAAAATAACTCACTGCGGTGGTGGAAAATGGTGCTGACTCAGTTGCCAACTATGAATGGCCTGGACCATGCTCGTCATACTCTGAACCGTACCTTCCAAGGTTTACAGGCGGCCATCAGTAGCCTGACCCTGCTAACGAAGCTCCTCTAGCATGTGGCACTGCTGCGCCTGCTCAGTATGAAGTTTCTCCAGAGAAGCATAAATTTGTGTCAGACCATCCTCCGAAGGACCTACAAAAGAAGAAAAAGAATGACGAAAGGTTCTTGCCCTTGGTGGAGGGCGAAGAGGGTACTGAACATCAATTGGTTCATCTGCTACACTCCCAGGGGTGCACCAATTTGCACAGTTGCACACAGTGATAGCAGGAGGGTTAAGAAGAGGTAGAGGTTGAGCTCTATTGTTCAAGCGGAGGCAGTAAATTCTGTCCTCTTTGACAATCATCTTAATAGCTAAATAAGACTCTATATCAATCCTAGAGTTACCTCTAATTACCTCCAGACCATCCAAATCATATTCAAAGAAATGAGCTATCGCTGTGATAAGCCCACCAATAACAATGGTCCCTGATTGAGCGCTAGTTACCCTAAGCAGATGCCTAGCAAGAAAAGATCCAGTGTCCATTTTGACATCATTAAGAATGAGCCACATAAAAGCAAGTTCATCAGCACGAACATTGCCATCACTATTCCTACGCCCAAATAGCATATGAGCCATGATTTGGTGAAGATAGCGAAGGCAAGGATTTGGAAGAAAAAATGCCTTATAATTTGAGGAATCATATGTACCTGACCCACAAGAGATATTAGCCTAAAAAAAATTACAAAAAAACCACGTGGGTGTTTCCTTTTCCCCCAACAGGCAATCCAAAAATCTCATTAAATTCTTCCAAATTTAAGCAGTGCTTATTATTGAACAACCGAAAAGTGATTTGACCTTCAGTGCAACCTTCCCCCTGAAGAATATGAGCCTCAATAGAACTAAGAAACTCCAGTGTAAGCTCAGTGTAAGTAGGATACTTTAAATTCAAAAAATAAGTCCATCTTACCCTATCAAGCATCCAATCAAAGTCATCTCGCAAGCCTAAGGTATCAAGAACAGCATCATCCATATACCTAGTGCTAACAATCCTCCTATTCACAAGCATATTGTAATGATCCCTCTGCTCATTATTCCTAAAGTTAAAACCATGGGGATTAGGGGAATTACCTCTTGGAGCAGCAATGCCTCTTCCCCATGTCCTTGAGCTTGAACCAGCTTCTCCCCGCTGACGCTTGTTCGTCATTCTGCTTAACCACACTAACACAACAAGCATAAAGCAAAAATCCCCCCTTTTTCAGCACTATTCATGAAATTAGGGGAAATTTGCCAAATTTGGGGTTTTTCAAATTTGAAGGAGTGAGTGGTTGGGTAGAGGCTAGGAAGGTGAGAAATGGTAGAAAAATGGAAGAAAAGGGTGGTTTGTGGAGTAAAGTAGAGGTTTTGAAGGTTTGAATATGGTGGGTTATGTGGGCTATGGTGGAGAAGGAAGAAAGGGAAGGAGGGAGAATGAGGATGAAGGGCTGGCTTTGAGAGGGAGGAAGAAGATGGTTAATGTGTGATTGTGAGGGAAATAAAGTGTAATGGAGGTTTGGTAGGATGGGTATAGAGGTTGAGGGAGAGAAGAAGGAGAAGAAGCAAAGATGAGAGTGAAATGAAGAAGGGGGGAAAGAGAGACCGTGGAATTTAAAATCGTGCTAGCGCGATCCACGACCGTGGATCGTTCCACGGCTAGGCCATGGAAGCTGCTGACTTTTTTTTTTTTTTTTTTTTTGAGGGGACCTGAAATCCACGGCCATGGTTAGATCCACGGCCAGGCTGTGGATCTCTCTGACTTTTACACTTTCCACTGGTTTGCATTCCATGGCCATAGAATTTTCCATGGGCCGGGTGTGGAACCTTCTGACTTCACTATTCTTCTAAATTTAGCTCAAAAAGGGTCAAACCTAGACAAAATTCATAAGACAAACATCAAACCAACAATCTAACACACACAATCAAAAGAAAAAAAAGGGAAAAATAAGAAAAATAAGAAAGCTTGGGTTGTTTCCCAAGAAGCGCTTGTTTAAAGTCGTAAGCTCTACTCCTTTACTTTCATCCTTCTGCAGTTGGGTCACAGAGGGCAAACCATACTCTTCTCAAGTTGCTCCTCCACTAGATAGTGCTTCAACCTCTGACCATTAACCTTGAAAGTCTCTCGCTCTTCATTCCAAACCTCCACAGCACCATAGGGAAACATTTTCTTAACCAAAAATGGCTCTGACCATCTTGACTTAAGCTTTCTGGGAAAAAGTTTTAATCTAGAATTGAAAAGAAGCACCAATTCTCCTTGACGAAACTCTCTATGAAGAATATCCTTGCATGCCACCTCTTGGTTCTTTCTTTGTATGACTTGGCAGTCTCATAAGCAGCCAATCGCAGCTCATCAAGCTCATGAAGTTGAAGTTTTTGCTTTTCTCCTGCCGCTTTTAAGTCAAAATTTAGAAGAGTAATAGCCCAAAAGGTTTTATGTTCAAGCTCAACGGGTAGATGGCAGGGCCCATAAATCAGTCGAAAGGGTGTCGTCCCAATAGGAGTCTTGTAAGCAGTACGGTAAGCCCAAAGAGCATCATCAAGCTTCAAAGACCAATCCTTTCTTGAGCTAGACACAGTTTTCTCCAGAATACTATTTATTTCTCGATTAGATACCTCCACTTGGCCAGAAGTCTGAGGATGGTAAAGGGTAGCAACCTTATGAGTGACTCCATATTTCTTCAAGAGGTTCTCAAATTGTCTCTCTATGAAATGTGAACCTCTATCACTTATCACAGCCCTAGGAACTCCAAACCTTGGAAAGATGATCTTCTTGAATAGCTTGATCGCGGTCTTTGCATCACTTGTTGGAGATGGAATGGCCTCCACTCACTTAGATACGTAATCAACAGCTACAAGAATGAATTTATTGTTATAGGAGGATGGAAAAGGGCCCATGTAGTCAACTCCCCAAACATCAAAGATCTCTACCTCAAGAATAGTATTCATTGACATCTTATGCCTCTTGGAGATACTTCCAGTTCTCTGACATGGATTACATGATAACACAAAATTCTGAGCATCTCTGAAAATATGAGGCAAAAAGAAACCAGACTGAAGAACTTTGGCTGCTGTCTTGGAAGCACTAGCATGTCCTCCATAGGATGCGAAATGACAACAACTCAATATACTTGGAGCCTCTTCCTCGGAGACACACCTTCGGTATATGTATAGGTCATCCCACACAAAATTTTTCAGATCTGAGAAGAATTTTTTCTTCTGCTGATAGTTAAGCTCAGGAGGTAGAACCTTGCTAACTAAGTAGTTTGCATAGTCAGCATACCAAGGAGCATTCTTTGCAAAAACTGCAAACAATTGCTCATCATGGAAAGAATCATCAATAGGTAAATCATTCTTCCCAATCACCGGTTGCTCAAGCCTGGATAAATGATCTGCCACTTGATTCTCCGTCCCTTTTCTATCAAGAATCTCCAAATCAAACTCTTGTAGGAGAAGAATCCAACGAATAAGTCGAGGCTTTGCTTCCTTCTTGCTCATGAGATACCTAAGTGCTGAATGGTCAGTATACACAGTCACCTTTAAACCCATTAGATAGGACCTGAACTTCTCAAAAACAAAGACTACCGTTAGCAACTCTTTCTCTGTGGTGGCATAATTTGCTTGAGCTCCATCAAGTGTCTTGCTAGCATAATAAATTGCATGCACTTTCTTGTCCTTTCTTTGCCCCAACACAGCTCCTACGACATAGTCACTAGCATCACACATGACCTCGAAAGGTAGATTCTAATCCGGTGTTTGCAAAATGGGAGCAGTGATCAAAGCTTCTTTCAACCTGCAAAAGGCAATCAAACAATCACTATCAAAATTAAATGGAACATCTTTCACCAAGAGATTAGACAAAGGTTTAGCAATTTTATAAAAATCTCTGATGAATCTCTGGTAAAAATCGGCATGTCCCAAGAAGCTTCGCACTCCTTTCACATTCACCGGTGGAGGCAATTTCTCAATCACCTCAATTTTTGCCTTATCCACCTTAATTCCTTTTCCAGAAACCAAATGTCCAAGCACTATCCCCTCTTGTACCATAAAATGACACTTCTCCCAATTTAAGACAAGATTAACCTCCTCACATCTCTGCAAAATCTTAGACAAATTGAACAAACAATCATCAAAGTTAGTACTATATACTGAGAAATCATCCATAAAAACTTCCATGATGTTTTTAATAAATTCAGAAAATATTGCAATCATGCATCTTTGGAAAGTAGCAGGGGCATTACATAAATCAAATGACATTCTCCTATAGGCAAAGGTACTATAGGGGCAAGTAAATGTGGTCTTCTCCTGGTCACTAGGATGGATAGGAATTTGGTGGAATCCCAAATATCCATCTAAGTAACAAAAGTATGTGTGCCTAGCTAGCCTCTCAAGCATCTAATCAATGAAGGGCAGAGGGAAGTGGTCTTTCCTAGTTGCATGATTCAACTTTCTATAATCTATGCACATCCTCCAACCTGTGACTGTCCTAGTGGGAATTAATTGATTTTTCTCATTTTTAATTACAGTCATCCCCCCTTTTTAGGAACCACATGCACAGGACTAACCCATTCACTATCAGAAATTAGGTAAATTACCCCAGCGTCAAGCAACTTAAGAATCTCTTTTTTAACAACCTCTTTCATATTAGAATTCAACCTACGTTGATGCTCAACAGAGGGTTTATAGTCAGGTTCCATCAAAATTCTATGCATGCAAAAGGAAGGATTTATGCCTTTAATATCATCAAGAGTATATCCTATGACCTTTCTATGCATCCTAAGAGCCTTAAGCAATTTCTCAGTCTCTAATTCATTCAAGCTAGCACTAACAATGACAGGATAAGAAGAGTTGGGACCAAGAAACTCATACCTGAGAGTGGAAGGAAGAGTTTTAAGTTCTACCTTTGGAGCCTTTTCCTCTTCCCAATCTTCAGACTTAGGCTTTGGCTCAAGCTTTTCCACTTTGGCTTTGTAAAGAGGAATTTTTGAGGTTACCTCCAACAAGCGAGCATACTCAGCTACCTCTCCTCCAGAATCAATAGAGCCGCCACCAACCAAACATCTCTCCAATGAATCTTCCAAATGAATATTGGTGGACTCTTCTTCCACCACCTGGTGCAATAAATCAATCTTGTAACAAGAGTCCTCAAAAGAAGGTTGTTTAATGATTTAGAAATATCAAATTCAACCTTATTATCACTAACAGTTAAAGACAATTTGCCATTTTTAACATCAATTATAGCACCAGTAGTAGCTAAGAAAGGCCTACCAAGAATAATAGGGATTTGGGAATCCTCCTCCATTTCAAGCACAACAAAATCAACAGGTATGAAAAACTTACCAACACGGATAGGAACATCCTCCAAGATGCCTACGAGGTACTTGACGGACCGATCCGCAAATTGAAGCGAGATAGTTGTGGATTTTAACTCACCCACTCCCAACTTCTTATACACAGAAAGGGGCATAAGACTAACACTAGCCCCCAAATCACAATGAGCTTTATCAAAATTCGTGTTGCCAATCAAACAGGGAATAAAAAAGCTACCTAGATCTTTTAACTTAGGAGGCAATTTATTTTGAATTAAAGCACTACACTCCTCTGTTAAAACTACTGTCTCATATTCCTCGAGCTTCCTCTTATTAGACACGATGTCCTTAAGAAACTTAGCATAGGTAGGCATTTGTTTCAATGCCTCAGTGAAGAGGACATTAATGTACAATTTCTTAAGGACCTCTAGGAACTTCCCAAACTGCCTATCTAACTTCGCCTTAGCCAATCTTTGAGGAAAGGGAACTGGGGGTTAGTAAGGTTCAGAGAGTACATACTTAGACACATTCTCAGTAGTTTCCTCTTCTTCTAAGGGCTGTGTCTTAGTCTCTTTATCCTCAATTCCCTTATCTTTTTCACTCTCCCCCTTACCCAAAGAATCCTTTAATTTCTTTCCATTCCTCAAACTCACAGCTTTACAATGTTCATTGCCTGGGTTGACTTCAGGTTGACCAGAAAACTTACCTTGCTGCCTATGAGAAGTGCTTACTTGTTGGGCAATCTGGGTTTCCAACATCTTATTATGAATAGTTAAATTGTCAACCTTAGCTGACAACTCTTTAATTGCCTCAGTCACAACTTGCCCATAGTGCCTAAACTCATCATTTTACTAGACTGGCTCTCAACAAAATTCTTAAGAGGATACTCAAGTCTAGATTTTTGTACCTGTGGGATTCCAGAAGAGGGTTTAGCATTACCTTGCCCTGCTTGGTACTGACTATTCCGGTAAGAGAAGTTAGGATGTGACCTCCAATCGGGGTTGTAAGTTTGGGAATACGGATCATTTCTCCCCTTTTAGTTGAAGTCATGGAAATTGTGGCATAATTCTACTTGCTCCACCGGTGCACCTTGTGAGGATCCAATTCCAACTTGGCATTCAACACCTATGTGTCTCTGCGCTCCACAAATCTCACAAAATTTGTTAGCAGCACCTATGACATTTACATAAGCTTTTTCAAACATGTCAAAATGTTTATTCAAAGAATCAAATTTTGACATAATTAAATCAACACCATCTACCTCAAACTTACCTCCCGGGAGCTTTCTCGGGTTATGGCCTCTTTCATTAGCCCATTGGTGATGATTTGAAGCTACACTCTCAATTATCTCATAAGCTTCTGTGAGCCTTCTATTCATCAAAGCTCCACCAGCTGCGAAGTCAAGAGACACCTTCGAAGAATATTCCAAACCATTGTAGAAGGTGTGGACGATCAACCATTTTTCTAACCCATGGTGTGGGCAGGCTTCCAGCAAAATCTTATATCTATCCCAAGCTTCTGACAATGACTCGCCAACTTTCTGAACAAAGCTTGTGATTTGGGTCCTTAGATGAACAGTCTTGGAAGGTGGAAAGAATTTATCCAGGAAGGCTTACTCTAATTGGTCTCAAGTAGTTATCGTCTCAGTGGGAACAAACTTCAACCAAGCTCTAGCTCGATCTCTCAAAGATAATGGAAACAGGCGGAGACGAATAGCATCAACAGAGGTGCCTTCGATCTTGAGGGTCTCACAGAACTCCAAGAACATATCCACATGATCATTAGGATCCTCTAACGGCAATCCTCTAAACTGGTTCTGCCTTATCATAGACAGTAAGGCATGAGGTATGGTGAAGTGCCTAGCTTCAATATCTGGCCAAATAATTCCAGATCGCAAACCCCGAGCATTAGGAGTTGCATACTCTTTTAGCAGTCTATTATCTTCAGCTTCAGCCATGACAAGTGTTGGTTTAGGTATTTCTCTTACCCTTTGCCTTTGTTGTCTTCTCCTGCTACATAAAGTTCTTTCAATTTCAAGATCTGCTTCAATAAGAGTCCCGGAACGTCGAGTACTTTGCATAAACAAGAGAAATTACCTGTAGAGAGCCAAAGAGAAATCAAGAACGTAAGAATATGATAAAAAAGAAAAAAAGGTTTAAAATAATTAAATTAAAAATCAAATTAGTATTCAAGAAAAACACAATCCCCGACAACGGCGCCAAAAACTTGATGTGTGAAATCCGCAAGTATACGATTTTGTCATCAAGTAATAAAAGATCGAATTCACAGGGACTGTATCTATGAATACTAATTAATTAATTAATTCAATTAAATTAAACAAATGGGATAAAATTGTTGATTGATAAGAATGTAGTAACCAAGCAATTAAGTAAATAATTATTAAAGTGCAAAATTAAGAACAAAAACAACAATTTATCAAGAAAGGTATTCAGATTCAAGAAAGCTTCCAAGATTGGGGTACCACAATGATACAAGATAAATCCTAATTGACAACCCTTTTATTAAATCTAAAATTCAATTGAAGGTGAATTACCCTAAATTAGTTAATGTTCTTTCTCAATATACAAGATCCGTGCCCAATTAAACCAATTCCTACTCTCGTGGTAATTGAATTTAAATTGAACTAATTACGCTTTGTGGTAATTCATTGAATCCTCGAATGGCTAAAACTACTCTCATGATTTAGACTTTAAGTTCAATTCTTATGGTTCCAACACCTAGGTTCACCTCTCAGTACGTCCCTAAATGCCTATGAGATGTAAATAAGTGGCCAGTAAATTCACATGAATAAGAGCAATAAAGATTGAATCAAAGAATATTCAAGATTAATAAAAGGGAAAACAAAGTCAATTAATCATTATCAATGTATCAAATGGCATTGCCTAATCCTAGAAATAAAGAGAACTACTCAGACATGGAGAAGAAAGAATCAGAAAACATATTCATCAACATCCAAACCCGTAATCCAAGAGAGAAGAGGGAAGAAAGATCAAGATCAAGAGCCTCCAATGTGTCTCATTCAAAACCAAATTAGAACCCCTCAATTGTATTCAGAACATCTCTTTATACCCTAGGGTTTTAATTGGCTAAAAAGTCCCCAAAAGAAATAAAAAATAAAACTTAAAAACTGCTGCGCACTGTGATCCACCGCCATGGATCATTCCACGGCCAGGCCGTGGATTATTCTGCCAACAAGCCAATTCTGAGTCATTTGAGTTCCACGGCCGTGGATGGTTCCACGGCCTAGCTGTGGAACTATCTGGAATCTCTCTTTTTCTTCTTCAAGTTGCTGCTCGATCCATGGCCGTGGTTTG
Organism: Ormosia semicastrata; assembly: GCA_029884595.1. Classification (NCBI taxonomy): domain Eukaryota; kingdom Viridiplantae; phylum Streptophyta; class Magnoliopsida; order Fabales; family Fabaceae; genus Ormosia; species Ormosia semicastrata. The sequence continues at coordinate 3,020,251 of JAQQTO010000026.1, read as the reverse complement.
ATCCACGAGCAGGCCGTGGATCCCTCTAGAGTGGTCTTTTTGCACCTTTTTGCTATCCGTTAAGCTCCAACTTCAATCATGCAAGCATTCCATTCAATCCAAGGCCAATTCAGCATTAATCCTACACAAGAACACCAAAAACACTGCTGTTATCCGAACTAAGGGAAAAACAAACCAAAAGGAAAACTAAAATGCCCAAGAATGCATGCAAAATAAGAACAAAACATGATGTTATTTCACACACATCACCTACCCTGATATGATGATATCCCTAGGTCCTATTTTGAAGCCTTATATTGTTTGGCCTTATTTGTTTTTCATAACCATTGTGTTCGTTAACCTGTTAACCATTCTAATGCATGTGAAAGCATTGCATTTTCTTCCTACCATCATTATTTGTTGAGTACATGATATGTTATTTCTTGAGATGAGTCTGATGATTAGGGGTATGAATATTCAATTCAAAATGAGCTGAAGGAACTAGATGCAAAGAAAAGAAAAAGCATTGCTTTGCAAAAATAGTAAAAGAAAATTCAAAGAAAGAGAAAGAAAAGAAAAAGAAAAAAAAAAGAGAAAAAGAAAAGCAAAGCTAAAGAAAATTAAAGTTTAAAAAGCATCGAAAATGGTTATGGTAAGTTTTATGATCTTACTTTTGAATACCCTATTGATATCAGTTGATGGCTCATTTCTTGAAATATCATGTTTATGTGTCTCAATGTTTGTATTGTATCATTTCCCTTCATTTCTTTCGCCTATACCATTGGCCTTACATTACAAGCTATAAAGTCTCATTTGATCCTCAATCTTGTGTGATTTACATTAGTGGAGAGAGAGTTGATTTACAATCTTGTGGATTCTGTGAATCATATACATGTATGTTTATAAACTTATCTGAATGTGTATGACTTGATTAAGAGAAGTTTATCTTGCATGTTTGTGAAAAATGTGAATTACATGAAAAGTTGTTTGGATTGATAGCATGTTAAGGATTGTATATGTGTGGAGCTGTTTATGGGGCATTTGCACTTTTTGAGGATTGATGCAGTCATTACACACTAGTTTTGGTTTAAAAGAAGGAAATAAGATTGAAATGATATTTTCTGAATGAAAGTTGTTTTGAATGTTTAGGTGATTTACTTAGTCCTATTTTGTTTTGCTAGAGGACTAGCAAAATGTAGGTTTGGGGGTGTGATAATTCCATAAAATGTAGTTATTTGTGTCCTATCTCTGTACTAGAATGAATGCTTAGTCTTTGTTTATAATGTATATTTGGAGGATTTTGTGCTTATATTTGTTATATTATGATTCTAAGCTTTTCTTGTATGTTTTATAGTAAATTGAGCTTATATTGTTATTGATTAAGTAGATTTATATATATGTTACTGATTTGGTGTTTTCTCTATGATAGGAAGGGCTCCAAACAAGGTCAAATGTGGAGCATGTGAGCTTAAAGTGGAAGAGGAAGCCAAATTGGCATTTTAGTAGTCAACGACGCGGCGCAAGGTTGTGAACGCCGCGACGCAAAGAGGAATCTCAGCCATTCCATACTTGAACCCGAGAGTTCAGCGCTATGGCCCAGAAGATGGGTGCGCCGTGACGTAAAGAAAATGACCCTATGGGTGCCGCAGCGGAAGATAGTGCGCGCCGCAGCGTGATACGACAAGCTGAACCTATAAATAGGATTTTTCACGTTTTTCTCTATGTCTTGGCATTTTTAGCCATTTCCATTTTAGGTCTTGGCTATTTGAGCCATTTCCATTTTAGGTTTTCTTAGTTTTAGGTTAGAAAGCTTTAGCTAGATCTCCATTGATGGTGGATTGAAGGCTAGGAACAAGGATGAAGGAGGATTCAAGCTTCAGATCGAGACAAATCAATGAGCTTCCTTTCTTTTTTTCCCTTTCTCTCTTCTCTTCCTTATCTTCCTTGGATATGATTTTCCTCGTGTTTTCATGTTCATTGTATAGTTAAGCTGTATTTAGGGATATTTTGGATCCTTATATATATATATATATATATATATATATATATATATATATATATATATATATATATATATATATATATATATATATTAATGATGTGTTCTTCTCTGAGTTTGTGTGGATGTTTGGTTATTGTTCAATCATAATCTATACTTAATGCTTGCTGTTGGTTGGCCATCAATCGCATGATCCTAATATTACAAATGAACCAGACATAGGGATTTGTTAATATGGATATGGTATGATTGATGCTTGTTCAATGAGTTCAATTGGCTTGGATGAGTTGATTCGCTAACTGAATAGAAGTATACCTTTTAGCCATGCATAGTGTGTGATTGAGAATAGATCGTTCATGAGTGGATGTTGCGCTAGCTTTCAAGGAAACTTAGTGAGTTGGGCAGTTGAAACCAGGGTTGATTGACCTAGACATAGACTTTTAGCTAAATCAGATTCTCAAGCTAACCCTATCAGTGCATTCATGTTAATGAAGATGATTGCATGTTGTTTGTAGATATAGGAGGTGAAGAAGGATTCCCTGAAACCTAACCGTTTATTTTTTGTAGATTAGATTTAGTTTAGTTAATTATTTTCTTATTTTTAGGTCCTTGAATAGAATTGATTATGCTATTGGTTGATACTTAGCCTTAGAAACACATTTATCTTCGTAGGAACGAACTTTTACTCTGTATCTGTATTACTTGAGCAATCCGTGTACTTGCGGTTAGCAAATGGGCAACATGTTTGACCCTATCAATTACCAAAAGCTTCATCATTTCACCCAAGTAAAATGAAAATTAGTTACTCATAGACAAGAAGAAAGAAATAGAGAAGAAGAAGAAAAAAAAATAACTTCAATTTAGAACAAAAAAAAATTACAACAAGAGAAACAAATAACACAATAGCATGATCTTGATCTCTAAACCAAGATTCTCAAATGATTAGCCAAGGCTCCTTTTTATAGAGGATGAGAGATACAAAATGACAAGGGGCTGATTAATGAGTGAGTGGATGAGTGGGTGACTGAGTGGAAAATGCCAAATAGTAGTTTGATGAGTGAAAAATTATAGAGATTCTTGTCTCTAAAATCATTCAATGCTGATTAATGATATACCTAAAAAATATTTTAAATATTTTTTTATAGAACTTGTGTTGTTAGATCGGAACAGCATCAATGGTTACAAACATATGTTTCTAATGGTGATGAATGCGAAAGGTCATCTGCGGTGACACGGTTGGAGCATACATTGGTGGTGACAGTTGCCGAATAATGCTAATAGTGACATGAATAGAGTTTAGTAGTAGAATCGTCAAAATAGGTCAAGTCTAATGGGCTAACTCGAATAGCCTGACAAAATGGGCGGATTGGGCTAGCAGCATACTAGTTCAAAGCTAAAAATAGCTTGAATTATTCCAGCCTAAATGGGCTGGGCCCGAATGACCCGGCCTGACCCGACGACCTGATAACATTATAAAGGGATGGATTGGGCTAACAAAATATTGGTATGAAATTCACATAACCCGATCTGTCCCGACCCGAAAATGGTCCAACCCGAGCTAATTCATTTTGACAATTATATTTGATAATAGTGATAAAGATTGGAAGATGCCAACAACAATGATAATCAACTGGCATTAGCTAGGATGATGGTTGGCATGTAGTGGCAACAATGGCTATCGAAGTAAATTGGTAGCAATAGTCGTTGTAATACTTTGTGTGTGTTTCGGATAGCTGTGAAAATATGATTATTTCAATAATCAATTATTGTATAAAATGAGCAAATCTGTATAATTTGCAGATTTCTCATCAGGGACTGTGGTGTTGCATTAGTGACTTTAATGCTATATTGGGATCTTATGAGCAAAGAGGTTCTAGGCTGCCGGATAAAGCTTCATGTGAAGATTTCAGGTCTTGGACAGATTCATTAAATCTAACCCATATCATGACTCGAGGTGCTCAATTTACCTGGTCAAATGGTAGAAGAGGAGGTTCTTATACTGAGAGAAGGTTGGATAGGTCTATTTGCAATGATAATTGGCTTCAATTTTGGTCAAGTATCTCTTGTTGCACACTTACTAAAAGTAAATCTGATCATTATCCAATCCTATTGAATCTGTTAAAGGAGCACAGAAGGCATAGTTCACCTTTTAAGTTTCTCAAAATGTGGTCTACTCATCCAGATTGCATTAAGATCATTACTGAGGCTTGGAAAGAAGATGTATATGGCTGTCCCATGTTTGTTTTGGCTCAAAAACTCAAATTGCTCAAAGTGAACTAAAAGAATGGAATAAGAATGTTTTTGGGAATGTGCACTCTAAGTTCTCCATTGCCATGTTCTTGGTAGATCATATTCAGATCCAAATGGACCTCCTAGGTTGCTTGAATGATCTGCTTGACCAGGAAATAGATGCTCAATTGAAGCTGCATCGTACCTTATGCTGGGAGGAGGAGTTCTGGAAGGAAAAGTCCAGAATAAATTGGCATGCATTCGGGGATAGGAACACTGAATTTTTCCATAAAATAGCAAAGATCAAACATGTTACTAAATAGATTTCTTTGTTGAAACATGGAGAGCAAATCCTTAACAATCAGACTGATATTGAGGAGCATATTCTAAATTTTTACCAATCTTTGTTTGCCTCAGAGAACAGGTGCCAATCTAATGATCTTATTGACAAGGTTATCCCTATTTTGGTTTCAAGAGAGGATAATGCTATGTTAACTAATCTGCTATCTATGGAGGAGGTTAGAAATGCAGTTTTTTCTATGAATGCAAATGGTGCTCCAGGTCTTGATGGCTTTGGGAGTTTCTTCTTCCAACAATTTTGGGATATTATCTCTGGAGATGTTTTTGCTTTTGTTCTTCAATTTTTTAGAGAGAGTTGGCTACTACCCAATCTTAACTCCAATGTTATAAAGCTTATTCCTAAAGTGCAAGGGGCAGATAAAATGAAACTTTTTAGACCTACGGCCTTAGCAAATTTTCAGTTCAAAATCATTACAAAGGTGATGGCAGATAAGCTTGCCATTATTGCTCCAAAAATTATATCAGTCAATCAAAGAGGTTTCATAAAAGGAAGACAAATTGTAGATTGTGTTTGCTCTGCATCTGAGGCTATCAACCTGCTTGATAAAAAAGCTTTTGGGGGTCAATTAGCTCTAAAAATTGACATTAAGAAGGCTTTTGATACTATTGATTGGTACTTCCTCTTGCAAGTTCTAAAGGCTTTCAGGTTTGATCAAACTTTCTACAATTGGATGAAGGTAATCCTAAACTCTGCAAAACTCTCCATATCAATGAATGGTCATGCTATTGGCTACTTCAATTATAAAAAAGGTGTTAGACAAGGTGATCCCTTGTCCCCTCTTCTATTTTGTATAGCTAAGGAAGTGCTTAGCCATGGGATTTCAGAGTTAGTTGATGAGGGACAGCTCCAACTAATGGTAGGTCCTAGAGGTTGTAATATGCCAAGTCACATTCTGTATATGGATGATGTTATGATCTTCTGCAGAGGGTCAAAGAAGAGCCTGAAAAGCCTAATTTCTCTTTTTCAAGCATATGAGCAAGCCTCAGGTCAAGTTATCAACTCAAAAAAATCCAAATTTTATGCAGGCCATCTCTCTTCTGCTAGAAGGTTATGCATTTCTAATATGCTTGGGTTTTCCTCGGGCTGCCTTCCATTCACCTATTTGGGAGTTCCATTATTCCAAGGAAAGCTAAGAAAAATTCACCTCCAACTAATAGCTGACAGAATCAAGTGTAAACTTTCCTCTTGGAAAGGATCTTTGCTTTCCATCATGGGTAGAGTGCAATTGATTAATTTTGTCATACAGGGCATGCTTATTTACAGCTTTCGAATCTACTCTTGGCCTGTTAGTTTGCTCAAAACTTTGGATAGACGGATTAGAAATTTCCTTTGGGCTGGAGATGTTCAAACCAAGAAAATAGTAACTGTTGCCTGGCACTATGTTTGTAGCCCAGTTCAGGAAAAGAGCTTGGGAATCAGATCTATTAGAGCAATAAATAATGTAGCTATATTGAAACTTAGTTGGGAATTTATCTCTTCTAAGGATCAGTGGTCTAGCATCCTAAGATCTAGAGTTCTCAAAAATAATCTCCCTGTTAAGCATCATATCAAATCTTCAATTTGGGCTGGTATTCGAAACTACCTTCCCACTGTCTTAAGCAATACATCCTGATAGCTTGGTAATGGATCTTGCATTAATTTTTGGACTGATGTTTGGCTTTCAAAACCAGTCGTGGATCTGATGGAGGTTCCAAATGAAGTTTATCCCTCCCTTTCTGCAAAAGTTTGTGACTTTATTAAGGATGAGAAATGGTGTATTCCTGCTATTTTACTTGACAAGCTGCCCTCTCTGCTGAATGAAATTGAGAAAGTTTCTATTCCTGTTCTGTCTTGTGAAGATCAACTAGTATGGAGTCTTACAGATTCAGGTTGTTCATCTCTAAAGGATGCATTTATCTTCCAAAATCCTAAAGGTCAAACTACTTCCTAGTTAAGGTAATTTGGAACTTCTGCATCCCTCTATCTAAGTCTTTTTTGCTGTGGAGAATCATTCATAATCGCATGCCTACGGATGAGCAACTTTGGGCTAGAGGATGCACTGTGATATCTATTTGCAGTTTATGCGGATCTGCTACAGAGTCTACTGAACATCTATTTTTTAGGTGCAAATTTGCTAAAACTTTGTGGAGCTGGTTTAGTTGCACTATTAACTGCACATTTGATTGTTCATCTATTCATTCCATTCTTGCTTTATGCAATCAGCGTTTGAGTTCCCAGATTAAAGATATAATAGCAGCTGGTATCATTAATATCTTTTGGGTCATTTGGCATTGTAGGAACAAGATCAGGTTTGACAACAAAGTAATTCCCATCAAATCTGCTTTGAACTTGATTATTGCTTCTGTTTCTCTCTCAGGCAAGTCCAGTTTTGGCACTATGTTAAATTATATTTTTGATTTTTTGGTCCTGAAGCAGTTTTCAGTTTATGGTCATCCAAGGCATGCACCTTCAATCAAACAAGTTTGTTGGCATCCTCCTTTATGCAATTGGGTTAAATGTAATACAGATGGGGCAGCTAAAGGTTCTCCGGGTCTTTCATCCTGTGGTGGCATTTTCAGGGACAAAAGTGCAACAGTTCTTGGTTATTTTTCAGTTAATCTTGGGATCCCTTATGCTCTTCATGCTAAGTTGATTGGTGCAATGTTTGCCATTGAGATTGCTGAGAAAAAAGGATGGCATAATTTATGGCTTGAATGTGATTCTCAATTAATTATTTCTGCTTTTAATAACCTCAATGTAGTTCCTTGGAGGTTAAGGAACATGTGGAGGAATTGTCTATTATTAACTAGGAATATGAACTTTGGTTTTTCTCATATATTCCGTGAAGGCAACAGTTGTGCAGATAAACTTGTCTCTTACGGATCCTCTATTCAGGGATTTTGTTGGTGGGACTTAGCCCCCTCTTTTATTAGTGAAGACTTTTTCCGCAATAGGATTAGTCTTCCCAGCTTTAGATTTAGATGATTCTTTTCATGGGTCAGGTTCATGCCCCCCATGATCTCTTCTCTTGTTTCTTCTCTTTTTTTAAAAAAATTTTAGGTGTACTGCAGATGATTGGTAGGGGTTGTGGTGCCAACCTAGTTAGAATTTCCTCCTCAATTGTGATGCTTTTGCATGCCTTTTTGCTAAAAAACTTATTGTATAAATTTTTTTTGTTATAATCAATTATAAGAAAAAAGTTTTATATTTAGATATGTTAGCTGAAAAATGATTTTAAGCTAATCTGTTTCGTTTGGATGATATAAAAAAGAATTGCTTTTATATATTAAATTACCAAAATAGGTATAAAATGATTAAAAAATATTTGATTGATTAAAAAAGTTATTTAATTGATGACAAAATAATATTTATATCTCAAATGGAGAATACTCCCAACAATTTTTTTGTAAAATGCTCAAATTTTTGTTTTTGCTCCAATAATTTTTTTCTCCAATAAAAAGCTGTTGATTTTTTCTGCAAAATATCCAAACACGTTGATGCAACGTGCAACAACTTAAAGAGGAGAAAAAAGCTATTAGTTCAATTAAAAAAACTGGACTAAACATGTTCTTAGGCGACATTGGTAATGGATCATAAAATGTAAGAAATATCATTTTTAGCTTTTTTCTTTGGTGTTTGGAATTGTAAATTTTTATTAGTCTGAGCATATGTTTAAAACACTTAGATTTAGTTATTTTTCATTTCTATAAAATTAGACTGAGAATTACAATTCTAATTTTAATATATACACCAAACAAGGTCATTATAATTGTAAGGTCTATTTCTAATTTCATACTTCAGTTCCAAACTTAATTTCTTGTTCCAAAAAGCACCTGCCAACACTAATCCCTATATAGCAAGAGTTAGTAAACTACAAAATTTGGTCCAAGTCAAAATCATAACAACTCATATATAAAAACATTGACGGATCATAAAATCATTAAAGAACATATACAAATGAGTAAAAATATAAGGATGAATATAAAAAAAAAAAAACAATAGAGACCAGACCTCACTTCTTTTAGTCTTTTTTTTTTTTGGGATACTTTTGGTTGTAATCTCTCAATGTAAAGAAACAAAATAAAAGGACCATCTTGTGATTTTATTTTTAAAGAGTATTTATTTATAATTAAATTTTAAAACGAACTACTTCATATTACTTAAATTTGTAAATGACCAGAATCCATACTGACGTGGCCAAATAAAATAATGAGACATGATAGTAATATTAAAATAGGTCATTTACAAATTTAAATGTAAAAAAATAATCTTTAAAAATAAAATTGCAAGATGGTCTGTTTATTTTTTTTTACACTAAGAGATTAAAACCAAAAAAAATCAGTATAAAAAAACTAAAAGAAGAGTGATCTGATCTATATAGTTTATTATTTTAAATATCAGTCCTTATATACCTATACTCATTTAGATTTTAGTCCTTCCATTATTTTCTACTCATTTAAGTTTTAGTATATATAATTTCTACTTATTAATATAAGGTATTGTTCCCTACTTTCTATGAAATATTAGTTCTTATAATTTTCAATTAATTATTAAGGTGTTGGTCCATAATCAACCAAAATCTAAATGAATTAAATTGTAGAGACCGATATAAAATAAATTGTAAAAACTAAAATTTAAATGGGGTGAATCAATAGGGACCAAAGATTTATTTTAACCTATATTAAATTTTAACGGGCTGGAAATGCTGAGTTAATAATATTAATTTATGTTTATTTTTCAATTAATTATTATCGTTAAGAACTAGGGTACAGACACAATATGATATGTCATATAAATATAAAAACATAGATAATAAAGTGATTAAATGATAAATACAATTCTCATAATGTTCTAACTCCAATGTTTTAACACAACTCCATAAAGTATATCAAATAAGAAAAAATATTTAAAGAAGGCACAAAATTTGAAGGGAGTGAAGTAACATTTTGTTTCAGTACAAACCATACACCTTAGCAACAAAACTTGGTATTTTGCATGAATTGACTTGTATTTGAGTGATATCAGTGTTGAGGATATTGGCAAGTGTACTAAATTGACAAAAGTAATAAAGAGTGAATAAAGTATTGTTCTCACGAGAATTATGTTATTAGTTAATAAGTTTGTCAAATCGACACTATTCAAACTATCGAAAATAGAGTTGTTGCAAATTCAATTAAAAAGAAATATAAGTAAGCAAAACAATAAATTAAAAGGGTGAAAAACAATGAACAATGGTGTTAAAGAATTAGGATTCAGACTTCACTTGAACTCTTTAAATGCACATTCAAATATTGGTTTAGCTATATTCTATTTCAATGATTTATAGTTAATTCCTAAAATTTATTAATACCAAATCCCTTGGTATATTAATCCTCTTACACTATTTGAAATTAACTAATCCCTTAGTCCAACTCCAAATAGAAAAAAGGCATTATCAAGAATGAGGGAATTAAAAGAAAGTACATAACATACAATGTCTATTCCTAGCGATTGTAAAAATTATGATGTTTATGACATGTTCTAGGTTCATGTAAATTTTTTCAAATCATACATCAACCCAAAAGATCATTCTCAAATTGATCAAGTTTAGAAAAACATTAAGAATAGAGATAAACATGTAAATTATGAAATAGAAACATGAATTAAACCCATAAAAGAAGTTACATCATCGAAGTTCAAGATCCATCATCCCTTTAACAAAAGGAAGTTAGTTACACATGGAAAAAGAAGAACACAAAGGGAAGAATATGACAAAATCCATTGTAGAAAGGTGGAAAGGTTGAAGAAAATTCCTAATCTTCAAGCCTAATTGCGCCCCCACCACATTAGGGTTTGTGCCTCTTAACGGATGCTACGTTCTGTTCAAGTATGTGTTGAAATTGACGTAACTTTTTTATTTATAAAGAAATTAACGCTACTGTTTACGTGGCTAGTGCTCAGGCGTTGACGTTCTTTCCTGAAATTTTGATACGTAACGCGCGCTCAGGCGCTTCGTCTTCAGCGCCTAGGTGCTAAACGACCAGAAATAAAATTTCTTCTCTGCAGGTGCTGGCTTTCCAGTGCCTGGGCGCTGGACCACCAGAATGCAAATTTCAGCTTTTCTGTCTTGTACAATCGTCTAGTCTTCTTCCATGCATTACTTATTAAAATAAATAAAACACACAATTAAAACATAATTTAGAAAAAGTTAAAACAAAATAAACTTAAGAACAAACTAAATCAAAAAATTAGAAGAGAATGAAAACTCAAGACTTTGAACTATATAAATATGAATTTTTAAAGGTTCAACACTCCTCAACTTAAGATTTTGCTTGTCCTCAAGCAAAAAGAAAAAAAAAAAAATAAAAAGAATAAACAAATAAAAACTCAAAACATCAAAACATGCGAGGCTCAAACATGACATTATCGATTATCAAAAATCATTCATATTCTCAGAAATTGCTTCACAATCTAATTTCAAAGTGTCACAAATATACAATTCAAATGTTACATCGTCTCTCACATGCAACTTTCATGCATAAATGGCTTCCCAAAAGCATGAATGAAAGACCAATTCCTATTCAGAAAATACAAATCTAGATAGGTTTATAAAAATGCAAATGCACTTCAAATCAACATCCATAGGGTTATTCTTCATCTCTCTCTCCACTAATGTAAACAACACACAACCAAGGATCAAAATGGTCTTTATAAGCTTGTAATGTAAGGCCAATGGTGTGAGTTAAGAAAGAAGTGGTAAGATAAATAAAACAAAAGTTGAAATACAAAATCATGCACAATTCAAAATCCGAACCTCAATGATGAACAAGTGCAAAACGGAGCATAAAAATCCATCACTTTATTTGTATACTTTTCTTTAACAATCTCCACCCCCAAACTTATTTCTTTGCAAGACATTAGGTGGATTTTTCTTTTTCTTTCCTCTTTTTTTATGAATTTTTTTCTCATTCAATTTTTTTAACTCCTGAAATATGTCATGTACAAAAATAACTAAGGCTTGAATAATAAAATAATACAATGTATGCACTCAATAAAAGGTATGTAAGAGATGATTTTTTATTTTATTATATTTTTATTTTTTATATGTATGGAAATGGAAAATGTGGGTAAAGAAAAGAAATAAAGGCCAAATAATAACAAAGCTGCAAAAGAGACCTAGGGATATACTGTGTTTATAAGTTAGCTTGAAAGACTCAAACGGTCCAAAGAATGCCCTAATTATTTCCTTGATCATGCATTATCTAGGATTTTGCCTTAAGAGAGAATATAATAACTTCTAGATACAAATCATCCACGCAAAAATAATATCATAAACTTTCTTTAAGCTCAACATGCATTTATATTCCAAGGTTTATTAAACATAAAGATGAAAAATACATCTTTACACAATCGAAGCAATAAAGATAAACATAACTCATGAATTCCCATGCATTATCCAAAGAAATTAGATCAATCCTCAATTCAAGCAATCATTGGATATTCATTTCAACAAACTGACATGCATAGAATGACTCAAAATACAATAGGGTGATGATAATAAAATAAAACTCATAAAAATAAATGTGAAAATAAAATATTAAAGAAAGGAAAAGCAAAACTCTTTTTGGCGACTGACAGTTATATACATCTCCCTACAATTGCCTCCGAACTCAGGAAGGCACTTGAGCCAACTCAACATTGACTAACTACAAAACAAAAATAGAAAAATGATAATCAATAAAATAACAAATAACAAAATAAAAAAGTAAAGAAAAAGAAAAAAAATTTGGGTTGCCTCCCAAAAAGCGCTTGTTTAACGTCATCAGCTCGATGTTGCCTTTTTAACTCATCAAGGTGGGTTGAAGCAAAAGAAATAAGATAACGTCTTTCCTTTTTCATATTTATGTCTCCATACTCGGTCAATGGCCTTAGAATCCTCTCCAAAAGCGTTTTGAATTTGACTTGAATCTGATTGTTCTGAATACATCTTAGCTTGCGAAATCTCATCAGACCATGGAGGTCTGATGAGATAGCTATTGGAAAACATGGTAGAAATGAGATAGTTGAGAGAATGAGAAACTTGAGATTTACTGAATCTGTGCAAAGTTAGTACAATAAGCCAATCATTGGCTTATATAGAACAAGAAAGAAGAACTAACAGGCAACTAACTTACAGACTCATCAAACTAATATATCTAACTTCTAACTAACACAAATAACATTTTAATTATACTTTAACTATGATAATAGACCGCCGTAAGTTGGAGGATGAATACTAGCATTTTTAGCTTGGAATCACAATATAATGCAACTAATCAATCAACAATCATTGCTGAAAAAATACAATGAATCAACACGTAATTACGTCGACTAACAAAATTTTGAAAATGTGAAACTTTGGTGACAACCAAGGTTTGTAAATCTACTTATGGTGTTTTTAGGGCTCTCTCACCAAGCAAATGAATCACGCCAAAATGATCATCGACAATAAAGAAGATGAAACTGAATATGAAATGAGTATTAACTAGAGTTATCGTCGATCATTAGTTACTCAAAATTGGGACGCTATGGGCCTCCAAACATCAAGAAATCTCGAATGTGGGTACAATACCATCAAATGCCAAATTAGGCAAAGCTTAACCACTAAAGCTAGAAGCTAACGTCAATGCTTGTTCACCCAAGGTAAAAGTTAAAATAAAGGAAAATGATATTTGCATACTATTTTTTCACACTTTTTTTTTATTACACTTACTTCATTATGAAAAAAGAAAAAGAGAGAATGTGTTTTGAGATGTGTGTTTATTTTGTTTTATTATCTAAAGAGGAAATCATGCGAGAAAGGTATAAAGAACATGGTGTGCAAATAAAATCACTCTAAAATCAAAGCCAAAATAAGGCTTAAAAAGATGAAAGGGGGAAAATTCATCAAGAAAAGATGAAAGGGGGACATCTAATTCCATCAGTAACTAAAAATGTGACATTAATCACTCAACTCTGGGAACAAGCAACACAACATTGATCATAAACCTTAAGAAAATGCAATCACAACTCCTCCGCACCAAAGCACCACATGGGCAACTGGTGATCTTCACTTTGCCAAATAGCACTAACGTCCAAGTCAGAAGCAATGCAAAATCAAGCTAGTAAGGAAGCCTTCAAACAATATAACCATCCACAGATTGAGTTAATCTGATGAGAACAAAAAAAATCTGGTGAAGAAGAACTAGTGGACCAAAACATGAACAAGGCAGTAACTAGAGGGCAATAAACATAGTCTCGCTGCCTTTCTTGTCAACACAAAAACAGAGGAGAAACGAGGTCTTTGATATGAGTAACTAACAGTGAAAGGAACAAAAAACAAGTAGATCTACTAAAGGAGATATCCAGCTGCACCAGAACTGAGGCCCAATGGCGGCAAGGTGCTCAAACAACACTTCCGCTTTATAGTCGATATAAATCTTGAAGAAAACTGAATTGGTCTAGACTCCGATGAGGACTCGCCGATCTAACCTCCAGTAGGAGAAAGCTTGAAGAAGCAAGAAGCATAGAAGAATACAAGTAGATCTGAACCAAAAACACCATGAAATTGCATAGAATACATCGGAGCCAGTACCATGTGTTATGATGCAAAATGATTGAAAGCGAGAGAGAGAGAGGAGTAAACATAATGGAGTGAAACTAAATTTGTGAGAAAATTGAAGCCGCATTTATTTTTTGATATTAGAAAATTCCAAGTAAAAGACAAGAGTAGAGAGAACATCTAAGTGAAAATCAGAGTGTAAATGTAGCAAGAACGAAACTGGAAATGAGAAAAAATGGATCTCATTGCACCAGCCATCTTGATATTTTCGCACCTCAACAAATCATATTGCAAAAATAAAAGTTTTAGCGTTGTGTAAAATGCACAAAAAGACATAGAAGTTGTTAGGTTTTTTTCATCTTTACAAATGGTGCAAAATGGAAGATCTGAAAGGGAAAAAAAATAGCACTATGAACGAAACTTGATAGGGGAGTGAGAGAAAAATGGTGCAAAGAATTCAAAACTAAGAAGAAATCTAATAAAAAAATGAATGTATATAGAGTGATTTGCAGAGAGAGAAAAGTAAAGGAAAGTGAGGGAAAATTAGGGAGACAGAAAATTTTGGGTTGATTTTATGGGAAAATCAAAAGAAAGAAAGAGAAAAAAGAGACAAAAAATGATGTTACAACGATTCAAGGTGGATGTCAACGTTATGATAACATTGTAAAGAGCAAAGAAATGAGAGAATTCGCATACTGAGATTTTACTGAATGGTAAAAGTGTGTAGATCAAGTGAATCATGTAACTTACATAGAACAATAGAATGTAACTAAGTTGTAACTAACACTAACACACCACACATTAATCACAATCTAACTATGATAATAAGAGTAACCAAAGGAGATATATTATTACAACAATTCAAGAATGACAGACAAAATAAAGGCAGAAACAATAGGAAACATGACAGATAAAATAAAGACAGCAACAATAGAAAACACAAACACTGTTAATGCCAAGAGTCTAACACTAATTAACCAACCATATTCTCATAAAAAAAACCTTATTAAAATATTTAAGGACGGGTTATTTGTTTCGTTATTAATTAATGTTGACAGTAATTAAAGTTACACAATTTATAATAATATATGGAGAAAAGCAGATTATTTGTATGAATTCAATCTTCACTCTTGAGTAAAGAAAGAGGAGGTAAGTAGAAAAACAATAAAGATGGAACCTGAAAAGGTTGGATGTACGTAGTTGAAGTGCAATCAAAATGTATAGAGAGATTCTCGTTATGAGGTTGGAATGAGCTAGGGTTTCTAAATTGAGCTTAGGGAAGGGAATATATGAACACGTGGGCATTTACATGGTATCTATTTTTTTTTATTTGGTTTCGAATTCAAGATGAGATATTAAGTATTTCATTAACATATACTTATATATATGTATTTATTATAAAATAATTATTCATTAGAATATTTGAAAACTCATCTTGTCTATCAAACCCATAAGGATACCATATCAGTTCCCCATAAATGTGAACATGGTGTTGATGGTCTAGGGGATGCCATCCCCTTACCCCCCCCCCCCCAAACCTTGACACTTTGTTTCATATGCCATATATATATGTAATTTTTTATTTGACATATAGAAAAATAATAAAGTAATAAAACAATAAAATATGTCATAATGATAATTCCATTTGTTGTGTAAAATATTAAAATTCTTTACATGTGTGTTTTTTTTTTGGGTATAATATGTTGGATTTAATTTATACACACAGTCAAATGCAACAAAATTAAACTCTAATTTGTTTTACTTGTCAAAAGAGCAATATAACAATAGAGCATTATCATTGGATAGATAGTTTTTTTTATAAAAGGCATTGGCATGCAAAGGCATCACAATAGGAAGAGGCATCCCAACTATGTTGGCACCCTACTACCTAACCGTCATTTGCAGCACACCAATAAGTATTATTAATAAAAAATAAGGAATACAGAACCATGGGGGGACATAAACCAGAACCCATGAAAGAGAACAAATTATGTAAATCTGTAATTTGGAAGCCCAAACCTATTTCGAAAAAATCAACAGAAATGAAGCTAGGTGTAAAGTCCCACTAAGAATCTAATTTAGATGAAACACCAAAATTAGCAAGCCTATCGGCACAAATATTTCCTTCTCTGAAAATGTGAGAGGCTTTGAATCTCATCTTCTTAGTTAGATGAATGCAATTCTTCCACCTGGTCCTAATCTTCCAAGGGACAAGCTCCGGAGAGGTGAAGGCAAGAATCACCAAAATAGAGTCACATTCCAACCAAAGACTATGCCAACCTTTATTGTATGCCATCTCAATACCAAACTTGGCAGCCAAAAGCTCAGCCTCAAGTGATGAAGCAATTCCATAATAAGAAGCAAAACAGCCAAGCACTGCTGCACTCCTATCTCTAAAAATACCACCACCTCCAGCATGGCCCGGGGATCCCTTAGCTGCATCATCAGAATTACACTTAACCCAATAACATGGGGGAGGGTGCCAGTCAACCTGAATAATTTTAGGAGCCCTGTTAAGATGGGTTGGAACATTAAAGGATTTCGTGAGAAAATCATCTATGAGCTTGATGCAGAGCCTTTGGATAAACAACCTGAGAGAGCAGTGAGGATTTGATCATGCTAATAGCAGATTTGATAGGAATAGAGATATTGTCAAATCTGCACTTATTTCTACAAAGCCAAATGAACCGAAAATGTTGACAATCACGGCTAGAATAAGGTCTTTAGCTTGAAGCAGACCAATTTAGATTGCAAACTGAAAGGATTGAAATGAATGAGGACAGTCAATTGATGATTTTATGATGCCACTAAACCAATTCCAGTTTGCCTTGCAAAGCTACAAGTGAGGAAAAGATGCTCTGAGCTTTCTGCAGTAGACCATACAAAGACAGCAAATGGAGACTGATATGCACCCACGTTTCATGAGGTTATCATCTGCAGGGAGCTTATTATGAATGACACGCCAAAGCAAAAAAGATCTTGAGGGAGGAATGGAGACTGACCAAATCAGCTTACTCCAACTAGCCGAATTATCTTTGAGGAATAGATACAGATAGGCTTCTTTAAAAGTAAGAAAGCCTGAGTCATTACCTGTCCAAACTAAGTGATCCTGATCAGTATACAAAGGGATTTCAGTCTTAAGAATTGCAGCATTAAGAAGAGGATATCTATCAGCAATTTCAAAAGGAATGAGCCACTTATTGTCATGAATAAAGTCTGCAACTGAAGCTTTTAGAGAAGTATGTAAGTGATGGGGAATGTTTAGGATGTCAACTATAGGTTGGTCAAGCCAAACATCCTTCCAAAAGTTAATTCTCCTCCCATCTCCAATTTGCCACAAAGAAGAAGACATAACAGTATGCAAGTGGGCTTTAATACCTGGCCATATAGCAGATTTTATATAACTGACTATAGGTCTATTATGCTTAAAGAATCTGTTTCTGACAAACCTTGCCCATTCATTGTTAGAAGACAGAACATCCCAGCTAAGTTTCAGCAGGGCAGTATCATTGATAGACTTAAGAGACCTCAAGTTTAGGCCACCTTCATTTAGAGGGGAGCAAACTGTTTTCCAAGGGACAGTGACCAGCTTCCTGACATTAATGTCACTGCACCATATAAAGTTTCTAATGCATTTGTCAAGCATTTTCAAGAGGCCAAGAGGCCAAGCATAGACATGAAAGCTGTAAGAAATCATGCCATGAACAATGGTTTTAACAAGCTGGACCACCCATAGCAGATAAGAGATATCCTTTCCAAGAAGCAAGTTTAGATTTAATCCTATCTGCTATAGGCTCAAGATGAGAACTCTTTGGCTTACCTTTGAACAAAGGCACACCAAGATATGTGAATGGAAGCTAACCCAGATTAAAACCAAGGATAGCTGAGAAAGAAGAAATTCTGCTAGGATGTAAATTACCAACATAGAACTTGCACTTATTTAGACTAAGAAGCTGACCAGAGGCTTGCCCATAAGCATAGAAAAGAGACATAAGAGCTTCCAGATTAGTTTTGGTTGCTTTGCAAAAAACCATTATATCATCTGCATAGAGAATATGAGAGGGAGTTTTAAAGCCCTTAGGACCTGCCATTGGTTGCAACAAGCCCTGATTAACCAATAGAGAGAGACCTCTACTGAGCATATCTTCAGCAAGACAGAATAAGAGAGGAGATAGAGGGTCTCCTTGCCTTACTTCTCTCTTACAAGAGATGAAACCAGCAGCCTTGCCATTAACAGAAAAGGAGAGCTTGGCTGAGTGAAGGATTGTTCCAACCCAACCACAAAACTTAGGATCAAATCCAAAAGCCATCAATACATCAAGTAGGAACTTCCAATCAGTGGTGTCAAAAGCTTTCCTAATGTCAAACTTTAGAGCAATATTACTGCCAAAAGTCTTATAGTCTAGCAGATTGATAGACTCAGAAGCAAGACAAACACAATCAGTAATGTGCCTATCTCTGATAAAGCCTCTCTGCTGCTCAGAAATTACCTTGGGAGCAATGATGGCCAGCCTATCCGCAAGAATTTTGGTTATGATCTTAAATTGGAAGTTAGCCAGGAAAATAGGCCTATAGTCTTCTATTTTATCAGCATGAGGGAACTTAGGGATCAAAACAACTAGGTTGGAATTCATGTTAGGAAGCAGCCAGTTTTTGTCAAAGAATTGCAGAACAGAATTACAGACATCCATACCAACTATATCCCAGAATCTCTGATAAAAGGAACCACTAAACCCATCCGGGCCAGGAGCTCCAGCTCCATTCATTGCAAAGACAAGCAGATTTGATTTCCT
Organism: Ormosia semicastrata; assembly: GCA_029884595.1. Lineage (NCBI taxonomy): Eukaryota > Viridiplantae > Streptophyta > Magnoliopsida > Fabales > Fabaceae > Ormosia > Ormosia semicastrata. Next base: position 3,001,352 of record JAQQTO010000026.1, on the reverse strand, counting down.
CTCGGAAGGAATACTTGATCGATAAAGTTATCCACATCGGAGACCGACTTAGGAACAGTTTGAGCAATAAGATCATTAGCAAGGCAGGTATTATCTGAGGCATAAAGATTTGAATAATATGAGATAACATGCTGCTCAATCTGAGATGCATCAGTTAAAACAGAATCACCATGTTTCAGAACAGATATTAGTTTGGATGCACTTCTAATTCTAGCAACTCTATGAAAATAGGAAGTATTTACTGTCACCATGGGAATGCCAATTAATCAGGGCTTTTTCTTTCAAAACTGCTCTTGGAAAGAGAGCTTGCTGAAGATCAAATTGTGTTTTGGCTTCTTGAATATGCAGCTCTTCTAGAATAGCAGGATCTGCATTACCTGAATGAATATTGGCCTGGATTGAATCTACTGTAGCTAAAGCATCATCAACCTTCTTATGAACATTCCCAAAAACTGACTTGTTCTAAGTCTTGAATTCCTTTTTCAAGGTTTTAAGCTTCTGGAAGAGGATTGACATAGGGCAGCCAACATAAGACTTATTCCACACCTCAGTAACTAGCCTCCCACAATCAGGATGATCAGCCCACATGCTGAAATATTTAAAAGGAGAAGGATGAGGACTAGCACCTTTGTTTAAAACCAACAAGATTGGGTAGTGATCAGATTTACTCCTTGTCAGAGTACAACAAGAAGTGGAATCCCAGAAAGAAAGCCAACTGTCATTGCAGATAGCTCTATCTAATCTCTTCTCAACACGAGCAGCCCCTCTTCTAGAATTATGCCAAGTAAACTCAGCTCCTCTAGTGTTGATGTGGATTAAATTGCCAGTGTCAGTCCATTCTTTAAAATCGCCACAAGGAATCCTGGATGGCAAACTTGTTCCTTTATATTCATGGGCTCCTAGAATGACATTAAAGTCTCCAAAAAAGCACCATGGCCCAGGATGCTGTAACTGCAAAGAGGATAACTCAGACTAAAGCTGTCTCCTAGATAAATAAGAGGTGGAGGTATAAACAGTAGAGAAGAAAATTTGTTGCTGATGAATGACTAAAGAGAAAGCCACTTGCTGTGGGGAAGTTGACAAAACAGAAGGAGAAAGGGTCTCAGAACAAAGACACCAGAGATTAGGAGCAAGAGGGGGCCTATTATTCTCAGCAAAGAGCTTTAAATGTAAACTCTTCCAAAAACTGCCAGGAACTTGCTTAAAAACTGTCCAAGGCTCAGATATAAAAACCATGTCAGGCTTATGAACAGAACATAATTTTTTCAGCACCAATCTTGTATCAAGATTAGCAATTCCTTTAGCATTCCAATAGAGGACCTTCATTAAACAAATTGTTTTGGGCCTGCCCTTGAATGGGCCTGTTTCCTGACCACATTATGTTGTTTGGTCTGTTTTTTTAACTTCTTTCTTTGGGATTTCGACAGTACAACAGTGAAGGAAGGAGATTTTTCATTGACTATATCTGTAGCAGCAGCTAGAGGAGTGTCTTTAACCACTTCTGCATCAACCTGATCACTCCACAGTGTTGAAACTATGTTCACATCATTCTGCACAATTGGAGGGAGAAACTGAGGAGTTCTATTAATCATTGTATCATGCCCACTATCAGCAAACACAGTATCTGAAACATGAGAAGATTCAACCACCAAGTCCTCTCTGAAGTTGCAGTGGGTCACAGCTTCATCAAAGACAGTTTCTATAGAGTCAGTGTCATCCTCTTCAATATTCAAATTCTGTAAGTTTTCATTAACCTGCTCAATGCCATCTATTCTATACATAACAGGATCATCTCTTCTGCCAAGTCCCTCTACATTGGCAGGGAATTCATTAGTAGATTCATGAATTACAGGATTACCTTCTACTGGCTTGGCTGATCATGATCATTATTGCCATTCAAGTCATTAAGGATCTCAACTGACTTTTCTTGATCACCACCAAAATGAGTGTCATCAGGAGCCGCCACTTTAGGCACATAAACTTTCCTGGCCATACCATTTTTCCTAGTCTGCACTTGCCTGCCTTTAAAACCATCATCCGGATTTGAAACTTTTTTTCTGCAACTCTCAACAGAATGGCCAATTAAATTACAGATGGAGCAGAAATTGGGAAGCCTTTTATATTCAATGTTAACAAAGAAGGCAAAGTCTTTCCTTTCCACAAGGATTTTATCACGAATTGGGTTTGCCAGATCCAAGTCAACCAAGATTCTTGCATAATGTCCCAGTGTTTTGTTGATCGTGGCATCATCCAAAGAAAGAGGAATGCCAACACCTCTTGCAATAGCAAACAGAATTTTGGGCCTCGAATATTCTTGTGGTAGATCAAGAATTCGAATCCAGCATTGAACATTGGTGTGTCTAACCAATTCTGGTTTGAAATCAGGGGTCCAAGAAAAAAGTCTCAAGGTTCCCGGATTCAGGCTCCATGATCCCACTGATAAAACCCTTCTCATATCTTCAATGGAGGAAAAGGAAAATTCAAAATAACCTTTTCCAATTGGAACCACTTTCCATTGGGCTAAAGGCTGCCACAATCTTGATAACTTCTGTCTCAAGTCAGCAATTTTCATAGGAGAATCCCCTTTTGTTAACAAAGACTGCTTACGTGCAAATTGTTCTTGGATGCCTCAAGGCCTGCTAAGTACTCATCTTCCGGAATAGATCGAGATCCTATCCCCTTCAAGCATGGAACCGGTAATTGGCTAAGAGGAATATCACAGGCATTATTCAGTGCCTGTGCAAACGTTTTCTTATGAGGGAGAGGAGGAGATGAAGAGAGAAGAGGAGGAGGAGGAGAAGGAGGAGGAGGAGGAGTGAGGTCAAGCAAAGGAGGAGGCGGTGGAGAAGAACATTCGGGAACAAGATTTGCCATGGGCAAATGGAGGCCATGGCGGCGGTCATGCGAACCCTAAAAATTCATGCAAACCCTAGCAGAGCTAGCTTTCTCGAAAAGGGAATCAGAGTATTTTAGCACTTGAGAAATTAAGTTTTTGTATTGGATAGATATATTTACAACTGTTTTATATTATCAATTAAAATTTTTTAATACTAACACATAGTTTTTATATTGAGTATAACTATAGATTTTAAATATTCCTAATTTTTTTTAAATATTGAAGATATATCTTTTCTTCTTTTATATTATAGATTTTTCTAAGTAAAAAAAAAAAATTTATTGAAGAGTGAATTGGTGCATAAGAGGCTTGATGTACCAAAATATCTAGAACTAGAGAATGTTGATACTATTACCAACTTATTATGTCAAGGATTGATGAAAAAGAGACGTATAAAATATTGAGAACCTATTAGCCGTTGACCTCCTCTTAGAAAATTTTCTAACTTCGCCACTGGTGCTATAGCAAAAGAAGACTATCAATGATAAACAAAGCATTTATTACAATATTAGGATCCTATGTAGTTTTTTTATAAACTGCAAAGGATCACATCTATTAAAATTACTTTTTTTACATGATAAAAGCAATTACTAGAAAGAGTGAGAACCCTTGGATCATGAACTGCACCTCATGCAGTTCCAAAAGAAAATGCAGAGGATCCGGTTCCTTCCTTACGTTGACAATGTCAATGACATGGGTAGCACTCATTGTGAGTGTTGTTGAACCTTAGCCTGTCATCAAACAACACCGTACACTGATTCACCAATAATAGATGAATTGCTAATAATAGATCACGAGCTCAGCCAAGCATTTTAAAGGACAAAATTTCTTCGATGGAAGTTCGTTACGCTGTTAACAGTCTTGAAGGATAGCAATTCCAGTATAAATAGTGTTCCACTATACTTTGAAAACAACATTCATCCATAAAAAGTTCAAGAAGACAATTAAAGTTCAACAAGAACCAACATGGCTATGAAGTTGAGTATTACAACAGTTGTTTTATTCTTAGTGCTGGCTACATCCCACACAGCTCAATCAGCTGACATTGATATCAAAAAATTTGGCGGAGCACCAAATGCAGATATAGCCCAGGTAAGATCCTATTGAATTCACATAAAAAATTAAAAAAAAATACATCATTATTGTTTTCTTTTTTTTAATTGATTTATATATTATATGTTATCTCTAGGCTTTCTTAAGTGCTTGGAAAGAAGCATGTGCATCAACAAGTGCAAGCAAAATTCTGATTCCTAGGGGGACATACAAAATGAAGGAAGTAGATGTCAAAGGTCCTTGTAAGGCTCCCATTGAAATTCAGGTTGATGGCACAATTCAGGCACCACCAAACCCAAAAGATCTCAACGGGGCTGATCAATGGGTTAAAATTGGATATGTTACCCATTTCACCTTATCAGGTAGTGGTACTTTTGATGGTCAAGGTGCAACTGCTTGGACCCAAAATACTTGTCACAAAAACAAGAACTGCGACATGGCTTCCATGGTAAATAATGATAAGCCTATCTCAATGTCACATATATATACATCTATCAAACATGCTAATAAATTGAGTTTCTTTTGCAATGTCAACAGAATTTTGGTTTTAATTTCCTAAACCATTCGACTGTTCGGGGCATAACTTCGAAGGACAGCAAAAACTTTCATGTCAATGTATTGGGTTGCAACAACTTTACATTTGATGGCTTTAAGGTCACTGCTCCAACTCACAGCCTCAACACTGATGGGATCCACATTGGAAGATCAACTGATGTGAAAGTTCTTAACACCAACATTGCTACCGGAGACGACTGCATCTCATTGGGTGATGGCAACAGTCACATAACTGTCCAGAATGTGGAATGTGGTCCTGGCCATGGCATTAGTGTTGGAAGCCTTGGGAGGTACGATAATGAAGAACCCGTAGAAGATTTTCTAGTCAAGAATTGCACTTTGAAAAATACTGACAATGGTATGAGGATCAAGACTTGGCCTAGTCACCCCGGAACAACTACTGTAAGCAAGATGCATTATGAAGATATTACCATGGTTAATGTCTCCAACCCAATCATCATAGACCAAGAGTACTGCCCTTGGAATCAGTGCTCAAAACAGGTATCTAATCAAACGCTACTATAAAAAACTTATATATATCTTCATCCATTACCCTCTCTATAATCGTGCTATAGATGTTATAATCTAAACCACTATTCTTTCATCTACACTTCATGATTGAGCATTCAATACAGTGAGATTTCTTATACATCGTTTTTGTCTATGCTTGCAATGGCTTATAGAGTCCATCAAAAATCAAGATAAGCCAGGTCACCTTCAAGAACATTAAGGGCACTTCAGGAACCAAGGAAGGGGTGATCCTTGTATGCAGCAGTGGTGTACCATGTGAAGGTGTGGAACTAAGTGAAATCAATCTCACATACAATGGAGCTCCAGTAACTGCTAAATGTTCTAATGTCAAGCCCACAATTACAGGAAAAGCTCCTGCTTGCGCAGCCTAGAGTCTTTGGTTGACACAATACTCTCCTTGATCAAATTTTTCTTTTTTGGTTTTCTTTTTCTCTTCTGTTTTCTGTAGATCCTCAAGCCATCCCCGTAAAGTGAGGATGAGGTCTATTTGTAGTCCATAGAGATAAACAATTGGACATTGTTATTACATTGTCACATTGCCATATGTAAGCCTTGTTCAAGAGCAAATTAAGTTCTTTTAGTTTGTAAAACTAGAAAGCCTGTGAAATCAAATGTCTCAAATATTTGAGACTGACTTTCAAATTAAGGAAAAAATTTCATGGTAGTCGCATTTGCCATGCGGCCTTCCTGACCCTTTACGCTAATAGTATACTATATTATTTATACTTACAATTCTTATTAATTTATTGAGATGTATGGATGACTATCAATGAAAAAAATCATGAAAACTATAACTCATCTGCTTTGAACAATTTATAACTAAACTATATAAGTAATCTAATCGAATCCTAAATTCTATTTGCATTATAATAAATAAGGATTTTGGATCCTTAATTGATTCTCCAATTAGTCTAGTTTAATCTTCTTATGCTTGATTCTAAAATAAATCATAATATTTTTTATTTTATATTTTCAACCTTATTCTATGAATTAATAAATCTTTATTCATTTATACTATGAATTAATTCCTGGCATCAAACAACTATGTCAAAGCTAAAGTCAAGTCAGCCCAAATCTAAACATGAGAATTCTTAAAATACGTTGTTTGGATGACAGCATTGAAATTACATTTTAGAATTGGAATTGCTAAAAAATATTAATTTTTAAACTAAGAACAAATAAAGAATTTATATATTTCTAAACTTAATTGAAATTATAGTGTTTGAATATTTTATAAAAAATTATGAAATTATTTACATTTAAATTAATAAATAAGATGCTAAAAAATATTTTAAATATTTTTTTAAAGAGCTTGTGTTGTTAGATCACAACAGCATCAATGGTTACAAGCATATGTTTCTAATGGTGATGGATGCCAAAGGTCATTTGCGGTGACATGGTTGGAGCATGCATTGGTGGGGATAGTTGCCGAATAATGCTAATAGTGACATGAATAAAGTTTGGTAGTAGATGTTGGTGTATGCCCTAGAGGCTGATATATTTGTCTGTATTTTCATATATTCTATTATGTTTATTTTAATATATGAGACATTTTATTTATTGTGTTCTTTTTTTGATAAACATAATAAAGTCCTTAGAATAGTGAGTTTGATGTCATAGGATATCGAGTGGATGACTTGATCGTGAGATCCTTTTGGTTATAACACTATTCTTAAATGTCCCTAGTCAAGTTTTATTGTTAATTAGGACAACAATAATGCATTGAGACTAGTATGTGCATAGACTGATGATCACATCTCACGGGTCATGGATATGAGATATCAAGTCTTCACATGGGTACATATTAGAGTAATGATGTATTGAACTGACCCACCATGAGAACGGTACATGGATCGTTACGTGAGTGTCATAAGCGATTCTCATAGTGACAATGGTGTCTGTGGTCCTTTGACCTGAAATCACTACGATTCCTACATGAGGAGTTGTGTGTTTTAATACCATCAAACGTCATCTGTAACAAGGTGATTATAAAGTTGGTTATTGGATATACCGCAAATCATGCAGAGGGATGTGAGTGACTTAGATGAGATTTGTCACTCCTACATAACAGGAGCGATATCTTCGGACCCCCTTATTGAGTGAGACTGCGAAATGCATGGCCATGCTCAAATGAGTCAATATGAGATATTGATTTCATTTGTTGTTACAAAGTCTACTCGAGTATCAGGAATGAATGATTGGACTATACAAGGGTGACGCATTCCATGCCTTGTGTTCAATCTAGATATCTTGACAAAGGGACTAAACGACACGGAAACATTAGTCACGGAAAGGTTATGTCAAATCACTGACATTCTTATTACTTGGGTAGCAGCAATGTGTTGCTAGATATCGCTCACTGCTTGTAATATTAAAAATGAGATTTTAATATTACTGCCAACGTAATGAGAACCTGCAGGGTCACACACATAGAGCGGACTAAAATTGGAGCAATGGACCAAGTTGGACTCGGATTCAAATATGGGCCAGAATTATAACAGATGAGTCTAGGGTTGCACAGCTTACCTTGCTGCTGCTCACACTCACTTAAGGCAGTCATTATTATAAATAGTACTGCTAAGGGGCTGCTAAGAGATACAATTTTCAGAACCCTAGCCGTACCGATAGAAAAGTGAGTGAGAGAGCGACAGGTTTCTTCTATTCTCTTCGCAGCTAGCACTGTGTGAGAGATGTGAGGCTCCTCTTTGCGGTTGTTGGACGTTCATGAGTCTGTTCGTGTGGATACTTCAGAGACATCGTTTCTATTACGGTGTTGGTGATTCACGTCCTTCCTTTTGATTACGCTTCAAGAGGTAAATAATTTAAAATTCGGATTATGGCTTTTCGCATGGATCCTCGGTGGGAATCCTATTTTTTCCGCTGCGTGATGTAACTACAATTCCCAACAGTAGATCATCAAAATGAGTCAAGTTTGATAGGCTGAGTCCAATAGCCCCACAAAATAGGCAAATTGAGTTAGCAACATACTAGTTCAAAACAAAAAATAGCTCGAGTTAGCCGGACCCAAATGGGCTGGGACCGAATGACCCGGCCCAACCCGACCTGATAACATTATAAAGTGATGAGTTGGACTAATAAAATACTAACCAGAAATTCACATAACCCGATCTGCCCCAATTCGAAAATGATCCGGCTCGAGCTGGCTCGTTTTGACAACTATATTTGGTAATAGTGACAAAGATTGGAAGATGCCAACAATAATGATGATCAACTAGTACTAGCTAGCATGTAGTGGTAACAATGGCTATCGAAGTAAATTGGTAGCAGTAGTCTTTGTAATACTTTGTGCGTATTTGAGACAGCGGTAAAAATTTAATTATTTTAATAATTAATTATTGTATAAATTTTTTTGTTATAATCGATTATAAGAAAAAGTTTTATATTTGAATATGTTAACTAAAAAATAATTTTAAGTTAATCTATTTCGTTTGAATGATATAAAAAAATCACTTTTATGTATTAAATTACTAAAATAGGTATAAAATAATTAAAAAAATTATTTGATTGAATAAATAAGTTATTTGATTGAGGACAAAATAATATTTATATCTCAAAGTGGATAATAATTCTAACAATTTTTTTTTTTGTAAAATGCTCAAATTCTTACTTTTGCTCCAATAACTTTTTTCTCTAATTAAAAGCTGTTGTTTTTTTTCTGCAAAATAGGCAAACACATTGATGCAATGTGCAACAGTTTAAAGAAGAAGAAAAACTATTGATTCACTAAAAAAGCTAAACCAAACATGCTTTTAGGCGACATTGGTAATGGATAATAAAATATAAGAAATATCATTTTTAGCTTTTGTCTTTGCTGTTTCGAATTGTAAATTTTTAATAGTCTGAGCATAAGTTGAATTGAAAATACTAAAAGTTAATTATTTTTTATTTCTATAAAAGTAGACTGAGAATTACAATTCTAATTTTAATATATGCACCAGTCATTATAATTGAAAGGTCTATTTCTAATTGCATAGTTCAGTTCCAAACTTAATTTCTTGTGCCAAAAAGCACCTGCCAGCACTAATCCCTATATAGCAAGAGTTAGTAAACTACAAAATTTCGTCCAAGTCAAAATCATAACAACTCATATATAAAAACAACGACGGATCATAAAATCATTAAAAAACATGTCCAAATGAGTAAAAATAGAAGGACGAATATATATAAAAAAAAAAATAGAGACCAGACCTCTCTTCTTTTAGTCTTTTTTTATTTATTGATACTTTTGGTTCTAATCTCTTAATGTAAAGAAACAAAATAAAAGGACCATCTTGTGGTTTTATTTTTAAAGAGTATTTATTTATAATTAAATTTAAAAATGACCTACTTCATATTACTTATATTTATAAATGACCAGAATCCATGCTGATGTGGCCAAATAAAATAATGAGACATGATAGTAATATTAAAATAGGTCATTTAAAAATTTAAACGTAAAAAAAATCTTTAAAAATAAAATTACAAGATGGTCTTTTTATTTTTTTTACACTAAGAGATTAAAACCAAAAGAATCAGTAAAAAAAACTCAAAGAAGAGAGATATGATCTATATAGTTTATTATTTTAGATATCAGTCTTTATACCTATATGCATTTGGACTTTAGTCCTTCCATTATTTTTCACTCATATTTGTTTTAGTACATATAATTTCTAATTATTAATATAAGGGATTCTCCTTACTTTCTATGAAATGTTAGTTGTTATAATTTTTAATTAATTATTAAGGTGTTGGTCCATAAACAACCAAAATCTAAATGAATTAAATTGTAGAGACCGATATAAAATAAATTGTAAAAACCAAAATTCAAATGGGGTGAAACAATAGGGACCAAAGATTTATTTTAACCTATATTAAATTTTAACGGGCTGGAAATGCCAAGTTAATAATATTAATTTATGTTTATTTTTCAATTAATTATTATATATCTTTAAGAAAAAATAAAATCGTAAAAATTAAAAGCATAACTCCTCAAATAAAAAAAAGTAATGAATGATCGTAAAAGCATTAAAGCACATATCACAAGTCTTACGCTACATTTGGTGCAAATTCTTATGTATACCTCAGTTTGACTTTCTGAAAATAAGATGTCACAACGACAATTTCTTAATTTATCACCTTAAAGCTTATTATAGTTTCTTGGTTACAAATGAGTGTCATTAAATGATTTGCCAATAATAGATCACGATCTTAGCCAAGCTTCTAAAGGGACAAAACTTCTTCGATAAAAGTTTGTTACATTGTTAACGGTCTTGAAGCATTGCAATTGCAGTATAAGTAGTGTTCCGCTATACTTCAAAAGCAACAATCATCCATAAAAAGTTCAAGAAGACAAAGTTCAATAAGAATCAACATGGCTATGGAGTTGAGTATTACAACAGTTGTCTTATTCTTTTTGCTGGCTACATCTCACACAGCTCAATCAGCAGACATTGATATAAAAAAATTTGGCGGAGCACCAAATGCAGACATAACCCAGGTAAGATCTTGTTGAATTCACATTAAAAAAAAAAGATTTCACCATTTGGGAAAGACTCAATTGTTAACGAGTAGAAGGGGTGTTGGTGTTAAGGGTTAATATGTAATTTGGCATTGAAGGATAACTTGCTCGCTACATCATTATTGTTTTTCTTTATTTATTTGTATTTTATATGTTCTCTGAAGGCTTTCTTAAGTGCTTGGAAAGAAGCATGTGGAGCAACAACTGCAACCAAAATTGTGATTCCTAGTGGGACATACAAGATGAAGGAAGTAGATGTGAAAGGTCCATGTAAGGCTCCCATTGAAATTCAGGTTGATGGCACAATTCAAGCACCACCAAACCCGACAGAACTCAACGGGGCTGAACAATGGGTGAAAATTGGTTATGTTACCCATTTCACCTTTTCAGGTAAAGGTATTTTTGATGGTCAAGGTGCAAGTGCTTGGACACAAAATGATTGTGGAACAAACAAGAACTGCGCGAGGCATTCCATGGTAAATTAATAATCATACACCCATCTCAATGTCACACACACATATACATATTCCAAACATGCTAAAAAATTGAGTTTCTTGTGAAATGTCAACAGAATTTTGGTTTCAATTTCCTAAACCATTCGACTGTTCGAGACATAACTTCGAAGGACAGCAAAAATTTTCATGTCAATGTTTTGAGCTGCAACAACTTCACATTTGATGGCTTCAAGGTCAGTGCTCCAGCTGAGAGCATCAACACTGATGGGATCCACATTGGAAGATCAACTGATGTGAAAGTTCTTAACACCAACATTGCTACCGGAGACGACTGCATCTCATTGGGTGATGGCAACCATAATATAACTGTCCAGAATGTGGAATGTGGACCTGGCCACGGCATCAGTGTTGGAAGCCTTGGGAGATACGATAATGAACAACCTGTAGAACATTTTCTAGTCAAGAATGTCACTATTAAAAATACTGACAATGGTCTGAGGATCAAGACTTGGCCCAGTTACCCAGGAACAACTACTGTAAGCAATATGCATTATGAAGATATTACCATGGTTAATGTCTCTAACCCAATCATCATAGACCAAGAGTACTGTCCTTGGAATCAGTGCTCAAAACAGGTAACTAATCTAAAGCAACTATAAAAAAAAACTTATATAACCATCTATTACCCTCTCTATAATCATGCTATAGATGTTATAATCTAATCCACTAATCTTTCACTTACTCTTAATGACTGAACATTCAATAATATGCAGTTTCTTATTCATTGTTTTTGTCTATTTTGTGTATGTTTGCAATGGCTTAGAATCCTTCAAAAGTTAAGATAAGCCAGGTCACCTTCAAGAACATTAAGGGCACTTCAGGAACCAAGGAAGGGGTGACTCTTGTCTGCAGCAGTGGTGTACCATGTGAAGGTGTCGAACTTAGTGAAATCAATCTCACATTCAATGGAGCACCAGTAACTGCTAAATGTTCCAATGTCAAGCCCACAATTACCGGAAAAGCTCCTGCTTGCGCAGCCTAGAGTCTTTGGTTGACACAATGCTCTCCTTGATCAGATTTTTCTATTCTTTTTTTTTATCATCTTCCGTTCTCCTTAGATACACAATCCATCCCGTAAATTGAGGATGAGGAATTATTATAGTCCATAGGGATTAAACAATTAGACATAGTTATTACATAGTCACTATCCGGTGTATTATATATATAAGCTTTGTTCAAGAGCAAATAAAATTCTTTTATTTTGTAAAATTGAGAAGCCCGTGAAATCAAATGTTCCAAATATTAGAGATTGACTTTCAGACAAGAACTCTTGGAATACATGTATGGCTGTATTGCTCAAAATCGTTTGGGATAACTTCTAAGTTGCATGGATATGGGTAGGAGAACCGGTATTGATACAAGTATATATGAGTACTGCTTACGACAAAGTTTTTAAAAATTAAGGTACAGACACAACATGATATGTCATATATAGAAATATAAAAACATAGATAATAAAGTGATTAAATGATAAGTTAAATACAATTCCCATAATGTTCTAACTCCAATGTTTCAACAAAACTCCATGAAGTATATCAAGTAAGCAAAAATGTTTAAAGGCACAAAATTTGAAGGGAGTAAAGTAGCATTTTGTTTCGGTACAAAATCATACAACTTAACAACAAAATTTGGTGTTTTGCATGGACTGACTTGTATTTGAGTGATTTTAGGTACCTACTTATCTACTATCTAGTGAGTATTGTGTATGTACCTATATGTACCCAATAGTTACCGATACCAAATTCATACCTTATACTAGTACAACAACCATTCAAGTATAGATGCATCTTAAGAAAACATATAGAAATCACTAAGATATTTCAATTGCAATTTAATGAAACAATTACCAAAGAACACGTTTTGGTTAACCTCAAACCTCAACCTATAAAGGGAAAGTATTTGAAATGCTAATTATTTTATGGCCAGGTCAAGAATCCATTATCAAACATCTTTTCAAGCACAACACCTTGGACTTGAAAGACTTAGTTTCTAGCATACTAATCTATTTTTTATTCAAGTAAAATGTTACCTTAAAGACAGTGCCAAGAGCATTTAACAAATCCCCTCTGAGCTAAGAACAAGCCAATCAATATAAAGATCCAAATAAAATTCTCCTCCCACAATAATTACGGAGGAGAGATCAATTCCAGCACTTGGAAAAAAAAATAAGTGAAGAGCTCAACAACTATAAATGTGAAATTAGAAATGAGACAACAACATAGGAGGAAGCCAAATCTCCACACTAAGATGAAGTGTGACTTACTCCACTTTTAACACCCAAGAGACAGCACTGAAGAGCAAGTGAGAGTTGTGTGGACAATTTCTCAACCCCTATACCTAAATAGAAGCAAAAGATATAAAACACCAAATAAAAATATTTATGTTTATACTGAAGCATTAGGTAAAAGGGAGTTGTTGGAAAACATGGTAAAAATGAGATAGTTGAGAGAATGAGAAACCTGAGATTTACTGAATGTGTGCAAAGCTAGTACAATAAGCCAATCATTGGCTTATATAGAACAAGAGAGAAGAACTAACTAACAACTAACTTGCAGACTCATCAGACTAATATGACTAACTTCTAACTAACACAAATTACATTTTAATTATATTCTAACTATGATAATAGATTCCCGTAAGCTGGAGGATAAATACTAGCATTCCTAGCTTGGGATCATAGTACAACTCAACTAATCAATCAACAATCACCGATGAAAAATACAATGAATCAACACATAATTATGTCGACTAACAAAAATATGAAAATGTGAAACTTTGGTGATGGCCATGGTTTATAACTCTACTTATGATGTCTCTAGGGCTCTCGCACCAAGCAAATGAATCACACCAAAATGATCATTGACAAAAATGAAGAAGAAACTGAATATGAAGTGAGTGGACTAATTGGAGTTATCGTCAATCGTTAGTTACTCAAAATTGGGGCTCTATAGGCCTCCAAACATTAAGAAATCCCGAATGTGGGTACAATACCATCAAATGCCAAATTAGGCAATGGCTTAACCACCAAAGCTAGAAGTTAACGTCAATGCTTATTCACTCAATTTAGGTAAAAGTTTAAATAAAAGAAAATGATATTTTCATACTATTTTTTCACACTTTTTAGTTACACTTACTTCATTATGAAAAAAAGAAGAAAAAATGTGTTTTGAGAAGTACGTTTATCTTGTTTTATTATCTAAAGAGGAAATAGTGTGAGAAAGGTATAAAGAACATGGTGTGCAAATAACCTCACTCTAAAATCATAGCCAAAACAAGGCTTAAAAAGATGAAAAGGAGAAAATTCATAAAAAAAATGGACGAAAGGGGGAAATCTAATCCCATCAGTAACTAAAAATGTGACACTAATCACTCAAAACTCTAGGGACAAGCAACACAACATTGATCATAAACCTTAAGAAAATGCAATCGCAACTCCTCCGCACCAAAGCACCACATTGGTAGCTGGTGATATTCACTTTGCTAAATAGCACTAACGTCCAAGTCAGAAGTAATGCAAAATCAAGCCAGTAAGGAAGCCTTCAAACAATATAACCATCCACAGATTGGGTTAATCCGATGAAGAACAAAACATATCTGGTGAAGAAGAACTAGTGGACCAAAACATGACCAAGGCAGTAACTAGAGGCCATTAAACACAGTCTCACTTGCCTTTCTTGTCAACACAAAAACAGAGGAGAAACGAGGTCTTTGATATGAGTAACCAATAGTGAAAAGAACAAAAAACAAGTAGATCCGCTAAAGGAGATATCCAGCTGCACTAGAACTGATGCCTAATGATGGCAAGGTGCTCAAACAACACTTTCGTTTTATAGTCAACAAATCTTGAAGAAAACTGAACTGGTCTAGACTCCTCTGTATGAATGTATAGCATGATCTAAAAATTTTGCAACAACTATTGCGTAAAGAAAAAGGAGGTAAGTAGAAAAACAATAAAGATGGATGAAAAATGTCATATCATTAAAAATGTTTGACTTTTACAATAACAATCTCAAAAGTTACACATATAATTATATACAATTGATTGATGATATAAAAAACTTTACATTGACAATATATCTAAATTAAACTCTAATTTGTTTTAGTTGTCAAAAGAACAATATAACAACAGAGCATTATATTGGATAGATATAGTTACAACTGTTTTATATTATCAATTAAAAGATTTTAATACTAACACATAGTTTTTATATTAAGTATAACTATAGATTTTAAATATTCCTACAAGTTTTTTTTTTAAATATTGAAGATGTATCTTTTCTTAGTTTATATTATACACATTTTAAGTAAAAAAAGAACATTTTATTGAAGAGTGAATTGGTGCATAATAGGCTTGATGTACCAAAATATCTAGAACTAGAGAATCTTGATATACTACTACTAACTTATGTCAAGGATTGATGAAAAGGAGATGTATAATATTGAGAACCTTGTCGCAACTGGGATTACGACGGGATAACAAAAAATAATGAGATTTTGAAAATAATGGACTTGTTACTAATGTTTATTTAAATTAAAAAATACTATAAAAATATTTTAATTAGAAAAATTGGTCTTTTGAAAAAAAATGTTTGGATTCGAGAGGCGATT
Source organism: Ormosia semicastrata (assembly GCA_029884595.1). Classification (NCBI taxonomy): domain Eukaryota; kingdom Viridiplantae; phylum Streptophyta; class Magnoliopsida; order Fabales; family Fabaceae; genus Ormosia; species Ormosia semicastrata. Next base: position 2,985,676 of record JAQQTO010000026.1, on the reverse strand, counting down.
ACAGGTAGGGAAGATGTTAGCACCCTACACTGCCCGTTCCGAGAACGGTACCTTAAGTTAGTTGTGCAAATTCAAATATATTTATTTTACTCCTCTTAAAAACATTGTAACTATTTATAATAAAAAAACAACCAAATTATAAAAATTTCATTTTCGCTTGACAAAGATGAACTTTCGCTCCTATGTATCCTCGGATGCAATGAGAAATTCAAAGTCACGTCGTTTTTTAAAAAAGTACTTGTGTGTTGGGTTAATTTTAATTAAAAATTTGATTTAATTTTGGAAATTTTGAATTAATAAATCATTGCGACTTAGTTAATCCTATTAAAGTTTGAATAGGTGAAGCTCAACGTCACGCTAAAGACTTCACCAATTGGTTATTGAGTTCATTATGATTAAATGAAATTTTATAGTTTAAATTATTTTTAAAAGAAGTTTGAGACTTTATTTAAAGAAAACGCTGACCTTATTAAAAAGAAGGGAATAAAAAAAATAATAATAATAATAGTAGAAATAATAATAATTATTTGATTTGATTTTATAAAAAACTTGGATCGACAAGTCGTCGTGACTTGTTCGACCCATTTTAAGTTTGAAAAGGACGAGTCTTGATGTCATGCTAGAGACGTTACCCATAGGTGAACTGGCATGATGATGTACTTTGGAATATTATGATGGTGCACTTTGGAATATTACTTGGTGTAGGATCGCACAAACTAAAATAAAATAAAATAAAAACAAGAACCAGAGAAATGACTAAAGGGAAAACAACATATTTTAGAAAAATAAATGAAAGAAATAGAAGACAAGAGCAACGATGATGAAATATCAACTAGCATCTCATGACATTAATTTGCAATACCAACACAAACCACCTTGAAAAGATTAGCATTTGAATTCTTAATTTGAAAAAAAAAAGATGATTTATATATAATAGAAAACCACATTCAAAAGGCAAGTTCAGCATATGATAAAGCCTTCATAGGATCATATTTCAAACTTCTAATGAAACAAATTAGCATCGTAATTCAAATAACCACCTCACATGATTACTAACCCAACAGAGTAACATTTTAGCAAGCAATTGAATGACCACATGCCAAATTTGGACTTCCATCAAGCAATGCCCAAAGACCAAAAATCAATTATTTGCACCCAAATGCTCAAGTTCAATTGAGATATCAACATTTCATGAGATTATACCAAGACAAATGATACTCTAGTAAAGCTTATGACTGAGCAAGGAAACAATTAAATGCTCAAACTAACCCATGATAAATTTCTCACTGCTATCAATTATCAAACAAGGTGATAAATGACAAACAACATATTGATAAAAGATCAACCAAATTTGATTATTCATCCAGCTCTTTATAGTTTTTAAAACAAGACATCCAACATATTATTTATTTTCTTAAATCATAATTTTAATGGTCAATAAAATCTCTTTAGCAATACTACGTCTTTTTTCACAAACATATTCTATTTATTAAACCACAATGGGCTTAAGCATCAAGGTGTAGAAAAACAGAGGATGGTGCTTAGCAATAAGGGCATCAGAGACACAAGCCAGCATGATTATCTCATTATTAATAAATCAACACATTAACTAGTGTCAAGAAATTGCAAAACATAAGCATCACTTAGCATGCAACCTCATTCATTTAGAGATCAGAGCACCAAACCAATTGCCACATTGTTGATGAGTGTAAAATACACTCATCTTTTGGGTTTATTTATTAAGATTTTTAATTTATATTTATTTAGTTTTTGTTTATTTTTATTTATTTTTATTTTTTAATTTATTTTTTAAATAATTATCTCTTCACCTAGGATTATTTGAATTTTTAGGATAAATCATCAAATTTTGTGCAAAAATAAAAAATTTCTAAAGATAAATATGTCAAGGATTTGAATATTTTGAAATAAAAATTATATTATTTATTTATGATATTGAGTAAATTCTAAGCCCACTAAATTAAATGTATTTTTATTGTATTTTGTAGGAATTTAAGAAAGGATCAAGTTAGATTCTTAATTGGAGCGCAAACAATCTCTACTTGATGACCAAGTATCTCTGTATTTAATGCAACGATTTCAAGGAGTTTCTTAATTTGAGTGAAATATTTGTTTTCTAATTTATATGGATTCAACAAAAAGGAATAAGAAACAAGAGATTTGATCAAAGATTAATTAAGAGATCAAAACGATGCGCTGTTTGCGGTATTGAAAAGCTAACATAAAATCCTATAATTTATCTGTTGAGATTGAGGGTAGATTCTGCTATTTGGTGGATGAGAAAATGATGCGAATTTTAAGTTGCAAACCCAAGTGCAGGTTGTCTCAAGTAATAAAATCTCGGGAGTCCGAGGTCGATCCATAGGGAATTGATGAATAAAATGTTTTTGAGGTAAAGAAAATATTTTGTCACAACAATAAAGGTGATAAAACTTGGTCACAAATAAAAAACATTTACTTGGATTAGGAGATCCACTCTTAGTAAGTAAATTAAGGATAAGATTAATTCTTTTTATAACTCAATTAGAATCCACGCACAACAGAGGTTCCGATCCAATCAGAAAATATAACATTCAAAGTTCATTTAAGATTATATATGTAATTATATTATGGTTTCTTTAATTATCTATTAACACCACCACTTTTAAATGGGCTCAAGCATTCATTGCGCCAATATTTTGTCTACAATAAATCAAGATCTCCACTTTACAAGAAGAGTTTCTAAAATTATTGGAAACAAAATATAATACATATAATGATCACTTGATAATATATCATTTAAGTATAAGAAAGAGATTAATATAGCCTTAATTCATTACTAATAACTCCATAAAATGTAATTATTTGTACCCTATCTCTGTGCTAGAATGAATGCTTAGTCCTTGTTTATAATGCATATTTGGAGGGTTTTGTGCTTATATTTGTTATATTCTGATTCTAAGCTTTTCTTGTATGTTTTATAGCAAATTGAGCTTATATTGTTATTGATTAAGTAGATTTATATATATGTTACTGATTTGATGTTTTCTCTATGATAGGAAAGGCTCCAAACAAGGTCAAATGTGGAGCATGTGAACTTAAAGTGGAAGAGGAAGTCAAATTGAGATTTCAGTAGTCAACGCCGTGGCGCAAGGTTGTGAACGCTGCGGCGCAAAGAGGCATCTCAGCCATTCCATACTTGAACCCGAGAGTTCAGCGCCGCGGCCCAGAAGATAGGTGCGCCGCGGCATAAAGAGACCGACCCTATGGGCGCCGCGGCAGAAGATAGTGCGCACCGCGGCGTGATACGGCAAGCTGAGCCTATAAATAGGATTTTTCACATTTTTCTCTGTGTCTTGGCATTTTCAGCCATTTCCATTTTAGGTCTTAGTCGTTTGAGCGATTTCCATTTTAGGTTTTCTTAGTTTTAGTTAGTTTTAGGTTAGAAAGCTTTGGCTAGATCTCTATTGATAGTGGATTGGAGGCTAGGAACAAAGATGAAGGAGGATTCAAGCTTCAAAAACAAATCAATGAGCTTCCTTTCTCTTTTTCCCTTTCTCTTTTCTCTTCCTTATCTTCCTTGGATATGATTTTCCTTGTGTTTTCATGTTCATTGTATAGCTGAGCTGTATTTAGGGATATTTTGGATCCTTTTCTATATATATTAATGATGTGTTCTTCTCTGAGTTTGTGTGAATGTTTGGTTATTGTTCAATCATAATCTATGTTTAATGCTTGCTGTTGGTTGGCCATCAATTGCATGATCCTAATATTGCAAATGAACTAGACATAGAGATTTGTTAATATGGATATGGTATGATTGATGCATGTTCGATGAGCTCAATTGACTTGGATGAGTTAATTCGCTAACTGAATAGAAGTATACCTTTTAGCCATGCATAGTGTGATTGAGAATACATCATTCATGAGTGGGTGTTGCGCTAGATTTCAAGGAAACTTAGTGAATTGGGCAGTTAAAACCAGGGTTGATTGACTTAGACATAAGCTTTTAGCTAAATCAGATTCTCAAGCTAACCCTATCAGTGCATTCATGTTAATGAAGAGGATTGCATGTTATTTGTAGATGTCGGAGGTGAAGAAGGATTCCCTGAAACCTAATTGTTTATTTTTATTACTTTTGTAGATTAGATTTAGTTTAGTTAATTACTTTCTTATTTTTAGGTCCTTGAATAGAATTGATTATGCTATTGGTTGGTACTTAGCCTTGGAAACAATTTATCCTCGTGGGAACGAACTTTTACTCTGTATCTGTATTACTTGAGTGATCCGTGCACTTGCGGTTAGCAAATAGGCAACATGTTTGACCCTATCAAGTTTTTGGCACCGTTGCCGGGATAAAGCTTTCTATATTGCTAACACTACTAGAAAATTGGGTTTTAGAGACCGAAAAATCGGTCTCTAAATCATAAAAATCGGTCTCTAAAATAATTAGAGACCGATTTAGAGACTGATATAAATCGGTCTCTAAAACGCTCGTCGCTAAATATTAGAGACCGATTTTAGTTAGTCGCTAACTTTAGTGACCAATTTAGAGACCGTTATTTTAAAAATAAGCGGTCTCTATTTTTCGTCAAATTTTGGTCAATTATTTTTCAAAAAAGTATATTAGAGACTAATTTAGAGACTGATTTATTAGAGACCGATTTATTGGTCTCTAAATCAGTCGCTACTTCAGTCTCTAAATCCGTCTCTAAAAGTCGTCAATATTATATATTTTATAATGTTGGTCGCTAAATCGGTCTCTAACTAGAGACTGATTTATCCGTCTCTAAATCGGTCTCTAAAATAGCTGAATATATTTTATAGATTTCATAAAATCGGTCTCTAAATTGATCTCTAATTTAGAGACTGATTTATCAGTCTCTAAATCGGTCTCTAAAAAGACAGTATATTTTATATATTTCAAAAAATCGGTCTCTAAGTCGGTCTCTACTTTAGAGACCGATTTATCGGTCTCTAATTTGTGATATAAATTTATAATTATTTTGAAATGTATTATAATCCAAATTTTTAAAACACCTGATAAATAACAGTCAACAATCTTATATAACCAAACACAAATAAAAAATAATGTAAACTAAAATAATTCAGTCTTTAGAATAACTCATTTAAATGGCAAGACATTCTAGAATAAACTAAACTAAGCATTGTCTACAATATCTCATTACTACACTATTTCAAATGTAAGAAAATTGAACACAACTCAAACTAAACTCTAATAATAAAAACTATTCCTCGTCCTCGTCCTCGTCCTCTTCTTCTGCTCTATCAGTCACGGGAAATGTTTGACAATGCTAAAAGTTTATCGATTGCATCATCTCTCGTACCAGCTAGTTTGTCTCCTCAATCTGTCTCTTATTATCTGCCACTTGAGCGCGAAGCTCATTTCTCTCACTTCTTAATTCTTCAAGTTCATCTCTTCGCACCCAGTCAGATGATGAAGAACTTGAGCCACGATATTGTGGTCTTCCAGCCACTATGGTTGACTCAAGTCCAAGACCATATATTTTACCTTTTTCACTCCACCACATTCGCCACACATCCAACTCATCCGGGAGAGGAGTTCCCTGCTTCCGATGCTCTTTGGGTCATTTCTTGCATTTCGTTTGCAAATTTGGTCTCAATATCAATATGACACTAATTAATGCAAAAAGTTAAAACAATACATAAGTCTAACATAATATAAGTCATGACATAAAGTATAAGAATAAACGTGGTTTCAATCGCATGTTAAAAGTGGCAAGCTTGTTTAATTTCAATTTGAGATAATAGCACAGTTAAAATATTCCTATTTGAAAATAGAATAGGGACTTTTGACATTGAATAAATAGATGTCCTGATGAGTCAAAAAATAGGCCAACATAAAAATAAACATAGTTTCAATCACACGTTCAAAGTAGGTTCCTATGATTTATCACCAAGAAGCTTAAGCCTAATGCATTCTTCCCAAAATAAGAAACCCAGCAAGAACAACTAAAATTTATACCAGAAAATTTATACCAAATTAGGCAGGAAAACTCAAGTGAGAAACTTCTTTTGCTTTGGTACTGTGAGCTTTAAGGTATAGTGCTTTTATTAATTGACACGTTGAATTCTGTTACAGAGTCAATTGATAGACCAAATAATGTCATTTTGGCATGAGTTTGTAGGATGTGAGTAACGTGTAAAGCTCTAACTATGGGAATTTGAGAATATTAGAAAAATTGAATTAAGTTATTTATACTGATCAAATGTTATTAGAGTAATTTGAGTTTAAACCTAATATGATACCCTAAGGTTGCCTATAAAAGATTATGATAATGTATAAGTAATTGATACCAAGTTTGATTATGGAAGTTTGACCATATAGAAACATGACTTTAGAGGTTAGTTGTGGCTCTCTTAAGTGAGTGCAAAACTCATCCTTTCTAAGTTTCTAGTGCTGAAAATGTTTTAGACTTTGCCATACAATACTGTTTAGACTTTGGAGGGAGGATTGAATAAATTGAATTATTGATGGCATAATTCACCAAGAGACATTGTTTTTATTCATATAGTGTTTGTCAAATTAGTTAGTTTCAAATATTGAGTAAAATCTATTCTACTTAAGCTTTATTTTAGGCTAAGAGTGGTGGTTGCATATTGCCCCTATTCTACAATGCTTAGTCTATTTGACAATTAAACTACCAAGTTTGACCACCTACACAAGGTTTAGAATTTCATAAAGAGAGAACCTAAATGAATGAATTCCATAACTTTCTCTCATTCCCACGTAGCTACCAGGCTAATGCACTGTTCCAATCCAAGAAACTTGTTTCAGATTACCCATGCACTACATAGTCAAAAAATATTGCAAGCACACACAAAAAAAAAATTATAACTTATATTTAGAGCTCCCATTAAACATCAAGATAGCAACGTGAATACAATTATTGAACATCATTATTTCAAACCCAAGAGTTTGAATTAGATAAAACAATTGCTTACAGCTATATGCTCTGATCTCCTATCCACCCATGTGTGATCCTTACGTCGATGTGTGTGGTGAAACAATGTTGGTGCTGATGGAACAACACCATTCAACTTGGTCTACAACAATTGTAACAAAACCATATTAGTAAATTTAACCATATTAGACAACTTTAACAATAATGCAAGATAATAGTGAATTTCACCAGATTAGCTCTATGTTGAGATGAGGTAATAGAGCCACTGGTGTGAAATGAAGCTCCATATCCTCCACAATCAGATGCCAGATTGGCTTTTGCAATTGCACTTTTCTTCTTGAAAGCCTCACTTTCCCAATGTGTACACAATGCATCCCATATCTCATCCCCAAGCCAACTTGGTCTCTCCATTTTCTTGCGAGCCTTTTCCATAACATTCTTCAACAATGATGCACCCCGTTTCTCAAAGTTTCTTCGAGCCCAATAATTATCTGGTGGGATGATAGTATACTTCCTCTGCAATAAATATGAGTAAGCAAATTGTTTATGATAAAAAAAAGTCTATCAAATTTTAAATTATAGTAATAAAAATTTGAAAATTACCATAAACTCTGCAAACCACATATCTCTTGTGGTATCACATATCCTTTTCCATGATGTCCATGGCTCTAAATAATGGCCCCTGAAGATATCACTAATTCCATTTGCCGCCATGTGTGAAGGCAAAAATCTACAAACAATACAGGTGTTTAGTTATAATACATCAAACACAGTAATGTAATTTAAAAAAAATTACTTATACATACCCATCTCCTTCTAGATATAAAATTGGTTTGCTACCAGACATTTGTGCATCTGATGCATCCTGAGTATGACTTGATCCAAGTGCAGATCCTACATCTGTTGGAGGGATAGATGATCCAACATTGTGACGAGACTCCTCTGTCGGAGGCACCACACGGTGAGATGGTTGAGTAAGAGGTGGTGAAAGTGCACTTGGGATCGAATAAGTAAATGCGGGTAATGTAGGTGATGGAGTAGTAGCAGGAGATGGAGAACTAGTAGAGGTTAAAGGTTGGTGAGAAGTAGAATGCCGCACCGGTCGCACCGGCTGTTGCTTTTTTGGACGACCCCTAGAAACTTTTCCTTTACCTCGATCTCTCTCAGACATCTGCAATGAACACAAATGGAATATAAATTAAAATGCTTATCAAATAAATAATAATTCATTTGTACAAAATACAAAACACAATTAATTTACCTTTTGTTAACAAAAAAAAAAAAAAAACAAACACTAATCATGTCCATGATCAAAGATCATCGACATCATCATCATCATCATCACCTTCATCACCATCATCGTCATCACAATCATCATCATCATAGTCATCACCTTCATCACCATCATCGTCATCACGATCATCATCAAGCAATTCATATTGATGAAGATCTTCATCTTCATTGTCATTTTCAGAATCATTGTCAAAATCGAATTCATCTTCCTCCATATCCTCTCCTTCATTACTTTCTAACTCATCTTCCTCTTCATCCTTGTCGACATCAGCTTCTACCTCATGATGATCACTTTCTTCATCTCTTAAGTTGGCAAGAGGGTCATCATTTGTTATAAAATCCACATAGGTTGCAGCATCTTGATATGCAACCTCTAATGCATATCGAGCATCAACAGTACCTCTTGGTTTGGTTTTAATGACAACCCACCAATTAGCCTTGTCTTTTATTTTTTCAGGGTAAGGTGCATAATACACTTGAATTGCATTTTGAGCAAATATGAAGGGGTCATATTTTGGATACCGTCGAGTATGTCGAACCTCCACCATTCCATATTGTTTATGAACATTCACACCACGATTAAGTTGGAAATTCAGATGCAACTTACATAACTTATAATATAACTATCAAGAATGCATATCATTAAAAAAAGTGTTAAGATACTTACGTAACTTCGGAACCAAGTTGGAAATTCAGATGCAATCATACCATCAACATCAGTGCAACTGATGTTTGGATTAGCTGCTTTCAAATATTCCTCAAAAAATCTAATAACATGCACACGGTTACGAAATATGAACCAATTACATATACATACTAAAATGAATAATTTAAGAATGATTTAGTTCACTTACCCAATATATGGTTGAACCTCTTCACAATTAAGTAGGATATGTAAATGTGCAGCAGTTATTTCCTTATCCATTAAATACCTACTGTTACAAGTTCCAGCTGAGCGACCAGGATGATTGAAAATTGATAAAGTGGGTTGGATTGTCTCATCTAAACCTCCATCATCATTTCGACCAACTCTATTTCTCATTGATTGCACATGAGATTCGAAATAATAAGAGCAAAAATGAGAAGTCTCTTGACATAAATATGCCTCACATATGGACCCTTCCACACGTGATTTGTTTTTAACCATTCGTTTCAACCTATTCAAGTACCTAAAACAAGCATGATATCATTAAATACTAAACTTTGAAATAAAAAGATTACCACATTTTAAAACGCAATAAAGTAGGTGATTACCTCTCAAATGGATACATCCATCTATATTGAACAGGGCCTCCTACTCTTGCCTCATATGGTAGATGAATAGGTAAATGCTCCATTGAGTTAAAGAATCCAGGTGGAAAGATTCGTTCCAACTTACATGTTGTAATGATGATGTTTTGCTCCATTAGTAACAAATCAGACACACGTAACACTGTTGAGCACAAATCTCGAAGAATTTGCTTAACTCACCTAAAGGCTTCCACACTGGATCTGGCAATGCACCAAAAGCAATTGGTAGCAACCGCTCCATAAACACATGACAATTATGGCTTTTCATCCCAACTAGCTTCCCCTCTCTCATGTTTACACATCTATGCAGATTAGAGGCATATCCATCAGACACTTTTAATTCACTAATCCATTTACATACAACCTTTTTTTGCTCCATGTTCAATGCAAATTTTGCTTTAGGCTTCAAAATTTTTCCATTAGGCAATTCTTGCAACTGTAGTTCCCTCCGCCTACAATACTCTTTCATATCCATTCTAACTTTAACATTGTCTTTGGTTTTGTTTTTAATATCCATCATTGTATTAAAGACATTATCAAACACATTTTTCTCAATATACATCACATCAAGATTGTGTCTGATCATACTAGTTTTCCAATATGGTAACTCCCAAAAAATACTTTACTTTATCCAATTACGAGTAACCTCGAACCCAAAGACATGTACATGGACCCACCTCAGTTACTTTTGGAACATCACAAACATCTTCCCATACCTCGGCCCCAGACAACCTAGGTGGAGGTGCAGATTTCTCTTGTCTATTCTTATAAAATGCATCCTTATTTCTGCGATATGCATGATCCATAGGCAGAAATTGACGATGACAATCAAACCAAGAACATTTGCCACCATGTTTCAAAGTGAAAGCCTTTGTTCGATTCATACAATATGGACATGCCAATCTTCCTGCTGTACTCCAACCCGACAACATGCCATACGCAGGAAAGTCATTTATTGTCCACATTAATATAGCTTTCATTATGAAATTTTCTTTTTTTGAAATATCATAAGTTAGGACACCTTGTTCCCACAACAATTTCAACTCATCTATTAAAGGTTGCAAATACACATCTATTTTACTTTTCGGATTGTGTGGCCCAGGAATAATCAAAGTCAAGAACATATATGGAGTTGTCATGCACAGTTCTGGAGGAAGATTGTACGGAGTGACAATTATAGGCCAACAGGAGTAAGGAATAGCTGACTGACTATATGGAGTAAAACCATCAGCACTTAAGCCTAATCTAACATTTCTTGGTTCAGCTTTAAATTCAGGATATGTTTCATCAAAACGTTTCCAGTCTTCTCCATCTGATGGATGACATAACACTCCTGATTCTCGTCTATTTTCATAATGCCATCTCATATGCGGAGCAGAACTCATTGAAGCATATAATCTCTTCAGCCTAGGAATGAGAGGTAAATAAATCAATCTCTTTACAGGGATCTCTTTTGTTTTTCCCTTACCAATCCCTTTTGTTTTATATCGAGCCGCACCACAAAATGTGCATTCTGTAACTCCCTCTTCATTGAACAACATACAACCATTCATACAACAATCAATTCTCCTTGCAGTAAGACCTAGTTTGGAAACTATTTTTTTCGCCTTATAAAAATTTTCTGGGATGAGATTTCCAGAGGATGTGTCCTTTTCATAAGTGCTACTATTTGATTAAAAGATCGTTGGGAAATGTTTCCCTCCGATTTGATATTCAATAATTCAACAGCAACAGATAATTCAGTTTCATCTTCACATCCCGGCCACAAAGGGTTTTGGGCATGCACAAGCATATCATAAAATTTTTGAGCATCTTTATTTGGAGGCTCCTCTAAGGGTTGATTGTAATGGAACCCAAACTCGGACCAACCGCATCATGAACCATGGCCTCAAATCTATTTAAATGGTCATTATTATCTTTTGTGTAGTGGTAGAGGTGCTCGGCTGACTATTAAAAGCTCCAATCAAAGTTGGATCAATTTCTCCATGACTTGTCCAATACCAATAATCATGTTTAAACCCCTTTTATAAAGATGAACTTTAACGTCCTCGGAGTCAAGTACTTCAGGTTTTGCACTTAGAACAAGGGCATCTAATATTTCCATTTGATAAATGTGCTTGTTGGCATGCAAAGGAAACAAATTGTTCTACCCCTCGACAAACATATCACAAGTCCCTTTCTACCCTAAGAAAAGTCTATTATACATCCAACAACGATATTGACGAATGTCCATATTATGTAACATAATCAAAATGAAATATTAAAACTACAAGTGAAATTTAGTCTAACCACAAGCAACAAATTTCTAAAACTAGTCTAAAAATTAGACATTAGTTCATTACTTTTAAACAAAAATTATATAAATTTAAGATACTACAACATCCTCAAAATCATTGTCATTTCAAAGCATATCGGACCCTAGAACAAGTTTAACATACAAAATAATACCAAAAACAAGCCTAAAGTAGAAGAATAACAAAATCAAAGATTGAGATTTACCTCTTATCTCAAAAGTCTGAAAGTTCAACCTCAAGCACCTATACATACGAAAACAAAATTCAAAAAAATCAATTAGTATTCTCACGTGTTTGTGTTTTAGCTATCCTTAAGCTTGAAATAAGGGAAACCAAATTGAAGTAATGTTAAAATGAAGTATAATCAAATGTTAGTTAAAATGAAGTAATGTTAATGAATCTATTGGAAGAGAATGCATAGGTTTCATATATATGCAGGACAATATTAGTCAAGTTAATGCAAAAGTCGATTGAAAGAAAAATATAAATCAAGTTAATTCAAATTCAAACTTTAAAAAACATACTAAATATTAGTCTGTAGATTAAAACTCATTGTTAAAATTATGAAATTTTAGCAATCGATTGCAACATACAGGTAAGATAACTAGTGTATATACTTGAGGGAAATACATTTAACGGTTGATATATATTTGATTTAAAATTTATTAAATATTATTTTAAATTTAATTTAAATACTTGTTTAATTATGCATTGCATATGTTATGTTTTTATTGCACTGAGTGTGATATTTTAAGATTATACAAGAATTTTATAATGGATAACAAGGTTTCTCCAATACCTTTTGATTACCCTGCCTCTGGAGCCTAACCATGACCGCTCAGGTAATAATAATACTATTAATCATATTTAATGAGATTCAATTATTGTTGACCAATGTCCACTCAGATTCTGTAATCTGAATGTTGTTATTAATTTATATATTCACTTTATTCCACTTTATTAAAATAGTATTAGTGTTTTTAAGGTATCTTTTCTGGCATCTTGCTTTTACTTAGGGAAGGGTTATGGTATACTAATAGTATGCCCGTAATTAAGCTTTGGCAAGAGCATTTAATAATGTGCATAAGCGGAGGGATAATTATAATTATATTCTTCCCGAATCTCTAGAAGCATAATGTTGTTGGGGGATTTAATTGTCTCTTATTATTCTTCACTAATTTTGTCCCTTTGACTTTCTTTTGACAAAAGAATGGTTCCTTAATCTTTATGCATGCCTTGAAAATGACAACTTGCTTCTAGGATTTGCAATGTGAAAATGAGGCCTCGCTTTGCTTTCACACTGTTCCATTTCATTTAAATATCCTTCATTTCTATGTTGCATAAAAATATCCTTTTAATGCAAAAGTCGATTGAAAGAAAAATATAAATCAAGTTAATTCAAATTCATTCCACTTTGCATAAACTGTCTTTTATAATATATAATAATACATTCCTTTGGCAGACGTCTCCAATTCATATGTCCTATTGTCCTGCATATATATGAAATCTATGCATCCTTGCAACCACGTTTCACTGTTATTTTATTGAGATATGTCACAGCCAATTCAGACGTCTCCAATTCTAAGGCTACTACTAATGCTTCTAAGGCTACTAATAATGCTACTTATCATGCAAATTTTGGTACTTGTTGATGCTATTGAGACTGTTACAAAATGAAAGAAAATAGGAAAAGACATGCAGGATCTGATTTGAATATGAAGTTTCAAATTTTTAGTTGACTGTTACACACTTTGACATTTGCAATCTTGGACATACTAAAATAATCTTGGACATTAATAATAGTGAAGCTTAACTCAATATTCAAATCATAGATTGGAAGAACCACATTTGTTCACCAAGAGATCAATCAGCTTTTTTAGCAACACAGATTACTTATTAAATGGAAAAAGGAGGAAGACAAGCTTCTGCTCAAAGAGAGGACTCAGAGAAATATAACTTAATGCTAAAATTTAATAGGTGGTAGCCATTCCTGATTGAAACAGTCCACAGAAAGCTTTCTGATGGACATCAGTCATCAGGAGTATGCAGTTAGCAGATATCGAAGCAAAATTATATGTTCCTTATGATAATGTGACCCATGTTCGAAACTAAGTTTATGAGAGAAAAGTAATCAAATATCTAAAGCATTATTTAAGATCTTAAATGGAGGATCAACTTTAAGTTATTGACACTAGCAGCACTTTATACTGATGTTGGAATTTAGATTTTTTTTCCTGGTTTTCTTTGTTTTACTATAAGCTTGAGCTCTATAATTTTTGGTCAATTCATTGAAGAATAGCAAAAGTGGCTTCTACTCAAAGCATCATTAAGCCAGAAAAGAGAATCTAATCAAATAAGAAGCTGACGTGTAAGACAATAATCATGAAACTCACCTGATATGCTTTGGCTTTATTCAACAAAAGTAAATGGCATGGCTTTAATCAGTTTAGCTTCAAAGCATGCCATGTGAAGGCACTAGGCCTTGCACCATTTTTTAATCCTTGTTCTAGTAAGAAAATATTAGCAGCAACAAAGATGGAGCTGGAATTGGGACTCAAAATCACTAAAACTAGAGATGACATTACTTGCATCTCTGACTATGGGTTAGCCAAGGATAAAGCAGGACCAGTTTTCCAGTCTAGAGAAACAAACACCATGTTCATCCTCACTGCCCATCTTAAAGGTCAGTCTACCCCTCTCATTCTTATATAACTGATTCCTTTGTCTTTTTTTTCATTTTTGTTTTTTGGTCTTCTGTCTTTCCATCGTTTATGTAATATACCATGGCAAGTATACAAAAACAGAGGTTATAAGAGGAATAACATTGACATCAAGATTAGTGAAGATGGTAGTAAGATATCAATTAGTGGAGAGAAGCCAATTCAGGAAATGTTTTTAGTGGGATGGGTAATGTTAAAGAAAGAGGTTGAAATTACAGGGTTCAATAAGATTTTCAAATTTCCTGATGGGGTGATTTTGGATCAGATCAAAGCAAAGTATGATGAAGAGGAATGGATATTGAAGATTGTCATGCCAAAATTGGTAAAAGGAATTAAAATAACCAGAATAACATGTTCTTCAAAAATATTTCGTAATATGAAACAAATTATGAATTCTGATTATGAGTATCACAACCCATTCTAATTAAAATAAGAATGTAGACATAGACATATTATTCACACGCATACCTTTTTTTTCTCTGAGGAGGAGGGCTTCAGCTGGGGCTCCTGGAACTGCGAGAAGGAGAATACGAGAAGGATCTAGAGTGAGACGAAAGCGCTGCAGGCGGATCAAGTGAGGGCACAGGCGGATCCGGTTTCAAATGTGAGTTTCAGATCTGGGCAGTGTGCATTAGCGAGAGTGAGACACGAAAATGAGAGGGAGAGGGCGATAAGGAAAGCACAAGAGGGAGAGTTGCTCGCGGTGTGGAGGCGCGATGCAGATGGCAGGTCTGGCTTGCTCGTGGGGTGGAGGCGCGGCGTTGCTCGGTGTCACGGTGGACGGCACGAGCTGGTGTGGTGGACGGCTGTAAGTTTGGGTGGCTGGTATAACAAAGAGAGATTCAAGAATTTGGCAGAAGTGAAGAAAGAAAGAGGGATTAACGTTGAAAAGGTTGTTTTTTTTAGAGACCGAATTTTCGGTCTCTACATATTTATTTTTTAAAACTTTTTTAATTTTAGAGACCGAAATTTCAGTCTCTAACACATTCCTTTTTTTTATTTTTTTTTTATTTTTTTAGAGACCGAAAATTCGGTCTCTAACAATAAGACACATTTTTATTTTTTTAATTTCTTTTATAACATAATTTTTGTCTCTAATTCGGTCTCTAATTCGGTCTCTAAATTTTTTAGCGACCAAATTAGAGACCGAATTTGTTTCGGTAGCAAATTATATTTTTTTTCCTTAATCAGTCTCTATTTCGGTCTCTATAGAGACCGAAATAAATCGGTCTCTAAATCGGTCTCTAAAACCCAATTTTCTAGTAGTGTAATATTGATAATGAGTTTAGTTAGTTCTAATTCAAGTTATATATAATCTATGTTTCTTTTATGTTTTGTTTTACTTACAATAAAGAAGCCGGGTGATTTCAATCATACGAGGCCCTTGAGGGAATTCGCGACTCCTTGAAAGGATGACCCTTAGATCAAGTTCTTGAGGACTACTCATCCGCAGCAATTCAATTCTGGTGACAAAGTCCTGCTGGGACTATAACTCAGGCCATTCGTGGGAGGAAACCTCATGTTTATATTTATTTCATGTCTTTACTTTATGCATAAATAGGTAATATGTTGTGTTTTGTATGTTTGTATATATATGTTTATGTTTATGTTAGTTGAGTTAATATGCTTTTGTTAGTATGTTAGTATATATATATATATGTTAATTATGTTAGTTTAATGTTTTTGTTTGTTTTTAAGTTTTAAGTTTGTTTTACGTATTAAATAGGTTAATATGTTGTTTTTGTGTTTTATTATGTTTGTGTTGTACATTTTGCAATTTAGCTTTTTGAACAAGCTTTGTTGCAGCTAGAGACCCATATGAGCCAGATTAAGCAGTAAAACTGTGTTTGCTGCTAAATTTAGCAATTAAGGTTGTCACTCCGCAGCGCCAGGTAGTGCACGCTGAGGCACAGGTGCTCATTTTCTGTAAAATTCTGCAGCTTTTTGTAAACGCTGCGGCCCAGGCATGGGTGCGCCACGGCGCAGCACCCTTGTTTTTATTTTTTTTTGTTATTTTCTCTATTTTTCTGTATTTAGTAACGCTCAGTAGTAGTTAGGCTGTTATTTTGAGAATCTCAGGTTCCCTATAGACCATGTTTATTAAGAATACATTTCATTTTGATTTAGGGGAGTATCTTTATATGTTTTATTACTTTTATGCTTAATGTTAACATGTATTGGTATTTTAAGTATGCAGTGATTTTAGTCATTATATTTTCATGATTATATCTTGTTTTGACTATCACTAATGCACTGTTGACAAGAATTTCAATTTTAACTGTTTGCAAATGTTGTTATGCATGCTTGAATTGAGAAAGTTGAATCTATTTGAATGCATGACATGTTGCAAGAATGCTGATGTTGTTTTTGGTTGTTCATGATATGAAAGGTTGCTATTTGCCCCCTTTTCAGTGAAACCTTATGTGATCTCGAAGCATGTGAAATAATTTAGTTGCTTTTGATGCAAGATTTACATCTCACTTAGATACAAGTGTAACTTTGAAAATGATAAGAGTGCATGTCTTGAGAATGTTTATGGATGTACATGTAGAGTTTTGATTATCCTAGAAATTGTTTTTGAACTCTCTTGAGGTGAAATCCTAGATTATGCATGATTGAGAAAATGATTAGGGCATTGTTTGGACCGATTGAGCCTTAAAAAGCCTACTGATGTGTGAAATCTGCAAGTGTACTGTTTCGTCGTCAAGTAATAAAAGATCGAATCCACAGGGACTGTATCTATGAATACCAATTAATTAATTAATTCAATTAAGTTAAACAAAGGGGATAAAATTGTTGATTGATAAGAATGTAGTAACCAAGCAATTAAGTAAATAATTATTAAAGTACAAAATTAAGAACAAAAATAGCAATTTATCAAGAAAGGTATTCAGATTCAAGAAAGCTTCCAAGATTGGGGTATCACAATGGTACAAGACAAATCCTAATTGACAACCCTTTTATTAAATCTAAAATTTAATTGAAGGTGAATTACCCTAAATTAGTTAATGTTCTTTCTCAAGATACAAGATCCATGCCCAATTAAACCAATTCCTACTCTCATGGTAATTAAATTTAAATTAAACCCATTACGCTTTGTGGTAATTCATTGAATCATCGAAAGGCTAAAACTACTCTCGTGATTTAGACCTTAACAATTCTTATGGTTCCAACACCTAGGTTCACCTCTCAGTACATCCCTAAATGCCTATGAGATGCAAATAAGTGGCCAGCAAATTCACATGAATAAGAGCAATAAGGATTGAATCAAAGAACATTCAAGATTAATAAAAGGGGAAACAAAGTCAATTAATCATTATCAATGTATCAAAGGGTATTGCCCAATCCTAGAAACAAAGAAAACTACTCAGACATAGAGAAGAAAGAATTAGAAGACATATTCATCAACATCTAAACCCGTAATCCAAGAGAGAAGAGGGAAGAAAGATCAAGATCTAGAGTCTCTAATGTGCCTCCTTCAAAACCAAATTAGAACCCCTCAATTGTATTCAGAACATCTCTTTATACCCTAGGGTTTTAATTAGCTAAAAGGCCCCCACAAGAAATAAAAAATAAAACTTATAAACTGCTACGCACTGCAATCCACGGCCGTGGATCATTCTGCCAACAAGCCAATTATGAGTCATTTGAGTTCCACGGCCATGGATGGTTCCACAGCTTGGCCGTGGAACTCTCTGAAATCTATCTTTTCCTTCTTTAAGTTGCTGCTCGATCCATAGCCGTGGTTTGATCCACGGGTAGGCCGTGAATCCCTCTGGAGTGGTCTTTTTGTACCTTTTTACTATCCGTTAAGCTCTAACTTTAATCATGCAAGCATTCCATTCAATCCAAGGCCAATTCAGCATTAATCCCACACAAGAACACCAAAAATACCACAGTTATCCGAACTAAGAGAAAAACAAACCAAAAGGGAAACTAAAATGCCTAAAATGCCCAAGAATGCATGCAAAACAAGAACAAAACATGATGTTATTTCACACACATCAAATCCCCCAAGCTTAAGACTTTGCTTGTCCTCAAGCAATAACTAAGGCCAAACCAAAAAGTGGGATCAAAAGACAATAATGAATGAGGAACCTAAGAAAACAATTATCCAAGCAATAGGCTAAGGCAATCCAAGAATCTGAGAGGTAATCAAAATCAAGTCCAATTAGAGGCTAAGTTCTCAGAAATCAAGCATCCCCACTGATTGAATTAAGTTCACTCCATTAACCACACTTAAAGTATTTAAGGGTGAAAATATTACGCTCAAAATCCTTCAAAGAAAATGTGCTTCCATATGCTTGATAAGAAACTAAATTTTCACTAATAATCAGCATGTAAGCAAGAATCAAAAGGTCTTTCAAGAGTTGTAATGAGGCCATGGGAATGATGTTAGGTAAGGTAGAGAAAGAAAAGTATGCACAAAGGGCTCATCAAAATTTTCAATAAGCACAAGAAATCTAATAGAACATAAATGGAGCAAAAGCATTTTTCAAACAAGAGCATAACTCCACATTTCCAAGCATTTTCTTTCTTACTTTTCCTTCTTCTCTTTCTCTTCTTTTTCAAGCTTTCATCTCATGATTTTATTTTATTTGATCTCTTTTTTTTTTTTCATTTGAGAAAGAGAAGGGTCATTCACATATGATTCCCAACACACTTTTCACAACTTTCAAACCAAATTTGCTCCATTTAATATTCTAAATGATTACCAACAATATATCATCATAGGCATCAAGAAAAACAATTATACAATAGGCTCAAAATGGACAACTAGCGGATGAAAGTGTGATAATTATTTCAGAAGGCCAGAAAAATACCGAAGATGCCTTAATCACCTTCAAGCATGCAACCAAAAATTTCACCTCAAAATGGTTTCAAATCAAGTTCTAGAGCACAAGATCAATGAGGAATATCACTCAACATAAGAATGGGAGCAAAAATCATATAGTGCATAAATCCCCTACAGGCTCAAAACTCACATTTAAAGGTTTAAAAATTCAATGAGAAGCACAAATTCAGAGAACATTATGCTAATTATCAACTATCAAAAGATCACCTCTACTATCAATTAAAACAAAGCCTGTTGCCTGCCACAAGAATTAACAAATTGGGTTCCAAATCAATACCATCTCAAAAATCCCCAAAAGAAAGGGGCACAAGTTCAACCAAAAAGTCAAGAGATATGATTGTGTGAAAATGCAACATGAAAATGCAATGCAAAACAAGACATGAGAATGCATGAAACTAATGATCTAAAATGAAAATTAAAATACTCCCCCCAAGCTTAGAACTTACATTGTCCCCAATATAATAATCAATAACTAGAGAAGGGAGAAAAGAAAAGAACTCACTGCGGTGGTGGAAAATGGTGCTGACTCAAATGCCAACTATGAATGGCCTGGATCATGCTCGTCATACTCTGAACCGTGCCTTCCAAGGTTTGCAGGCGACCATCAGTAGCCTGACCCTACTGACGAAGCTCCTCTAGCATGTGGCGCTGCTGCGCCTGCTCAGTATAAAGTTCCTCCAGAGAAGCATAAATCTGTGTCAGACCATCCTCCGAAGGACCTACAAAAGAAGAAAAAGAATGACGAGAGGTTCCTGCCCTTGGTGGAGGGCGAAGAGGGTACTGAACATCAATTGGTTCATCTGCTACACTCCCAGGGGTGCACCAATTTGCACAGTTGCACACAGTGATAGTAGGAGGGTTAAGAAGAGGTAGAGGTTGAGCTCTATTGTTCAAGCGGAGGCAGTAAATTTTGTCCTCTTTGACAATCATCTTAATAGCTAAATAAGACTCTATATCAATCCTAGAGTTACCTCTAATTGCCTCCAGACCATCCAAATCATATTCAAAGAAATGAGCTATCGCTGTGATAAGCCCACCAATAACAATAGTCCCCGATTGGGCTCTAGTTACCCTAAGCAGATGCCTAGCAAGAAAAGATCCAGTGTCCATTTTGACATCATTAAGAATGAGCCACATAAAAGCAAGTTCATCAGCACGGACATTGCCATCACTATTCCCACGCCCAAATAGCATATGAGCCATAATTCGGTGAAGATAGCGAAGGCAAGGATTTGGCAGAAAAGATGCCTTATAATTTGAGGAATCATATGTACCTGACCCATAAGAGATATTAGCCCAAAAATAAATTGCAAAAAAACCACGTGGGTGTTTCCTTTTCCCCCAACAGGCAATCCAAAAATCTCATTAAATTCTTCCAAATTTAAGCAGTAATTATTATTGAATAACCGAAAAGTGATCTGGCCTTTAGTGCAGCCTTCCCCCTGAAGAATATGAGCCTCAATAGAACTAAGAAACTCCAGTATAAGCTCAGTGTAAGTAGGATACTTTAAATTCAAAAAATAAGTCCATCCTGCCCTATCAAGCATCCAATCAAAGTCATCTCGCAAGCCTAAGGTATCAAGAACAGCATCATCCATATATCTAGTGCTAACAATCCTCCTATTCACAAGCATATTGTAATGGTCCCTCTGCTCATTATTCCTAAAGTTAAAACCATGGGGATCAGGGGAATTACCTCTTAGAGCAGCAATGCCTCTTCCCCGTGTCCTTGAGCTTGAACCAGCTTCTCCCCGCTGACGCTTGTTCGTCATTCTGCTTAACCACACTAACACAACAAGCACAAAGCAAAAATCCCCCCTTTTTCAGCACTATTCATGAAATTAGGGGAAATTTGCCAAATTTGGGGTTTTTCAAATTTGAAGGAGTGAGTGGTTGGGTAGAGGCTAGGAAGGTGAGAAATGGTAGAAAAATGGAACAAAAGGGTGGTTTGTGGAGTAAAGTAGAGGTTTTGAAGGTTTGAATATGGTGGGTTATGGTGGCTATGGTGGAGAAGGAAGAAAGGGAAAGAGGGAGAATGGGGATGAATGGCTGGCTTTGAGAGGGAGGAAGAAGATGGTTAATGTGTGATTATGAGGGAAATAAAGTGTAATGGAGGTTTGGGAGGATGGGTATAGAGGTTGAGGGAGAGAAGAAGGAGAAGAAGCAAAGATGAGAGTGAAATGAAGGAGGGGGGAGAGAGAGACCGTGGAATTTAAAACTGTTAGCAGCGATCCACGACCGTGGATCGTTTCACAGCTAGGCCGTGGAAGCTGCTGACTTTTTTTTTTGTTTTTGAGGGGACCTGAAATCCACGGCCATGGTTAGATCCACGGTCAGGCCGTGGATCTCTCTGACTTTTACACTTTCCACTGGTTTGCATTCCATGGCCTTAGAATTTTCCATGGGCTGGGTGTGGAACCTTCTGACTTCACTCTTCTTCTAAATTTAGCTCAAAAAGGGTCAAACCTAGACAAAATTCATAAGACAAACATCAAACCAACAATCTAACACACACAATCAAAAGAAAAAAAAGGGAAAAATAAGAAAAATAAGAAAGCTTGGGTTGCCTCCCAAGAAGCGCTTGTTTAAAATCGTAAGCTCTACTCCTTTACTTTCATCCTTCTGCAGTTGGGTCATAGAGGGCAAACTATACTCTTCTCAAGTTGCTCCTCCACTAGATAGTGCTTCAACCTCTGACCATTAACCTTGAAAGTCCCTCGCTCTTCATTCCAAACCTCCACAACACCATAGGGAAACACTTTCTTAACCAAAAATGGCTCTGACCATCTTGACTTAAGCTTTCCGGGAAATAGTTTTAATCTAGAATTGAAAAGAAGCACCAATTCTCCTTCACAAAACTCTCTACGAAGAATATCCTTGCATGCCACCCCTTGGTTCTTTCTTTGTATGACTTGGCAGTCTCATAAGCATCCAATCGTAGCTCATCAAGCTCATGAAGTTGAAGCTTTTGCTTTTCTCCTACCGCTTTTAAGTCAAAATTTAGAAGCGTAATAGCCCAAAAGGTTTTATGTTCAAGCTCAACGGGCAGATGGCAGGGCTTCCCATAAATCAGTCGAAAGGGTGTCGTCCCAATAAGAGTCTTGTAAGCAGTACGGTAAGCCCAAAGAGCATCATCAAGCTTCAAAGACCAATCCTTTCTTGAGCTAGACACAGTTTTCTCCAGAATACTCTTTATTTCTCGATTAGATACCTCCACTTGGCCAGAAGTCTGAGGATGGTAAAAGGTAGCAACCTTATGAATGACTCCATATTTCTTCAAGAGGTTCTCAAATTGTCTCTCTATGAAATGTGAACCTTCATCACTTATCACAGCCCTAGGAACTCCAAACCTTGGAAAGATGATCTTCTTGAATAGCTTGATCGCGGTCTTTGCATCACTTGTTGGAGATGGAATGACCTCCACCCACTTAGATACGTAATCAACAACTACAAGAATGAATTTATTGTTATAGGAGGATGAAAAAGGGCCCATGTAGTCAACTCCCCAAACATCAAAGATCTCTACCTCAAGAATAGTATTCATTGACATCTCATGCCTCTTGGAGATACTTCCAGTTCTCTGACATGGATCACATGATAACACAAAATTCTGAGCATCTCTGAAAATATAAGGCAAAAAGAAACCAGACTGAAGAACTTTGGCTGCTATCATGGAGGCACTAGCATGTCCTCCATAGGATACGGAATGACAACTACTCAATATACTTGGAGCCTCTTCCTCGGAGACACACCTCCTATAAATACCATCAGCACACCTCCGGTATATGTATGAGTCATCCCACACAAAATTTTTCAGATCTGAGAAGAATTTTTTCTTCTGCTGATAGTTAAGCTCAGGAGGTAGAACCTTGTTAACTAAGTAGTTTGCATAGTCAGCATACCAAGAAGCATTCTTTGCAAAAACTGTAAACAATTGCTCATCATGGAAAGAATCATCAATAGGTAAATCATTCTTCCCAATCACCGGTTGCTCAAGCCTGGATAAATGATCTACCACTTGATTCTCCGTCCTTTTTCTATCAAGAATCTCCAAATCAAACTCTTGTAGGAGAAGAATCCAATGAATAAGTCGAGGCTTTGCTTCCTTCTTGCTCATGAGATACCTAAGTGCTGAATGGTCAGTGTACACAGTCACCTTTGAACCCACTAGATAGGACCTGAACTTCTCAAAAGCAAAGACTACCGTTAGCAACTCTTTCTCTGTGGTGGCATAATTTGCTTGAGCTCCATCAAGTGTCTTGCTAGCATAATAAATTGCATGCACTTTCTTGTCCTTTCTTTGCCCTAACACAGCTCCTACGACATAGTCACTGGCATCACACATGACCTCGAAAGGTAGATTCTAATCCGGTGTTTGCAAAATGGGAGCAGTGATCAAAGCTTCTTTCAACTTGCAAAAGGCAGTCAAACAATCACTATCAAAATTAAATGGAACATCTTTTACCAAGAGATTAGACAAAGGTTTAGCAATTTTAGAAAAATCTCTGATGAATCTCTGGTAAAAATCGGCATGTCCCAAGAAGCTTCGCACTCCTTTCACATTCACCGGTGGAGGCAATTTCTCAATCACTTCAATTTTTGCCTTATCCACCTTAATTCCTTTTCCAGAAACCAAATGTCCAAGCACTATCCCCTCTTGTACCATAAAATGACACTTCTCCCAATTCAAGACAAGATTAACCTCCTCACATCTCTGCAAAATCTTAGACAAATTGAACAAACAATCATCAAAGTTAGTACTATATACTGAAAAATCATCCATAAAAACTTCCATGATGTTTTCAATAAATTCAGAAAATATTGCAATCATGCATCTTTGGAAAGTAGCAGGGGCATTACATAAACCAAATGACATTCTCCTATAGGCAAAGGTACTATAGGGGCAAGTAAATGTGGTCTTCTCTTGGTCACTAGGATGGATAGGAATTTGGTGGAATCCCGAATATCCATCTAAGTAACAAAAGTATGTGTGCCTAGCTAGCCTCTCAAGCATCTAATCAATGAAGGGCAGAGGGAAGTGGTCTTTCCTAGTTGCATGATTCAACTTTCTATAATCTATGCACATCCTCCAACCTGTGACTGTCCTAGTGGGAATTAATTGATTTTTCTCATTTTCAATTACAACCATCCCCCCTTTTTAGGAACCACATGCACAGGACTAACCCATTGACTATCAGAAATTAGGTAAATTACCCCAGCGTCAAGCAACTTAAGAACCTCTTTTTTAACAACCTCTTTCATATTAGGATTCAACCTACGTTGATGCTCAACAGAAGGTTTATAGTCAGGTTCCATCAAAATTCTATGCATGCAAAAGGAAGGATTTATGCCTTTAATATCATTAAGAGTATATCCTATGACCTTTCTATGCATCCTAAGAGCCTTAAGCAATTTCTCAGTCTCTAATTCATTCAAGCTAGCACTAACAATGACAGGATAAGAAGAGTTAGGACCAAGAAACTTATACCTGAGAGTGGAAGGAAGAGTTTTAAGTTCTACCTTTGGAGCCTTTTCCTCTTCCCAATCTTCAGACTTAGGCTTTGGCTCAAGCTTTTCCACTTTGGCTTTGTAAAGAGGAATTTTTGAGGTTACCACCAATAAGCGAGCATACTCAGCTACTTCTCCTCCAGAATCAATAGAGCCGCCACCAACCAAACATCTCTCCAATGGATCTTCCAAATGAATATTGGTGAACTCTTCTTCCACCACCTGGTGCAATAAATCAATCTTGTAACAAGAGTCCTCAAAAGAAGGTTGTTTAATGATTTAGAAATATCAAATTCAACCTTATTATCACCAACAGTTAAAGACAATTTGCCATTTTTAACATCAATTATAGCACCAGCAATAGCTAAGAAAGGCCTACCAAGAATAATGGGGATTTGGGAATCCTCCTCCATTTCAAGCACAACAAAATCAGCAGGTATGAAAAACTTACCAACACGGATAGGAACATCCTCCAAGATGCCTAAGAGGTACTTGACGGACCGATCCGCAAATTGAAGCGAGATAGTTGTGGGTTTTAACTCACCCACTTCTAACTTCTTATACACAGAAAGAGGCATAAGACTAACACTAGCCCCCAAATCACAATGAGCTTTATCAAAATTCGTGTTGCCAATCAAACAGGGAATAGAGAAGCTACCTTTGATCTTTTAACTTAGGAGACAATTTATTTTGAATTAAAGCACTACACTCCTCTGTTAAAGCTACTGTCTCATATTCCTCGAGCTTCCTCTTATTAGACATGATGTCCTTAAGAAACTTAGCATAGGTAGACATTTGTTTCAATGCCTCAGTGAAGGGGACATTAATGTATAATTTTTTAAGGACCTCTAGGAACTTCCCAAACTGCCTATCTAACTTCGCCTTAGCCAATCTTTGAGGGAAGGGAACTGGGGGTTAGTAAGGTTCAGGGGGTATATACTTAGACACCTTCTCAGTAGTTTTCTCTTCTTCTAAGGGCTATGTCTTAGTCTCTTTATCCTCAATTCCCTTATCTTTTTCACTCTCCCCCTTACCCAAAGAATCCTTTAATTTCTTTCCACTTCTCAAACTCACAGCTTTACAATGTTCATTGCCTGGGTTGACTTCAGGTTGACCAGGAAACTTACCTTGCTGCCTATGAGAAGTGCTTACTTGTTGGGCAATCTGGGTTTCCAACATCTTATTATGAATAGTTAAATTGTCAACTTTAGCTGACAACTCTTTAATTGCCTCAGTCACAACTTGCCCATGGTGCCTAAACTCATCATTTTGCTTAGACTGGCTCTCAACAAAATTCTCAAGAGGAGACTCAAGTCTAGATTTTTGTACCTGTGGGATTCCAGAAGAGGGTTTAGCATTACCTTGCCCTGCTTGGTACTGACTATTCCGGTAAGAGAAGTTAGGATGTGACCTCCAATCGGGGTTGTAAGTTTGGAAATACAGATCATTTCTCCCCTTTTAGTTGAAGTCATGGAAATTGTGGCATAATTCCACTTGCTCCACTGGTGCACCTTATGAGGATCCTATTCCAACTTGGCATTCAACACCTATGTGTCCCTGCGCTCCACAAATCTCACAAAAATTGTTAGCAGCACCTATGGCATTTACATAAGCTTTTTCAAATATGTCAAAATGTTTATTCAAAGAATCAAATTTTGACATAATTAAATCAACACCATCTACCTCAAACTTACCTCCCGAGAGCTTTCTCGGGTTATGGCCTCTTTCATTAGCCCATTGGTGATGATTTGAAGCTACACTCTCAATTATCTCATAAGCTTCTGTGAGCCTTCTATTCATCAAAGCTCCACCAGCTGCGGAGTCAAGAGACACCTTCGAAGAATATTCCAAACCATTGTAGAAGGTGTGGACGATCAACCATTTTTCTAACCCATGGTGTGGGCAGGCTTCCAGCAAAGCCTTATATCTATCCCAAGCTTCTGACAATGACTCGCCAACTTTCTGAACAAAGCTTGTGATTTGGGTCCTTAGATGAGCAGTCTTGGAAGGTGGAAATAATTTATCCAAGAAGGCTTGCTCTAATTGGTCTCAAGTAGTTATCGTCTCAGTGGGAATAGACTTCAACCAAGCTCTAGCTCAATCTCTCAAAGATAATGGAAACAGGCGGAGACGAATAGCATCAACAAAGGTGCCTTCGATCTTGAGGGTCTCACAGAACTCCAAGAACATATCCACATGATCATTAGGATCCTCTAACGGTAATCCTCCAAACTGGTTCTGCCTTATCATAGACAGTAAGGTAGGAGGTATGGTGAAGTGCCTAGCTTCAATATCTGGCCGAATAATTCCAGATCGCAAACCCCGAGCATTAGGGGTTGCATACTCTTTTAGCGGTCTATTATCTTCAGCTTCAGCCATGACAAGTGTTGGTTTAGGTATTTCTCTTACCCTTTGCCTATGTTGTCTTCTCCTGCTACATAACGTTCTTTCAATTTCAATATCTGCTTCAATAAGAGTCCCGGAACGTCGAGTACTTTGCATAAACAAGAGAAATTACCTGTAGAGAGCCAAAGAGAAATCAAGAACGTAAGAATATGATAAAAAAGAAAAAAAGGTTTAAAATAATTAAATTAAAAATCAAATTAGTATTCAAGAAAAACACAGTCCCCGGCAACGGCGCCAAAAACTTGATGTGTGAAATCCGCAAGTATACGGTTTCGTCATCAAGTAATAAAAGATCGAATTCACAGGGACTGTGTCTATGAATACCAATTAATTAATTAATTCAATTCAATTAAACAAATGGGATAAAATTATTGATTGATAAGAATGTAGTAACCAAGCAATTAAGTAAATAATTATTAAAGTGCAAAATTAAGAACAAAAACAACAATTTATCAAGAAAGGTATTCAGATTCAAGAAAGTTTCCAAGATTGGGGTATTACAATGATACAAGACAAATCCTAATTGATAACCCTTTTATTAAATCTAAAATTCAATTGAAGGTGAATTACCCTAAATTAGTTAATGTTCTTTCTCAAGATACAAGATCCGTGCCCAATTAAACCTATTCCTACTCTCGTGGTAATTGAATTTAAATTGAACCAATTACGCTTTGTGGTAATTCATTGAATCCTCGAAAGGCTAAAACTACTCTCATGATTTAGACTTTAAGTTCAATTCTTATGGTTCCAACACCTAGGTTCACCTCTCAGTACGTCCCTAAATGCCTATGAGATGCAAATAAGTGGCCAGTAAATTCACATGAATAAGAGCAATAAAGATTGAATCAAAGAATATTCAAGATTAATAAAAGGGAAAACAAAATCAATTAATCATTATCAGTGTATCAAAGGGCATTGCCTAATCCTAGAAACAAAGAGAACTACTCAGACATGGAGAAGAAAGAATCAGAAAACATATTCATTAACATCCAAACCCGTAATCCAAGAGAGAAGAGGGAAGAAAGATCAAGATCAAGAGCCTCCAATGTGCCTCGTTCAAAACCAAATTAGAACCCCTCAATTGTATTCAGAACATCTTTTTATACCCTAGGGTTTTAATTAGCTAAAAAGTCCCCAAAAGAAATAAAAAATAAAACTTAAAAACTGCTGCGCACTGCGATCCACCGCCATGGATCATTCCACGGCCAGGCCGTGGATCATTCTGCCAACAAGCCAATTCTGAGTCATTTGAGTTCCACGGTCGTGGATGGTTCCACGGCCTAGCTGTGGAACTATCTGGAATCTATCTTTTCCTTCTTCAAGTTGCTGCTCGATCCATGGCCGTGGTTTGATCCACGGGCAGGCCGTGGATCCCTCTAGAGTGGTCTTTTTGCACCTTTTTGCTATCCGTTAAGCTCCAACTTCAATCATGCAAGCATTCCATTCAATCCAAGGTCAATTCAGCATTAATCCTGCACAAGAACACCAAAAACACTGCTGTTATCTGAACTAAGGGAAAAACAAACCAAAAGGAAAACTAAAATGCCCAAGAATGCATGCAAAATAAGAACAAAACATGATGTTATTTCACACACATCACCTACCCTGATATGATGATATCCCTAGGTCCTATTTTGAAGCCTTATACTGTTTGGCCTTATTTGTTTTTCATAACCATTGTGTTCGTTAACCTGTTAACCATTCTAATGCATGTGAAAGCATTGCATTTTCTTCCTACCATTATTGTTTGTTGAGTACATGGTATGGTATTTCTTGAGATGAGTCTGATGATTAGGAGTATGAATATTCAATTCAAAATGAGCTGAAGGAACTAGATGCAAAGAAAAGAAAAAGCATTGCTTTGCAAAAATAGTAAAAGAAAATTCAAAGAAAGAGAAAGAAAAGAAAAAGAAAAGCAAAGCTAAAGAAAAGTAAAGTTTAAAAAGCATCGAAAATGGTTATGGTAAGTTTTATGATCTTACTTTTGAATACCCTACTGATATCAGTTGATGGCTCATTTCTTGAAATATCATGTTTATGTATCTCAATGTTTGTATTATATCATTTCCCTTCATTTCTTTCGCCTATACCATTGGCCTTACATTACAAGCTATAAAGTCCCATTTGATCCTCAATCTTGTGTGATTTACATTAGTGGAGAGAGAGTTAATTTACAATCTTGTGGATTCTGTGAATCATATACATGTATGTTTATAAACTTATCTGAATGTGTATGACTTGATTAAGAGAAGTTTATCTTGCATGTTTGTGAAAAATGTGAATTACATGAAAAGTTATTTGGATTGATAGCATGTTAAGGATTGTATATGTGTGGAGCTGTTTATAGGGCATTTGCACTTTTTGAGGATTGATGCAATCATTACACACTAGTTTTGGTTTAAAAGAAAGAAAGAAGATTGAAATGATATTTTCTGAATGAAAGTTGTTTTGAATGTTTAGGTGATTTACTTAGTCCTATTTTGTTTTGCTAGAGGACTAGCAAAATGTAGGTTTGGAGGTGTGATAACTCTATAAAATGTAGTTATTTGTGTCCTATCTCTGTGCTAGAATGAATGCTTAGTCTTTGTTTATAATGTATATTTGGAGGGTTTTGTACTTATATTTGTTATATTCTAATTCTAAGCTTTTCTTGTATGTTTTATAGTAAATTGAGCTTATATTGTTATTGATTAAGTAGATTTATATATATGTTACTGATTTGGTATTTTCTCTATGATAGGAAGGGCTCCAAACAAGGTCAAATGTGAAGCATGTGAGCTTAAAGTGGAAGAGGAAGCCAAATTGGTATTTCAGTAGTCAACGACGTGGCGCAAGGTTATGAACGCCGCAGCGCAAAGAGGCATCTCAGTCATTCCATACTTGAACCCGAGAGTTCAGCGCTATGGCCCAGAAGATAGGTGCGCCGTGACGTAAAGAAACTGACCCTATGGGTGCCGCAGCAGAAGATAGTGCGCGCCGCGGTGTGATACGACAAGCTGAGCCTATAAATAGAATTTTCACGTTTTTCTCTGTGTCTTGGCATTTTTAGCCATTTCCATTTTAGGTCTTGGCTGTTTGAGCCATTTCCATTTTAGGTTTTCTTAGTTTTAGTTAGTTTTAGGTTAGAAAGCTTTAGCTAGATCTCCATTGATGGTGGATTAGAGGCTAGGAACAAGGATGAAGGAGGATTCAAGCTTCAGATCGAGACAAATCAATGAACTTCCTTTCTCTTTTTCCCTTTCTCTCTTCTCTTCCCTATCTTCCTTGGATATGATTTTCCTTGTGTTTTCATGTTCATTGTATAGTTAAGCTGTATTTAGGGATATTTTGGATCCTTTTATATATATATATATATATTAATGATGTGTTCTTCTCTGAGTTTGTGTGGATGTTTGGTTATTGTTCAATCATAATCTATACTTAATGCTTGCTGTTGGTTGGCCATCAACCGCATGATCCTAATATTACAAATGAACTAGACATAGGGATTTGTTAATATGGATATGGTATGGTTGATGCTTGTTCAATGAGTTCAATTGGCTTGGATGAGTTGATTCGCTAACTGAATAGAAGTATACCTTTTAGCCATGCATAGTGTGTGATTGAGAATAGATCGTTCATGAGTGGATGTTGCGCTAGCTTTCAAGGAAACTTAGTAAGTTGGGCAGTTGAAACCAGGGTTGATTGACCTAGACATAGACGTTTAGCTAAATCAGATTCTCAAGCTAACCCTATCAGTGCATTCATGTTAATGAAGATGATTGCATGTTGTTTGTAGATATAAGAGGTGAAGAAGGATTCCCTGAAACTTAACCGTTTATTTTTATTGCTTTTGTAGATTATATTTAGTTTAGTTAATTATTTTCTTATTTTTAGGTCCTTGAATAGAATTGATTATGCTATTAGTTAGTACTTAGCCTTAGAAACACATTTATCTTCGTGGGAACGAACTTTTACTCTGTATCTGTATTACTTGAGCAATCCGTGTACTTGCGGTTAGCAAATGGACAACATGTTTGACCCTATAAATTACCAAAAGCTTCATCCTTTCACCTAAGTAAAATGAAAATTAGTTACTCGTAGACAAGAAGAAAGAAATAGAGAAGAAGAAGAAAAAAACATAACTTCAATTTAGAACAAAAGAAAATTACAACAAGAGAAACAAATAACACAATAGCATGATCTTGATCTCTAAACCAAGATTCTCCAAATGAATAGCCAAGGCTCCCTTTTATAGAGGATGAGAGATACAAAATGACAAGGGGTTGATTAATGAGTGAGTGGATGAGTGGGTGAATGAATGGAAAATGCCAAATAGTAGTTTGATAAGTGAAAAATTATAGAGATTCTTGTCTCTAAAATCATTCAATGCTGATTAATGATATACCTAAAAAATATTTTAAATATTTTTTTATAGAACTTGTGTTGTTAGATCTGAACAGCATCAATGGTTACAAACATATGTTTCTAATGGTGATGAATGCGAAAGGTCATCTGCGGTGACACGGTTGGAGCATACATTGGTGGTGACAGTTGCCGAATAATGCTAATAGTGACATGAATAGAGTTTAGTAGTAGAATCGTCAAAATAGGTCAAGTCTAATGGGCTAACTCGAATAGCCTGACAAAATGGGCGGATTGGGCTAGCAGCATACTAGTTCAAAGCTAAAAATAGCTTGAATTATTCCAGCCTAAAAATAGCTTGAATTATTCCAGCCTAAATGGGCTGTCCCGACCCAAAAATGGTCCAACTCGAACTGATTCGTTTTGACAATTATATTTGATAATAGTGATAAAGATTGGAAGATGCCAACAACAATGATGATCAACTGGCATTAGCTAGGATGATGGTTGGCGTGTAGTGGCAACAATGGCTATCGAAGTAAATTGGTAGCAATAGTCGTTGTAATACTTTGTGTGTGTTTCGGATAGCTGTGAAAATATGATTATTTCAATAATCAATTATTGTATAAAATGAGCAAATCTGTATAATTTGCAGATTTCTCATCAGGGACTGTGGTGTTGCATTAGTGACTTTAATGCTATATTGGGATCTCATGAGCAAAGAGGTTCTAGGTTGCCGGATAAAGCTTCATGTGAAGATTTCAGGTCTTGGACAGATTCATTAAATCTAACCCATATCATGACTCGAGGTGCTCAATTTACCTGGTCAAATGGTAGAAGAGGAGTATACTGAGAGAAGGTTGGATAGGTCTATTTGCAATGATAATTGGCTTCAATTTTGGTCAAGTATCTCTTGTTGCACACTTACTAAAAGTAAATCTGATCATTATCCAATCCTATTGAATCTGTTAAAGGAGGACAGAAGGCATAGTTCACCTTTTAAGTTTCTCAAAATGTGGTCTACTCATCCAGATTGCATCAAGATCATTACTGAGGCTTGGAAAGAAGATGTATATGGCTGTCCCATGTTTGTTTTGGCTCAAAAACTCAAATTGCTCAAAGTGAACTAAAAGAATGGAATAAGAATGTTTTTGGGAATGTGCACTCTAAGGTCTCCATTGCCATGTTCTTGGTAGATCATATTCAGATCCAAATGGACCACCTAGGTTGCTTGAATGATCTGCTTGACCAGGAAAAAGATGCTCAATTGAAGCTGCATCGTACCTTATGCTGGGAGGAGGAGTTCTGGAAGGAAAAGTCCAGAATAAATTGGCATGCATTCAGGGATAGGAACACTGAATTTTTCCATAAAACAGCAAAGATCAGACATGTTACTAAATAGATTTCTTTGTTGAAACATGGAGAGCAAATCCTTAACAATCAGACTGATATTGAGGAGCATATTCTAAATTTTTACCAATCTTTGTTTGCCTCAGAGAACAGGTGCCAGTCTAATGATCTTATTGACAAGGTTATCCCTATTTTGGTTTCAAGAGAGGATAATGCTATGTTAACTAATTTGCCATCTATGGAGGAGGTTAGAAATGCAGTTTTTTCTATGAATGCAAATGGTGCTCCAGGTCTTGATGGCTTTGGGAGTTTCTTCTTCCAACAATTTTGGGATATTATCTCTGGAGATGTTTTTGCTTTTGTTCTTCAGTTTTTTAGAGAGAGTTGACTACTACCCAATCTTAACTCCAATGTTATAACGCTTATTCCTAAAGTGCAAGGGGCAGATAAAATGGAACTTTTTAGACCTACAGCCTTAGCAAATTTTCAGTTCAAAATCATTATAATGGTGATGGCAGATAAGCTTGCCATTATTGCTCCAAAAATTATATCAGTCAATCAAAGAGGTTTCATAAAAGGAAGACAAATTGCAGATTGTGTTTGCTCAGCATCTGAGGCTATCAACCTGCTTGATAAAAAAGCTTTTGGGGGTTAATTAGCTCTAAAAATTGACATTAAGAAGGCTTTCAATACTATTGATTGGTACTTCTTCTTGCAAGTTCTAAAGGCTTTCAAGTTTGATCAAACTTTCTGCAATTGGGTGAAGGTAATCCTAAACTCTGCAAAACTCTCTATATCAGTGAATGGTCATGCTATTGGCTACTTCAATTATAAAAAAGATGTTAGACAAGGTGATCTCTTGTCCCCTCTTCTATTTTGTATAGCTGAGGAAGTGCTTAGCCATGGGATTTCAAAGTTAGTTGATGAGGGACAGCTCCAACTAATGGTAGGTCCTAGAGGTTGTAATATGCCAAGTCACATTCTGTATATGGATGATGTTATGATCTTCTGCAGAGGGTCAAAGAAGAGCCTGAAAAGCCTAATTTCTCTTTTTCAAGCATATGAGCAAGCCTCAGGTCAAGTTATCAACTCAGAAAAATCCAAATTTTATGCAGGCCATCTCTCTTCTGCTAGAAGGTTATGCATTTCTAATATGCTTGGGTTTTCCTCAGGCTGCCTTCCATTCACCTATTTGGGAGTTCCATTATTCCAAGGAAAGCCAAGAAAAATTCACCTCCAACCAATAGCTGACAGAATCAAGTGTAAACTTTCCTCTTGGAAAGGATCTTTACTTTCCATCATGGGTAGAGTGCAATTGATTAATTCTGTCATGCAGGGCATGCTTATTTATAGCTTTCGAATCTACTCCTGGCCTGTTAGTTTACTCAAAACTTTGGATAGATGGATTAGAAATTTCCTATGGGCTAGAGATATTCAAACCAAGAAAATAATAACTATTGCCTGGCACCGTGTTTGTAGCCCAGTTCAGGAAGGGGACTTGGGAATCAAATCTATTAGAGCAATAAATAATGCAGCTATGTTGAAACTTAGTTAGGAATTTATCTCTTCTAAGGATCAGTGGTCTAGCATCCTAAGATCTAGAGTTCTCAAAAACAATCTCCTTGTTAAGCATCATATCAAATCTTCAATTTGGGCTGATATTCGAAATTGCCTGCCCACTGTCTTAAGTAATACATCCTGGCAGCTTGGTAATGGATCTTGCATTAATTTTTGGACTGATGTTTGGCTTTCAAAACCAGTCGTGGATCTGATGGAGGTTCCAAATGAAGTTTATCCCTCCCTTTCTGCAAAAGTTCGTGACTTTATTAAGGATGGGAAATGGTGTATTCCTGCTATTTTACTTGACAAGCTGCCCTCTCTGCTGAATGAAATTGAGAAAGTTTCTATTCCTGTTCTACCTTGTGAAGATAAACTAGTATGGAGTCTTACAAATTCAGGTTGTTTATATCTAAAGGATGCATTTATCTTCCAAAATCCTAAAGGTCAAACTATTTCCTGGTCTAAGGTAATTTGGAACTTCTGCATCCCTCCATCTAAGTCATTTTTGTTGTGGAGAATCATTCATAAACGCATGCTTACGGATGAGCAACTTTGGGCTAGAGGATGCACTGTGGTATCTATTTGCAGTTTATGCGGATCTGCTGCAGAGTCTATTGAACATCTATTTTTTAGGTGCAAATTTGCTAAAACTTTGTGGAGCTGGTTTAGTTGCACTATTAACTGCACATTTGATTGTTCATCTATTCATTCCATTCTTGCTTTATGCAATCAGCGTTTGAGTTCCCAGATTAAAGATATAATAGTAGCTGGTATCATTAATATCTTTTGGGTCATTTGGCATTGTAGGAACAAGATCAGGTTTGACAACAAAGTAATTCCCATCAAATCTGCTTTGAACTTGATTATTGCTTCTGTTTCTCTCTCAGGCAAGTCCAGTTCTGGCACTATGTTAAATTCTATTTTTGATATTTTGGTCCTGAAGCAGTTTTCAGTTGATGGTCATCCAAGGCATGCACCTTCAATCAAACAAGTTTGTTGGCATCCTCCTTTATGCAATTGGGTTAAATGTAATATAGATGGGGCAGCTAAAGGTTCTTCGGGTCTTTCATCCTGTGGTGGCATTTTCAGGGACAAAAGTGCAACAGTTCTTGGTTATTTTTCAGTTAATCTTGGGATCTCTTATGCTCTTCATGCTAAGTTGATTGGTGCAATGTTTGCCATTGAGATTGCTGAGAAAAAAGGATGGCATAATTTATGGCTTGAATGTGATTCTCAATTAATTATTTCTGCTTTTAATAACACCAATGTAGTTCCTTGGAGGTTAAGGAACATGTGGAGGAATTGTCTATTATTAACTAGGAATATGAATTTTGGTTTTTCTCATATATTCCGTGAAGGCAACAGTTGTGCAGATAAACTTGCCTCTTACGGATCCTCTATTCAGGGATTTTGTTGGTGGGACTTAGCCCCCTCTTTTATTAGTGAAGACTTTTTCCGCAATAGGATTGGTCTTCCCAGCTTTAGAATTAGATGATTCTTTTCATGGGTCAGGTTCATGCCCCCCCATGATCTATTCTCTTGTTTCTTCTCTTTTTTTTTTAATAAATTTTAGGTGTGCTGCAGATGATTGGTAGGGGTTGAGGTGCCAACCTAGTTAGGATTTCCTCCTCTATTGTGATGCTTTTGCATGCCTTTTTGCTTAAAAAAATTATTGTATAAATTTTTTTTGTTATAATCAATTATAAGAAAAAAATTTATATTTGGATATGTTAGCTGAAAAAAGATTTTAAGTTAATCTATTTCGTTTGGATGATATAAAAAAGAATTACTTTTATGTATTAAATTACCAAAATAGGTATAAAATGATTAAAAAATATTTGATTGATTAAAAAAGTTATTTAATTGATGACAAAATAATATTTATATCTCAAAGTGGAGAATACTCCCAACAATTTTTTTGTAAAATGCTCAGATTTTTGTTTTTGCTCTAATAATTTTTTTCTCCAATAAAAAGCTGTTGATTTTTTCTGCAAAATATCCAAACACGTTGATGCAACGTGCAACAACTTAAAGAGGAGAAAAAAGCTATTAGTTCAATTAAAAAAACTGGACTAAACATGTTCTTAGGCGACATTGGTAATGGATCATAAAATGTAAGAAATATCATTTTTAGCTTTTTTCTTTGGTGTTTGGAATTGTAAATTTTTATTAGTCTGAGCATATGTTCAAAACACTTAGATTTAGTTATTTTTCATTTCTATAAAATTAGACTGAGAATTACAATTCTAATTTTAATATATACACCAAACAAGGTCATTATAATTGTAAGGTCTATTTCTAATTTCAGACTTCAGTTCCAAACTTAATTTCTTGTTCCAAAAAGCACCTGCCAACACTAATCCCTATATAGCAAGAGTTAGTAAACTACAAAATTTGGTCCAAGTCAAAATCATAACAACTCATACATAAAAACATTGACGGATCATAAAATCATTAAAGAACATATACAAATGAGAAAAAAATATAAGGATGAATATAAAAAAAAAAAACAATAGAGACCAGACCTCACTTCTTTTAGTCTTTTTTTTTTTTTTGGATACTTTTGGTTGTAATCTCTTAATGTAAAGAAACAAAATAAAAGGACCATCTTGTGATTTTATTTTTAAAGAGTATTTATTTATAATTAAATTTTAAAACGAACTACTTCATATTACTTAAATTTGTAAATGACCAGAATCCATACTGACGTGGCCAAATAAAATAATGAGGCATGATAGTAATATTAAAATAGGTCATTTACAAATTTAAATGTAAAAAAATAATCTTTAAAAATAAAATTGCAAGATGGTCTGTTTATTTTTTTTACACTAAGAGATTAAAACCAAAAAAATCAGTATAAAAAAAACTAAAAGAAGAGTGATCTGATCTATATAGTTTATTATTTTAAATATCAGTCCTTATATACCTATAATCATTTAGATTTTAGTCCTTCCATTATTTTCTACTCATTTAAGTTTTAGTATATATAATTTCTACTTATTAATATAAGGTATTGTTCCCTACTTTCTATGAAATATTAGTTCTTATAATTTTCAATTAATTATTAAGGTGTTGGTCCATAATCAACCAAAATCTAAATGAATTAAATTGTAGAGACCGATATAAAATAAATTGTAAAAACTAAAATTCAAATGGGGTGAATCAATAGGGACCAAAGATTTATTTTAACCTATATTAAATTTTAACGGGCTGGAAATGCTGAGTTAATAATATTAATTTATGTTTATTTTTCAATTAATTATTATCGTTAAGAACTAGGGTACAGACACAACATGATATGTCATATAAATATAAAAACATCGATAATAAAGTGATTAAATGATAAATACAATTGTCATAATGTTCTAACTCCAATGTTTTAACACAACTCCATAAAGTATATCAAATAAGAAAAAATATTTAAAGAAGGCACAAAATTTGAAGGGAGTGAAGTAACATTTTGTTTCAGTACAAACCATACACCTTAGCAACAAAACTTGGTATTTTGCATGAATTGACTTGTATTTGAGTGATATCAGTGTTGAGGATATTGGCAAGTGCACTAAATTGACAAAAGTAATAAAGAGTGAATAAAATATTATTCTCACGAGAATTATGTTATTAATTAATAAGTTTGTCAAATCGATACTATTCAAACTATCGAAAATAGAGTTGTTGCAAATTCAATTAAAAAGAAATATAAGTAAGCAAAACAATAAATTAAAAGGGTGAAAAACAATGAACAATGGTGTTAAAGAGTTAGGATTCAGACTTCACTTGAACTCTTTAAATGCACATTCAAATATTGGTTTAGCTATGTTCTATTTCAATGATTTATAGTCAATTCCTAAAATTTATTAATACCAAATCCCTTGGTATATTAATCCTCTTACACTATTTGGAATTAACTAATCCCTTAGTCCAACCCCAAATAGAAAAAAGGCATTATCAAGAATGAGGGAATTAAAAGAAAGTACATAACATACAATGTCTATTCCTAGCGATTGTAAAAATTATGATGTTTATCACATGTTCTAGGTTCATGTAAATTTTTTCAAATCATACATCAACCCAAAAGATCATTCTCAAATTGATCAGGTTTAGAAAAACATTAAGAATAAAGATAAACATGTAAATTATGAAATAGAAACATGAATTAAACTCATAAAAGAAGTTACATCATCGAAGTTCAAGATCCATCATCCCTTTAACAAAAGGAAGTTAGTTACACATGGAAAAAGAAGAACACAAATGGAAGAATATGACAAAATCCATTGTAGAAAGGTGGAAAGGTTGAAGAAAATTCCTAATCTTCAAGCCTAATTGCGCCCACACCACATTAGGGTTTGTGCCTCTTAACGGATGCTACGTTCTATTCAAGTATGTGTTGAAATTGACGTAACTTTTTTTATTTATAAAGAAATTAACGCTACTGTTTACGTGGCTAGTGCTCAGGCGTTGACGTTCTTTCCTAAAATTTTGATACGTAACGCGCGCTCAGGCGCTTCGTCTTCAGCGCCTAGGTGCTAAACGACCAGAAATAAAATTCCTTCTCTGCAGGTGCTGGCTTTCCAGTGCCTGGACGTTGGACCACCAGAATGCAAATTTCAGCTTTTCTGTCTTGTACAATCATCTAGTCTTCTTCCATGCATTACTTATTAAAATAAATAAAACACACAATTAAAACATAATTTAGAAAAAGTAAAAACAAAATAAACTTAAGAACAAACTAAATCAAAAAGATTAGAAGAGAATGAAAACTCAAGACTTTGAACTATAAAAATATGAATTTTTAAAGGTTCAACACTCCCTCAAACTTAAGATTTTGCTTGTCCTCAAGCAAAAGAAAAAAAATAAAATAAAAAGAATAAACAAATAAAAACTCAAAACATCAAAACATGCAGGCTCAAACATGACATTACCGATTATCAAAAATCATTCATATCCTCAGAAATTGCTTCACAATCTAATTTCAAAGTGTCACACATATACAATTCAAATGTTACATCGTCTCTCACATGCAACTTTCATGCATAAATGACTTCCCAAAAACATGAATGAAAGACCAATTCCTATTCAGAAAATACAAATCTAGATAGGTTTATAAAAATGCAAATGCACTTCAAATCAACATCCATAGGGTTGTTCTTCATCTCTCTCTCCACTAATGTAAACAACACACAACCAAGGATCAAAATGGTCTTTATAAGCTTGTAATGTAAGGCCAATGATGTGAGTTAAGAAAGAAGTGGTAAGATAAATAAAACAAAAGTTAAAATACAAAATCATGCACAATTCAAAATCCGAATCTCAATGATGAACAAGTGCAAAACGGAGCATAAAAATCCATCACTTTATTTGTATACTTTTCTTTATCAATCTCCACCCCCAAACTTATTTCTTTGTAACACATTAGGTGGATTTTTCTTTTTCTTTCCTCTTTTTTTATGAATTTTTTTCTCATTCAATTTTTTTAACTCCTGAAATATGTCATGCACAAAAATAACTAAGGCTTGAATAATAAAATAATACAAGGTATGCACTCAATAAAAGGTATGTAAGAGATGATTTTTTATTTTATTTTATTTTTATTTTTTATATGTATGGAAATGGAAAATGTGGGTGAAGAAAAGAAATAAAGGCCAAATAATAACAAAGCTACAAAAGAGACCTAGGGATATACTGTGTTTACAAGTTAGCTTGAAAGACTCAAACGGTTTAAAGAATGCCCTAATCATTTCCTTGATCATGCATTATCTAGGATTTTGCCTCAAAAGAGAATATAATAACTTCTAGATACAAATCATCCAAGCAAAAATAATATCATAAACTTTCTCTAAGCTCGACATGCATTTATATTCCAAGGTTTATCAAACATAAAGATGGAAAATACATCTATACACAATTGAAGCAATAAAGATAAACACAACTCATGAATTCCCATGCATTATCCAAAGAAATTAGATCAATCCTCAATTCAAGCAATCATTGGATATTCATTTCAACAAACCGACATGCATAGAATGACTCAAAATACAATACGGTGATGATAATAAAATAAAACTCATAAAAACAAATGTGAAAATAAAATATTAAAGAAGGGAAAAGAAAAACTCTTTTTGGCGACTGACAGTTGATAAGCCTATATTTTATAACATTTAATTGAACAAATGATGGTGATTTGCTTGTAATTATGAAATAATTTTAATTGAATCCTTATCATTATCTTTGTTTTGCATATCTAGAAAGATTTAAGGCATTTGGAGAGAAATAGTGGATTATTGTATGAATTAGCCCTAATTTATCTCTTTGACAATGTTCAGTAAACTAGCTATAATTTGAGTTTCAAATATCTGATTGATGTGATTTTGGTCTTGTAGGAAAGATAAGACAATTATCTACAACTTTCATGAAGATCTCAAAGGCCCAATCACACGTTTGGATAACTCAAATTGGAGTTGAAGTAAGAACTAGGGTGCTGATCCTGTCAGCTTGACCTTTGTATATTGTTCATGGCATATCTCGAGCTACAAGTTGTCAAATGGGCTGAAAGTTGGATAGTTGATAGTCAAGACCCAAATAAACAACTTTCATGAAGAACACCTTTTGAAAAAATGAAGTCTAATGGGTCAGTTTGGGCTTGCAAGTCGGAACAGAGGTGCTGAAGTTGGGTTTGAGTAACCCGTGGTATTTGGGTCATATCTTGGGTTGTAGGAATCCAAATTGGACGATCCAGATATGCATGTTATAGCCAAGACAAAGATCTACAACTTTCACGAAGAGTACTTTTCATGAATCTGAAGTATAATCGGTCGTTTTTGGCTTCCAAGTCAGACACAAGATTTTCGCACTCAACCACTCCATTCCATTAAACCAAATCACTCCACTCATCCACTCAACCACTCATCCACTCCACTCCACTCAACCACTCAACCACTCCACTCATCCACTCAACCAAATCACTCCACTCAACCACTCCACTCATCCACTCAACTAACCCACTCAACCAATATTTAATCCAATCCACTCAAATACTTAACCTAATCAACCAATACTTAATCCATTCCACTCAACCACTCATCCACTCATCCACTCAACTAACCCACTCAACCAATATTTAATCCACTCCACTCAAACCAACCCACTCATCCACTTACCCACTCAACCAATCCACTCAACCACTCCACTCCACTAACCCACTCATCCATCCACTCACCTTTGTCATTTTGTTACCCTAGACTTCTATAAAAGGGCACCATTGGTTATCATGTAGAAGGTTGGATTCTCCTTCATTTCTCTCATAGTTTCTTCTTGTTTCTTCATAGTTTTTCATAGATTTTGTATATTTTGATGCTTCTCTCTTTGTATTTGTCATTTTTTTTACCATGAGTAGTTAAACTCATAGTTAGGGCTATGGGGGATCTTGTGTTCTTAGTTATTTGGATCTGATTTCTAAATTGATTATGATAATTTCTTTGTGGGTTTACT
Source organism: Ormosia semicastrata (assembly GCA_029884595.1). NCBI lineage: Eukaryota > Viridiplantae > Streptophyta > Magnoliopsida > Fabales > Fabaceae > Ormosia > Ormosia semicastrata. The sequence continues at coordinate 2,943,624 of JAQQTO010000026.1, read as the reverse complement.
TTATTATTTGCATTCTTGTCATAAATTGATCACTTGTGACATTTATTGATTCATTGTTTGACCGGTGACCATCCGCACTCAATGAGTGGATCTATATGGTAAGCCTAGGATTATATTGGTGAATGACCAAACATCAATTTCTCCTACCAATGGAATTGACGGGTTGTTAGTTCATATCTTGAAATTAGAACTTAATGCATTCTTGATTAATTCAACTAAATGACCAAATAGGTGGATTAAATTAAGAATAGAATATTGTTTCATCCATGATCATTAGGATTCAATAGCTTATAAGATAATATTGGCAAAAGAATTACCTGTATCATAATTGAAAGAAGATCCGAATAATGAGACTCAAGTGAACCTTGTGCCCTAGCATCTCTCTATCTTGGTTTATCTTTTCTTTATTTAATTGTTCTTTTTATTTTTCTCCATTAGTTTTCTGTTTGGATCTTGCATATACTTCCGATTTTCTAAATAACATAAGAATTTTATAACTTTAGTAATTATCACTTATTCCTCGTGGGATCGATAACTTGGACTCCAAAGTCCTATATTACTTGGCGATAGAGTGCACTTGCTCTTAGTGTATTTTACACGCACCAAGTTTTTGGCGCGTTGTCGGGAATAATTTTGGTAATATTAGAGGCGTAAAATTCTAGTTAATTTAGATGAAATTTTTATTTTAATTTATTTTATCTATTTTTATTATTGTGTTTTGCTTTTGTTTATCTTTATTTGATTTTATTTTTATTTAACCTTATTTGTATTTATTTTCTTATTTTGTATATTTTTGTTTTGTTTTTATTGTCATTTATTTTATTTTATTTTATTTTATTTTTTTTTTTTCTTTTCTTTTATTTTTGTTTATTACTTTTGTTCATGTATTTTAATTAATTTTTCACTTTAAATTTTCACTTGTTCATTTTTCTTGTTTATGTTCACTCGCTCTCGGTTTCTGATTTGACATTTGATCCGAAATTGAGAAAACAACAGAGGTTAAGAAAGCAAACTCAAATTTCACCGTGACAGAAGACGTAAACGAGAATGGAAGGACCGGCAGAATTGAAGGGAATCGTGACGAAATAGCTAACCCAAATGGAGAGCGAACCATGCTTGAGTACTCTATGCCCACTTCTTGAAGGGGTATGGAGGAAGTATTATAAGACCACCGTGGCGGCTAACAATTTTGAGATCAAACCCGCATTGATCTCCATGATTCGACTCATACAGTTTGGTGGATTACCTTCGATGATCCAAATCAAGCATTTGGCTAGATTCTTGCGGTTGTGTGACACTATCAAGTACAATGGAGTGACATGATGATGCAATCAGATTATGACTCTTCCCTTTCTCTCTTAGAGACAGCAGTGCGAGTCAATGGTTAACGTCACTTCCAAGGGGTTCCATCACTACATGGGATCAATTGACACAACAGTTTCTGGCTAAGTATTTTCCTCCTTCTAAATCTGCTAAGTTAAGAAATGATATATCTTCTTTTGTGCAGTTTGAAATGGACACTCTTTATGAAGCTTGGGAGCGCTTTCAAGAGTTATTGAGGAGATGTCCACACCATGGATTTCCCGTGTGGCAGCAGGTTCAGACTTTTTATAACGGTTTATCTTCTGCAAATCGTTCCCTTATTGATGCTGCTGCAGGAGTTACTATATAGAGGAAAACACCTACTGAAAGTCAAATATTGATTGAAGAAATGGCGCTGAACAGTTATCAATGGCAAAATGAGCACCAAATTCTTAAGAAACCAGTAGGAGTGCATGCTGTGGACGCTTCTACTACCATTCTGAATCAATTGGAAGCTTTGACAAAGAAGGTGGAAACCTTGATGGTAACAAGTAGTGCAGCCCCACCAACTATTTGTGATGCATGTGGAGGACAGTGTCATACAAGTTTAAATTGTCAAGTTGGTAGTCCCTTTGCCCCAGAACCTGAAGCAGCAAATTTTGTTGGAAATCCCAACCGGCAGCAGTACAATCCTTATGCCAACACCTACAATCCTGGTTGGAGGGACCACCCTAATTTCAAATGGGGAAATCAACAAAGCTATCAGCAGAATCAACAGAGAGCCCCGCAACCACCTCCAGGTTTCCAAGCACCTGCAGAGAAGCCAAGTTTTGAAGATCTTGTAATAAAGTACATGCAAAATTCAGAAGCTAGAATGAAGACCATGGAGACTCAAATCAGTCAGTTGACTACTCTGATGTCAGAAAGGCCACCAGGGACATTGCCTAGCACTACTGAGACTAATCCTAGGGAACAGGCCCATGCAATTTTCCTGAGAAGTGGTAAGGAACTTGGGGAGTCTCCGCAGAAGAAAGAAATGTCAAAGCCTAGAGATACTCTTGTTCAGTCAGTGCATGAAGATGAGAAGGCAACTAACGATGTCCTTACTAAAGATGTCAACCAAGAGAGAGAGGTTGAGAAGAAAGCACCAAAGTGGCAGAAAGCAAAGAAGGATCGTGAGCAAAGTGCAGTTTATGAACCATCCCCATATGCCAAGATCCCATTCCCTCAGAGGCTTAAGAACAATCAGTCAGATCAGCAATTTGCCAAATTCTTGGAGATATTCAAGAAATTACAAATTAATATTCCATTCGTTGAAGCTATCTCTCAGATGCCCAAGTATGCAAAGTTTCTAAAGGAAATACTTACAAAGAAACGCAAGCTTGAGGAATTTGAGACTGTATGTCTTACTGAGGAGTGTTCTGCCATTCTTTTGAAGAAGTTACCTCCAAAATTGAAAGATCCAGGGAGTTTTACTATTCCTTGCACTATTGGTAACTCTTATTTTGATAAGGCATTATGTGATTTGGGTGCTAGTATTAATTTGATGCCTTTTTCTATGTTTAAGAAATTGGGAATGCAGGAACCGAAGCCCACCAACATTTCACTACAGTTGGCTGATAGATCCTTCACTTACCCGCGTGGTGTGGTGGAGGATGTTTTAGTGAAGGTGGATAAATTCATTTTCCCAGTTGATTTTGTGGTGCTAGATATGGAAGAGGATGCTGATATTCCTCTCATTCTTGGAAGACCGTTTTTGGCCACTTCTGGAGCTGTGATTGATGTACCTCGGGGTGAGCTCATCTTGAGAGTGGATGGAGATCATGTGTCCATCAATGTCTTTAGGGAAGCTAAATCTTCTCCAATGTCAAATCTTCATGCCCCGATTAATTTTGTTCAAGCTAAGAAGCAGGAAATCTTAGCTATCAAAGACCCCCCGCCATCATACAGTGTTGATGTTGATCTTTTAGAAAGTCAAGCTGCTGAAACAGATAAGGGTCCTCCTCAGATCCATGCTTCTTCACAGATTGGTCTTTCATCTGTTGATCGAGTGCAACCACCTTGGCCTAGTGGAGTTAAGGAGCAATTGGGACAGTCAAGCTCTTGTCAAGTTCATAATTCTATTGGAAGCAGTCCCAAAGCCATTGTTGAAGGGAGGAAGAACTGTTTTGAAAAGAAGAAGACATCCTCCTATTTCTCTTGCTTTAAGCCACCTTGATTCTTCTGAAAAGGCAACGTCGAGCTAATGACGTTAAACAAGCGCTTCACAGGAGGCAACCTGTGTTTCTTCCTTATTGTCTCTTCTTTTAGTTATTTTTGTTATCTTTGTTTAAAATTACATTTTTAAAAATAATTTCCACAAACCAAGAAGATAAAAATTTAATTCATTTCGAATGGCTGAGTAAAGAGTCATACTCTTGAGACACATTCATGTGAATTTGTGCATCATGAACTTCTTATTTGTGGAATCTTTTCAGGGGTGAACATAAGTATTACAGTCTTGGGAATCTGACTTTAAAAGACCCTAGTTTGTGTTTCTACTCATGTGTTCTGTGATTTTTCAGATTCTGTTGTAGCACTGACTGTTACGTTGTCTTTCTGCCTGCCATGTCTCATGCCTCATTAGGTTGTATTGCTCTTTTCTTTATTATTTATTTATCTCTCTTTCACATTGAGGACAATGTTAATATTAAGTGTGGGGGAGTGGTAATGTACTCTGTAAAAAAAAAAATTACACAACTGATGAACACTTGAGTATTGCTGATAGTTAAGCTGGAATTGTGTGTTAATCGCTTGATTTATTCTGAGCTGATAGAAATATGTTTGAAAGGGGAATATGTTAATTATGAAATTATTTTGTGTGAAGTAATCTTGTTCAATTGAGAAAAGTGAAATTTAGCATCTTTGAGTCATGCCTGCTTGTTTCTGTTTTCTTTATCAACTTAACCAGAAAGTGAGTTTTGAGCTTTAATGATTGGATTTTTCATAAATAAAGTCCTATTTTTCTTTTGGAGTGAATTTTCTTTTGTTTGATGTGCGCTAGAACTTGCTTTGATATCTTGTTAAAATTTTAATGATTCACATACATGCTTGAATATGATTGAGGCAATTAGGTTTTATTCTTTCTTGACTTTCAGAGTTGTATTGATAAAAATAACCCTTAGTTGCCCCATTTGAGCCTGAAATTGATTTCTTTGAATACCCAATTGAATAATCAGGTTGAATGCTTTGGAGCAATTGATGTGTTGATTGGAAGGTCTTGAAAAGTTGATTTTATCTTCAAGGGTTAAAAAAAAAATTTGAAAAAAAAAAGAAAAGAAAAAAATTATGAATGAAAAAGAAAGAAAAGAAAAGAATTGTTGATAAAGAATAATGAAAATATTAGGTTGAAAGTGAAAAGTTGTTATATTCTTGAGCATCATACTCTATCTATCATCTTTTCAGCCCGATTCTGCTTTGTATTGATTTATTCATGAGCATTCTTTATCCTAATTTATTCTTTTCTTCCTATCTTTCATTATACCCTTGTCCCCGTTACAACCAAAGAAAAGTCCTTTTGATTCTTGTATTGTATGTGAACTTGAAAGTGGAGATGAGATTGATAAGCAAGCCAATGGTATTGCATTTTTCAAGAGAAATTTGAGTGATCTCTTTGTCCTTTAAACACTTGAGCGATAGAAAGTTGAGTGATCTCATATTCTTGGTAAAGAAAATAGTCGCAAGTTAGGCTAAAACATCTTATTATTTTAAATCGCTGAATGATCTTAATTGATTGGATTTGATTACTGATCTTGAACTTTGGAATTCCCCTTGATTTATGTTTCTGGATGTTAAGATTGATCTTGTTGTTGACCCCTATTCTTTACTTGAGGACAAGCAAAAGCTCAAGTGTGGGGGAGTTGATAAGCCTATATTTTATAACATTTAATTGAACAAATGATGGTGATTTGCTTGTAATTATGAAATAATTTTAATTGAATCCTTATCATTATCTTTGTTTTGCATATCTAGAAAGATTTAAGGCATTTGGAGAGAAATAGTGGATTATTGTATGAATTAGTCCTAATTTATCTCTTTGACAATGTTCAGTAAACTAGTTATAATTTGAGTTTCAAATATCTGATTGATGTGATTTTGGTCTTGTAGGAAAGATAAGACAATTATCTACAACTTTCATGAAGACTTCAAAGGCCCAATCACACGTTTGGATAACTCAAATTGGAGTTAAAGTAAGAACTAGGGTGCTGATCCTGTCAGCTTGACCTTTGCATATTGTTCATGGCATATCTCGAGCTACAAGTTGTCAAATGGGCTGAAAGTTGGATAGTTGATAGTCAAGACCCAAATAAACAACTTTCATGAAGAACACCTTTTGAAAAAATGAAGTCTAATGGGTCAGTTTGGGCTTGCAAGTCGGAACAGAGGTGCTGAAGTTGGGTTTGAGTAACCCGTGGTATTTGGGTCATATCTTGGGCTGTAGGAATCCAAATTGGACGATCCAGATATGCATGTTATAGCCAAGACAAAGATCTACAACTTTCATGAAGAGTACTTTTCATGAATCTGAAGTATAATTGGTCGTTTTTGGCTTCCAAGTCAGACACAAGATTTTCGCACTCAACCACTCCACTCCACTAAACCAAATCACTCCACTCATCCACTCAACCACTCATCCACTCCACTCCACTCAACCACTCAACTACTCCACTCATCCACTCAACCAAATCACTCCACTCAACCACTCCACTCATCCACTCAACTAACCCACTCAACCAATATTTAATCCAATCCACTCAAATACTTAACCTAATCAACCAATACTTAATCCATTCCACTCAACCACTCATCCACTCATCCACTCAACTAACCCACTCAACCAATATTTAATCCACTCCACTCAAACCAACCCACTCATCCACTCACCCACTCAACCAATCCACTCAACCACTCCACTCCACTAACCCACTCATCCATCCACTCACCTTTGTCATTTTGTTACCCTAGACTTCTATAAAAGGGCACCATTGGTTATCATGTAGAAGGTTGGATTCTCCTTCATTTCTCTCATAGTTTCTTCTTGTTTCTTCATAGTTTTTCATAGATTTTGTATATTTTGATGCTTCTCTCTTTGTATTTGTCATTTTTTTTACCATGAGTAGTTAAACTCATAGTTAGGGCTATGGGGGATCTTGTGTTCTTAGTTATTTGGATCTGATTTCTAAATTGATTATGATAATTTCTTTGTGGGTTTACTTTATTATTTGCATTCTTGTCATAAATTGATCACTTGTGACATTTATTAATTCATTGTTTGACCGGTGACCATCGCACTCAATGAGTGGATCTATATGGTAAGCCTAGGATTATATTGGTGAATGACCAAACATCAATTTCTCCTACCAATGGAATTGACGGGTTGTTAGTTCATATCTTGAAATTGGAACTTAATGCATTCTTGATTAATTCAACTAAATGACCAAATAGGTGGATTAAATTAAGAATAGAATATTGTTTCATCCATGACCATTGAGATTCAATAGCTTATAAGATAATATTGGCAAAAGAATTACCTGTATCATAATTGAAAGAAGATCCGAATAATGAGACTCAAGTGAACCTTGTGCCCTAGCATCTCTCTATCTTGGTTTATCTTTTCTTTATTTAATTGTTCTTTTTATTTTTCTCCATTAGTTTTCTGTTTGGATCTTGCATATACTTCCGATTTTCTAAATAACATAAGAATTTTATAACTTTAGTAATTATCACTTATTCCTCGTGGGATCGATAACTTAGACTCCAAAGTCCTATATTACTTGGCGATGGAGTGCACTTGCTCTTAGTGTATTTTACACGCACCAACAGTTATATACATCTCCCTACAATTGCCTCCGAACTCAGGGAGGCACTTGAGCCGACTCAACATTGACTAACTACAAAACAAAAATAGAAAAATGATAATCAATAAAATAAAAAATAACAAAATAAAAAAGTAAAGAAAAAGAAAAAAAAATTGGGTTGCCTCCTAAAAAGCGCTTGTTTAACGTCATCAGCTCGATGTTGCCTTTTTAACTCATCAAGGTGGGTTGAAGCAAAAGAAATAAGATAACGTCTTTCCTTTTTCATATTTATGTCTCCATACTCGGTCAACGGCCTTAGAATCCTCTCCAAAAGCGTTTTGAATTTGACTTGAATCTGATTGTTCTGAATACATCTTAGCTTGCGAAATCTCATCAGACCATGGAGGTCTGATGAGATAGTTGTTGGAAAACATGGTAGAAATGAGATAGTTGAGAGAATGAGAAACTTGAGATTTACTGAATTTGTGCAAAGTTAGTACAATAAGCCAATCATTGGCTTATATAGAACAAGAAAGAAGAACTAACAGGCAACTAACTTACAGACTCATCAAACTAATATATCTAACTTCTAACTAACACAAATAACATGTTAATTATACTTTAACTATGATAATAGACCGCCGTAAGTTGGAGGATGAATACTAGCATTTTTAAGCTTGGAATCACAATACAATGCAACTAATCAATCAACAATCATTGTTGAAAAAATACAATGAATCAACACGTAATTACGTCGACTAACAAAATTTTGAAAATGTGAAACTTTGGTGACAACCAAGGTTTGTAACTCTACTTATGGTGTTTTTAGGGCTCTCACACCAAGCAAATGAATCACGCCAAAATGATCATCGACAATAAAGAAGATGAAACTGAATATGAAATGAGTACTAACTAGAGTTATCGTCGATCATTAGTTACTCAAAATTGGGGCTCTATGGGCCTCCAAACATCAAGAAATCTCGAATGTGGGTACAATACCATCAAATGCCAAATTAGGCAAAGCTTAACCACTAAAGCTAGAAGCTAACGTCAATGCTTGTTCACCCAAGGTAAAAGTTAAAATAAAGGAAAATGATATTTGCATACTATTTTTTCACACTTTTTTATTACACTTACTTCATTATGAAAAAAGAAAAAGAGAGAATGTGTTTTGAGATGTGTGTTTATTTTGTTTTATTATCTAAAGAGGAAATCGTGCAAGAAAGGTATAAAGAACATGGTGTGCAAATAACATCACTCTAAAATCAAAGCCAAAATAAGGCTTAAAAAGATGAAAGGGGGACATCTAATTCCATCAGTAACTAAAAATGTGACATTAATCACTCAACTCTGGGAACAAGCAACACAACATTGATCATAAACCTTAAGAAAATGCAATCACAACTCCTCCGCACCAAAGCACCACATTGGCAACTGGTGATCTTCACTTTGCCAAATAGCACTAACCTCCAAGTCAGAAGCAATGCAAAATCAAGCTAGTAAGGAAGCCTTCAAACAATATAACCATCCACAGATTGAGTTAATCCGATGAGAACAAAACAAATCTGGTGAAGAAGAACTAGTGGACCAAAACATGAACAAGGCAGTAACTAGAGGGCAATAAACATAGTCTCGCTGCCTTTCTTGTCAACACAAAAACAGAGGAGAAACGAGGTCTTTGATATGAGTAACTAACAGTGAAAGGAACAAAAAACAAGTAGATCCACTAAAGGAGATATCCAGCTGCACCAGAACTGAGGCCCAATGGCGGCAAGGTGCTCAAACAACACTTCCGCTTTATGGTCGATATAAATCTTGAAGAAAACTGAACTGGTCTAGACTCCGATGAGGACTCGCCGATCTAACCTCCAGTAGGAGAAAGCTTGAAGAAGCAAGAAGCATAGAAGAATACAAGTAGATCTGAACCAAAAACACCATGAAATTGCATAGAATACATCGGAGCCAGTACCATGTGTTATGATGCAAAATGATTGAAAGCGAGAGAGAGAGAGGAGTAAACATAATGGAGTGAAACTAAATTTGTGAGAAAATTGAAGCCGCATTTATTTTTTGATATTAGAAAATTCCAAGTAAAAGACAAGAGTAGAGAGAACATCTAAGTGAAAATCAGAGTGTAAATGTAGCAAGAACGAAACTGGAAATGAGAAAAAATGGATCTCATTGCACCAGCCATCTTGATATTTTCGCACCTCAACAAATCATATTGCAAAAATAAAAGTTTTAGCCTTGTGTAAAATGCACAAGAAGACATAGAAGTGGTTAGGTTTTTTTCATCTTTACAAATGGTGCAAAATGGAAGATCTGAAAGGGAAAAAAAATAGCACTATGAACGAAACTTGATAGGGGAGTGAGAGAAAAATGGTGCAAAGAATTCAAAACTAAGAAGAAATCTAATAAAAAAATGAATGTATATAGCGTGATTTGCAGAGAGAGAAAAGTAAAGGAAAGTGAGGGAAAATTAGGGAGACAGAAAATTTTGGGTTGATTTTATGGGAAATTCAAAAGAAAGAAAGAGAAAAAAGAGACAAAAAATGATGTTACAACGATTCAAGGTGGATGTCAACGTTATGATAACATTGTAAAGAGCAAAGAAATGAGAGAATTCGCACACTGAGATTTTACTGAATGGTAAAAGTGTGTAGATCAAGTGAATCATGTAACTTACATAGAACAATAGAATGTAACTAAGTTGTAACTAACACTAACACACCACACATTAATCATAATCTAACTATGATAATAAGAGTAACCAAAGGAGATATATTATTACAACAATTCAAGAATGACAGACAAAATAAAGGCAGAAACAATAGGAAACATGACAGACAAAATAAGGACAGCAACAATAGAAAACACAAACACTGTTAATGCCAAGAGTCTAACACCAGTTAACCAACCATATTCTCATAAAAAAAACCTTATTAAAATATTTAAGGAAGGGTTATTTGTTTCGTTATTAATTAATGTTGACGGTAATTAAAGTTACACAATTTATAATAATATATGGAGAAAAGCAGATTATTTGTATGAATTCAATCTTCACTCTTGAGTAAAGAAAGAGGAGGTAAGTAGAAAAACAATAAAGATGGAACCTGAAAAGGTTGGATGTACGTACTTGAAGTGCAATCAAAATGTATAGAGAGATTCCCGTTATGAGGTTGGAATGAGCTAGGGTTTCTAAGTTGAGCTTGGGGAAGGGAATATATGAACACGTGGGCATTTACATGGTATCTATTTTTTTTATTTGGTTTCGAATTCAAGATGAGATATTAAGTATTTCATTAACATATACTTATATATATGTATTTATTATAAAATAATTATTCATTAGAATATTTGAAAACTCATCTTGCCTATCAAACCCATAAGGATACCATATCACCTCCCCATAAATGTGAACATGGTGTTGATGGTCTAGGGGATGCCATCCCCTTACCCACCCCCCCCCCCAAACCTTGACACTTTGTTTCATATGCCATATATATGTAATTTTTTATTTGACATATAGAAAAATAATAAAGTAATAAAACAATAAAATATGTCATAATGATAATTCCATTTGTTGTGTAAAATATTAAAATTCTTTACATGTGTTTTTTTTTTTTTTGGGTATAATATGTTGGATTTAATTTATACACACAGTCAAATGCAACAAAATTAAACTCTAATTTGTTTTACTTGTCAAAAGAGCAATATAACAATAGAGCATTATCATTGGATAGATATATTTACAACTGTTTTATATTATCAATTAAAATTTTTTAATACTAACACATAGTTTTTATATTGAGTATAACTGTAGATTTTAAATATTCCTAATTTTTTTTAAATATTGAAGATATATCTTTTCTTCTTTTATATTATAGATTTTTCTAAGTAAAAAAAAAAATTTATTGAAGAGTGAATTGGTGCATAATAGGCTTGATGTACCAAAATATCTAGAACTAGAGAATGTTGATACTATTACCAACTTATTATGTCAAGGATTGATGAAAAAGAGACGTATAAAATATTGAGAACCTATTAGCCGTTGACCTCCTCTTAGAAAATTTCCTAACTTCGCCACTGGTGCTATAGCAAAAGAAGACTATCAATGATAAACAAAGCATTTATTACAATATTAGGATCCTATGTAGTTTTTTTATAAACTGCAAAGGATCACATCTATTAAAATTACTTTTTTTACATGATAAAAGCAATTACTAGAAAGAGTGAGAACCCTTGGATCATGAACTGCACCTCATGCAGTTCCAAAAGAAAATGCAGAGGATCCGGTTCCTTCCTTACGTTGACAATGTCAATGACATGGGTAGCACTCATTGTGAGTGTTGTTGAACCTTAGCCTGTCATCAAACAACACCGTACACTGATTCACCAATAATAGATGAATTGCTAACAATAGATCACGAGCTCAGCCAAGCATTTTAAAGGACAAAATTTCTTCGATGGAAGTTCGTTACGCTGTTAACAGTCTTGAAGGATAGCAATTCCAGTATAAATAGTGTTCCACTATACTTTGAAAACAACATTCATCCATAAAAAGTTCAAGAAGACAATTAAAGTTCAACAAGAACCAACATGGCTATGAAGTTGAGTATTACAACAGTTGTTTTATTCTTAGTGCTGGCTACATCCCACACAGCTCAATCAGCTGACATTGATATCAAAAAATTTGGCGGAGCACCAAATGCAGATATAACCCAGGTAAGATCCTATTGAATTCACATAAAAAATTAAAAAAAAAATACATCATTATTGTTTTCTTTTTTTAATTGATTTATATATTATATGTTATCTCTAGGCTTTCTTAAGTGCTTGGAAAGAAGCATGTGCATCAACAAGTGCAAGCAAAATTCTGATTCCTAGGGGGACATACAAAATGAAGGAAGTAGATGTCAAAGGTCCTTGTAAGGCTCCCATTGAAATTCAGGTTGATGGCACAATTCAGGCACCACCAAACCCGAAAGATCTCAACGGGGCTGATCAATGGGTTAAAATTGGATATGTTACCCATTTCACCTTATCAGGTAGTGGTACTTTTGATGGTCAAGGTGCAACTGCTTGGACCCAAAATACTTGTCACAAAAACAAGAACTGCGACATGGCTTCCATGGTAAATAATGATAAGCCTATCTCAATGTCACATATATATACATCTATCAAACATGCTAATAAATTGAATTTCTTTTGCAATGTCAACAGAATTTTGGTTTTAATTTCCTAAACCATTCGACTGTTCGGGGCATAACTTCGAAGGACAGCAAAAACTTTCATGTCAATGTATTGGGTTGCAACAACTTTACATTTGATGGCTTTAAGGTCACTGCTCCAACTCACAGCCTCAACACTGATGGGATCCACATTGGAAGATCAACTAATGTGAAAGTTCTTAACACCAACATTGCTACCGGAGACGACTGCATCTCATTGGGTGATGGCAACAGTCATATAACTGTCCAGAATGTGGAATGTGGTCCTGGCCATGGCATTAGTGTTGGAAGCCTTGGGAGGTACGATAATGAAGAACCCGTAGAAGATTTTCTAGTCAAGAATTGCACTTTGAAAAATACTGACAATGGTATGAGGATCAAGACTTGGCCTAGTCACCCCGGAACAACTACTGTAAGCAAGATGCATTATGAAGATATTACCATGGTTAATGTCTCCAACCCAATCATCATAGACCAAGAGTACTGCCCTTGGAATCAGTGCTCAAAACAGGTATCTAATCAAAAGCTACTATAAAAAACTTATATATATCTTCATCCATTACCCTCTCTATAATCGTCCTATAGATGTTATAATCTAAACCACTATTCTTTCATCTACACTTCATGATTGAGCATTCAATACAGTGAGATTTCTTATACATCGTTTTTGTCTATGCTTGCCATGGCTTATAGAGTCCATCAAAAATCAAGATAAGCCAGGTCACCTTCAAGAACATTAAGGGCACTTCAGGAACCAAGGAAGGGGTGATCCTTGTATGCAGCAGTGGTGTACCATGTGAAGGTGTGGAACTAAGTGAAATCAATCTCACATACATTGGAGCTCCAGTAACTGCTAAATGTTCTAATGTCAAGCCCACAATTACAGGAAAAGCTCCTGCTTGCGCAGCCTAGAGTCTTTGGTTGACACAATAGTCTCCTTGATCAAATTTTTCTTTTTTGGTTTTCTTTTTCTCTTCTGTTTTCTGTAGATCCTCAAGCCATCCCCGTAAAGTGAGGATGAGGTCTATTTGTAGTCCATAGAGATAAACAATTGGACATTGTTATTACATTGTCACATTGCCATATGTAAGCCTTGTTCAAGAGCAAATTAAGTTCTTTTAGTTTGTAAAACTAAAAAGCCTGTGAAATCAAATGTTTCAAATATTTGAGACTGACTTTCAAATTAAGGAAAAAATTTCATGGTAGTCGCATTTGCCATGCGGCCTTCCTGACCCTTTACGCTAATAGTATACTATATTATTTATACTTACAATTCTTATTAATTTATTGAGATGTATGGATGACTATCAATGAAAAAAATCATGAAAACTATAACTCATCTGCTTTGAACAATTTATAACTAAACTATATAAGTAATCTAATCGAATCCTAAATTCTATTTGCATTATAATAAATAAGGATTTTGGATCCTTAATTGATTCTCCAATTAGTCTAGTTTAATCTTCTTATGCTTGATTCTAAAATAAATCATAATATTTTTTTATTTTATATTTTCAACCTTATTCTATGAATTAATAAATCTTTATTTCATTTATACTATGAATTAATTCCTGGCATCAAACAACTATGTCAAAGCTAAAGTCAAGTCAGCCCAAATCTAAACACATGAGAATTCTTAAAATACGTTGTTTGGATGACAGCATTGAAATTGCATTTTAGAATTGGAATTGCTAAAAAATATTAATTTTTAAACTAAGAACAAATAAAGAATTTATATATTTCTAAACTTAATTGAAATTATAGTGTTTGAATATTTTATAAAAAATTATGAAATTATTTACATTGAAATTAATAAATAAGATGCTAAAAAATATTTTAAATATTTTTTTAAAGAGCTTGTGTTGTTAGATCACAACAGCATCAATGGTTACAAGCATATGTTTCTAATGGTGATGGATGCCAAAGGTCATCTGCGGTGACATGGTTGGAGCATGCATTGGTGGGGACAGTTGCCGAATAATGCTAACAGTGACATGAATAAAGTTTGGTAGTAGATGTTGGTGTATGCCCTAGAGGCTGATATATTTGTCTGTATTTACATATATTCTATTATGCTTATTTTAATATATGAGACATTTCATTTATTGTGTTCTTTTTTTGATAAACATAATAAAGTCCTTAGAATAGTGAGTTTGATGTCATAGGATATCGAGTGGATGACTTGATCGTGAGATCTTTTTGGTTATAACACTATTCTTAAATGTCCCTAGTCAAGTATTATTGTTAATTAGGACAACAATAATGCATTGAGACTAGTATGTGCATAGACTGACGATCACATCTCACGGGTCATGGATATGAGATATCAAGTCTTCATATGGGTACATATTAGAGTAATGATGTATTGAACTGACCCACCATGAGAACGGTACATGGATCGTTACGTGAGTGTCATAAGCGATTCTCATAGTGACAATGGTGTCTGTGGTCCTTTGACCTGAAATCACTACGATTCCTACATGAGGAGTTGTGTATTTTAATACCATCAAACGTCATCTGTAACAAGATGATTATAAAGTTGGTTATTGGATATACCACAAATCATGCAGAGGGATGTGAGTGACTTAGATGAGATTTGTCACTCCTACATAATAGGAGCGATATCTTTGGGCCCCCTGATTGAGTGAGACTGCGAAAAGCATGACCATGCTCAAATGAGTCAATATGAGATATTGATTTCATTTGTTATTACAAAGTCTACTCGAGTATCAGGAATGAATGATTGGACTATACAAGGGTGACGCATTCCATGCCTTGTGTTCAATCTAGATATCTTGACAAAGGGACTAAACGACACGGAAACATTAGTCACAGAAAGGTTATGTCAAATCACTGACATTCTTATTACTTGGGTAGCAGCGATGTGTTGCTAGATACCGCTCACTGCTTGTAATATTAAAAATGAGATTTTAATATTACTGCCAACGTAATGAGAACCTACAGGGTCACACACATAGAGCGGACTAAAATTGGAGCAATGGATCCAAGTTGGACTCGGATTCAAATATGAGCCAGAATCATAACAGATGAGTCTAGGGTTGCACAGCTTACCTTGCTACTGCTCACACTCACTTAAGGCAGTCATTATTATAAATAGTACTGCTAAGGGGCTGCTAAGAGATACAATTTTCAGAACCCTAGCTGCACCGACAGAAAAGTGAGTGAGTGAGCGACAGGTTTCTTCTATTCTCTTCGCAGCTAGCACTGTGTGAGACACGTGAGGCTCCTCTTTGCGGTTGTTGGACGTTCATGAGTCTGTTCGTGTGGATACTATAGAGACATCGTTTCTATTACGGTGTTGGTGATTCACGTCCTTCCTTTTGATCATGCTTCAAGAGGTAAATAATTTAAAAATTCGGATTATGGCTTTTCGCATGGATCCTCGGTGGGAATCCTATTTTTTCTGCTGCGTGATTTAACCACAATTCCCAACAGTAGATCATCAAAATGAGTCAAGTTTGATAGGCTGAGTCGAATAGCCCCACAAAATAGGCAAATTGAGTTAGCAACATACTAGTTCAAAACTAAAAATAGCTCGAGTTAGCCGGACCCAAATGGGCTGGGACCGAATGACCCGGCCCAGCCCTACCTGATAACATTATAAAGTGATGAGTTGGACTAATAAAATACTGACCAGAAATTCACATAACCCGATCTGCCCCAATCCGAAAATGATCCAGCTCGCGCTGGCTCGTTTTGACAACTATATTTGGTAATAGTGACAAAGATTGGAAGATGCCAACAATAATGATGATCAACTGGTACTAGCTAGGATGGTGGTTGGCATATAGTGGTAACAATGGCTATCAAAGTAAATTGGTAGCGATAGTCTTTGTAATACTTTGTGCGTATTTGGGACAGCGGTAAAAATTTAATTATTTTAATAATTGATTATTGTATAAAAGCTTTTTGTTATAATCGATTATAAGAAAAAAGTTTTATATTTGGATATGTTAACTAAAAAGTAATTTTGAGCTAATCTATTTCATTTGAATGATATAAAAAAATCACTTTTATGTATTAAATTACTAAAATAGGTATAAAATAATTAAAAAAATTATTTGATTGAATAAATAAGTTATTTGATTGAGGACAAAATAATATTTATATCTCAAAGTGGAGAATAATTCTAACAATTTTTTTTTTTGTAAAATGCTCAAATTCTTACTTTTGCTCCAATAACTTTTTTCTCTAATTAAAAGCTGTTGTTTTTTTTCTGCAAAATAGGCAAACACATTGATGCAATGTGCAACAGTTTAAAGAAGAAGAAAAACTATTGATTCAGCTAAAAAAGCTAAACCAAACATGCTTTTAGGCTACATTGGTAATGGATAATAAAATATAAGAAATATCATTTTTAGCTTTTGTCTTTGCTGTTTCGAATTGTAAATTTTTAATAGTTTGAGCATATGTTGAATTGAAAATACTAAAAATTAATTATTTTTTATTTCTATAAAAGTAGACTGAGAATTACAATTCTAATTTTAATATATGCACCAGTCATTATAATTGAAAGGTCTATTTCTAATTTCATAGTTCAGTTCCAAACTTAATTTCTTGTGTCAAAAAGCACCTGCCAGCACTAATCCCTATATAACAAGAGTTAGTAAATTACAAAATTTGGTGCAAGTCAAAATCATAACAACTCATATATAAAAACAATGACGGATCATAAAATCATTAAAAAAACATGTCCAAATGAGTAAAAATAGAAGGACGAATATAAAAAAAAAAAACAATAGAGACCAGACCTCTCTTCTTTTAGTCTTTTTTTATTTATTGATACTTTTGGTTGTAATCTCTTAATGCAAAAAAACAAAATAAAAGGACCATCTTGTGATTCTATTTTTAAAGAGTATTTATTTATAATTAAATTTAAAAATGACCTACTTCATATTACTTGTATTTATAAATGACCAGAATCCATGCTGATGTGGCCAAATAAAATAATGAGACATGATAGTAATATTAAAATAGATCATTTAGTAATATTAAAATAGGTCATTTACAAATTTAAACGTAAAAAAATAATCTTTAAAAATAAAATTGCAAGATGGTCTTTTTATTGTTTTTTACGCTAAGAGATTAAAACCAAAAGAATCAGTAAAAAAAAAAAAAACTAATAGAAGAGAGATATGATCTATATAGTTTATTATTTTAGATATCAGTCTTTATACCGATATTCATTTGGACTTTAGTCCTTCCATTATTTTTCACTCATATTTGTTTTAGTACATATAATTTCTAATTATTAATATATGGGATTCTCCTTACTTTCTATGAAATATTAGTTGTTATAATTTTTAATTAATTATTAAGGTGTTGGTCCATAAAAACCAAAATCTAAATGAATTAAATTGTAGAGACCGATATAAAATAAATTGTAAAGACCAAAATTCAAATGGGGTGAAACAATAGGGACCAAAGATTTATTTTAACCTATATTAAATTTTAACGGGCTGGAAATGCTGAGTTAATAATATTAATTTATGTTTATTTTTCAATTAATTATTATCTTTAAGAAAAAATAAAATCGTATAAATTAAAAGTATAACTCCTCAAATAAAAAAAAGTAATGAATGATCGTAAAAGCATTAAAGCACATATCACAAGTCTTATGCTACATTTGGTGCAAATTCTTAGGCTTTTTTATTAACCTGTCACTATTGGTAAAACTAATTATCAAAATGTTATTTTTAAATTATTTATCAAACTGACATTATTTTTTAACTATTTACCAAGTTTCTTGGCATATTCTTTGTAAATACGTCATCCTAAGTGGCGTATTTACGTAAGATGCGCTAAAGAGGGTGGCGCATCCACGTAGGATATGTCAACACACTTGACGTATCTTACGTGGATGTGCCACCCTCTTTGATGTATCCTACGTGAACTAGAAATTATTAAAAAATGTCACGTTAGACAAAAGGGAAGCAGTTTGATATATAGTTTTAAAAGAATGACATTTTGATAAATAATTAAAAAAAATGACAGTTTGATAAGTAATTTAAAAAAAATGATATTTTGATAATTATTTTTGCCAACAGTGACAGTTTATTAAAAAAGTCCAAATTCTTATGTATGCCTCAGTTTGACTTCCTGAAAATAAGATGTCACAACGATAATTTCTTAATTTATCACCTTAAAGCTTATTATAGTTTCTTGGTTTCAAATGAGTGTCATTAAATGAATTGCCAATAATAGATCACGATCTTAGCCAAGCTTCTAAAGGGACAAAACTTCTTCGATAAAAGTTTGTTACATTGTTAACGGTCTTGAAGCATTGCAATTCCAGTATAAGTAGTGTTCCGCTATACTTCAAAAGCAACAATCATCCATAAAAAGTTCAAGAAGACAAAGTTCAATAAGAATCAACATGGCTATGGAGTTGAGTATTACAACAGTTGTCTTATTCTTTTTGCTGGCTACATCTCACACAGCTCAATCAGCTGACATTGATATAAAAAAATTTGGCGGAGCACCAAATGCAGACATAACCCAGGTAAGATCTTGTTGAATTCACATTAAAAAAAAAAAATTCACCATTTGGGAAAGACTCAATTGTTAACGAGTAGAAGGGGTGTTGGTGTTAAGGGTCACTTAGGTTCATGGTTAATATGTAATTTGGCATTGAAGCATAACTTGCTCGCTACATCATTATTGTTTTTTTATTATTTATTTGTATTTTATATGTTCTCTGAAGGCTTTCTTAAGTGCTTGGAAAGAAGCATGTGGAGCAACAACTGCAACCAAAATTGTGATTCCTAGTGGGACATACAAGATGAAGGAAGTAGATGTGAAAGGTCCATGTATGGCTCCCATTGAAATTCAGGTTGATGGCACAATTCAAGCACCACCAAACCCGACAGAACTCAACGGGGCTGAACAATGGGTGAAAATTGGTTATGTTACCCATTTCACCTTTTCAGGTAAAGGTATTTTTGATGGTCAAGGTGCAAGTGCTTGGACACAAAATGATTGTGGAACAAACAAGAACTGCGCGAGGCATTCCATGGTAAATTAATAATCATACACCCATCTCAATGTCACACACACATATACATATTCCAAACATGCAAAAAAATTGAGTTTCTTGTGAAATGTCAACAGAATTTTGGTTTCAATTTCCTAAACCATTCGACTGTTCGAGACATAACTTCGAAGGACAGCAAAAATTTTCATGTCAATGTTTTGAGCTGCAACAACTTCACATTTGATGGCTTCAAGGTCAGTGCTCCAGCTGAGAGCATCAACACTGATGGGATCCACATTGGAAGATCAACTGATGTGAAAGTTCTTAACACCAACATTGCTACCGGAGACGACTGCATCTCATTGGGTGATGGCAACCATAATATAACTGTCCAGAATGTGGAATGTGGACCTGGCCACGGCATCAGTGTTGGAAGCCTAGGGAGATACGATAATGAACAACCTGTAGAACATTTTCTAGTCAAGAATGTCACTATTAAAAATACTGACAATGGTCTGAGGATCAAGACTTGGCCCAGTTACCCAGGAACAACTACTGTAAGCAATATGCATTATGAAGATATTACCATGGTTAATGTCTCTAACCCAATCATCATAGACCAAGAGTACTGTCCTTGGAATCAGTGCTCAAAACAGGTAACTAATCTAAAGCAACTATAAAAAAAAACTTATATAACCATCTATTACCCTCTCTATAATCATGCTATAGATGTTATAATCTAATCCACTAATCTTTCACTTACTCTTAATGACTGAACATTCAATAATATGCAGTTTCTTATTCATTGTTTTTGTCTATTTTGTGTATGTTTGCAATGGCTTAGAATCCTTCAAAAGTTAAGATAAGCCAGGTCACCTTCAAGAACATTAAGGGCACTTCAGGAACCAAGGAAGGGGTGACTCTTGTCTGCAGCAGTGGTGTACCATGTGAAGGTGTCGAACTTAGTGAAATCAATCTCACATTCAATGGAGCACCAGTAACTGCTAAATGTTCCAATGTCAAGCCCACAATTACCGGAAAAGCTCCTGCTTGCGCAGCCTAGAGTCTTTGGTTGACACAATGCTCTCCTTGATCAGATTTTTCTATTCTTTTTTTTTATCATCTTCCGTTCTCCTTAGATACACAATCCATCCCGTAAATTGAGGATGAGGAATTATTATAGTCCATAGGGATTAAACAATTAGACATAGTTATTACATAGTCACTATCCGGTGTATTATATATATAAGCTTTGTTCAAGAGCAAATAAAATTCTTTTATTTTGTAAAATTGAGAAGCCCGTGAAATCAAATGTTCCAAATATTAGAGATTGACTTTCAGACAAGAACTCTTGGAATACATGTATGGCTGTATTGCTCAAAATCGTTTGGGATAACTTCTAAGTTGCATGGATATGGGTAGGAGAACCGGTATTGATACAAGTATATATGAGTACTGCTTACGACAAAGTTTTTAAAAATTAAGGTACAGACACAACATGATATGTCATATATAGAAATATAAAAACATAGATAATAAAGTGATTAAATGATAAGTTAAATACAATTCCCATAATGTTCTAACTCCAATGTTTCAACAAAACTCCATGAAGTATATCAAGTAAGCAAAAATATTTAAAGGCACAAAATTTGAAGGGAGTAAAGTAGCATTTTGTTTCGGTACAAAATCATACAACTTAGCAACAAAATTTGGTGTTTTGCATGGACTGACTTGTATTTGAGTGATATTAGGTACCTACTTATCTACTATCTAGTGAGTATTGTGTATGTACCTATATGTACTCAATAGATACGGATACCAAATTCATACCTTACACTAGTACAACAACCATTCAAGTATAGATGCATCTTAAGATAACTTTAAGAAAACATATAGAAATCACTAAGATATTTCAATTGCAACTTAATGAAACAATTACCAAAGACCACATGTTTTGGTTAACCTCAAACCTCAACATATAAGGGAAAGTATTTGAAATGCTAATTATCTTATGGCCAGGGCAAAAATCCATTATCAAACATCTTTTCAAGCACAACACCTTGAACTTGAAAGACTTGGTTTCTAGCATACTAATCTTTTTTTTTATTCAAGTAAAATGTTACCTTAAAGACAGTGCCAAGAGCATTTAACAAATCCCCATATGAGCTAAGAACAAGCCTATCAATATAAAGATCCAAATAAAATTCTCTCCCACAATAATTACGGAGGAGAGATCAATTCCACCACTTGGAAAAAAAAAGTGAAGAGCTCAACAACTATAAATGTGAAATTAGAAATGAGACAAGAACATAGGAGGGAAAGTCAAATCTCCACACTAAGATGAATTGTGACTTGCTCCACTTTTAACACCCAAGAGACAGCACTGAAGAGCAAGTGAGAGTTGTGTGGACAATTTCTCAACCCCTCTACCCTAAATAGAAGCAAAAGATATAAAACACCAACTAAAAATAATTATATTTATATTGAAGCATTAGGTAAAAGGGAGTTGTTGAAAAACATGGTAGAAATGAGATAGTTGAGAGAATGAGAAACCTGAGATATAGTGAATGTGTGCAAAGCTAGTACAATAAGCCAGTCATTGGCTTATATAGAACAAGAGAGAAGAAATAACTAACAACTAAGTTGCAGACTCATCAAACTAATATAACTAACTTTTAACTTACACAAATCACATTTTAATTGTACTCTAACTATGATAATAGACCCCCATAAGTTGGAGGATGAATACCAGCATTCCTAGCTTGGGATCACAATGCAACGCAACTAATCAATCAACAATAATCACTAATGAAAAAAATACAATGAATCAACACGTAATTACGTCGACTAACAAAAATATGAAAATGTGAAACTTTGGTGACGACCAAGGTTTGTAGCTCTACTTATGGCGTCTCTAGGGCTCTCGCACCAAGCAAATAAATCATGCCAAAATGATCATCAACAAAAATGAAGATGAAACTGAATATGAAGTGAGTGGACTAACTGGAGTTATCGTCGATCATCAATTACTCAAAATTGGGGCTCTATAGGCTTCCAAACATTAAGAAATCCCGAATGTGGGTAGAATACCATCAAATGCCAAATTAGGCAAAGACTTAACCACCAATACTAGAAGCTAACGTCGATGCTTATTCACCCAAGGTAAAAGTTCAAATAAAGGAAAATGATATTTGCATACTATTTTTTCACACTTTTTGGTTACACTTACTTCATTATGGAAAAAGAAAAAGAAAAAATATGTTTTAAGAAGTGTGTTTATCTTGTTTTATTATCTAAAGAGGAAATAATGTGAGAAAGGTATAAAGAACATGGTGTGCAAATAACATCACTCTAAAATCAAAGCCAAAACTGTAACACCCCGAATTTTCTTCTTTCTTGATATTTATGAGTTTTATAATTTTTGTGAATTTTTATGGATTTTAAATTTATTTTGATTATTTTAGTATTATTTTAGACTGTATGTGTATTTGAGGCGGGCTTGGAAAAATAAAAAAATTTTGGGACAAAAAATTTTGGACTGTTAATGCGGGATCAGGGGAGCTTACTAAACTCAAAACCGAAAATAGTTTACAAAAGTTTTCTTTTTTTGAGATTTTACTCTGTTCTATTATCCATTGGATAATGTTATTATCCATTGGACAATAAATACTGATTTTACTAGTAGTAGCTTTTGTCCATTAGTTAATAACTATCAGTAAATACCTTGTAGGTGCTTAGTCATGAGCCTAGTCATTATTTTCATCTTTCTTTCTCATGACTCAACTTATAACTCACTCCATGACTCATCTTGTGACACATTGTGAGTGACTCATCTTGGACACCTTGCACCTAAGGAGTCCCAAGGCCAAGGAGCTTTTGATGACCAAAAATTGAGTTTTGCTACCTCTTTGTTCAACTTGACATCTTTCAATAAAGAAAGAACACAAAACTCTCTCACTTTTTCTTCTCTTGAACTCACGGCCAAGCACCCAACTATACCATCCAATTTTCCTTAATTCAAGTTAACTTCACATCTTGAACCTACACACCATTCCAAGACACTTTTGTGTACATCTAGTTCATCCATCTTCAAGCTTTTTCTTCAAGCTCAAGTTTAAGGATTTTTAGGTGAAGTTCTTGAATCTTTACTTCTTGTTTCATTTTCAAGTTCTAGACCATATTTTGATCTATGGTCATCTTGTTCAAGCCTTAGATGTTAATATTTGTGTGTTTGTTTTGATTTCAAGAACAACTTAGTGGTGGAAGTTTGCTTCAAAAAGGCATACAAGGAGCTTTGGAGCATCATCTAAGGTAAGAGGGAAATTAACATCATCAACCAATTATGGTGGTGAGGAACAAAAATTTTGGGTTGTAGGTGAAAAGTCCATGTGAGGATTTATTTACCTGTTTGTATAATTTATGTGACTTGTATTTATTTGCTTTATGTGATTTTTATGACTTTAATAGTATGCATGAACTTGATATAGTAGAATCATGATGATTGAAGTATATTATATGCTGTGATTGATGTTGGAAAGGAAAGAAATTTTGGTCCCAATGACCATTATGGCTCACAGCCATCATGCCCTCAAAAGGGTAATCCAATGCAAAAATGATTTATTAATTGTGAACTGATGATTTAGTGATAAGAAATTTAATTAAAGAGTTGCAAGATAAAAGTGGAAATGAATAAATTTTATCATTGAACAAAGAGTGATTTTCAGCCATGATGTTAGAAAATAGGATTGAGAAGTAAATTGGAAACTTAAAGTATTTTATTTAAGAGGATTTTTAATAAAGCAAATGGAAAAGATTTTTATTAAAATTGAAATAATGTAGGTTTTGGGAAGAACATTAGAAAATATTATTTAGAGAAATTTTAGTAAGCAAATATTGGAATTAAGGTTAAGTTTTATATTAAATGAGAAAAGTTTAAAATTAAGCTTAGAATATCAATAAAACGTTATACGCGATTAGAAATATGTAGAAAAACTTTTTCGCAATTTAAAAATGATGATTTTTAACTACACGATTAAGAAAATGTTTTAAAATCTTTACGCGATTGAGAAAATGTTGGAAAAATGTTATGCGATTTGAAAACGTAACAAAAGTGTTACGCGATTGTGAAAACGAGATAAAAGTGCTTCGCGATTGAGAAAAACAACAGTTTGCTGTCAGACCGATGTACTGGACTCAGAAATATCAATGTGTGGTTATAGCCGGTGGTGCCTTATGTGATGCATTGAGTCATTGATCATGCATTAAAAATTTAACAGACGGTGTCTGTTGAGGTTGTTTTTTGCCTACGAGATGAATTGCAGCTTAGTGCGGGTGCAAATTGTATAGTGTAGTTTACTTGTTGACCTTGACGGCGTCGACGCACGGGTATCTCACAAGTGGACAATTGGTAACTTCATTGGGTCGTGGTGACTGAGCAATGCACCGACGATCTCGACCAGACACTATTCTATTCACGATCTGGTGTAGAATGTCTTGTATAAGCCATGACGTGCACACTGAGAAATTATAGCACTTGAATTGAGGCTGATGATATACAGACATATCTTCTGGATCATTCTCTCTGAAATTGTGTTTTAGCTCCATGGAGTAAGAAATTGGTACATTGTGCATATGCATAGTCAGTTGACATTCTATTGTGATATATATATATATGTTTATGGAATTATCTGTTATTTGATGCAATGAATATATTTGTTATTGCTGAATAAGAATAGTATTATTGTCATTACTATTTCTATGCTGCCATGTTAGTATTGATGTAAGGGATCTCACCTCTTTGTTATATTATCATGTTTTATGCGTATATTTGATAAAGATTGTGAAGAGGACGAGGAAGGATCGCCTCCGTTTTGTTTGTGTTGAATTTTTCTGAGTTCTGAAATTGCGTCGAGAAGTGGTTTTCTCGATTACGTGAGTGTGCAGTTTCGCAAAGGCATTGATGCCTGGCGTGTTGACTTAGATACTGGCATGTTATTTACATTGAGGATGTGACTGTGTCTCTGAGTAGGACTTATCATGGAGTCACTACTTTTACTTTTCATACTTATGTACATATGGTGTTCTTTTTATGCCGATTAGAGAGTTGTGGGGTAATCGTCGTCGTACCCCTAGGGAGGACTCTGTTGTGTCATCTGCACGAACTCCAGTCCGTAGGACCTTGAACCATCTGTGGTTTTTGTCTGCTGAAGAATCCGAGGAGGATCTGGAGGAAGATCTGGAGGAGTACTCTTCTCACTAGATGTATGGTGTTAGATGAGTTTATGTTTGGTTATGGTATCTGTATAAATGTATTAACTACAAAAGTTAGATGTATATGATGTATATTATTTGGTTTGATATATGTTGTGTTTTTATTTATTTTGTTAGTTTTAAATTATCCGCGAAAGAAAATTTTGAAAAACGTACATGCAATATTATTTCTTTTATAACTTTGTTCTAGTTTAGTAAGTTTGAAGTCTTAAATGTAAGACTCTAAAGATGGTGTTACAAAAACAAGGCTTAAAAAGATGAAAATGGGAAAATTCATCAAAAAAAGATGAAAAGGGGACATCTAATTCCATCGGTAACTAAAAATGAGCTTTTTTACCAAACAGTCATTAGTGAAAAAATTATTTATCAAAATGTCATTTTTTAAATTATTTACTAAAATGTCACTCTTTTAAAACTATATATCAAACTATCATCCTTTTGTCCAATGTGACATTTTTAGGATGCGTCAAATAAGGTGACACATTCATGTGGATTATTGGCATAATCCATGTGAATGTGTCATCCTACATGATGTTTTTTTACTTGGATGCGCCATGTAGGATGTCATTTTTTAGTTAAAAATGCCAACATATTTGACATTTTTCACGTAAACAAAAAAAAATAAAAAAATACTTATAGGACACCTAACCTATTTCACGTAGTTCTCGCACTCCTCCCAAAGATACATGCATTTCACATGCCCACTAGAGAACGCACCATAACGTTGAAAGACATCAGTATTAATTAGCTTATTTATAGGTCAAATGTTTGCTTCTGATCCGTAAAGTAGTCTATGTGGGCTGGGACTTTGATGTTGGTAAGGCAAACTAACTAAGTAAGGCAACAAGGTACCTTTGTTTGATGTGAGACTTTAGTGTTGGTAAGGCAAAACAACTAAGTAAGACAACAAAGTACACTTACTTCATTATGAAAAAAGAAAATGAGAGAATATGTTTTGAGATGTGTGTGTATCTTGTTTTATTATCTAAAGAGGAAATAGTGTGCAAAAGGTATAAAGAACATGGTGTGCAAATAATATCACTCTAAAATCAAAGCCAAAACAAGGCTTAAAAAGATGAAAGGGGGATAATTCATCAAAAAAAGATGAAGGGAGACATCTAATTCCATCAGTAACTAAAAATATGACATTAATCACTCAAAACTCTGAGGACAAGAAACACAACATTGATCATAAACCTTAAGAAAATGCAATCACAACTCCTCCGCACCAAAGCACCACATTAGCAGCTGGTGATCTTCACTTTGCCAAATAGCACTAAGGTCCAAGTCAGAAGCAATGCAAAATCAAGCCAGTAAGGAAGCCTTCAAACAATATAACCATCCACAGATTGGGTTAATCCAATGAAGAACAAAACATATCTGATGAAGAAGAACTAGTGGACCAAAACATGAATAAAGCAGTAACTAGAGAGGCCAGCAAACACAGTCTCGCTTGCCTTTCTTGTCAACGCCAAAACAGAGGAGAAATGAGGTCTTCAATATGAGTAACCAATAGTGAAAGGAACATAACAACAAGTAAATCCACTAAAGGAGATATCCAGTTGCACCAGAACTGATGCCCAATGGTGGCAAGGTGCTCAGACAACACTTCCGCCTTATAATAAACAAATCTTGAAGAAAACTAAACTGGTCTAGACTCCGGTGAAGACTCGTCGATCCAACCTCTAGCAGGAGAAAGCTTGAAGAAGCAAGAAGCATAGAAGAATACTAGTATATCTGAACCAAAAGCACCATGAAATTGCATAGAATACATCGGAGCCAATACCATGTGTTATGATGCAAAATGATTGAGAGAGAGAGAGAGAGGAGTAAACATAATGGAGTAAAACTAAATTTGTGAGAAAATTGAAGCACCACTTTTTTTGGTATTAGAAAATTCTAAGTAAAAGAGAGGAGTAGAGAGAACATCTAAGTGAAAATCATAGTGTAAAGGTAGCAAGAACGAATCTGGAAATGAGAAAAAAAATGGATCTCGTTGCACCAACCATCTTGATATTTTCGCACCTCAACAAATCATATTGCAAAAAATAAAAATTTTAGCTTTGTGTAAAATGCACAAAAAGACATAGAAGTTATCAAGTTTTTTTCATCTTTACAAATGGTGCGGAATCGAAGATCTAAAAGGGAAAAAAAATAGCACTATAAACGAAACTTGATAGGGGAGTGAGAGAAAAATGGTGCAAAGAATTCATAACTAAGAAGAAATCTAATAAAAAATGAATGTATAGCAAGATTTGCAAAGAGAGAAAAGTAAAGGAAAGTGAGGGAAAATGAAGGAAAATGAGGTAGACATATAGATAATTTTGGGTTGATTTTATGAGAAAATGAAAAGAAAGAAAGAGAAAAAAAGAGATAAAAAATGATGCTACTGTTAAACAACTTTGGCAAGTATACCAAGTCATGCAAGTAATAAAGAGATGAGTGGGTTATCGTTCCCAACGAGGATCGTGACAAATTCTAGCACATAACACATCAATCACTATCTAAACAATGAGTTTGGAAAGAAGGGAGCTCAAACAATAATTGATAAAATCAGAAATTAAAAGAACAAAGTCTTTGTGTAATTTTCTTAAACACTTGGTGCACGAATGGAAATGAATTCAATTACGAAGAAATGCTGGGGTTAGAATCACTAATTTTCTCCCAAATGAAATGGCATGACAATCAATATACTCTCTAACTTCAATTATGAAAATCAATCCTCTATTTACTAAAATCCTAAGTCCTTAGATGAAAAGAGCCTAAATCCCCTAATTAAGTCCTAATTCCTTAGGTGACTTAAGAAGTGAATTTGCATTAAGATTAAAGATTAAAAGATTACTAATAAATCAAGATCCATTCCTAGATTCAAGATCTATTAGGTGATTAATTTCAGATCTAGATCTAGCATCAACTTTCCAATTGTTTACCAAATGAAGAATCAAGCCATGGATAATCAAGTCACAACAAGCATTAAGCATAGAAATTAATCACTCATAGAGAAGTAGAGAATTATATTGAAAGATCAAGTCAAATACATAAGAGATTCAAAATTAGATACATCTAACCCCAACAAGAGAATGATTAGCTAAACATGATCAAGGTAATAAAATGAAAAGAAATGTAGATGAAAGATGATGAAAAATCCATGGTTGTTCTTCCTTTTTCCCAGCTTTCTGTTTGTTCTTCCCAACCACGTCCAAAACTCACTGAATTCCCCCTCTCAGATGCGCAATATCCTACTTTTAGAAATGCTTCCAGACTCATTCAATGCTTAGTGCAGCATAAATCACGCTAAGCGCGAATTAAATAACTTTGATGCTGCAACATGTGTGGTCGCGCTAAGCGCAAACTTACTGGCGCTAAGCGCGACATGTACTGAAATGCATCACTCATCAGTCAACCTTCTGGTTTTTTCAGGCTAAGCGCCACAACCTTGGGGCTAAGCGCTGTCTTCCATATGTGGACTTTAGCTTGGACTTCAAATTTGGCTTCAATGGGCTTCAATCTCTTGCATCCACTACACAAAAACAAATCAAAACATCATTAGCTTAACCTAAAAACAGCAATTAAGACAATATTTCTAAAGACTCAATAAAACACACAAAACATGGAATAAATCGACTTCTCAAGTCTTAAAAGAAAGATAAACAACCTCAATGTACACCTATAAAGGTATGCATATTAGACATTTATCAGCTACAACAATGATTCAAGGTAGATGTCAACATTATGATAACATTGTACAGAGGAAAGAAATGAGAGAATTCACAAACTGAGATTTTACTTAATGGTAAAAAGTGTGTAGATCAAGTCAATCATGTAACTTACGTAGAACAAAGTAACTAACTTCTAACTAACACTAACCACACCACACATTAATCATACTCTAACTATGATAATAAGAGTAACCAAAGGAGATATATTATTACAACAATTCAAGAATGACAGACAAAATAAAGACAAAAACAATAGGAAACATGACAAACAAAATAAAGACAACAAAAATAAGAAATGCAAACACTGTTAATGCCAAGAGTTTAACACCAGCTAACCAACCTTATTCTCATAAAAAAGAGAAATTCTTGATTACACACAATTGTACCACGTCATTCTTACACACTCACAAAAAATTAGAGAGAGAGAATAATTTTTTATGATGAGTGGGTTTAGAGGGACCCATTTATTCTCTCTCTCCAATTTTTTGTGAGTGTGTGTAAGGATGACGTGGTACAATTGTATGTAACCAAGAATTCTTCCATAAAAAAGCCTTATTAAAGTATTTAAGGAAGGGTTATTTGTTTCATTATTAATTAATGTTGACGGTAATTAAAGTTACCACAATTTATAATAATATATGGAGAAAAGCAGATTATTTGTATGAATTCAACCTTCACTCTTGAGTAAAGAAAGAGGAGGTAAGTAGAAAAACAATAAAGATGGAACCTGAAAAGGTTGGGTGTGTAGTTGAAGTGCAATCAAAATGTATAGAGAGATTCCCGTTATGAGGTTGGAATGAGCTAGGGTTTCTAAATTGAGTTTGGTGTAGGCAATATATGAACATGAGGGCATTTACATGGTATCTATTTTTTTTTATTTGGTTTCGTATTCAAGGTGAGATATCAAGTATTTCATTAACATATACTTATGTATATGTAATTATTATAAAATAATTATTCATTGAAATGTTTGAAAACTCACCTTGTCTATCAAACCCATAAGGGTACCATATCAGTTCCCCATAAATGTGAACATGGTGTTGATGGTCTAGGCGATGCCATCCCCTTAGCCCCCCAAACCTTGACATTTTGTTTCATATGCCATATATATGTAATTTTTTATTTGACACATAGAAAAATAATAAAGTAATAAAACAATAAAATATGTCATAATGATAATTCCGTTTGTTGTGTAAAGTATTAAAATTCTTTACATGTGTTTTTTTTTCTATAATATGTTGGATTTAATTTATACACAGTCAAATGTAACAAAATTAAACTCTAATTTGTTTTACTTGTCAAAAGAGCAATATAACAATAGAGCATTATCATTGGATAGATATATTTACAACTGTTTTATATTATCAAATAAATTTTTTAATACTAACACATAGTTTTTATATTGAGTATAACTATAGATTTTAAATATTCCTAAAAGTTTTTTTTTAAAATATTGAAGATATATATTTTCTTCTTTTATATTATAGATTTTTCTAAGTAAAAAAAAACATTTAATTGAAGAGTGAATTGGTGCATAATAGGCTTGATGTACCAAAATATCAAGAACTAGAGAATGTTGATACTAATACCAACTTATTATGTCAAGGATTGATGAAAAAGAGACGTATAAAATATTGAAAATCTATTAGCCGTTGACCTCCTCTTAGAAAATTTCCTAACTTCGCCACTGGTGCTACAGCAAAAGAAGACTATTAATAATAAACAAAGCATTTATTACAATATTAGGATCCTATGTAGTTTTTTTATAAACTGCAAAGGATCTCATCTATTAAAATTACTTTTTTTACATGATAAAAGTAATTACTAGAAAGAGTGAGAACCCTTGGATCATGAACTGCACCTCATGCAGTTCCAAAAGAAAATGCAGAGGATCCTGTTCCTTCCTTACGTTGACAATGTCAATGACATGGGTAGCACTCATTGTAAGTGTTGTTGAACCTTAGCCTGTCATCAAACAACACCGTACACTGATTCACCAATAATAGATGAATTGCTAACAATAGATCAGCTCAGCCAAGTATTTTAACGGACAAAATTTCTTCGATGGAAGTTCGTTACGCTGATAACAGTCTTGAAGGATAGCAATTCCAGAATACATAGTGTTCCACTATACTTTGAAAACAACATTCATCCATAAAAAGTTCAAGAAGACAATTAAAGTTCAACAAGAACCAACATGGCTATGAAGTTGAGTATTACAACAGTTGTTTTATTCTTACTGCTGGCTACATCCCACACAGCTCAATCAGCTGACATTGATATCAAAAAATTTGGCGGAGCACCAAATGCAGATATAACCCAGGTAAGATCCTATTGAATTCACATAAAAAATTAAAAAAAAATACATCATTATTGTTTTCTTTTTTTTAATTGATTTGTATATTATATGTTATCTCTAGGCTTTCTTAAGTGCTTGGAAAGAAGCATGTGCATCAAAAAGTGCAAGCAAAATTCGGATTCCTAGTGGGACATACAAAATGAAGGAAGTGGATGTCAAAGGTCCTTGTAAGGCTCCCATTGAAATTCAGGTTGATGGCACAGTTCAGGCACCACCAAACCCAAAAGATCTCAACGGGGCTGATCAATGGGTTAAAATTGGATATGTTACCCATTTCACCTTATCAGGTAGTGGTACTTTTGATGGTCAAGGTGCAACTGCTTGGACACAAAATACTTGTCACAAAAACAAGAACTGCGACATGGCTTCCATGGTAAATAATGATAAGCCTATCTCAATGTCACATATATATACATCTATCAAACATGCTAATAAATTGAGTTTCTTTTGAAATGTCAACAGAATTTTGGTTTTAATTTCCTAAACCATTCGACTGTTCGGGGCATAACTTCGAAGAACAGCAAAAACTTTCATGTCAATGTATTGGGTTGCAACAACTTTACATTTGATGGCTTTAAGGTCACTGCTCCAACTCACAGCCTCAACACTGATGGGATCCACATTGGAAGATCAACTGATGTGAAAGTTCTTAACACCAACATTGCTACCGGAGACGACTGCATCTCATTGGGTGATGGCAACAGTCATATAACTGTCCAGAATGTGGAATGTGGTCCTGGCCATGGCATTAGTGTTGGAAGCCTTGGGAGGTACGATAATGAAGAACCCGTAGAAGATTTTCTAGTCAAGAATTGCACTTTGAAAAATACTGACAATGGTATGAGGATCAAGACTTGGCCTAGTCACCCCGGAACAACTACTGTAAGCAAGATGCATTATGAAGATATTACCATGGTTAATGTCTCCAACCCAATCATCATAGACCAAGAGTACTGCCCTTGGAATCAGTGCTCTAAACAGGTATCTAATCAAAAGCTACTATAAAAAACTTATATATATCTTCATCCATTACCCTCTCTATAATCGTGCTATAGATGTTATAATCTAAACCACTAATCTTTCATCTACACTTCATGATTGAGCATTCAATACAGTGAGATTTCTTATACATCGTTTTTGTCTATGCTTGCAATGGCTTATAGAGTCCATCAAAAATCAAGATAAGCCAGGTCACCTTCAAGAACATTAAGGGCACTTCAGGAACCAGGGAAGGGGTGATCCTTGTATGCAGCAGTGGTGTACCATGTGAAGGTGTGGAACTAAGTGAAATCAATCTCACATACAATGGAGCTCCAGTAACTGCTAAATGTTCTAATGTCAAGCCCACAATTACAGGAAAAGCTCCTGCTTGCGCAGCCTAGAGTCTTTGGTTGACACAATACTCTCCTTGGTCAAATTTTTCTTTTTTGGTTTTCTTTTTCTCTTCTGTTTTCTGTAGATACTCGAGCCATCCCCGTAAAGTGAGGATGAGGACTATTTGTAGCCCATAGAGATAAACAATTGGACATGGTTATTACATTGTCACATTGTCATATGTAAGCCTTGTTCAGGAGCAAATTAAGTTCTTTTATTTTGTAAAACTAAGAAGCCTTTGAAATCAAATGTTTCAAATATTTGAGGCTGCCTTTCAAATTAAGGAAAAAATTTCATGGTAGTCGCAATTGCCATGCGGCCTTCCTGACCCTTTACGCTACTAGTATACTATATTATTTATACTTACAATTCTTATTAATTTATTGAGATGTATGGATGACTATCAATGAAAAAAATCATGAAAACTGCTTTGAACAATTTATAACTAAACTATATAAGTAATCTAATCGAATCCTAATTTATATTTGCATTGTAATAAATAAGGATTTTGGATCCTTAATTGATTCTCCAATTAATATAGATTAATCATCTTATGCTTGATTCTAAAATAAATCATAATATTTTTTTTATATATTTTCAACCTTATTCTGTGAATTAATAAATCATTTATTCATTTATACTATGAATTAATTCCTGGCATCAAATACCTATGTCAAAGCTAAAGTCAAGTCAGCCCAAATCTAAACACATGAGAATTCTTAAAATACGTTGTTTGGATAACAGCATTGAAATTACATTTTAGAATTGGAATTGCTAAAAAGTATTAATTTTTAAACTAAGAACAAATAAAGAATTTATATATTTCTAAATTTAATTGAAATTATAGTGTTTGAATATTTTATAAAAAATTATGAAATTATTTACATTTAAATTAATAAATAAGATGCTAAAAAATATTTTAAATATTTTTTTAAAGAGCTTGTGTTGTTAGATCACAACAGCATCAATGGTTACAAGCATATGTTTCTAATGGTGATGGATGCCAAAGGTCATCTGCGGTGACATGGTTGGAGCATGCATTGTTGGGGACAGTTGCCGAATAATACTAATAGCGACATGAATAAAGTTTGGTAGTAGAGTCATCAAAATAAACCAAGTCTGATAGGCTGACTTGAATAACCCCACAAAATAAGCAGATTGAACTAACAACATACTAGTTCGAAACTAAAAATAGTTCGAGTTAGCTAGACCCAAATGGGCTGGGATCGAATGACCCAGCCCAGCCCGACCTGATAATATTATAAAGGGATGAGTTGGACTAATAAAATACTGACCCGAAATTCACATAACCTGATTTGCCTCGACCCGAAAATGGTCTAGTCCGAGCTAACTCGTTTTGACAACTATATTTGGTAATAGTGACAAAAATTGGAAGATGCCAACAACAATGATGATCAACTAGTATTGGCTAGGATGGTGGTTGGTATGTAGTGGCAACAATGGCTATCGAAGTAAATTGGTAGCAATAGTCATTGTAATAGTTTGTGCGTATTTGGGATAACTGTGAAAATTTGATTATTTTAATAATTAATTATTATATAAAAACTTTTTCTTATAATCGATTATAAAAAAAGTTTTATATTTGGATATGTTAATTAAAAAATGATTTTAAATTAATCTATTTTATTTGAATGATATAAAAAAGATTTATTTTTATGTATTAAATTATTAAAATAGGTATAAAATGATTTAAAAATTATTTAATTGATTAAATAAATTATTTGATTGAGGACAAAATAATATTTATATCTCAAAGTGGAGAATAATTCTAACAAATTTTTTGTAAAATGCTCAAATTCTTGCTTTTGCTCTAATAACTTTTTTTTCCAATTAAAAGCTGTTGATTTTTTCTGCAAAATAGCCAAACACATTGATGCAATGTGCAACAGTTTAAAGAGGAAAAAAAAAACTATTGATTCAACTAAAAAAATTGAACCAAACATGCTCTCAGGCGACATTGGTAATGGATAATAAAATATAAGAAATATCATTTTTAGCTTTTGTCTTTGGTGTTTGGAATTGTAAATTTTTAATAGTCTGAGCATATGTTGAATTGAAAATACTAAAAATTAATTATTTTTTATTTCTATAAAATTAGACTGAGAATTGCAATTCTAATTTTAATATATGCACCAGTCATTATAATTGAAAGGTCTATTTCTAATTTCATAGTTCAGTTCCAAACATAATTTCTTGTGCCAAAAAGCACCTGCCAGCACTAATCCCTATATAACGTAGTAAATTACAAAATTTTGTACAAGTGAAAATCATAACAACTCATATATAAAAACAACGACGGATTATAAAATCATTAAAGAACATGTCCAAATGAGTAAAAGTATAAGGACGAATATAAAAAAAAAAAAACAATAGAGAGAATGAGTGGGTTTAATGGGACCAAACTATTATCTCTCTTCAACTTTTTGTGAGTGTACCTAAATGTGATGTGTTACATTTGTGCTCACCCAAGAATATCTCTAGAGACCAGACCTCTCATCTTTTAGTCTTTTTTTATTTATTGATACTTTTGGTTGTAATCTCTTAATGCATAGAAACAAAATAAAAGGACCATCTTGTGATTTTATTTTTAAAGAGTATTTATTTATAATTAAATTTAAAAATGACCTTCTTCATGTTACTTATATTTGTAAATGACCAGAATCCATGCTGATGTGGCCAAATAAAATAATGAGCATGATAGTAATATTAAAATAGGTCATTTACAAATTTAAACGTAAAAAAATAATCTTTAAAAATAAAATTACAAGATGGTCTTTTTAACCAAAATCTAAATGAATTAAATTGTAGAGACCGATATAAAATAAATTGTAAAAACCAAAATTCAAATGGGGTGAAACAATAGGGACCAAAGATTTATTTTAACCTATATTAAATTTTAACGGGCTGGAAATGCTGAGTTAATAATATTAATTTATGTTTATTTTTCAATTAATTATTATCTTTAAGAAAAAATAAAATCGTATAAATTAAAAGCATAACTCCTCAAATAAAAAAAAGTAATGAATGATCGTAAAAGCATTAAAGCACATATCACAAGTCTTATGCTACATTTGGTGCAAATTCTTATGTATGCCTCAGTTTGACTTTCTGAAAATAAGATGTCACAACGGCAATTTCTTAATTTATCACCTTAAAGCTTATTATAGTTTCTTGGTTACAAATGAGTGTCAATAAATGAATTGCCAATAATAGATCACGATCTTAGCCAAGCTTCTAAAGGGACAAAACTTCTTCGATAAAAATTTGTTACATTGTTAACGGTCTTGAAGCATTGCAATTCCAGTATAAGTAGTGTTCCGCTATACTTCAAAAGCAACAATCATCCATAAAAAGTTCAAGAAGACAAAGTTCAATAAGAATCAACATGGCTATGGAGTTGAGTATTACAACAGTTGTCTTATTCTTTTTGCTGGCTACATCTCACACAACTCAATCAGCTGACATTGATATAAAAAAATTTGGCGGAGCACCAAATGCAGACATAACCCAGGTAAGATCTTGTTGAATTCACATTAAAAAAAAAAGACTTCACCATTTGGGAAAGACTCAATTGTTAAGGGGTGTTGGTGTTAAGGGTCACTTAGGTTCATGGTTAATATGTAATTTGGCATTGAAGCATAACTTGCTCGCTACATCATTATTGTTTTTTTTCTTTTTTGTATTTTATATGTTCTCTGAAGGCTTTCTTAAGTGCTTGGAAAGAAGCATGTGGAGCAACAACTGCAACCAAAATTGTGATTCCTAGTGGGACATACAAGATGAAGGAAGTAGATGTGAAAGGTCCATGTAAGGCTCCCATTGAAATTCAGGTTGATGGCACAATTCAAGCACCACCAAACCCGACAGAACTCAACGGGGCTGAACAATGGGTGAAAATTGGTTATGTTACCCATTTCACCTTTTCAGGTAAAGGTATTTTTGATGGTCAAGGTGCAAGTGCTTGGAAACAAAATGATTGTGGAACAAACAAGAACTGCGCTAGGCATTCCATGGTAAATTAATAATCATACACCCATCTCAATGTCACACACACATATGCATATTCCAAACATGCTAAAAAATTGAGTTTCTTGTGAAATGTCAACAGAATTTTGGTTTCAATTTTTTAAACCATTCGACTGTTCGAGACATAACTTCGAAGGACAGCAAAAATTTTCATGTCAATGTTTTGAGCTGCAACAACTTCACATTTGATGGCTTCAAGGTCAGTGCTCCAGCTGAGAGCATCAACACTGATGGGATCCACATTGGAAGATCAACTGATGTGAAAGTTCTTAACACCAACATTGCTACCGGAGACGACTGCATCTCATTGGGTGATGGCAACCATAATATAACTGTCCAGAATGTGGAATGTGGACCTGGCCACGGCATCAGTGTTGGAAGCCTTGGGAGATACGATAATGAACAACCTGTAGAACATTTTCTAGTCAAGAATGTCACTATTAAAAATACTGACAATGGTCTGAGGATCAAGACTTGGCCCAGTTACCCAGGAACAACTACTGTAAGCAATATGCATTATGAAGATATTACCATGGTTAATGTCTCTAACCCAATCATCATAGACCAAGAGTACTGTCCTTGGAATCAGTGCTCAAAACAGGTAACTAATCTAAAGCAACTATAAAAAAAAACTTATATAACCATCTATTACCCTCTCTATAATCATGCTATAGATGTTATAATCTAATCCACTAATCTTTCACGAACTCTTAATGACTGAACATTCAATAATATGCAGTTTCTTATTCATTGTTTTTGTCTATTTTGTGTATGTTTACAATGGCTTAGAATCCTTCAAAAGTTAAGATAAGCCAGGTCACCTTCAAGAACATTAAGGGCACTTCAGGAACCAAGGAAGGGGTGACTCTTGTCTGCAGCAGTGGTGTACCATGTGAAGGTGTCGAACTTAGTGAAATCAATCTCACATTCAATGGAGCACCAGTAACTGCTAAATGTTCCAATGTCAAGCCCACAATTACCGGAAAAGCTCCTGCTTGCGCAGCCTAGAGTCTTTGGTTGACACAATGCTCGCCTTGATCAAACTTTTCTATTCTTTTTTTTTTTTTGTCATCTTCCGTTCTCCTTAGATACACATTCCATCTCTTAAAGTGAGGATGAGGAATTATTGTAGTCCATAGGGATTAAACAATTAGACATGGTTATTACATTGTCACTATTAGGTGTATTATATATAAGCCTTGTTCAAGAGCAAATAAAATTCTTTTATTTTGTAAAATTGAGAAAGCCCGTGAAATCAAATGTTTCAAATATTAGAGATTGGCTTTCAGACAAGAACTCTTGGAATACATGAATGGCTGTATTGCTCAAAATCGTTTGGGATAAATTTTAAGTTGCATGGATATGGGTAGGAAAACCACTAACGATGCAAGTATGAGTACCGCTTACAACAAAATTTCTAAAACTTAGGGTACAGACACAACATGATATGTCATATAGAAATATAAAAACATAGATAATAAAGTGATTAAATGATAAGTTAAATACAATTCCCATAATGTTCTAATTTCAATGTTTCAACAAAATTCTATAGAGTATACCAAGTAAGCAAAAATATTTAAAAAAGGTACAAATTTTGAAGGAAGTGAAGTAGCATTTTGTTTCGGTGCAAACTATACAACTTAGCAATAAAACTTAGTGTTTTACATGGACTGACTTAATTGAAAGGTCTATTTCTAATTTCATACTTCAGTTCCAAACTTAATTTCTTGTTCCAAAAAGCACCTGCCAACACTAATCCCTATATAGCAAGAGTTAGTAAACTACAAAATTTGGTCCAAGTCAAAATCATAACAACTCATATATAAAAACATTGACGGATCATAAAATCATTAAAGAACATATACAAATGAGTAAAAATATAAGGATGAATATAATAAAAAAAAATAGAGACCAGACCTCACTTCTTTTAGTCTTTTTTTTTTTTTTTTGGATACTTTTGGTTGTAATCTCTTAATGTAAAGAAACAAAATAAAAGGACCATCTTGTGATTTTATTTTTAAAGAGTATTTATTTATAATTAAATTTTAAAACGACCTACTTCATATTACTTAAATTTGTAAATGACCAGAATCCATACTGACGTGGCCAAATAAAATAATGAGACATGATAGTAATATTAAAATAGGTCATTTACAAATTTAAATGTAAAAAAATAATCTTTAAAAATAAAATTGCAAGATGGTCTGTTTATTTTTTTTACACTAAGAGATTAAAACCAAAAAAATCAGTATAAAAAAACTAAAAGAAGAGTGATCTGATCTATATAGTTTATTATTTTAAATATCAGTCCTTATATACCTATACTCATTTAGATTTTAGTCCTTCCATTATTTTCTACTCATTTAAGTTTTAGTATATATAATTTCTACTTATTAATATAAGGTATTGTTCCCTACTTTCTATGAAATATTAGTTCTTATAATTTTCAATTAATTATTAAGGTGTTGGTCCATAATCAACCAAAATCTAAATGAATTAAATTGTAGAGACCGATATAAAATAAATTGTAAAAACTAAAATTCAAATGGGGTGAATCAATAGGGACCAAAGATTTATTTTAACCTATATTAAATTTTAACGGGCTGGAAATGCTGAGTTAATAATATTAATTTATGTTTATTTTTCAATTAATTATTATCGTTAAGAACTAGGGTACAGACACAACATGATATGTCATATAAATATAAAAACATAGATAATAAAGTGATTAAATGATAAGTTAAATACAATTCTCATAATGTTCTAACTCCAATGTTTCAACACAACTCCATAAAGTATATCAAATAAGAAAAAATATTTAAAGAAGGCACAAAATTTGAAGGGAGTGAAGTAACATTTTGTTTCGGTACAAACCATACACCTTAGCAACAAAACTTAGTATTTTGCATGAATTGACTTGTATTTGAGTGATATCGGTGTTAAGAATATTGGCAAGTGTACTAAATTGATAAAAGTAATAAAGAGTGAATAAAGTATCGTTTCTATGAGAATTATGTTATCAATTAATAAGTTCGTCAAATCGACACTATTCAAATTATCGAAAATAGAGTTGTTGCAAATTCAATTAAAAAGAAATATAAGTAAGGAAAACAATAAATTAAAAGGGTGAAAAACAATGGTGTTAATTAAAGCGTTAGGATTCAGACTTCACTTGAACTCTTTAAATGCACATTCAAATATGGGTTTAGCTATATTCTATTTCAATGATTTATAGTC
Source organism: Ormosia semicastrata (assembly GCA_029884595.1). Classification (NCBI taxonomy): domain Eukaryota; kingdom Viridiplantae; phylum Streptophyta; class Magnoliopsida; order Fabales; family Fabaceae; genus Ormosia; species Ormosia semicastrata. The sequence continues at coordinate 2,903,254 of JAQQTO010000026.1, read as the reverse complement.
AATTTCCAAAATTTATTAATATCAAATCTCTTGGTATATTAATCCTCTTACACTATTTGGAATAAACTAATCCCTTAGTCTAACCCAAAATAGAAAAGGCATTACTAAGAATGAGGGAATTAAAAGAAAGTACATAACACACAACGTCTATTCCCAGCGATTGCAGAAATTATGATGTTTATCACATGTTCTAGGTTCATGCAAATTTTTTCAAATTATATATCAACTCAAAAGATCACTCAAATTGATCAGGTTTAGAAAAGCATTAAGAATAAAGATAAACACAAATTATGAAATAGAAATATGAATTAAACTCATAAAAGAAGTTACATCATCGAAGTTCAAGATCTATCATTCTCTTAACAAAAGGAAGTTAGTAACACATGACAAAAGAAGAACACAAAGGGAAGAATATGACAAAATCCATTGTAGAAATGTGAAAAAGTTGAAGAAAATTCTTAATCTTCAAGCCTAATTACGCCCACACCACATTAGGGTTTGTGTCTCTTGACGGCTGCTATGTTATGTTCAAGTATGTGTTGAAATTGGTGTAACTTTTCTATTTATAAAGAAATTAATGCTGTTGTTTACGTGGCTAGCGCTCAGGCGCTGGCTTTCTTTCCTAAAATTTTGATACGTAACGCGTGCTCAGGCGCTGCATCTTCAGCGCCTAGGTGCCGAACGACCAGAAATAAAATTCCTTCTCTGCAGGTGTTAGCTTTCCAGTGCCTGGGCGCTGGACCACCAGAATGCAAATTTCAATTTTTCTATCTTGTCCAATCATCTAGTCTTCTTCCATGCATAATTATCTATTAAAATAAATAAAACATACAATTAAAACATAATTTAGAAAAAGTAAAAAAAAATAAACTTAAGAACAAATTAAATCAAAAAGATTAGAAGAGAATAAAACCCAAGACTTTGAACCGTAAAAATATGAATTTTTAAAGGTTCAACACTCTCTCAAACTTAAGATTTTGCTTGTCATCAAGAAAAAGAAAAAGAAAAAGAAAAAAAAATAAAAAGACTAAACAAATAAAAACTCAAAACATCAAAACAAGCAGACTTAAACATGGCATTATCGATTATCAAAAATCATTCATATCTTCAGAAATTGCTTCACAATCTAATTTCAAAGTGTCACACATATACAATTCAATTGTTACATCATCTCTCACATGCAACTTTCATGCATAAATGGCTTCCCAAAAACATGAATGAAAGACTAATTCCTATTCAGAAAATACAAACCCAGATAGGTTTATAAAAATGCAAATGCACTTCAAATCAACGTCCATAGGGTTGTTATTAATCTCTCTCTCCACTAATACAAACAACACACAACCAAGGATCAAAAGGGTCTTTATAAGCTTGTAATGTAAGGCCAATGATGTGGGTTAAGAAAAAAGTGGTAAGATAAATAAAACAAAAGTTGAGATACAAAATCATGCACAATTCAAAATCTGAGCCTCAAAATGATGAACAAGTGTAAAACGAAGCATAAAAATCCATCACTTTATTTGTATACTTTTCTTTAACAATCTCCACCCCCAAACTTATTTCTTTGCAACACAGTGGGTGGATTTTTCTTTTTCTTTCCTCTTTTTTTATGAACTTTTTTCTCATTCAATTTTTTTAGCTCCTGAAATATGTCATGCACAAAAATAACTAAGGCTTGAATAATAAAATAATACAAGATATGCACTCAACAAAAGGTGTGTAAGAGAATATTTTTTATTTTATTTTATTTTTATTTTTTATGTGTATGGGAATGGAAAATGTGGGTAAAGAAAAGAAATAAAGGCCAAATAATAACAAAGCTGCAAAAGAGACCTAGGGATATACTGTATTTACAGGTTGGCTTGAAATGCTCAAACGGTCTAAAGAATACCCTAATCATGTCCTTGATCATGCATTATCTAGGATTTCACCTCAAGAGAGAATATAACAACTTCTAGATACAAATCATCCACGCAAAAATAATCCCATAAACTTTCTCTAAGCTTGACATGCATTTATATTCCAAGGTCTATCAAACATAAAGATGAAAAATACATCCATACACAATCAAAGCAATAAAGATAAACACAATTCATGAATTCCCATGCATTATCTAAAGAAATTAGATCAATCCCCAATTCAAACAATCATTAGATATTCATTTCAACAAACCGGCATGCACAGAATGACTCAAAACACAATAGGGTGATGATAACAAAATAAAACTCATAAAAACAAATGTGAAAATAAAATATTAAAGAAAGAAAAAGAAAAACTCTTTTTGATAGCCGACAGTTATATACATCCCTCTACAAAGGCTCCGAACTCAGGGAGGCACTTAATTAAGCCGACTCAACATTAGCTAACTACAAACAAAAATAGAAAAATGATAATCAATAAAATAACAAATAACAAAATAATAACAAAAACAAAAATAAAAGACTAAAGAAAAAGAAAGAAAATTTGGGTTGCCTCCCAAAAAGCGCTTGTTTAACGTCATCAGTTCGATGTTGCCTTTTTAACTCATCAAGGTGGGTTGAAGCAAGAGAAATAAGATGACGTCTTTCCTTTTTCATATTTATGCCTCTATACTTGGTTAATGACCTTAGAATCCTCTCCAAAGGCGTTTTGAATTTGACTTGTATCTGGTTGTTCTGAATACACCTTAGATTGTGAAATCTCATCAGACCATGGAGGTCTTAATTTTTCAACAGATGACAGATTAGGTTTCAGTTTATCAGAAGATTTCGACCCTTTGTGCAACAAATTATTAGAGATGTGAGGACCTTTTTCTATACCAGCAATCTCAGAAGTAGGAGGTGTTGGGAATTTTGCGGATACAACACGCAGCGGAAAACAGGGATTCCCACTGAGGATCCATGCGAAAAAGCCATAATCCGAGTTTTTAAATGATTTACCTCTTGAAGCGTGAATCACTAATACCGTAATAGAAACGATGTCTCTGCGGTATCCACACGAACAGACTCACGAACATCAAACGTCCACAAAGAGGAGCCTCACGTCTCTTACACAGTGCTAGCTGCGAAGAGAAGAGAAGAAACATGTCGCTCTCTCACTCACTTTTCTGTAGGTGCGGCTAGGGTTCAGAATTATGTCACTTAGCAGCCCCCTTAGCAGTACTATTTATAATAGTGACTGCCTTAAGTGAGTGTGAGTAGTAGCAAGGTAAGCTGTGCAACCCTAGACCCATCTGGTATGAGTCTGGCCCATATTTGAATCCGAGTCCAACTTAGATCCATTGCTCCAATTTTAGTTTGCTCTATGTGTGTGACCCTGCAGGTTCTTATTATGTTGGCAGTAATATTAAAATCACATTTTAATATTACAAGCAGTGAGCGGTATCTAGCAACACATCACTGCTACCCAAGTAATAAGAATGTCAGTGATTTGACATAACCTTTTCGTGACCAATGTTTTCGTGTCGTTTAGTCCCTTTGTCAAGATATCTAGATTGAACACAAGGCATGGAATGCGTCACCCTTGTATAGTCCAATCATTCGTTTCCTGATACTCGAGCAAACTTTGTAACAACAAATGAGATCAATATCTCGTATTGACTCATTTGAGCATGGCCATGCATTTCGCAGTCTCACTCAATCAGGGGGCCCGAAGATATCGCTCCTGTTATGTAGGAGTGACAAATCCCATCTAGGTCACTCACATCCCTCTGCATGATTTGCGATATATCCAATAACCAACTTTATAATCACCTTGTTACAGATGACGTTTGATGGCATTAAAACACACAACTCCTCATGTAGGAATCGTAGTGATTTCAGGTCAAAGGACCACAAACATCATTGTCACTATGAGAATCGCTTATGACACTCACGTAACGATCCATGTAGCGTTCTCATAGTGGGTCGATCCCAAGACATCATTACTCTAATATGTACTCGTGTGAAGACTTGATATCTCATATCCATGACCTGTGAGATGTGGTCATCAGTCTCTGCACATACTAGTCTCAATGTATTATTGTTATCCTAATTAACAATAATACTTGACTAGGGACATTTAAGAATAGTGTTGTAACCAAAAGGATCTCACGATCAAGTCATTCACTTGATGTCCTATGGCATCAAACTTACTATTCTAAGGACTTTATTATGTTTATAAAAAAGAATACAATAAATGAAATGCCTCATATATAAAATAGCATAATAGAATATATGTAAATACAGAAAATGTATATACACTCACGTAACGCTTGTTTAACGTCATCAGCTCGATGTTGCCTTTTTAACTCATCAAGGTGGGTTGAAGCAAGAGAAATAAGATGACGTCTTTCCTTTTTCATATTTATGCCTCTATACTTGGTCAATGGCCTTAGAATCCTCTCCAAAGGCGTTTTGAATTTGACTTGTATCTGGTTGTTCTGAATACACCTTAGATTGCGAAATCTCATCAGACCATGGAGGTCTTAATTTTTCAACAGATGACAGATTAGGTTTCAGTTTATCAGAAGATTTCGACCCTTTGTGCAACAAATTATTAGAGATGTGAGGACCTTTTTCTATACCAGCAATCTCAGAAGTAGGAGGACCTTTTTCATCAACAATCTTGGAAGTGGGAAGATCAGCATTGATTGGTGATGAAGGACTCTTACTAGCCAAATCTTGTTGAGGCTTACTTTGAACGCATTTGACAGGGGGCATAGAGATCTGATGTCGGTGCAGATTTATCAAAAACATTAACAGTAACATGATCACTGATCTATTAATAATTTTAGTACTTAAATGTCTTTTGTTTGATCTAATTGGACTCCATATGTGCTCAATTGTTGACATTTAGCTAAGTTTTTGATTTAGAGTTATCTTTGGATGTTTATTGTGAAACTATGCTTAAATGTGGTTATAAACACTCATAAATCAATTATGTTTTTCAGGATATCTTTGAGTGTTTGACTCCATTAGCATCAAACCAAGCTTGATGACAATTTAAGAAGAGAGATGAATACTTAAGAAGATCAGTTTTACCCTTAGAAGCAAAGGAAGAAGGGCAGTTATGAAGATTCAAGGTTGCATTTAAAGAAAGTGGTCAACACAGCCCGTGTCACATGACACGGGGTAGGCTGTGTACTCCTCTGACTATTTCAAGATGAGTCAAATCCTATTTTTGGACAACACGGGCCATGTCATATGACACAGGGTAGGCCGTGTACGTCTCTGTCTTCACAAGGGAATTCAGTTTTCAACCTTGACCGACAACACGGGCTATGTCATATGACACAGACTGGGCCGTGTTCTTCTCTGACTTTGAAATTAGTTAGAATTTTGTCACCAGATTCAGACACGGGTTGGGCCGTGTCATATAACACGGCCCGTGTCATCGGCTCAAAAGTTTAAATTCGTATTTTAATGCTAAATTAGGTATCAAAACCTATAAATAAGGTTGCTTAGAGCCCTTAAAGGAGGTCTGGACAGAGAGAGCTATCAAGAAAACTGAGAGAGACACAAAGACCAAGAAAGAGAAGGATTCGATTGAGGATTGAAGACTCAGATTTGAGCGATCAAAGATCAATCATTCTCAAGCCTTGGAAACTATTTTGATCTTTAGTTTTTCTTTTCTTCTTTTGTTCTGAACAATGTTTTTCTTAAATTCTTCTTCTGTTTTTAACTTTGCCATGTGTGGCTAAACTTCTTGATTGGTTAAGGGAATATGAAACTCTAGTTTTGATTATGTGAATCTTGCATATTTCTTTATATCAATACAATTATGTTTTTATTCATATGTTTCTGTTCTTAAATCAATATAAAGGTCTTTATATTCTTGCCAAACTTTGAGAGTGGTAAAACTAGGATTGCTATGCGCGATTGCGGTGGTATAACTGGTGAGACATATGATCTAAGTAATTTAATCTCGGTGTGTGATTAGACCTTAGTGTGATTGGTTTTCTAATTTTTAATGCAATTATTAGACAGATGTAAGAGCGGTTGCTTTACAAATAACTAATGGTTAGGGTTTGATTTGAGTGGTTGCTGAATTAAGCGAAACTGAAGGAAAACAAGGGATTTATCTCACAGTTGCATAAGAACATAATTGATCATGTTGGTATAAAAAGTATGTAAGTTAGTATAATCATATAAATCTAGTGGTGGATTCCATCTCTTAACCAATTTCTTTAACTTGATAATTCAATTTGTGTTTACTATTTTGGTTTAAGTTTAATTTCTTTTGTTAGCTTTAATTAACAAAACTCCCCTTTTTACTTTTATTGTTTATTTTTCATCAGAGTTTAATTTAGGAATTGGATTGATAGTGTCAATTGAATTAGTTCTCTGTTAATCGACCCTTACTTACTACAACTGGTTGCAAGGTTTTTATATTTTTGGTAGAACTTGGTAACTATTTTTAATATTAATTTTTAATTGTATTCCACACCACACCAAATTTTGGCGCCGTTGCCGGGGAACCAATTTTTCAATTGCGCTATTAATTTGTTTCCTATTTTTACTTTGTTTTTATTTTTATTTTTATTTTTTTGATTCTTTCTTTCTAAGTGTCTTGTAGGTGTTCATGTTCATTGATCATGGTTGCTTGTGAGATTTGCTTATCACCTAGACATCCCACTGATTTGTGTCCTACTTTCCTAGTGGATACAAATAAGGATGTAGAGGTAGTATGGGGATGTTCTGAACCTTCCGACAACTACAATCCCTACTCCAATACATATTATCCAGAGTGGTGGGGTTATCCTAACTTGAGTTATGGACAACAGCCTCAGAATCAACCTCCAGACTATGAACTTCTAGAATTTCAGCAAAGGCAAACATCTTTCCTTCTAGTGTGTTAAGGGTCAAAACGTGTTTGCCCATTTGCTAACCGCAAGTGCACGGGTCGCACAAGTAATAAAATGATGAGTACAGATATCGTTCCCACGAGGATAATTTTATTTCCAATGCTAAGTATTAACCGATAGCTTACCTAATTTTATTCAAGAACATAAAAATGGATAAAAGTAAAGAAAGTAAAGATATAAAGCAATAAGGATAAACGGTTAGAGTTTAGGGAAATCCTTCTTCACCTTTTACATCAACCAACAACATGCAATCCTCCTCATACATATGAATGCAATGATTAGGTTAGCTTGAGAATCTACATTAGCTAAACGCCTATGTTTAGGTCATCTAACCATGGTTTCATTTGCCCAACTCTCTAAGTGTCCTTGAGAGCTAACACAAAATCTACTCTTTAAGGTCTATTCTCAAACACGTGCTATGCATGGCTAAGAGGTATATGTCTATCCCATTAGCGAATCAACTCATCCCGCCATTGGAATAGAATCGAACATGCATCAACCATACATACGATCTCAAACCCCAATCCCTATGTCTAGGTTCATTAGATTTTATCAAATCACTCAAATGTTGGCCAAACATTCAAGAGCATTAAGCACAATATGATTGAACAAAATCAAAGATCCACACAAACTCAGAGAAGAACAAATCATTAATATTAATAAAAGGATTCAAAGTCATCCCTAAATAAAGCTCAGCTATACAATGAACATGAGAACAAATTACAAAATACATGTTCAAGAAATGAGGAAGAGAAAAGAGAAAAGAGAGAAGGAGAAAGCTTATGGATTTCGCCATTGAAGCTCGGATCCTCCTCCAATGGAAAGAGGGCTCTATCCTTAGCTCCCCAAGCTCCATCTCCACCTCCAATGGAGGGCCCAGCCGCAGCCTCTAACCCTAAAGTACCTAAAAACTAAAACCTAAAAGAGAGAAACTGAGAGAGGGGGAAATGGTGCGTGAAAAATAGAATAAATAGGCTCAGCTCACCGACGCGCGCCGCGGCGTGCACATTCCCACGCCTTGGCGTGGAGCTGTCTGTCCTATCAGTATGTGGCTGGCTGAGACCCTCATGCCGCGGCGTGAGCATTTCCACGCCGCGGCGTGGAACTCTGGAATGCTTCCTTGGCTTCTTTCCTCCAATGCTGGGCCTTGGCTTGCATCAATTTGTCTCTTTTGAGCCCTTCCTACATTAGAGAAAGTACCAAATTAAATATAATGCAAATCTACTTAATCAATCAACAAATATGCACAAATTGCTCAAAAACATAAAGGAAGGTATCCAAATGACATTTAACAAATATAAGCATAAAACCTTTCAAATATGCATAAGAACAAGGACTAAGCATGCCATGAAGCACAATTATGGGGCATAAATAACTACATTTCATGGAGTTATCACACCCCCAAACTTAAGATGTTGCTAGTCCTCGAGCAACACAAAGTATGACTAAGAAAACTCACTTTGACAATTCATGCTCACATGCATTCAACAATGATAAATTCAATTTTCTTTTAACCATAACTAGTGCACAATGATTATAATGGCCCTCAAAGAATGCGCGTGCCTCACAGTTAAGTTCAACCCTTACACAATCCTTAACATGCCATCAATCAAGCTTTCAATCATGCACTTGGCATCTCTCACAAACATGCAAGCTCAACTTATCTTTTTCAAATCATGCTTATCCGGATAAGTTTATGAACCTACACATGGATACAAATCAAGATTTCACAAAATTGTAGCACAACTCTCTCTCCACTAATGTAAATCACACATGATTGAGGATCAAGAGGGACTTTAATAACTTATAATGTAAGGCCAAGGTGATGAGGTGAAGAACAAAAGGGAATGGAAAACATACAAACATTGAGAAACATAACATGATATTTCAAGACTTGAGTCACTACAACAAGGGTATACAAAATGAAATAAATAACACTATTCAGAACCACTCGATGCTTTTTTTTTTTGATTTATGCTTTCTTTCTTTCATTTTTTTTTCTTTTCTTTTCTTTTTCTCTTTTTGTATTTTCTTTTTCTTTAACAAAAACAACTTTTTGTGCAACAAACGGTTCCTTCCAGCCACTTTTGTATTGAACAACATAAATACCCTAAACATTGGACTCAAGTGAAGAAATAACATATCATACACTCAACAAACATAAAGGGAAGGAAAAAAATGCAATGCTTTCGCATGCATTAGAATGGTTACAAGGTAGGAAATATGAGGGTGAAAGAAGAACATAGAAGGCCAAACAATTAGAAGGCTTCAAAAGGGGACCTAGGGATATAATCATTTAAGGGTAAGCTTGAAAGGCTCAACCGGTCCAAACAATGCCCTAATCATTTCCTCAACCATGCACAATCTAGGATTTCGCCTCAAGAGAGTTGCAAAACAATTTCAAGGATAGTAGAAATCATCCACATGCACAATCCATAAACATTCTCTAGACAAGCACTCAAATCTTTCCAAAGTTAAACAAACATCTAAGTGAGAAACACATCATGCATAAAAACAAACAAGATTGCTTAAGCATGCTTCAAGATTGCAAATGGTTACATAAAAGAATCGAGGATAATTGCAAGCATTTATATCATTGGCCAACCATCACACACTAGCAAATGGCAACAAATCATGCATTCAAAAGATTTATCATTTTTCATTCAAACATGCATAACATCATGTAGAGAATGTTGAAAATTGAAACTTTTATCAACAGCCTACCAATAATAGTCAAAACAGGATATAATCATGAAAGCATGATGACTATCACTAGCACATACTTAAAGTATCAAAACATGTGTAAACATTAAGTATTAAGGGTGAAAATATGCAATGATACTCCCCCAAACCAAAGTGAATGTGTGTTCTTGGTGTTCATGGTCTATAGGGTACTTGAGCAAGTCAAAACAGCATCCAAACTAGAACTGAGCATTATTAAATAAAGAAAAATAGAGAAAAATAACAGAAAAGTGCAAAAACAGAGGCCACGCCGAGGCGCGAACATTCCCACGCCGAGGCGTGGAGCTCTCTGGTGCGTTCCTGATCAGGCAGAGACTGTCACGCCGCGGCGTGGACATTCTCACGCCGCGGCGTGAGAGGTCAGTCTACAGAATTCTGCAGCAAACTCATCTCCGCCGAAACTAGTGCTCCATTTTGGCCCATAGCACCTCCAAAACAAGGTTAAAAGCTTAAAACATAGAATGTACAACAAAAACTTAACAAAACACAAAATCAAACTATAATTACTTATTTAGGCAAACCAAAAACAAAAGCATAAAAACATGAATTAAAACTATTTACAACAACAAAACATAAAAACTTGAATTAGAACTAAGCAAACTCATTGTCAATATTAGCAATACGGAAATAATGCCTTATCCCCGGCAACGGCGCCAAAAACTTGTTAAGGGTCAAAACGTGTTTGCCCATTTGCTAACCGCAAGTGCACGAGTCGCACAAGTAATAAAATGATGAGTACAGATATCATTCCCACGAGGATAATTTTATTTCCAATGCTAAGTATTAACCGATAGCTTACCTAATTCTATTCAAGAACATAAAAATGGATAAAAGTAAAGAAAGTAAAGACATAAAGCAATAAGGATAAACGGTTAGAGTTTAGGAAAATCCTTCTTCACCTTTTACATCAACCAACAACATGCAATCCTCCTCATACATATGAATGCAATGATTAGGTTAGCTTGAGAATCTACATTAGCTAAACGCCTATGTCTAGGTCATCTAACCATGGTTTCATTTGCCCAACTCTCTAAGTGTCCTTGAGAGCTAACACAAAATCTACTCTTTAAGGTCTATTCTCAAACACGTGCTATGCATGGCTAAGAGGTATATGTCTATCCCATTAGCGAATCAACTCATCCCGCCATTGGAATAGAATCGAACATGCATCAACCATACATACGATCTCAAACCCCAATCCATATGTCTAGGTTCATTAGATTTTATCAAATCACTCAAATGTTGGCCAAACATTCAAGAGCATTAAGTACAATATGATTGAACAAAATCAAAGATCCACACAAACTCAGAGAAGAACAAATCATTAATATTAATAAAAGGATTCAAAGTCATCCCTAAATAAAGCTCAGCTATACAATGAACATGAGAACAAATTACAAAATACATGTTCAAGAAATGAGGAAGAGAAAAGAGAAAAGAGAGAAGGAGAAAGCTTATGGATTTCGCCATTGAAGCTCGGATCCTCCTCCAATGGAAAGAGGGCTCCATCCTTAGCTCCCTAAGCTCCATCTCCACCTCCAATGGAGGGCCCAGCCGCAGCCTCTAACCCTAAACTACCTAAAAACTAAAACCTAAAAGAGAGAAACTGAGAGAGGGGGAAAGGGTGCGTGAAAAATAGAATAAATAGGCTCAGCTCACCGACGCGCGTCGCGGCGTGCAAATTCCCACGCCTCGGCGTGGAGCTGTCTGTCCTATCAGTATGTGGCTGGCTGAGACCCTCACGCCGCGGCGTGAGCATTTCCACGCCGCGGCGTGGAACTCTGGAATGCTTCCTTGGCTTCTTTCCTCCAATGCTGGGCCTTGGCTTGCATCAATTTGTCTCTTTTGAGCCCTTCCTACATTAGAGAAAGTACCAAATTAAATATAATTACAAATCTACTTAATCAATCAACAAATATGCACAAATTGCTCAAAAACATAAAGGAAGGTATCCAAATGACATTTAACAAATATGAGCATAAAACCTTCCAAATATACATAAGAACAAGGACTAAGCATGCCATGAAGCACAATTATGGGGCATAAATAACTACATTTCATGGAGTTATCACAGTGCAGCAACAAGCTTAAGCCTCTTGGCAACCTGAACCTTCATTGGAGGAGCTAGTAAGACAAATGGCCACTTGTAACATGCAGTTCCAACAAGAAACATAGGCCATGTGTAATGACCTGCAAAACTCTTTGGATTAGTTAGCCACAGATCTCAGCAAGTTCCAAAGCCAAATTTCTGAAGGACTTCCCTCACAATCAGAAGAGAATGTGAAGGAATGTGGTAATGTTGTCATACTATGAAGTGGGAAGACGCTAGTGTTAGCCAAGTGGCCTCAAACTCAAGAGGGGGGGTGAATTGAGTTTATGAAATATTTTCGCAAATCTTTCGTAAAACGTTTGTTAAACAATTTTCGTTGAAGCTATTGGATAATTGAAGTGGATAGATAAATGAGATTGAATACTTCACTCACAAATTAAATAAACCAAGATGAATAATATTCAAGCAAGCATATAAAGTAAATGCACAAATGTAAAGAGATAGGATTGAGAGAATCAAACACAAGGATTTATCCTGGTTCAGCCACCCCTTGTGACCTACGTCCAGTCCTCAAGCGAACCACTCGAGATTTTTCACTAAACTTCAAGCTTGAACGGGTGCTTGAAAACCTTTACACAATAGAGCACTCACCAACACCTTGGGATACCTCACCCTTGTGCTTTGAGCCTCAAAAACAGGGATGCCTCATCCTTTACAACCTTTTGAGTGATGCCTCACCCTCAAGGGATACCTCACCCTTTTCTAACTTTGAGAGATACCTCACTCTCTAAGGGATACCTCACCCTTCACTCTAGAGGGATACCTCACCCTCTCTTTTTCAGATTACACAATTTATAGAAGATAGAAACTCTCTTAAAGAGTAGATAAATACAAATTGAAGCTCTTAATATGCTTTCAAAGATTTTTCACGTTTTTACAAAAAACAGAGCAAGAAATGGATTTGAGGATTGATTCACATTTGGAAGTATTGATGATCAGTTTTTGGTTCAAGGTCAACCTCAAATAAAGACTCAACTTTGGTATTTATAAGTTTCTTATTTAATAGAGCCGTTAGGGTTTTCTGGGCACGCATGAAATGCATTAAATATAGCCGTTGGACGTTGTCAAGATTCTTGTAATCGATTACTCAACTTATGTAATCGATTACATATGTTGTTCCAACGTGTTCTTGACTTTCTGGGCTCTGTGTAATCGATTACATTCTTGGTGTAATCGATTACATGGCTTCTGACTTGTGTGTAATCGATTACAATATCTGTGTAATCGATTACATGACTTCTGACTTGCTGTGTAATCGATTACAATATCCATGTAATCGATTACATGACTCTTTGAACGTGTTCATGCTTTTCTGGGCTTGATGTAATCGATTACATATATTGTGTAATCAATTACATGGCCTCTAACTTGCTTGTAATCGATCACATTGCTCATGTAATCGATTACATGCCTTCTGTTTGCTGTGTAATCGATTACAAACGTCGTGTAATCGATTACATTGGCCATTGAACACATTTTTCAAGTCCAATAAATCTTGTAAGTCATTTCTAACACCTTGAGACAATTGTTTAAACATGAATCTTTTTAAGAGTGTTAGTTTTAAGATTGAAACACAAGTTTTCTTGAAAGCCATGTTTATCTTTGAAATTTCCCATTTATTTTGAAATCATATATTGAAAAATCATTTGAGAAATCTTGAGAGCATTTAACATTAATGTTCTAAGTCTTATAACTAAATAAACCTCTTGACTTCTTTCTTTGATCTTGATTTTTCCTTTTTTGCGCTTGATCTTCTCTTTTGCACTTGAACTTCACTTTGGCCTTTGTTATCATCAAAAACCCATTTGATATGCTTCAAGACATAAGCATTCACAGCTAGATGAACCCACATCTCTTTCACAAACCATTGAAAAGAAAGAAACAGAGCCTGAAGAGGTAAGTAAGGAGGGGAAAAACTCTAAGGCCCCCAAGGTAAGTATTCTTAAACCCCTTCCTAAGGTAGTGGAGAGACAGTATGATGAGTTGTGTGATGAATTTCTTGATTTTATTGGTTTCAATAATTATACTCATTACAACTCATGTACTAATTGTGATGGTGACATGATATGTGTTGTTTGTGCTGAAATTTTTACATTCTTGAGAGCTGATGATTCTGTTTGTGTAGAAGCTAATGTTGTTGAAGGATCTATCAACAATGCTTTTGATGCAATTACAGGATCTAAGATACAAGGAGAGATGGAATTGCAGGCTACTGAAGAGTTTTCAGTGAAAGGAGAAGAGCACCAGATGACGGACACTGCTGAAGTGGATTTTGTTTTTGGGCCATAGTCCAATAGAAACAATGCATATGAAGTTGATGAAGTGCACATATTACTTTTTAGTGGTGAAGGCAAGGAAAATAAAGAAGGCCAATGGAATCCCGGTGGAAGCCCTCATGCCTCAAGTTCAACTTGGTCATTACACTTCAGCCAATGGGACCTTGGTGGAAGCTCTCATGTTATTTCAAACATAAATTGGTTATTATGTTTTCGCCAATGAGATCCTGGTGGAAATCTCTTCATCTACCTCTGTTACTTCAGTTGATAAGGATATTTCTTCCCTCTCTTTTATCTTACTTGTCCTAAATTTATTAATGATTATTTATTGTTGAGGTTTACATTGAGGACAATGTAGAATTTAAGTGTGGGGGAGGAATTGACATTTTGTTTTCTGTTTTATTTCTATTTTTATTTTAATTTCTATTTTCTATTTTTGAAAAAAAATTCAAAAAAATTGTGTTTTTATTTGATTTCCAATGATGTTTTGAGATTTGTGAAGTCTATGAGTTTGAAGCAATTGAAATTCAAGGTTATGATTTATAAATTTCTTCTTTCATCTTGAATTTGACATGCTTGGTTTTGGATGTTTGATTGATGAATTGAGTTTGATAGATGCATACTTGGTGAGATTTTGAGCCTTTTGATGGATGGATTTAGCATTTATGTCATTCTCTTCTTTCTTGTGTGATTTTCACTCATGTCATATTGATCACTCTAGAACTTGCTTTGATTCTTTTTGAAATTACATTTTCACTTGCATACATGAACATGATTAAGGCATTCTTTTGTGATTAACTACTTTGGCCAAATAGCTAACCTTGCATTATTTCCCTTTGATTAACCCCTTGAGCCTATTTGCTTATTCTTTGTCTTTCCTCATTATATGTCTTATGTGAAAAACCATGATTTTACCTTACCTTAGGGAATGGGAGAGCATTGGTTCATTTTCATTAGAGGAGCTCTTTTGCTTGCAAGTGTTTAATAGGACAAGTGTGGGAGTTGTGCAAGTTGATGTGTAATATGCAAGGTGTTGGTGAAAAGAAAAAAAATTGCAAAGAAAAAAAATTCAAGAAAGGTTGTAAAAGAAAAGAAAGAAAAAGGAAAGAAATGTGCATTATATAGATTTGAGGGGATAAAAATTTCATGTTTGTTAATTGAGTTTCTCCCCAATGTTCTTTATTCTCTTGGGTGCTCATCTCACCATATCCATATTATTTCCATCCCTTACCTTGGCCCTATTACAACCTTGAATAAAGTCCTCTTGATTTGTGTGTGCATGTGTTTGAGTAATGGATAAGTAAAAAATAAGCAAGCTTATGGTAGTGCATTTTTCATGGGCTGAATTGAGTGAAATACTTACCTTGTAAACACTTGAGAGATTGAGAGTGTATCTTGTGAGGATCTATCATTCTTAATTCATGTTTTTCAAATTAAAGATGCCTTGCTTGTTGGTTGGAAATGTGAAGAATTATTATCTCTTGAATGTTTTGATCCCTTGAATCTTTTCTTGCTCTTCTTGCTTAAAAATTTTTTACCTCTCTTGAATATCATTGGAAATTGAGTTCTTTAAATTGTTAGGTTTTGAATTTGTTTTGTTTTCCCTATTCCTTGGTTTGGTCTTATGTTTTGCCCAGGAGTGCAAAAAGCTAAGTGTGGAGGTATTTGATCTATTAATAATTTCAGTCCTTAAATGTCTTTTGTTTGATCTAATTGGACTCCATATATGCTCAATTGTTGACATTTAGCTAAGTTTCTGATTTAGAGTTATCTTTGGATGTTCATTGTAAAACTATGCTTAAATGTGGTTATAAACACTCATAAATGAATTATGCTTTTCAGGATATCTTTGAGTGTTTTAGTCCATTAGCATCAAACCAAGCTTGATGACAATTTAAGAAGAGAGATGAATACTTAAGAAGATCAGTTTTACCCTTAGAAGTAAAGGAAGAAGGGCAGTTATGAAGATTCAAGGTTGCATTTGAAGAAAGTGGTCAACACGGCCCGTGTCACATGACACGGGGTGGGCCGTGTACTCCTCTGACTATTTCAAGATGAGTCAAATCCTATTTTTGGATAACACGGGCCATGTCATATGACACGGGGTAGGCCGTGTACGTCTCTGTCTTCACAAGGGAATTCAGTTTTCAGCCTTGATTGACAACACGGGCCATGTCATATGACACGGGCTGGGCCGTGTTCTTCTCTGACTTTGAAATTAGTTGGAATTTTGTCACCAGATTCAGACACAGGTTGGGCCGTGTTATATGACACGGCCCGTGTCATCGGCTCAGAAGTTTAAATTCGTATTTTAATGCTAAATTAGGTATCAAAACCTATAAATAAGGTTGCTTAAAGCCCTTAAAGGAGGTTTGGACAGAGAGAGCTGCCAAGAAAATTGAGAGAGACACAAAGACCAAGAAAGAGAAGGATTCGATTGAGGATTGAAGACTCGGATTCGAGCGATCAAAGATCAATCATTCTCAAGCCTTGGAAACTAGTTTGATCTTTAGTTTTTCTTTTCTTCTTTTGTTCTGAACAATGTTTTTCTTAAATTCTTCTTCTGTTTTTAACTTTGCTATGTGTGGCTAAACTTCTTGATTGGTTAAGGGAAGATAAAACTTTAGTTTTGATTATGTGAATCTTGCATATTTCTTTATATCAATACAATTATGTTTTTATTCATATGTTTCTGCTCTTAAATCAATATAAAGGTCTTTATATTCTTGCAAACTTCGAGAGTGGTAAAACTAGGATTGCTATGCGCGGTTGCGGTGGTATAACTGGTGAAACATATGATCTAAGTAATTTAATCTCGGTGTGTGATTAGACCTTAGTGTGATTGG
Source organism: Ormosia semicastrata (assembly GCA_029884595.1). Taxonomy (NCBI): domain Eukaryota; kingdom Viridiplantae; phylum Streptophyta; class Magnoliopsida; order Fabales; family Fabaceae; genus Ormosia; species Ormosia semicastrata. The sequence continues at coordinate 2,886,457 of JAQQTO010000026.1, read as the reverse complement.
TTTTCTAATTTTTAATGCAATCATTAGGCAGATGTAAGAGCGGTTGCTTTACAAATAACTAATGGTTAGGGTTTGATTTGAGCGGTTGCTGAATTAAGCGAAACTTAAGGAAAACAAGGGATTTATCTCACAATTGCATAAGAACGTAATTGATCATGTTGGTATAAAGAGTATGTAAGTTAGCATAATCATATAAATCTAGTGGTGGATTCCATCTCTTAACCAATTTCTTTAACTTGATAATTCAATTTGTGTTTACTATTTTGGTTTAAGTTTAATTTCTTTTGTTAGCTTTAATTAACAAAACCCCCATTTTTACTTTTACTATTTATTTTTCATTAGAGTTTAATTTAGGAATTAGATTGATAGTGTCAATTGAATTAGTTCTCTGTGGATCGACCCTTGCTTACTACAACTGGTTGCAAGGTTTTTATATTTTTGGTGGAACTTGGCAACTGTTTTTAATATTAATTTTTAATCGTATTCCACACCACACCAATCACCATTCACCCTCAAAACGAGCTCTCCTCTAGGTACATCAATCAATGCTCCTGAAGTAGCTAAGAACGGTCTTCCAAGAATCAGAGGAATATCAGCATCCCCATCCATATCTAGAATCACAAAATCAGTTAGGAAAATAAATTTATCCATCTTTACTAACAAATCTTCAACTATACAATATGGATGCTTGATTGACCGATCAACTAATTGAAGAGACATTATAGTTGGCTTCATTTTATCAATCCCAAGCTTGCGGAGAATTGACAATGAGATTAAATTGATGCTAGCCCCTAAGTCACATAGAGCTTTCTCAATAGTCAGCTTGCCAAAAGTGTAAGGAATTGTGAAACTACCTGAATTTTTCAATTTAGGTGGTAGTTTCCTCTAAATTATAGCACTGCATTCTTTAGTAAGTGTCACAATCTCATCTTCCTTGAGTTTCCTTTTTTTTTAGAGCAAATCCTTCATAAACTTTGCATAAGAGGGCATTTGTTCAAGTGCTTCAACAAAAGGAACATTAATTTGCAGCTTTTTAAAGGCATCTAAGAACTTAGAGAATTATCTCTCTTGGTTCTCCTTCTTTAACCTTTGAGGAAACAGGAGTCTAGCATACAATGAAGGGTCAATTGTCATATTCTGCTCACGCTCCTTCTTTTTCCTCCGCCACTTTGGTTGCTCTTCTTTAGCTTTTTCATTACAACACTCTGGAGTTGAAACATCCGTAATAAGAACATCAGTTTTTTCAACTTTTGATGAATCAGGTACTTCTTGAACTTGTCCTTCCAAAGTCTTGCCACTTCTTAGTGTAATTGCATGATAATGCTCTTTTAGATTGATCACAGTATCACTTAATAAGGTTCCTGAAGGTCTCTCTTGGAGCTATTTCGCTCTTTGACCCACTTGATTCTCTAAACTCTGAATAATTACTCCTTGATTCTGAAAATTTGTTTTTGTTTCCTCCATAAAAGGGGAAGTCTATAGCACAAAAGTAGAGGTCTGTATAGAAAGTTTCTCAAGTGCAATCTCAAGAGGAAACTTCTTCTCTGGTTAAAGATTCAATGGTACCATTTGATTGCTCTAAGAAAATTAGGATGATTCCTCTACCGTGGATTATATGTATTTAAAAATGGAATACCTTGGGGTCAGGAAGAATTGCCCATATAATTTACCTGCTCTTGAGGAATAACACCTGAAATGCTTGCTTCGCATCCACCATTGGCATGATTACCTCCATAGAAATCACAAATTAGAGCTTGATGATTAACTGCACTTACCTGCATACTCTGAACTTGCTTGGTGAGGTTAGTTAACTGCTACGAAATACTTTTGTTCTGAGCAAGTAAGACATCGAGAGTGCCAAGTTCCATAACTCCCTATTTAAATGCTGCTCTCCCACTAGGCATCTGGTACTCATTGGTAGCCATAGTCTCGAATAATTCCTGAGCTTCTTCAGGAGTTTTAGTATTCAAAGATCCACATGCAGATGCATCCACCATAGCCTTGGTAGGACGATTTAAACTACTATGAAAATTTGAACTTGCTGTCAAACCTCAAATGCATGGTGAGGACATTTTCTTAATGGCTTATTGAATTTCCCAAGATTCATATAACGACTCCCCTTGATTTTGAGTGAAACAAACTATTTCACTCCTTATCTTCACAAACATTGATGGAGGAAAGTATCGAGTCAAGATTTTGCTAACTAGGTATTCCCAAGTAGAGATGCTCCCTTATGGCTGGGCTTGTAGCCAGCTCTTCGTTTTGTCTCTTAGAAAAAATGGGAACAGCCGTAATCTAATGGCATCATCAGTTATGCTATTATACTTAATAGTGTCACAGAGCTGCAAGAAATTAATAATGTGCAAGTTTGGATTTTCTGCATGACCTCCCCCAAACTGATTTTGTTGCACCAGTTGTAGAAATGCTGGTTTAATCTCAAAGTTATTGGCATGAATAGTAGGACGCACAATACTGGTTGAAACATTATTAGAAGATGGAGTAGCATAATCAGCTAAAGTGCATCTTCTCTGTGCATTAGCATTCTCAGCTATCTTTTCTTCTTCAATTCTTTTTCCTTCTCTTATTGCTTTTCTGATTGCTCTTTCTATTCTTGTTATCTCTAGAGCAAAGAGTAATTCTTCTGACTCCACAAAACCTTGCATAAACAAACAAACAAACAAATCAGAGTGAAGTAAAAAAATAAAAAATAAAAATAAAAATAAATGACTAAAATAAATAAATAAAGAAAATGAAAAACAAGAATGAATAAAAAGAAACAAATTTAAAAGAAAAATAAATAAAGAAAAATAAAATTAAATAAGAAAAAATAAGTACCTAAATTAGTGTTTTTTCAAACTACTATTTAATATTAATAACAATAATCCCTGACAATAGCGCCAAAAACTTGTTAAGGATATTGACAAGTGCACCAAATCGACAAAAGTAATAAAGAGTAAGTAAAGTATCATTCCCTTGAGGATTATGTTATCAATTACTAAGGTCGCCAAATCGACACTATTTAAGCTATCGAAAAGAGGGTTGTTGCAAATTCAATTAAAAAGAAATATAAGTAAGCAAAACAATAAATCAAAAGGGTGAAAAATAATGATGTTAAAGTGTTAGGGTTCAGACTTCACTTGAACTCTTTAAATGCACATTCAAATATTAGTTTAACTATGTTTTATTTTAATGATTTATGGTCAATTCCCAAAATTTATTAATACACAATCTCTTAGTATATTAATCCTTTTACACTGTTTGGAATTAACTAATCCCTTAGTCTAACTCCAAATGGAAAGACATTATCAAGAACGAGAGAATTAAAAGAAAGACCACATAACCCACAACGTCTATTCCTAGCGATTGCAGAAATTATTATGTTTATCACATGTTCTAGGTTCATGCAAATTTTTCCAAATCATACATCATCCCAAAAGATCATTCTCAAATTGATTAGGTTTAGAAAAACATTAAAAATAGAGATAAACATGTAAATCATGAAATAAAAACATAAATTAAACTCATAAAAGAAGTTACATCATCAAAGTTCAAGATTCATCATCCCCTTAACAAAAGGAAATTAGTTATATATGGAAAAAGAAGAACACAAAGGGAAGAATATGACAAACTCCATTGTAGAAAGGTGGAAAGGTTGAAGAAAATTCTTAATCTTCAAGCCTAATTAAGCCCACACCACATTAGGGTTTGAGTATCTTAACGGCTGTTGCGTTCTATCACAGTGTGTGTTGAAATTAGCATAACTTTTCTATTTATAAAGAAATTAACGCTGCTGTTTACACAGTCAATGCTCAGGCGTTGTGTTTCCAATGCCTAGGTGCTGGCGTTCTTTCCTGAAATTCTGATATGTAACGCGTGCTCAGGCGTTGCATCTTTTGCGCCTAGGCGTTGAACGAGCAGAAATAAAATTCCTCCTCTACAGGTGCTGGCTTTCTGGCACCTGGGCGCTGGACCACCAGAATGTAAATTTCTGCTTTTCTGTCTCGTGCAATTGTCCAGTCTTCTTTCATGCATAATTACCTATTAAAATAAATAAAACACACAATTAAAAACATAATTTAGAAAAACTCAAAACAAAATAAACTTAAGAACAAATTCAATCAAAAAGATTAGAAGAGAATGAAAACCCAAGACATTAAATCATAAAAATATGAATTTTTAAAGGTTCAACAATCAGGTACCTACTTATCTAGTGAGTATTGTGTATGTACCTATATGTACCCAATAGATATTGATACCAAATTCATACCTGACACAAGTACAACAACGACCATTCAAGAGTATAGGTGCATCATAAGATAACTTTAAGAAAACATATAGAAATCACTAAGATATTTCAATTGCAATTTAATGAAACAATTACCAAAGACCACATGTTTTGGTTAACCTCAAACCATTCTCCAAAACCTCAAACCTCAACCTATAAAAGGAAAGTATTTGAAATGCTAATTATCTTATGGTGAGGGCAATAATCCATTATCAAACATCTTTTCAAGCACAACACCTTGAACTTGAAAGACTTAGTTTCTAGCATACTAGGATGAAGAACATAGGAGGGCAAGCCAAATCTCCACACTAGGATGAAGTGTGACTTGCTCCACTTTTAACACCTAAGAGACAGAACTGAAGAGTAAGTGAGAGTTGTGTGGACAATTCCTCACCCCTCTACCCTAAATAGAAGCAAAAGATATAAAACACCAAATAAAAATAATTATATTTATATTGAAGCATTAGTTAAAAGGGAGTTGTTGGAAAACATGGTAGAAATGAGATACTTGAGAGAATGAGAAACCTGAGATTTACTGAATGTGTGCAAAGCTAGTACAATAAGCCAATCATTGGCTTATATAGAACAAGAAAGAAGAACTAACAAACAACTAACTTACAGACTCATCAAACTAATATATCTAACTTCTAACTAGCACAAATAACATTTTAATTATACTTTAACTATGATAATAGACCCCCGTAAGTTGGAGGATGAATATTAGCATTTCTAGCTTGGAATCACAATACAATGCAACTAATCAATCAACAATCATTGCTGAAAAAATACAATGAATCAACACGTAATTACGTCGACTAACAAAAATCTAAAAATGTGAAAAAAGTTAAAATCTAGCGTCAATGCTTGTTCACCCAAGGTAAAAGTTAAAATAAAGGAAAATGATATTTGCATACTATTTTTTCACACTTTTTTATTACACTTACTTCATTGTGAAAAAAGAAAAAGAGAGAATGTGTTTTGAGATGTGTGTTTATTTTGTTTTATTATCTAAAGAGGAAATCGTGCTAGAAAGGTATAAAGAACATGGTGTGCAAATAACATCACTCTAAAATCAAAGCCAAAATAAGGCTTAACAAGATGAAAGGGAGAAAATTCATCAAAAAAATATGAAAGGGGGACATCTAATTCCATCAGTAAGTAAAAATGTGACATTAATCACTCAAAACTTTGGGAACAAGCAACACAACATTGATCATAAACCTTGCGAAAATGCAATCGCAACTCCTCCGCACCAAAGCACCACATTGGCAACTGGTGATCTTCACTTTGCCAAATAGCACTAACGTCCAAGTCAGAAGCAATGCAAAATCAAGCCAGTAAGGAAGCCTTCAAACAATATAACCATCCACAGATTGGGTTAATCTGATGAGAACAAAACATATCTGGTGAAGAAGAACTAGTGGACCAAAACATGAACAAGGCAGTAACTAGAGGCCAATAAACATAGTCTCGCTTGCCTTTCTTGTCAACACAAAAACAGAGGAGAAGCGAGGTCTTTGATATGAGTAACTAACAGTGAAAGGAACAAAAAACAAGTAGATCCACTAAAGGAGATGTCCAGCTGCACCAGAACTGATGCCCAATGGCGGCAAGGTGCTCAAACAACATTTCCACTTTATAGTCAACAAATTGAAGAAAACTGAACTGGTCTATAATCCGATGAAGACTCGCCGATCTAACCTCCAGTAGGAGAAAGCTTGAAGAAGCTAGAAGCATAGAAGAATACCAGTAGATTTGAACCAAAAGCACCATGAAATTGCATAGAATCGGAGCCAGTACCATGTGTTATGATGCAAAATGATAGAGAGAGAGAGAGAGAGAGGAGTAAACATAATGGAGTAAATTTGTGAGAAAATTGAAGCCGCATTTATTTTTTGATATTAGAAAATTCTAAGTAAAAAATGGAAATGAGAAAAAATGGATCTCATTGCACCAGCCATCTTGATCTTTTCACACCTCAACAAATCATATTGCAAAAATAAAAGCTTTAGCGTTGTGTAAAATGCACAAAAAGACATAGAAGTGGTTAGGTTTTTTTCATCTTTACAAATGGTGCAAAATGGAAGATCTGAAAGGGAAAAAAAATAGCACAATGAACGAAACTTGATAGGGGAGTGAGAGAAAAATGGTGCAAAGAATTCAAAACTAAGAAGAAATCTAATAAAAAAATGAATGTATATGGCGTGATTTGCAGAGAGAGAAAAGTAAAGGAAAGTGAGGGAAAATTAGGGAGACAGAAAATTTTGGATTGATTTTATGAGAAAATCAAAAGAAAGAAAGAGAAAAAAAGAGACAAAAAATGATGCTACAACGATTCAAGGTGGATGTCAACGTTATGATAACATTGTAAAGAGCAAAGAAATGAGAGAATTCGCACAATGAGATTTTACTGAATGGTAGAAGTGTGTAGATCAAGTGAATCATGTAACTCACATAGAACAATAGAATGTAACTAACTTGTAACTAACACTAACACACCACACATTAATCATACTCTAACTATGACAATAAGAGTAACCATAGGAGATATATTATTAAAACAATTCAAGAATGACAGACAAAATAAAGGCAGAAACAATAGGAAACATGACAGACAAAATAAAGACAGCAACAATAGAAAACACAAACACTGTTAATGCCAAGAGTCTAACACCAGTTAACCAACCATATTCTCATAAAAAAAACCTTATTAAAATATTTAAGGGTTATTTGTTTCGTAATTAATTAATGTTGACGGTAATTAAAGTTACACAATTTATAATAATATATGGAGAAAAGCAGATTATTTGTATGAATTCAATCTTCACTCTTGAGTAAAGAAAGAGGAGGTAACTAGAAAAACAATAAAGATGGAATAGAAATGAAAATGAGTCGAGCCAAGTTAAGTACTTGAAAGTCAGGCTTGCCTTCTGAAAAAATAAATTGTTCAAACTTAACTCATTTATTTAAACAAGTTAAACTTAAAACTTGAGCTTAGCTAACTTAACTCGTTTAAGACTTAATTATTTTCTTTTCTTTTATTAAATCTCTCCTTGAAGTATTTTTTATTTTTTCTAATATATTAAGCTAATAGTTAGTAAACATTTTTATAGTAAAAGATGAATGAAAAATAGAAATAAGACCTTTTTTTTTCATAATTCATTACATAAAATGATAAACAAATCATAGTCTTCCTCCATTAGATATAAAATTTTTAAAATAATCATTAACACTTAAAAATGTTCAACATATTTTCACAATGAAATCGTCTTCTTCCTTTGTGTATAGAGATAAAGTCTGTTAACAATTGTATATACTTATTGTTAACTTTTTATAAATAATTATTAAGATAAATAACTTTAGCAATCCTATACTTGTTATTTTCTTATTAACTATAGTAATTTCTGCCTACATTATATAATATAAATATATATATATATATATAATCGAGTAATTCATGAACTTTTAATGTCGAATCTATAAATCTTGAGCTTAACTTATTTATATAATCGAGTAAAAATTAAATTTTGTGCTATTTAGTTAAACAAACAAGCTTGATCAAGTATTTAATAAGTCGAGCTTGAATGACTCACGAATAGCTCAACTCAATTACATCATTGTATGTACTTCTCAAAATTGCCCTAAAGAATAACAGAAATTAGCTGCATTAAGGTTTTTCTAGTTAATTTCAAAAATAGATTTGTATTCTCATCAACATGGAAAAGGGAAATCCATGTGAAAACCTCTATGAAACACATTGCAAAATCGTTCGGGATAACTTCTAAGTTGCATGGATATGGATAGGAGAATCGGTACCGATATAGGTGTGAGTACCGCTTTCGACAAAATCTCTAAACACTAGGGTACAGGCACAAAATGATATATCATATAGAAATATAAAAGCATAGATAATAAAGTGATTAAATCATTAGTTAAATAAAATTCTCATAATGTTCTAACTCCAATATTTCAGCAAAACTCCATAAAGTATATCGAGTAAGCAAAAATATTTAAAGAAAGTATAGAATTTGAAGGGAGTGAAGTATCATTTTGTTTCATTTGGTGCAAACCAAATAACTTTGTAACAAAACTGGGTGTTTTGCATGGACTGACTTATATTTGAGTTATATCAAGTACCTACTTATCTAGTGAGTATTGTGTACGCACCTATATGTACCCAATAGATACTGGTACTGAATTCATACCTGACACGTGTACAACAACCATTCAAGATTATTGATGCACAATAGGATAACTTTAAGAAAATATATAGAAATCACTAAGATATTTCAATTGTAGTTTAATGAAACAAGTACCAAAGACCACATGTTTTGGTTAACCTCAAACCTCAACCCATAAAGGGAAAGTATTTGAAATGCTAATTATCTTATGGCCAAGGCAAGAATGTATTATCAAACATATTTTCAAGCACAACACCTTGAACATGAAAGTCTTAGTTTCTAGCATACGAATTTTTTTTCGATTCAAGTAAAATGTTACCTTAACGATAGTGCCAAGAGCATCTGACAAATCTCCATATGAGCTAACAACAAGCCCATCAATATAAAGATCCAAACAAAATTCTCCTTCCACAACAATTACGGAGGAGAGATCAATTCCAGCACTTGGAGAGAAAAAATTAAGTGAAGAGCTCAACAACTATAAATGTGAAATTAGAAATGAGACAAGAACATGGGAGGGAAAGCAAAATCTCCACACTAAGATTAAGTGTGACTTTTTTAACACCCAAGAGACAGCGTTGAAGAGCAAGAGAGAGTTGTGTGGACAATTTCTCACACCCTCTACCCTAAATAGAAGTGAAAGATATACAACAGCTAATAAAAATAACTATATTTATATTGAAGCATTAGGTAAAGGGGAGTTGTTGGAAAACTTGATAGAAATGAGATAGTTGAGAGAGAATGAGAAACTTGAGATTTACTAAATAATGTGTGCAAAGCCAGTTCAATAAGCCAATCCCTGGCTTATATATAAAACTAGAGAGAGGAACTAACACGCAACTAACTTGCAGACTTATCAAACTAGGTAATGTCTAATGTACACCCTTTAAAAAAGGTATATGATATACCACTTGATTTAAGTCATTGATTTAATTATAAAAAATATCAATAGCTTAACTCAAGTACAAAAAACTTATTAAGTAGGTTTTCTTTTTTTTTTTATGTTTTTTTGTTTTATGTTTTTTTTCACATATCACCACCACCACTGCCGCTACCCAAGAACCATCTATTGCCCGGTAGGCCATTTGTCTATCAAGCCACCACTTTTTTTTTTAGGTTATATTGTTCATTTTTTTAAGTTGCATAATTATGTAAATAATATCAATTAAAATAATACTAGTTAAAACTATATTAGTCCTTATATTTTTTTATAAATAACTGTGCATACTGAAAATTCTAAAGATTTTAACTGAAAATATTTACACACAATAAAATCTGTAGAGTTTTCAGTATGCACAATTATTTATGAAAAAAATATAAGGATTAATACAATTTTAACTGATATTAAATATACAGTTATGCAACTTAAAAAAATAAACAGTATAACCTAAAAAAAAAGTGGTGGCCGGTGGCAGTTGTGGAGGGTGGCCGGTCAGAGGTGGTGGCCTGCCGAAGGTGGTGGTCGGCTGGACGGTGGCTGACAGCAGGCGATTTCTGGCGGCAGGAGTGGCCGGTAGTAGTGATTTTCAGTGATGAGCTGTTGTCGGCGGTGGGTAGTTGCCGGCCGGCCGGCGAAGGCCGGAGATGGCGGCTGTGATGATTGCCGCTGTTGACGACCGACAACTGTTGCTGGCAATGGGTAACAGTACAACAACAACAACCAAACCTTTTGCCATTATGTGGGGTCGGCTACATGAATCAAACGATGCCATTGTACCCTATCATAATCTAAGTCTTCAGAAATCTCATTCAAATCTAAATTTTTTTAATCGTTTTACTTGTAGTCTTTCTTGGTCTTCATCTATCTCTAGCTATTAGGTTCTCCACTTGATCTACTCTTCTTACAAGGGCTTCTAAGGGTCTTCTCCTTACATGTCCAAACCACCTAAGGCAAGATTCTCCCATCTTTTTCATAATAGGTGTTACCCCTACTTTCTCTCTCATGCATTCATTCCTAATCCTATTTTGTCTTGTATAGCCACATATCTAGTGCAACATCCTCATCTCCGCGATATTGATCTTATGCTCTTTTTGGCTTTTTACCGCCCAATATTCAATACTATACAACATCATGAACTTTAGAGTTGTGCGGTAAAATTTACCCTTAAACTTGAGAAACATTTTTCTATCATAAATAATTTCTGAAGCACTCATCCATTTTATTCATCCAACTTGAATCCTATGGCTTACATCTCTCTCTATCTCTCTGTCATTTTGTATGATAGATCCAAGATACCTAAACTATGTAACTTGTGGTATGGTATGATATCTAATTTTCACCGCTAAGGTAGCATTAACACGCTTCTTACTAAACTAACATTCCATATACTCTGTCTTACTCCTGCTTAGATGAAAGTTATGTTCTTCCAAAGCTCGTCTCCATAGCTCTAGGGTCCCATTTATTTCCTCTCTCGACTCTCCAACTAAGACTATATTATCTACAAAAAGCATGCATTGTGATTCGATCCGGCTCTTGGATATGCGCAGTAAGCACATCCAAGACCAAGGTAAAAAGATATGAACTCAAAGTTGACCGGTGGGTAATAGTAATGGTGTAAAAAAAAAAAAGTAACCTGCAACAAAAAAAAAACCTGCTATTGCAGGTGAAGTCAAAGGTGTATGGTACACCTAAACATAATGGGGTGTACCATAGCATCCGCCATCAAACTAATATAAGTAATTTCTAACTAACACATATCACATTTTAATTATACTCTAACTATGATAATAGCACCTTGTAAGCTGGAGGACACATACTAGCATCCCCAACTTGGGATCAACAATACAACACAACTAATCAATCAACAATCATTGATGTAAAAATACGATAAATCAACACGTAATTACATCGGCTAACAAAAAATATGAAAATGTGAAACTTTGGTTACAACCATGGTTTGTAAATCTACTTATGGCGTCTCAAGGGCTATTGCCCCAAGCAAATGAATCACGCCAAAATGAATATTGACAAAAATGAAGATAAAACTGAATATGAAGTGAGTCGACTAGCTGGAGTTATCGTCGGTCATTAGTCGCTCAAAATTGGGGTTTTATGGGCCTTCAAACATCAACTAATCCCAAACGTGGAAACAATACCATCAAATGGCAAATTAGGAAAAGGCTTAATCACCAAAGCTAGAAGCTAACATCAATGCTTAACCACCTAAGGTAAAAGCTAAACTAAAGGAAAATGATATTTGCACACTATTTTTTCACACGTTTTTGTTACACTTACATCTTCATGAAAAAGAAAGAAAGAGAATATGTTTTGGGAAGTGTGTTTGTCTTATTTTATTATCTAAAGAGGAAGTAGTATGATAATAGTGTAAAGAGAATATGGTGGTTAAATAGCATCACTCTAATCAAAGCCAAAACAAGGCTTAAAAACATGAAATGGGAAAATTTCATCAAAAAAAGATGAAAGGGGGGGGGGGGGGGGAATCTAATCCCATCAGTAACTGAAAATGTGACATTGGTCACTAATGTAACAAACTTCTAACTAACTTACAGACTTATCAAGATAATGTAACAAATTTAACTAACACTAACCACACTTTAATTATACTCCTAAGATAATAAGAGCAACCAAAGGAGATATATTATTTACAACAATTCAAGAATGACAGACAAAATAAAGACAAAAATAATAGAAAACAATGTTAATGGCAAGAGTCTAACACTTGTTAACCAACCTTATTCTCGTAAAAAAGACAAAATTAAAAGCTAACCTTTTGAAAGTATTTTAGGAAGGGTTATTTATTTTGTTATTAATTAATGTTGATGGTAATTAAAGTTAGACAATTTGTAATAATATATGGAGAAAAGCAGATTATTTGCATGAATTCAGTTGTCTTCACTCTTGAGTAAAGAAAGATGAGGTAAGTAGAAAACAATAAAAGATGGAACCTGAAAAGGCAGGGTGTGCAGTTGAAGTGCAATAAAAATGTATAGAGAGATTCCCATTATGAGGTTGGATGAGCTAGGGTTTCCAAGTTGAGCTTGGTGTAGGCAATATATGAACATGAGGGCATTTATATGGTATTCATATTTTTTTTATTTGGTTCCGTACTCAAGGTAAGATGTCAAGCATTTCATTAATATATACTTATATATAGGTATTTATTATAAAATAATTATTCAATGAAATATTTGATAACTCATCTTGTCTACCAAATCCATAAGGGTATCATATCAATTCCCCATAAATGCGAACTTGATGATGATGGTATGCAAGGGCGGAGGCAACGGGGCTAGGAGATGCCATCCCCCCCCCCCCCCCCCCCCACCCCAAACCATGACACTTTGTTTAGTATGTCATATATATGTAATTTTTTATTTGACATTTAGAAAAATAATAAAGCAATATAACAATAAAATATGTCATAATGATGATTCCATTTGTTTGTGTAAATTATTTAAATTCTTGATATGAGTTTTTTTTTTTTGTATAATTTGTTGGATTTAATTTATATGCACTATTAATTTAAAAATTTTTTATATCATCAATCAATCATATATTATCATATTATTAAAATACATATTTAACTTTTATAATAATTATCTCAAAAGTCTCACATATGGTAATAAATAATTAGTTGATGATATAAAAAATTTTACACTGACAATATATCTAAACTAAACTTTAATTTGTTTTAGTTGTCAAAAGAGCAATATAACAATAGAGCATTATCATTGGATAGATATATTTACAACTGTTTTATATTATCAATTAAAAGATTTTAGTAATAACACATAGTTTTTATATTAAGTATAACTATAGATTTTAAATATTCCTACAACTTTTTTTAAAATATTGAAGATAAATCTCTTCTTGTTTTATATTAGATTTTTCTAAGTAAAAGAAAAACATTTAATTGAAGAGTGAATTGGTGCATAATAGGCTTGATGTACCAAAATATCTAGAACTAGGGAATCTTGACACTACTACTAACTTATGTCCAGGATTCATGACGACGTCTAAAATATTGAGAACCTATTAGCCATTGACCTCCTTGAAGAAAATTTCCTAACTTCGTCAATCGTGGTATAGAAAAAGAAGATTATTAATAATAAACAAAGCATTCTTATATAGGATCCTCTGTAGTTATTTTATAAACTGCAAAGTATCTTATCCTTTAAAACTACTTCTTTTACATGATAAAATATTAAAAGCAAATACTAGAGAGAGTGAGAACCCTTGGATCATGAACTGCACCTCATGCAGTTCCAAAAGAAAATGCACAGGATCCGGTTCCTTCATTACGTTGACAATGTCAATGACATGGGAAGCAATCATTGTGAGTGTTGTTGAACCTCAGCCTGTCATCAAACAACACCGTACAATGATTCACCAATAATAGATGAATTGCTAACAATAGATCATGAGCTCAGCCAAGTATCTAGCGGACAAAATTTCTTCGATGGAAGTTTGTTATGTTGTTGACAGTCTTGAAGGATCGCAATTCCAGTATAAATAGTGTTCCACTATACTTTGAAAACAACATTCATCCATAAAAAGTTCAAGAAGACAATTAAAGTTCAATCAGAACCAACATGGCTATGGAGTTGAGTATTACAACAATTGTTTTATTCTTATTGCTGGCTACGTCCCATACAGCTCAATCAGCTAACCTTGATATCAAAAAATTTGGCGGAGCACCAAATGCAGATATAACCCAGGTAAGATCCTATTGAATTCACATAAAAAATTTTAAAAAATACATCATTATTGTTTTTTTTTAATTGATTTGTATATTATTTGTTATCTCTAGGCTTTCTTAAGTGCTTGGAAAGAAGCATGTGCATCAACAAGTGCAAGCAAAATTCTGATTCCTAGGGGGACATACAAAATGAAGGAAGTAGATGTCAAAGGTCCTTGTAAGGCTCCCATTGAAATTCAGGTTGATGGCACAATTCAGGCACCACCAAACCCAAATGATCTCAATGGGGCTGATCAATGGGTTAAAATTGGATATGTTACCCATTTCACCTTATCAGGTAGTGGTACTTTTGATGGTAAAGGTGCAACTGCTTGGACCCAAAATACTTGTCACAAAAACAAGAACTGCGACATGGCTCCCATGGTAAATAATGATACGCCCTTCTCAATGTCACATATATATACATCTAACGAACATGCTAATAAATTGAGTTTCTTTTGAAATGTAAACAGAATTTTGGTTTTAATTTCCTAAACCATTCGACTGTTCGGGGCATAACTTCGAAGGACAGCAAAAACTTTCATGTCAATGTATTGGCTTGCAACAACTTTACATTTAATGGCTTTAAGGTCACTGCTCCAGCTCACAGCCGCAACACTGATGGGATCCACATTGGAAGATCAACTAATGTGAAAGTTCTTAACACCAACATTGCTACCGGAGACGACTGCATCTCATTGGGTGATGGCAACAGTCATATAACTGTCCAGAATGTGGAATGTGGTCCTGGCCATGGCATTAGTGTTGGAAGCCTTGGGAGGTACGATAATGAAGAACCCGTAGAACATTTTCTAGTCAAGAATTGCACTTTGAAAAATACTGACAATGGTGTGAGGATCAAGACTTGGCCTAGTCACCCAGGAACAACTACAGTAAGCAATATGCATTATGAAGATATTACCATGGTTAATGTCTCCAACCCAATCATCATAGACCAAGAGTACTGCCCTTGGAATCAGTGCTCAAAAAAGGTATCTAATCAAAAGCTACTATAAAAGACTTATATATTTCTTCATCCATTACCCTCTCTATAATCATGCTATAGATGTTATAATCTAATCCACTAATCTTTCAACTGCACTTCATGATTGAACATTCAATATATTGAGATTTCTTATACATCGTTTTTGTCTATGCTTGCAATGGCTTAGAGTCCATCAAAAATTAAGATAAGCCAAGTCACCTTCAAGAACATTAAGGGCACTTCAGGAACCAAGGAAGGGGTGATTCTTGTATGCAGCCGTGGTGTACCATGTGAGGGTGTGGAACTAAGTGAAATCCATCTCACATACCATGGAGCTCCAGTAACTGCTAAATGTTCTAATGTCAAGCCTACAGTTAAAGGAAAAGCTCCTGCTTGCACAGCCTAGAGTCTTTGGTTGACACAATACTCTCCTTGATCAGATTTTTCTTTTCTGTTTTTTTTTTTTTCTCTTTTGTTTTCTGTAGATACACAAGGCATCCCCGTAAAGTGAGGATAAGGACTATTTGTATTCCATAGAGATAAACAATTGGACATGGTTATTACGTAGTCACATTGTCAGGTGTTTTATATATGTAAGCCTTGTTCAAGAACAAATAAATTTCTTTTATTTTGTAAAGCTAAGAAGCCTGTCAAATGTTTCAAATATTTGAGACTGACTTTCAAATTAAGGAAAAAATTTCTTGCTTGTCGCAATTGCTATGCGGTCTTCCTGACCCCTTCCGCAAATAGAATATACTATATTATTTATTCTAAAATAATATAATAATATAAAGTATTTATATAACCCAACATGATTTTTTATAATATTAAAAAAAATTACGAGACAATGAAATCAAATGTCTACGTAGATGCAAGTGAGCCAAAATATGCTGTATAAGTAGTATGTTTAGCCAATCCATTATTTTTTAGATTTCTAGTTAAATCCTTTTTTATATAAAAGAAGAATACTTTGATGTTGCCGTTGCCCTAGAGTTCTCTTAGAGTAAACTATCCCTCTTAAATGGAGGGCTTTTTAAGTAATTTACATTTAGATGCATTTAATTTAATTATTCTTTAGTAATTCATATTTAATCCCACTTTCTTACTAATAAATTTTCACTTACTAGATTTTGCATCCGTACAATACATGGAAAAAATTAAAAATTAAAAAATAAAAATAAATATAATTATAAAAAAAATAATGTTATTAAATAGAGTATATGTAATAATTTATCAAGAAAAATAATATTTATAAGTTTAATTTAAAAATATATAAAATATATTTTTGTATTATTTTTTTCATGAAAGAATTTCACTTCAATATAAATATAAATACTAAAAAATTAAGTATAAAATATTATATAACAACCAATATACCTGAAAAAAATATTTATAATATAAACAAAAATATTTATCTTTTAAATGTACAATTTAATCTAATAATTTTATAATTTTTTAATAAATTAATTTTACTAAAAATTACATATAAAGTATTTCAATGTATGTTCATGTAACTCAAAAGAAGTAAATAAAGTGATAAACACTGTAAGGACGACAAAATCTCTCGGTATTTGAGAATTTTTGTCGAGATTTGAATTCAAAAAATTTTCTCCTGTGAAAACAAGAATATGATTAAAAATTCCTTTGAGACAGATGCGAGGACAAGGACGGGGATCATATCTCCTACCTCGTGGAATCGAGTTCATGGGGAATTACTAAATTATCTATATTTATTATATTATATATATATATATGTACTAGTTCTTTGTTCTTTTTACTAATTTTTATCTATATTTTTATATTAATTTAAAATTTAAAAAAGTAAAAAAAATACTTCTTGACAATAACTTGCAACAATTTTATTTATAACCATACGATACGATGCACGAGATAATGTAAAATATGATTTAATAAATTAAACAACTAATAAAAATATTCAATCATATAAGATCTATGAGTGTGAACACCCAATTTTGTCCGGGATATTTTGTGAATAAAAAAAAAATCTTTCAACCCCATGGATCCATTAACCCATAAACCAATCCGTTAACCCATAACCCATTAACTCACAACCCATCAGTTATCCTCACACTTAAACTTAAGCATTTATCCTAAATAAACCTCATCAGTTATCCTAATCCCTGAGCACTTATCCTAACCATCCCAAACAAACCTATCCTAAACTAACCATAACTCATCCTATCACAAACTTATCCTAAACCAACCTTGGCAATTATCATCAAACCCATCTTAACACAAACTTATCCTATCATAAACCCATCCTAACTCAAACTCATCGTAAGCAAACTTATCCTAAACCTCCCATCACTTATCCTAAACAAAACTCCTAATCATCTCCTATAAAACACCTAACCCATATACATGAGAGGGGAACATATGCACAGAACCTATACTCAAAACTTTGATCCTTCAGCTCGGAGACTTGACCCACATATTATAGTTATCACGAGTCAATTTACTCACTTACGTACCTCTGCCAAAATTCTCTCATCACCATCTTCCACCCCATTCCATAGCAAATTAACGTCCTACCCAACACTACCATCCTCATCACTTTTCACCATCTTCAAACCACCGTACCAGTCAACCTCCACACTTTCTCACCATCAAAACCATCAAACCAATCCCTTGTAACCACCATCTTCACTAACCTACCTCCCACAACCACTTCTCCATAAGAATCGTAACCCAGATCAGTGTGTGCCCCCACCAAAACAGAGCCCACCGTCATCCTCACTCACGCCTAAACCAGACCGCGTCCTTGTCGTGTGAGCCCAACCGCGGACCAGAACCATACCCAAGACCCGGAGATCCACCAGATTGCCGGCCAAACCCGCTACGTCTGCTGTAACCCGCCGACCGCACCTCGTCGGATTCCAGCCAGCACCGGATGGCGCGACCCCGGCCACTATCTGCGTCACACCGCGACCCATTACGCTGAACCGGCCGAGACCACAGCCCAGATCGTGACCCACTGCAAACCGGCGTCGTCTTCTCCGTGGGTCTCCGTACCCACTTGCCGTCTCCCCATCGCTGCTCAATGCTGCATGATCGCGGCAGATCTGCCTTTGCTCACCGCCGGTCGCCGGGTGCTCCATTTGAGCTCCCTGTTGGTCTCTGCATCAAAGAAAGAGAAGAAAGAGGCTAAAATAACCCCTCCTTTTTGCCTCTGTTTCGTAAGCTGCTTCCCATTTTTTTTTTAATTTCAAATTGTGCTTTTGGGAGGTGGGCTTCTGATTGTTTGGGCCCAAGCAAAAAAAAAAAAGAAGAAAAAGCCTAAAAAAAAGATGATAAAATTAAGAAACCAATTAAATATTTTTTTAAAAAAAATAAAAATAAAAAAGGGGTTATCTGAGTTGCGACAGCTTGCTAACCCTTGTATTTTGTAAACATCTGAGTTGCGACAGCTTGATGGTTTACATTATTATATTATTATTATTATTATTATTATTATTATTATTATTATTATTATTATTATTATTATTATTATTATTATTATTTAAATTATATTTAAATTATCATCTTGTTTTCAATTTTTTTTAAGTTAAAACGACTAATCGATTTTTTAAATAAAAGTTTTGTAACAAACTTGATAATCAGTGGGTGACGTCTCTAGCGTGACGCGAGCTTCACTTATTTAATCCTTAATTTGAATAACTGAGTCGCGACGGCTTATTAATTCAAATTTTCAAAATTATTTTAATAAAATCAACCAACCCACCAATATTTTCTAGAGAACTACGTGACTTTGAGTTCCTCATTGCACCAGGGGATACGTAGGAGCGGGACTCTAATTCCGTCAAGCCAAAAATTAAATTTTCATAATTTATTTGTTTATTTCATATTTTTTTACAAAAGGGGGTAAAACAAATATTTTTTAAAAAATTATTAAGAATTTACATAATTAATTTAAGGTACCGTCTTAGGACGGGTGTGTTAGGGGTGCTGTGGGATTAAGTTTCCATCCTTCCCTACACATAACCGACTTCCGAATTCAATCTGGTTTCAAAGACTATTCTTCTTGGGTTTTCTAATTTTTCCTAATAAAAAATAAAATTGGTGGCGACTCCTAATTTTTTAATTTAAGTTGCTATTTCACCGCGATTAAAACGGTCGCGACAGATGGCGACTCCACTGGGGATACTTGAGAGTCAAGCTTATAAAAGTTGGTTATGCAAAAATTTTGGTGATTTTTATGTGTTTGTTTTACCTTTTTTTCTTTTTATTATTTGATGATTTTTTATTATTTTTAGTGTTAATTGTTTTACTATCTAAACCTTAGGGTAGAAAACGTTTGGTGTTTGTTTTGCAGGATATGAGTAGTCTTTAGGATTGTAAAGGTTTATACGCTCCCTACACCCACCGCACCTACACATTATTCACACACATTCGAGTAGGGCCCTATACCAGGGTCTGAGTGAAGCCTAAGTTAAGTAGAGGTTGCGTAGTGGTAGCCATTTTGGATGTACTTCCTGTTTGGTTATCGCGAAAACCTCATCTAGAGTGTGCCTTTTTCATGAATGTCCCACACCTAGTGGTTTACCCACTATTTCGTGGTCAACATTCTGAAATAGGACTTGGCTCTAGAGACCTCTAAAATAGAAGAGCCACCCTATGGAAGTTCTAGACTCTTAGATCCTTAGTATAAAATTCCCAAGTTTAAGGCAACCCCATTAGGACACAAAGGGAGCCTACTTCTTCTTTCCTCATGCCATCCATTCAAAAAAAAAATTTAAAAATACATTTTCTTATATTTTCATGGCATTCCTAGCATTCTTAAAAAAAATCATCTTGCATTTTCATGTCATTCTTAGCATTTTTTTTATGTCTTACATTTTCATGGCATTCCTAACATTCTTAAAAAAAAAAAAAACATCATCTTGCATTTTCATGGCATCTTTAGCATTCTAAAAAAATAAAAAAATAAAAAAATAAATAATGCATTTTCATTCCATGCATTTAAAAAATATTTGCATTTCATTTTATGCATGATATTAATCTCATTCATTTCATCTTATTCCTTGTATGATGTTACCGTGTTCAGCAACCATTGCATGACTAAGGAAAGAAGACACCAATCAAACCCGTGTTCACAATACAAGGACTCGAACAAGGTTGCTTGCAACAATGGCAGCTGAGAATGAAGGTAGGAACCTAAGTTTGGAAGTAGATGAAGTGAAAGGAAGGGTGAGTGAGGTGACGGAGTCTCAAAGAAGAATGAAGGAAATGTTGTTAGCTATAAGGGAGACTCTCACCTTGATGGGGGCAGCTGGAAATACAGGAGTAACTGGGTCACATTCATACCCACTGAATATTACTTCCATGAGGACAAACCCAGGGGTCACTACTGAGAGACCTTCTGTGAGAGGAACCTCAAACACTGCATCAGTAGTAATTCCTATTGGAGAAGGATATCATTCATTGGAAGGTACTCAAAATGAGGTCTATGGTAACACCAAGTTCACGTGGGAACCACCACATATGTCCATTCAGATACCAACTGGATTTCCTGCCGGTAATGGGCACACAACTGTTCAGAATGATAAGATGAAAGAAGAGTGGATGGAAAAGATGGAGGAGCAAATCAAGGCGATCAAGGGTTCTAGCACCTATGGTCCCCTTGGGATAGAAGAATTGTGCCCTACTGCTAACATTATCATCCCCAAGGATTTTAAAATCCCAGAATTTGTCAAGTATGATGGGAGCACCAATCCCTTTTTCCACCTCAAAACTTACATTACCAAAATGTCTATTTGGTCAAGGGATTGGAAGTTCCTCATCAATTTCTTTCATGAAAGTTTGACTGGGCCTGCTTTAGAGTGGTGTATCCAACAGGACCTCTCCAAAATCTCCTCTTGGGATGACTGGGCGAATTTGTTTATGGGTCAGTATCGGTTTAATCTGGATACAAATCTCAACCCGGGAGCAATTGGGAACATTGCAAAAGAAAAATGAGGAGACATTCAAACATTATGCCCAGAGGTGGAGAGCTCTCGCAGCTCAAGTGCAACCGCCTTTAACTTTGACAGAAATGTGCTCATACTTCTTGGGGACTTTAGGAGCTCCTTATATTGGGACAATGGTAAGTACTGCTTACCAAGACTTTGCTGAATTAATTGCTGCCGGAGAAAGGATCGAAATGCTGGTAAAGGCTGGCAAATTTCCAATTGGCAATAATGAAGGTAGTTTCAAGAAGGGGTTTCCCACTAAGAAAAATGAGCCAGAAGTGAGATATCTGCAAAACCAACAACCTTCACAGACTCGATATTCGCCATCCTACCCTGTATACCGAACACCCCCATATAACCCAAACACTTACCCTTCTGCATCGTCCCATCTACCTGGCCTAACCGCCTCTCCCATGAATGCACCTCAAACCCAGCTACTCCAAATCAACAATGTTCCTGTACCTCAACCATGCGCTCCAACCCGCCTAACCTATAACCAATATCCATCTGCACCTCCACAAAATTACCCGCAACCTCGACCAAACTTTCAAAATCAATGTCATTTTCGTCCCCAAGGCCTACCTCCTTTCCCAAGATTGTCCATTTCAAATGCAGAGTTATTCCAAAGGCTCTATGATGCCCATTTAATTTCGGGGAGTCCTGTGCGCCCTATGAAGTCACCATTCCCGAGTTGGCATAACCCAAATTTGACTTGTAAATTTCACATGGATGCTTCTGGGCATTCCATTGAAGACTGTGAAGCTTTTAAGACAGCAGTGAGAAAGTTAATTGCTTATGGGAAGCTTGATATCCAAGAGGAGGCTGGACTCGATATTGTCAACAACCCAATTCCTAATCATGGTGGAAGGAATGGAGTAAATGCTTAGAATAGTTGATCAAAGTAATCTCAGAAAGTTCAACTTAGAGGTGGTTTATAAACAATACCTTAGAGTCCTCCAACACTGGGGAATTTCTAAGCGACCGGTATTCTGATTTGTTTATCAAGTAGTGACCGTGAAACGATGGTTTAATTGTATCAACCCTATGCTTGTTCGATCAATAAAATCATTTGGGTTTTGAACTTATGATAACTTTCTTAAAGCATTAATGTAATAAATTTGCATGGGTACATTGTTTCTTTTCTTTTCCATCACATTATATTTCTTGGCATTTATGATGTTTCATTTTTGTAAAGTGTCTTCCTTTTATCCAATTCTTGGCAATCCCAGTTTTGTAGATGTCAATAAAGTCCTCGAGTGCAAGTGTCTTTTGAAAGAGAAAAAAAAAGAAGAAAAAAGAAAAAAAAGAAAAGAAAAAAGGATCAAAAAGGAAAAAGGGAGCAAAAAAGTAATCACTTGGTGCGCACTATCTTTTTGGTCTCAAAATTAAAGTTTTGAAAATAAACAATCATGATTTGAAAATGAAGACTGGCCATTTTTCTCTATCTTTTACAAAATTTCATCATTTTTATCCATTGCTACCCCTTTTGAGCTTGAAAATTTCTTTAATAAACCTTGGATAAGGATCACCCCTACACTGGGGGATAGTACAAGACAAAGGTTGATTGTCATGGTGACTATTTTGAAGTATAATGAAAAAGGAAGAAAAAAGTGAAAGGGGGAAGAAGTAAAAAAAAATGATGAAAAAACAAAAAAAAAGAAAAAAGAAAAGGAAAAAAACAAAAAAGAGAGAAGGGAAAGAAAGAAGAAAGGAGATAAAATGAAATGGGGAAGAAATGGAGAACAATAAAAGAAAGGTGTGCTTAAAAGTGCAAAGCAGTTGACAAAGTTTAATTTTGAAAGTGCAATGATCCTTAGTCCCATCCAACCCTTAAATATTTGTTTGAGCCTTATATCTTTTCTTTCATAACCCCTAGCCTTGGCCACGTTACAAGCCTCAAAAAGTCCATTCTGATCAATGAAGGATTGTTGTCATTCTCATTAACTTTAATTTTGAGACAAATGTTATGCTTATCCAAGTATCTAGTTTATTGCTCCTAAAAAAAAAAGAGGAGGAGGAGGTACTCGTCAGTCTTACACAGAGGTAAATCTTTTAGTCACTAGGGTGAGTTTCTGTCCTATTCAATTCAGTCCTAAACTGAGACAAATTTCTCTTTAGTTCAATTTGGGCCTCATACTAGGACAAGTGTCTACCCTGCTTGATTTGACTCTAAACTGGGGCAATTTCTTCTTTTCCTTGGTTCAATTGACCTACACTGGATAAATCTTTCGGTCACTAGGGCGAGTTTCAGTCCTATTCAATTCAGTCTTAGACTGGGGCAAATTTTTTCTTTGGTTCAATTTGGCTTGATGTAGATGTTCAGCAGAAGAAAATCCTTGGTCATAATGTCTAGTGAGCAACTAAAGATTGTTTTCATGAGAATCAAACCAATTCATATGGGGTCAACACTTTTTTGAATCTCATACCATCGTTTGTGTCTTTTTTCCATATATACCCTTTGGTGTAGTCAAACTTCCAAGGTCAATCTAGAAGTTGTTCACTTAGTCAATTCCTGTTCTGTTGTACTTTTGAATAAATGTCTATCTGTTACGTAATGCTTCAGGTAAGGTGAACATAAGTACAACATTATGATTGGACCATCTAATGGCAATTCCTTGATGAACAATTCAGACTGAAAAGAATTTAAAAATTCCAATTAAAAGGAAAAATGATATCCCAGGGGATAATACAGAAACAAGAGGTACCTAAGCAAAAAGGGAAAAGAGTCCGTTAGACTAAAAACTCGAAAGGGCGGTTTAAGCAAAAACTGGGGCAAATAAATAGGAGGATGACCTGAAGCCCCTTGAAAAGTTCACCAAACTGGGGTAATTTTGTTCAATTGGTCATACTGGGGCAAAATTTTTGAAGGATTAACGAGAAGATATGAGTAATCAAGCAGCTGCAGAGAATCAATTAGATGAGAGACAAAGTTAAATACTGGAGTAAAATTTTCTCTCAAGGACTCAGCCAAGCAAGGGTTCATGACAAGAGATGATCATTTCATTCCTCAAAAGGAGAGTTGAGAGTGGCAAACAAGGAAAGAGAAAGAAAAAGAAAAAGGAAAGAAAGGATGAGGACCGAAGTTATCAGGTCCAATGGACTAAAGCACGTGAACGAGGGGTTTGATTGGTCAAAGCTTTCCAAAGTCGTCCTTGGTTCAAATGATTTTTTTAATAAAATTAAAAAGAAATAAAAAAGAGAAAAAAAAAAAAAAAAAAAAAAAAAGAAAAAAAGAAAAAAAAAGAAAAGAGAAAAAAAAAAAAAGAGAGAAAAATAAAAAAGAGAAAAAAAAGAAGAAAAAAAGAAAAAAAGAGAGAGAAAAAAAAATAAAAGAAAAAGAAGATCTTTTTGGGTCAAGATGCCCATTGTCTTTAAAATTTGTCTTTTGGGACTCTGTTGCCCATTGTCTTTTAAATTTTGGGACTCTGTTGCCCATTGTCTTTTAAATTCTGGGACTCTGTTGCCCATTGTCTTTTAAATTCTGGGACTCTGTTGCCCATTATCTTTTTAAATTCTGGGACTCTGTTGCCCACTGTCTTTTAAATTTTGGGACTCTGTTGCCCACTGTCTTTTAAATTTTGGGACTCTGTTGCCCATTGTCTTTTTAATTCTGGGACTCTGTTGCCCAACGTCTTTTAAATTCTGGGACTCTGTTGCCTATTTGTCTTTTAAATTTTGGGACTCTGTTGCCCATTGTCATTTAAATTCTGGGACTCTGTTGCCCATTGTCTTTTAAGTTTCGAGACTCAGTTGCCCATTGTCTTTTAAATTCCGGGACTCAGTTGCCCATTGCCTTTTAAATTTCGGGACTCAGTAGCCCATTGTCTTTTAAATTCCGGAACTCAGTTGCCCATTGTCTTTTAAATTCCGGAACTCAGTTGCCCATTGTCTTTTAAATTCCGGGACTCAGTTACCCATTGCCTTTTAAATTCGGGGACTCAGTTGCCCATTGTCATTTTAAGTTCTGTTGAGCGCATCGGTTCCATGCATTTCATGCATTTTAAATTTCTGTCTTTTGCTTTTGAGTGCATCGGCTCCTGTCTTTTACTTTTGAGCGCATCGCTCTTTGCATTATTTTGTTTCTTTTCGCTCCCGAACAAAATTCGAGTTCATGTCTTTACTCGTCCCTTACCATGATAAAATGAAAAACTACGGTTATTCTTTTTATCTAGTAAGAAACAAGTAAAGATGGACAACTGTGAATACCCAATTTTGTCCGGGATATTTTGTGAATAAAAAAAAAAATCTTTCAACCCCATGGATCCATTAACCCATAAACCAATCCGTTAACCCATAACCCATTAACTCACAACCCAT
Source organism: Ormosia semicastrata (assembly GCA_029884595.1). Classification (NCBI taxonomy): domain Eukaryota; kingdom Viridiplantae; phylum Streptophyta; class Magnoliopsida; order Fabales; family Fabaceae; genus Ormosia; species Ormosia semicastrata. The sequence continues at coordinate 2,861,021 of JAQQTO010000026.1, read as the reverse complement.
CAGTTATCCTCACACTTAAACTTAAGTAGTTATCCTAAATAAACCTCATCAGTTATCCTAATCCCTAAGCACTTATCCTAACCATCCCAAACAAACCTATCCTAAACTAACCATAACTCATCCTATCACAAACTTATCCTAAACCAACCTTGGCAATTATCATCAAACCCATCTTAACACAAACTTATCCTATCATAAACCCATCCTAACTCAAACTCATCGTAAACAAACTTATCCTAAACCTCCCATCACTTATCCTAAACAAAACTCCTAATCATCTCCTATAAAACACCTAACCCATATACATGAGAGGGGAACATATGCACAGAACCTATACTCAAAACTTTGATCCTTCAGCTCGGAGACTTGACCCACATATTACAGTTATCATGAGTCAATTTACTCACTTACGTACCTCTGCCAAAATTCTCTCATCATCATCTTCCACCCCATTCCATAGCAAATTAACGTCCTACCCAACACTACCATCCTCATCACTTTTCACTATCTTCAAACCACCGTACCAGTCAACCTCCACACTTTCTCACCATCAAAACCATCAAACCAATCCCTTGTAACCACCATCTTCACTAACCCACCTCCCACAACCACTCCTCCATAAGAATCGTAACCCAGATCAGTGTGTGCCCCCACCAAAACAGAGCCCACCGTCATCCTCACTCACGCCTAAACCAGACCGCGTCCTTGTCGTGTGAGCCCAACCGCGGACCAGAACCATACCCAAGACCCGGAGATCCACCAGATTGCTGGCCAAACCCGCTACGTCTGCTGCAACCCGCCGACCGCACCTCGTCAGATTCCAGCCAACACCGGATGGCGCGACCCTGGCCACTATCTGCGTCACACCGCGACCCATTACGCTGAACCGGCCGAGAGCACAGCCCAGATCGTGACCCACTGCAAACCGGCGTCGTCTTCTCCGTGGGTCTCCGTACCCGCTTGCCGTCTCCCCATCGCTGCTCAATGCTGCATGGTCGCGGCAGATCTGCCTTTGCTCACCGCCGGTCGCCGGGTGCTCCATTTGAGCTCCCTGTTGGTCTCTGCATCAAAGAAAGAGAAGAAAGAGAAGAAAGAGGCTAAAATAACCTCTCCCTTTTGCCTCTGTTTCGTAAGCTGCTTCCCATTTTTTTTTTTAATTTCAAATTGTGCTTTTGGGAGGTGGGCTTCTGATTGTTTGGGCCCAAGCAAAAAAAAAGAAAAAGAAAAAGCCTAAAAAAAAGATGATAAAATTAAGAAACCAATTAAATATTTTTTAAAAATAAAAATAAAAATAAAAAAGGGGTTATCTGAGTTGCGACAACTTGCTAACCCTTGTATTTTGTAAACATCCGAGTTACGGACAAACTTGATGGTTTACATTATTATATTTATTATTATTATTATTATTATTATTATTATTATTATTATTATTATTATTATTATTATTATTATTTAAATTATATTTAAATTATCATCTTGTTTTCAATTTTTTTTAAGTTAAAACGACTAATCAATTTTTTAAATAAAAGTTTTGTAACAAACTTGATAATCAGTGGGTGACGTCTCTAGCGTGACGCGAGTTTCACCTATTTAATCCTTAATTTGAATAACTGAGTCGCGACGGCTTGTTAATTCAAATTTTCAAAATTATTTTAATAAAATCAACCAACCCACCAATATTTTCTAGAGAACTACGTGACTTTGAGTTCCTCATTGCACCAGGGGATACGTAGGAGCGGGACTCTAATTCCGTCAAGCCAAAAATTAAATTTTCATAATTTATTTGTTTATTTCATATTTTTTTACAAAAGGGGGTAAAACAAATATTTTTTAAAAAATTATTAAGAATTTGCATAATTAATTTAAGGTACCGTCTTAGGACGGGTGTGTTAGGGGTGCTGTGGGATTAAGTTTCCATCCTTCCCTACACATAACCGACTTCCGAATTCAATCTGGTTTCAAAGACTATTCTTCTTGGGTTTTCCAATTTTTCCTAATAAAAAATAAAATTGGTGGCGACTCCTAATTTTTTAATTTAAGTTGCTATCCCGCCGCGATTAATTCGGTCGCGACAATGAGCATAAAAGAATAAAATTGAGTTAACATTTGTGTAGTTTATGAGTAGATTAGGTCTCAAGTTTAGAATTGTCGTACATATATGGTAGAGATGGTATCAGACATTTATAAAAATTATAAGATTTTAAGATCAATCACCAAAGAAAACAATTAATAATGTGGTCAACTAGAGATAAATAATTTTTTTTTAATAAATTAATATACAAAAGTATATATATCGGGGTAATTAATATATGATTTTAAATTTTTATATTTGTATGTATGGATAATAAATTTAATTTAAACCTGAAGATACATATACACCTTCCTTTCAAATTACAACATGGAATGTCATATGACAGTTATTGAGATCATGTATTTGTCACATGACATGATTCTTAAATATGTTATTCTATATAAAAATGACACATATCAAAATATAAAAATATATATATTCTCTTTATATATTATTATTTATATTTATTATTAGTTCTTCCACCTGTGCAATGCACGGATATAATACAAAAAAAATAATGTATAAAAAGTTAAAAGTAATTTAATTAAGAAGGAAATGACTATGAATAAGAAAAATTAACCATGATTTTTGTACGATCGAAGAAACTTAGTATTAAAGTAAGGCTTACAAATAAGTACAAACTAAGCACATGACACAATATCATTAACAACAATAACAGTAAATATTTATTTATTTATACTATGCAAATGTTATTTCAATCTTTGTGTACAATTATTGAGATCTAACTCATCTGAAGTAAGAAGTGAGTAAATTTGTACCATTAAAATAAATTTTATCATTTTAAATAAAATATTTTATGATGAGATTTTATAATCTGAATCGTTAATTTATTTTAATGGTACAAATTTACTTACTTTACACTTTCTCTTTAAAGAAGTCCAATCCCTTTATGAGAAATAGGATCCGTAGTATTTGGCAGCAGAAGTATTAGAAGAGATGTCTTTGGCAAAGTTGCAATTTCAAGCTTCATCAACTTGCAGCAAAGTTTAAGGCCTGATAATATTAATTGGCATAAATGTTTGAAATGGCAGCTATAGAAATATGTATCTAAAATTTAAAAATATTTATTCAAAATTTGATGTTCAAACACTATAACATGAAAGTATTTAAAGGCATCTAAACCTAATTAGAGCTGCAAATTACAAAATAAAAGATAAAAAATTAAGGCAAAACTAAAAAAAAAGCTAAAACAATGAAAATATGACTTTTTTGGGCTCAAAACGACTTCAACAAGATTAACTATTTGTCGTGACGACACTTTCTTCTTGAGTTTTGCATTGATATATAATAGTAACAATTTTGACATCCAGATTAAAATTTATGTTCAATTAAAGCTTGGCTGACCGTATGAAATTCTGACGATTAATCTGCTCCAAATAATGTTTTGCTATACGTTTCACGCCAATCCCCTAAAAACATGGCATTGAATGGTTATTTGTTTTTTGTTCTTTATTTGTTGAATAGTTTTTATTTGTTTATTTAGTTTTTAGTATTTGTATATGTGGTGTCCACGTGTATGAACATGTCAACATTGTGTTATAATTTTTCTTTATTTATAAAAAAACATATGACATTAAAATAAGTAGACAATTTGACACATAACAAAAAATTAAAATTTTACTTGTCAGTTTAGATTGACATATGAGAGAATTTTAAATTATGTATTTTTTTTTATATTATATTGATTTCTATACCATAATTTCTTTTGAATTTCTGTATTTTTTTAAATTATGTAATTTATGTTCTCAAATATATTTTTATTATATCTAAATTCTTATCTTTGTCTATTAATTACTTTATTTATCAATAAAAATCTCTTAATTACATTTTAAATTTTCCACCACTCTTCAACCAAGAGTCGAGTGATTTAGTAATGTGACAATTCCTTTTAGATTTTTATATTTTTTAATTCATATAATTTATGTTCTCAAATGTATTTTTATTATTTTCAGATTCTCATGTATATCTTTAACTACTTTTTCAATTTTCTCATGTATAACTCTTAATTGCATATCTTTATTTACTTTTTCAATTCTCAATGTATATCTCCACTACCGTCCAATCAAGAGTCGTGGTTATTGGAGTAAAATAGGTTTCAAAACCCATTTTTCATTTCATTCTCCATTTGGTGGTGTTCCTCCCTGTCTCTCACTGTCGTCATCTTTTTTAGAGTTACTATGAGTATATCCCAACCAAACAGCTTTTTTTCTCTCAAAAAATATTTTAACAGTATTTTTATACGTTTGATAAAATTAGTTTTAGTAGTTTTTTATAACGTATTAAATTTTATATAAAATTTAATTTTATTAAACATGTTATAATATTATTGAAATAATTTTTTTATAAAAAAAGTTTAAAAAAATTAATCTTAAATATTTTGAAATATACTCTGAAACTTATGATTTTAATTTATAAATTATCTTTTATAGTTTAATATATAAATATTATTTTATTCTCAATCAAATAATTTTTTTAATTATTTTATATTTATATTAATAATTTAATACATAAAATAATTTTTTTCTTATTATCCTAATGAAATAAATTAACTTAAAATTACTTTTTAACTAATATATTTAAACATAAAATTGATTCAATTATAATTGATTATAATAAAAAAATTATATAATAGTTAATTATTAAAATAATCAAATTTTCACAACTATTTCAAACACACACTGAAACTTATAATTTTATTTTATAAATTATTCTTTACACTTTGAAATATAAACACAATTTTATCTTCAATCAAATAATGTTTTTAATTATTTTATACATATTTTAATAATTTAATATATAAAAATAATTATTTTTTATACCATTTAAATAAAATAAATTAACTTAAAATTACTTTTCAATTAACATATTTAAATATAAAATTAATTTAATTATAAAAAAATTATATAAAATAAATTAATAAAATAATCAAAATTTTACCTTTATTTAATATTTACAAACCAGACAAACATTTGTTAGATTTGACGAACAATCTTACACTATGTTTGGATGATAGGTAATGAGGGGAACAGAAAGGGAATGAGGAGAATGAAAATGACTTCTCTTATTTGGGAGTTTTAAAATACATAGGAATGGAACAGAATACATGGAGAATCATTTTTCCTATCTTTCCTTCAAATGCCCAACTTTTGTTCCTCTCAAAATTGAGGTAGAATAGAGGGAACACATGGATAATTTCGTTCCGTTCCATTCCGTTAATGAAACTTCCAAACAAAAAAAATAGAAACTATGTTCCATTCTATTCCATTTCTTTCTGCTTCATCTTCACCTATTCTGTTCTATTCCGTTAATAAAAAAAACATTCAAACACAAGGTTAAAGTCCGCGACTTTGGTTAGACGAAGTGGCTCGGTGATGGAAGGAGCATGAGTGAGTGGGGTGGTGGGTATACTGTATTACGTTGCGCCGGAGGTGTTGATGGGGAGAGAGTACATGTTATGACTTAAGTCCATGAGGAGAGCCCAACCCAAAAGACTAGTCCCGTAGGTGGGGGAGCCTTATGGCTTAAGTACCACATTGAGCTTTCTTAGTTACTCAATGTGGGACTCATAACATTGCCACCCCCTTCAAAAGCCGGCGTCCGCGACGGCCCACTCTGGCTGCCCACTCTAGGTGCCCACTCAGAGTAGCTTTCACTCTGACCCTCTTGGTACAGGTAGCCCTCTCCCTGGTCGCTCCTCCCTAGGTCGCTCCTTTCCAGGTCGCCCCCTTCTGCGTTGGCCGACTCTCAATGAAAGCACCAATTGTTATGACTTAAGCCCATGAGGAGAGCTCAATCCAAAAAACTAGTCCATTAGGTGGGAGAGCCTCATGACTTAAGTACCACATTGAGCTTCCTTAGTTACTCAATGTGGGACTCATAACAGTACAATAAGAAGGTTGAATTTTGGATCAATGGTGTGATGCCCTTCTACGGAGACTTTGCGGCAGAGATTTTTGAGGCTGTCCTTAGGGCCAATCTTAGGTTTCCTGCGAAGATTTTAGTACTCTGTCACCCTCTGCTAAGGATCTGCTCAGTAAGATTATTTGTAGGGATGCCTTTTAGCGAATATCTGCAGAGCAAGCGTTGAGTAATTATTTTTTTCTTATCTCTCTTTTTAGATCTACTAAAAGATTCAGTTGATTACTCATTACTGTCTTTGTTGTAAATTTGTTTTGGGTATTTGTGAATTTTGATGTCAAAGTTTAAAATTTTCATTATGGGGATTTCTAGTTTTCAATCTGAATTTATTTTGGTACATCACTTTGACTTCACCATGTGAATTTTTTGTTTGTGTTTTTTTATATTGGTGTATATTTTTTATTTGTCTAATTGACTCTCAATCATGCGTCCACTTCTATGTTAGAAGAAATTGTAGTTGAGTTCTACCAGTTGGAATAGAGTGCTATCCTTAATTTGGAAATACACTATTGCATACTTCTGCAACTAAATTTTAAGTAACATATTGTATGTGCAGCGAGATCTAAAAAGGAATATAAAAGATTTCTAGGAGAAAAAATATTATTTAATTCATGTTATTTGACAGCGACATGCAAGTACTTGCAAACTTAATTTTTCTCTATATTTTTTTGAGTTCCAAAATTGATTTATATCAATTATTTGATTTTTGTGTTTTTGCTGTAATTTTGAACTTTGATTGGGTTTTCGTCAATATTGTTTAATTTTTACATTTGATGCATGCTAGAAATCTGTTTGTCCCCTCTTGGCCGTTGCACTACATAAGTATTACTCTTACTTTCTTATTCTTAGCCTAATGCTTTTACTTCATGTATTTGCTTAAGTAATTATGTGATAGCAATGTCAAAATGAGTATTGTGTCTTAAAATTTATTATTCAATTCATATTATATAGACTCAGTTGATGTTATTTGACAGGGACATGCAAGTACTTATCGACTCAAATTTCTCTATATTGTTTTGGGTTCCAGAATTGATTTATATCATTTATTTGGTTTTTATATCCACTCTTGGTGTGTTCTTCATACAACTTATCTCTCCATCTGAGAAGAGAAAGAGGTCACTCTTGGTGGCGCCGCTACATAAAGGGTTGCAATTCTAATTTTGATTTTGCTAATTCTAGTCCATTGCATTAGTTTTCTCCTTTGAAGCTTTCATCTCTCTAGTTTTCTCTCTGTTTGCTTAATTCCTTCAAAACCTTAAAAAAAAAATTTGGGCAAGTTTCACCTCAATTTGGTTTAGGGTTTATTCTAAAATCCTTTATGTTGTGTTTGGATAAGGTATTTTGAAATTTCAAGGTATTTAAAATTCAAAGAATTTTAATTGCATCAATTCAATTTCTTTCATTTGTAAAATATTTTGTTTGGATAAAGCAATTAAATTACCTTGAATTTTAAATTTCTTGTTTGGATAAAACAATTCAATTACCTTCATTTGTAAAATCTCTTTTTAAGATATTTTTGTAAAATTAGGATTTCAATACAAAATTTTACAAAACAAAATAAATATCATATAATATTTTTTCATAAAATTTATTAAGCTTTGATTAGATTTTGATTTTTTGGTTTGATTTTTGTTTGGATTAAAATTCAAAACCCCTACATTCAATTATTTCAAGACTATAGTGCTATGAAAGCACACAATAAAACTAAAACATAAAATAAACTCTAACAAATGAATCACTTTATTATGATACAAAAGGCAAAGAAAAAGATCTTTTTGACTCTGATAAGAACTTTTGCTTAATTAATTGTCAAATATAAATATACGAATGCAAACATTCATTGGTGTGCCTGTCCTCAACCTATACAATTTTTATTTTTTAAAAAAATTAAAAAATCTGCACAAAATGAAAAGATTAATATACCATTTTTTATAAATAATCTATAAGTACAACTTATACAACGATTTATAAAAATAAAATAACACGATTTAGGCTACATTGAAAACAAGTCAACTTTCAATGGGTATAGTAGACTTAGTCAACTTAGTCTTCTTCGTAGTTGCTTGCACGAATTCTTTCAACGACTCAACCACTTTTCTCATTGAAGCAACTATCCCATCTTTTTCTCCACTTTTTCTTCGGGATTGCATGAAAGTAGACGATGAAGAATGTCCTCTTTTCTTTGTTGCAGAGCTTGGTTCCTCCAAATCAATATTAACACTATCAACTTCATCCTCTTCATTTGCTTCTTTGCTCATGACATCATCCGCATCAAGAGAACCAAACCTATATCCGAGAACCAGATCGAACTATCTCTCAGACAAGCCTTCAAGTCACTCGAACCAAACCCAGTGACTATACTTAAATTAAATCTTTACTCAGAGCTGAATATGGAACACAACTTATATCTAAATGGTTGAACAGTGCCCATGGAAGTGATATCAATTAGTTATAGTGGAAAACAATATAGTGTACATAACTTGGGTAATATAATAACCAGGAACAGGACACACACAGCAAGTCCACAACATTTGGCAATCATGCGCGGAAACACAACAACAACAATAGTATAATTTGTTCTGTCATTATACCAGTTCCAGTAACCATAAAAGGTAAGGTACTGTACAAAGGTTTCAAGATCATTCCATTGTGCATTTTATTTATAGCACATCCCATCTAGCAAGTTCAAATTTTGTACACAGTAGCTACCCTACCATCCCAAAACAACTAGGCAGGTACCAACAAAAAGAAGATTTAGATTGCAATGTGAATATAGAGTCAAACAATGTACCATAAAACACAGGTATCGAGTCTATGAAATCTCAATCTTACTCAGCATAAGTTAGTGCCATTGGTGGTTAGCTAGATAAAGTAAAAAAGATGGTGCCAGAAGATATGATACTAGATTTAATGATAAATTAGAGACGCATCAAATATTCATGATTCCTGTGCTGCACCAGATTACATGAATTCAAACGCCCTCTTTAAATTCATCAAGGTGCAAGCACTGTCGTTGTTGCCTTCAAATGTTAGCTACTTTGATTCTTGACTATTCCTGCTGTCATTTTCTGTGACTTGAATCAAAACATCAAAATGAAGTTCTTTCACTATAAAGTGACCCCATGCAATTTCATTAGATGTCATATGTCTTCTTCCCCATTGATTAGTGAGGATGATGTGATAAGATATGTGTAGTAACTAAGATAAACAGTACTTTTTTCAACCTTAAAAAACATTAAATTAAAATAAACTTGTTGATAGATTCGTAAACATTAGTAATAAGAATTGAACCAGTAATTAATTGTTCACAAAATTGGCAGATATTCAGCTGAGGTAGAGTGTTAGACATCAAAACTGACTTATTAATAAGCCTACTGTGATGCCTAGGACTCGGGGAAGACAATGGTGTATATTCATAATATTATCAAAAGAAATAAATATGAAAAACAAAATCCAATGAAAAGTTAAATATTAGTGCTTTATCTTTTAACCAAAGGATAAAAAGTTTTAAGCTTGTTACATTTTGAAGCTCTGCTATTTCACTTGTTAATCAAAGAACTATGTAGTATTTACTATAACTAACAAGTTGACAAGTCAAAACTACTTGTGACTACAAAAACCTATGAGCTTATACCGAAGCAGTTAAGGGAAAGGAATTTTTGTCTTTCCATTTTGAACAAATCCTACAGCTAGGTTTCAAACTTTCCACTTGAATCATTGTTGTTTCTTCTTCTATATTCTGTATTTCTCACTGATCACTAATGTGCATCGGTCCGCTGTTGACAGCGTATTGATGAGATTAAGCAAAGGCTTCTCTGCACCAAGTTCGAACTGATAATAGCAAGAATGGAAAACAATGTAGAGATAAGGAAATATGAGGAGACCATTAAACATTTATTCAAGCTATTAAAGACAGTTTGCCAAGAAAGAGATGAAGATCTTCACAGAATCAAAAGTCATGGAAATTTTGAAATTTCCAGAACTTATTGAATTAAGCACTTGAAAACTAGTGACTGATTAATTTAAAAAAAAATAAACAAAGTACTATGAAGATCTGAAAACACGAACTATAATATGAAAAGACCTCAGAAGACTCAGAAAAAAATGGAAAATTCAGTATGAACTCGTTTTCAGAAACAGGATTAAACAAAATCTCGAAAGCCCTGAAGCAATAATCTATCAGAAATTGGAAAAACAACATGAAATAGGACATGACATGACAAATAGAATTCATGTACCTGTTGGTAAAGAGCATCCCAACACAGAAGCTTCCAATACACAAAATCACCCATTTCTGGGCTAGAACACCCTTAACATCCATGATTTCACACCCTTGTAACACCACAAGAAACATTTTCTATACCCAACAACATAGGGAAATGAAAGCTATGAACTAACCTTCTAAAAATGGCAGTGGATCCAGACGAATTTGGCAGCAATTCCTGCTGAAAAACAAAAACACGAGAAAAAAAAATCAAACTCTCCCTAAAACCCTTCCTTTGAAACGTGAAACAACAGTCACATAACAATGTAGCTTGGGATTAGACTTGAATAGTCAACAAAATTAACAGATTCAAAGGTGATGAAAGGGTGATTTGTGTACCTAGTGTTCGCACAACACCAAAGGGGGCGGCTCTGGTTCTTGAGGACGACTGTGGATGGAGGTGCGGTGGTGGTGGGTTGGGTTCGAGATGGGCAGCGCAAGGTGGATCTGGGCGCGACGGTGGTGGCGTGTGGCGCGGACGAAAGCAGCGGTGGTCGTGGTTGGGGTTCGCTGAGAAGAGTAGATCGAGAGTGAAGAAGAGTGAGACCAAGCTATGGAGGTTGAGAAGAGCGAGCTTCAGCCATGGAAGATTGAGCTTCGCTACTGAGACGGGAGAGAAGGGAGAGAGCAGGGCGAAACGGGAGATACGTGGGATTTTAGAAATTCCACCTGTTTAGATGGGAATTCAAATCCTTTTTTTTTAACAGATGAAATCTTTCCTTAAAATACTTTGGAATTTTTAAAATGATTTTATAAAATATTCAAACAAGTTATTTTATCACAAATTATTTTAAATCCTCTACAAAAATACATTTCCTCCTTAAAATACTTTATCCAAACACACCCTTAATGTATTTGGTTCGTGAATTGCTAATGATCAAATTTGAAATGTGAGCCATTTCTTACATATAAAATGCTTTGTTCGATCAAATTTGACTTTGGATAGAATTCTCTGGAGTTCGGATATCATCTCAGCATGATTGAAGCCACATTTAAGGTTCTAATTTTTTCTTTACAAAAATTAAATGTTATTATTATCTCCATGATTTGTTGGAAATATATTGGCTTTCCCTTACCATGTGTATTGATTTTGATTAGATATTTATTTATTTTTTAGTATTTTACTCACTGTAACGTTGCTGCTATACTCTTGCTCTTAGCTTTCTTTTTTCTTCATTTTCTTATTGGATTTTTTTTTTTAGGATGGGTGGTTAATACGGAATATTGCGAGAATATTGCAGCATTATTACACTGATATATTGGGAGAATATTGCGATAGATTATTACACGATCCTAAATGATCTAATACGGAATATTGGGAGAATATTGCAAAGATTATTACACCGATATATTAGGAGAATATTGCAAAGATTATTACACGATCCTAATTGATCTAATATGGAATATTAGGAGAATATTGCAAATTATTACACCGATATATTGGGAGAATATTACAAAGATTATTACACTGATCCTAATTGATCCTTTCGTAATCTTTTTATTTGTATAGTTATTATTAGAATAGCCAGTATCCGGTTTAGGAGTTTTTGTAAGAGTGATCTTAGCTAGGTGAGTGGTAGAGCTTGTGTATATATGTCATTCCTTTTGTAAAATAACACAGAAAAATTTATGATTCACTATTTCTTTATGGTATCGAGCAATGGATGCGAGATAAGGGAGGCCTACCAGGTTTGAGCACCGAGCAATGGCAAACTCGGTGGATCTCCTCAAGCAATCATAAGGAAGCACCACGAAAAAAGAATGACGGTAAAAATGCAAAGGTGTGGATTATTGATACGAGAGCCTCCAATCATATGATTTGAGATTTGAGACTCCTCCGTGAGCTAAAGGTGGTGCAAAGATGCCTGTGGGACTCCCCAATGGAGAACAAGCCTTTGCAACGAAGGAAGGAACTGTGACTCTCGAAGGAGGGCTAAAACTTGTCAATGTGTTATATGTGCCTGGATTAAATTGTAATTTAATATCAGTGTCCCAATTGACGATGATACAAATTGTATTGTGCAGGTCACTAACTCTTTATGTGTTGTGCAGACCGTACTCGAGGACGCCGATTGGAGTGGGTGAACGAAGAGATGGGCTCTATTATTTCATAGGGATTCGTCATGAGAAAGCTTTCAAAGTTGATGATTTTTCCGTGTTTGATCTTTGGCACAAGCGTATGGGACACCCTTCCATGAAGATCACTCAATTAATTCCAAATGTAGGTAGGAGTGTGAATGGAAATAAAGCATGTGATGTGTGTCGAGGGCAAAGCAAACTAGGGATAGTTTTCCTTTGAGCAATAATAAAGCTAGTAGTAGTTTTGAATTAATTCATTGTGATTTATGGGGTCCTTACAAAACACCATCTTCTTGTGGAGCTTATTATTTTTTGACTATAGTAGATGACTTTTCTCGAGCTGTGTGGATTTATTTGCTGCGTGATAAAAGGGAAGTTTCACAAGTATTGTTAAATTTCATTGCTTTAGTGGAAAGACAGTATGAAAAACAAATCAAAATAATTCGAAGTGATAATGGAACTGAATTCACATGTTTGAGAATGCAGTTTCTAGAGCGTGGGATTGTCTTTCAGACATCATGTGTAGGAACCCCCCAACAAAATGGGAGAGTTGAAAGAAAACATAGGCACATCCTTAATGTTGCACGTGCTCTGAAATTTCAAGGTAACCTACCTATCTCATTTTGGGGAGAATGTGTCTTGACAGCTGGATATCTAATAAATAGAACGCCAACACCATTGTTGAACGGAAAAACTCCGTATGAGATGATAAATGGAGAGCCACCTTCATATAATCAATTAAGAGTTTTTGGGTGTCTATGTTATGCTCATAATCAAGGTAAGAAGGGTGACAAATTTGCTAGCAGAAGTAAAAAGTGTGTTTTTGTGGGGTACTCTCATGGTAAGAAAGGATGGAAGCTTTTCGATCTAGATAGTGAAACTTACTTTGTATCAAGAGATGTTAATTTCTTTGAGAATGAGTTTCCTTTTGTCTCTGCTGATGAAACCTTGATCAATTCGTCACAGCATGTTGCAGAAAGGAATGATGAGGCTACCATTGAAAGTGCAGTGAGTGAGCACTTAGAAGAAACCACCGAAGATAGGATTGTAGAAGTAAGGGGGGTACCGAATTGGAAAGCACTCAAGATGTTGCAACATCAAGTGAGGTATATCAGGATGATGATGCTGAAACTGAACTGAATGATGAAGAATCCCTTGGTCGCGGTAAACGTAATAGGATTCCCTCTGTGAAGCTGCAGAATTATGTCACTTATACTTGTCCAACAAATGAGCCCATCCAATTGTTCACTCCTCCACAAAGAAAATCGTGTACGCCCTATCCTATAACGCATTATGTGAGTTGTGATAAATTTTTGCCCAAAGATCGCAGTTCCTTGTCGCAGTGATTGCGTAAACAGAACCAACAACATTCTCGGCGGCGAGTCAAAGATGAAAGATGGCGATCTGCTATGCAAAGATGAAATACAAGCTCTTGAAGACAATCACACATGGACCATGTGCCTCTCTTCCAAAAATAAAAGGGCCTTGGGATGTAAGTGGATTTACAAGATCAAGTATCGCTCCAATGGCGTGTGTAGAGCGGTTTAAAGCTCGCTTAGTCATTCTTGGAAACCATCGTAGAAGGAGTGGACTACACGTAAACATTTGCGCCAGGCCAAAATGGTCACTGTTCGAATTGTTTTAGCTATTCTTGATGGTGGGAACTTCATCAAATGGACGTGCATAATGCGTTTCTTCATGGTGAATTGCAAGAAGAAGTGTACATGAAATTGCTCCTTTTCGCCTTACCAGTACGGTGTGCAAGTTGCGAAAGTCACTTTGTATGGATTAAAACAAGCTCCTCGTTCTTTGGTTTGCAAAACTTTCCTCGAAGAAATATGGATTTTGTCAATCCTGGTTCGATTATTCCTTGTTCACTTTAATTGATAACGATGTGCAACTTGTGGTTTTGGTTTATGTTGATGATTTGATCATTTGTGGAAATAACACTGCATCTATTACGCGATTCAAGGATTATTTGAGTCAATGCTTCCATATGAAGGATTTGGGATTGTTGAAATATTTTTTAGGAGTGGAAGTGGCGGATCACCTATCGATTTTTCTTTGCCAAAGAAAATACGCTTTGGACATTGTTAGTGAAGTGGATTACTTGGAGCAAAACCTATGGAAACTCCGCTAGAGCAAAATCATAATCTCAGAGTCTTGCCAAAGGACAATTTCTTGACAATCCAGCATGTGTATCGCAGACTTGTTGGTCGCCTTATTTATCTTTGCTTTACTCGGCCGAGCTCCTATAGTGTCCATGTTCTCTCTCAATTCATGCAAAGCAACCACGAGCAACATTGGTGTCTTTGCCGCTTGCGAGTGGTGCGGTATCTCAAAGGGGACTTTGTCGGGCAAGGAATTTTTTAGATGAAGCCTGCGATCCGAGATTATATGGATGGTGTGATGCATTGGCCGCTTGTCCTCTTACTCGACGGTCTCTTCTTGGTTGGATTATTTTTTTGGGTCGCTCTCCTATATCTTGGAAGACCAAGAAGCAACAAACAAGATCGCGGTCCTCTCCGCCGAAGCCGAGTATCGCTCGATGGCCAAAACAACATGCGAACCGAAGTGGGTGAAAGGTATTCTCTCCGGTCTCGGATCAAGCATCCCACCCCTATGCAACTCTATTCAAGTCGCTCTCCACATTGCCAAAAATCACGTCTTTCACGAACGTACGAAACACATTGAAATGGACTCATTTCGTGTAATGAAATAATTCATGGTCATCTCCAGCCCTCTTATGTGCTTGTCCAAATTTCGCAGATACTTTTACTAAGGCCCTGGGACGTGCATTTCATTCTTTGCTTGGCAAGTTAGGCATTCGAAATCTTCATGCTCCAACTTGAGGGGGGTAATACCAATATTGCGAGAATATTGCAAAGATTATTACACCGATATATTGGGAGAATATTGCAAGATATTACACCGATCCTAAATGATCTAATACGAAATATTGGGAGATTATTGCACATTATTACACGATATATTAGGAGAATATTGCTTATTACACCGATATATTGGGAGAATATTACTCTTATTACACCGATCCTAATTGATCCTTTCTTCTTTTTATTTGTATAGTTATTATTAGAATAGCCGTTCTCGGTTTAGGAGTTTTTGTAAGAGTGATCTTAGCTAGGTGAGTGGTAGAGCTTGTGTATATATGTCTGTTTCTTTTGTAAAATAACACAGGAAAAATTTATGATTCACTATTTCTTTAGTGGTTGTGATTGGGTCTTAGGGTGGATCCTTCCATGTCTCTTTATTTTTGGACAATGCTGGATAGAAGAGTAAGGTTGGAAGATGACCACAAACGTTGCCTAAAAAGATTGAAATATAGGGTGGCAATAATCAGTTTATTCTCATTTTTTTATCCTGATGGAGCAAAGTTAATTGGGTTGCTTTTCTTGATGAAAACAGTTCGTGTAAGTGAAATAAGTGAAGTGAGTGGACAATTATAATGCATGTGCGTATAAGAAGCTATTTTTTTTAATAAAAAGTACTTTTTCTTGCAAATTAAGCAAAAACAAACGTACTCTTAGTTGTCCCTAAGCCTGTGTATTGCAATTCTAATAATGACAGGACTTTGCCTGCGATTTGTCTAGATCTTCTTGACTGATGACAGTGAAATCTTAGAAAGAACTTCTCTTTCCCAAAATTAAATTGATTTGCTCTAAATTAGCTGTAGATTTGGTGCAGTGCTTTGTTGCTTGAAGAAATCAGCCCCCCTTTACTTTTATTTCTCAATCCACAACCCATCCATCCATTTTCCGTTTTCATTTCTCCTCAGTTTTGTTCTTTGAGCCAGGTTTACATTAACTTGTTTTGAGAATAACTAGATTTATGAAACAGAAATAATTTTGGGACGTCTATGTTGAGCTATTTATTACTTTGGGTTTCTTTGTTCCTCATCTTTGCATTTTTTTTTCCTTAAAATGCATTCTGTGTTGGAGTTATGTTCTTTATGTACTAATTTCATACTATATTTCAGGGAATGAGGTGAATCATTGCCCCAAAGTTCTTTGAGTTATGTTATAATAAAGTAAGTTACTTTAGACTCACTGCACCTGTATACACACTATTTATTTGTTGAGACTCATTGTTGCTAGACATTGTTTGACAAAAATTCATAGAGGGGCGATAATCATTGTTGTTATGAAGTTAAAGTTAAGGTTAACTCTAATTTATCATGTTTCAAAATTTTTCCTCTATTGTAGCCAAGATGTCGGATTGGGTTGTGGAAACACTACCGTGTTATTTTTCCCATTCTTAATTTTCTTTGGCTCTTTTCATAAAAAAAAATCATTTTTTGTTGCTAGTAAGAAGTTCTCTTACATTGTAAAACTTGGGATTGTGATATTTAGTTAGTTACTTTCATTCTTTTGTCTTGTTTTTTCTTCCCCAATCGTTGGATTATTTAGGTCCATTCATTATTGTTTAGTTTTGATAGACTCTTACAAGTGCAATGGAAACCTAGCGAGTCAAAACCATTTCAAACTCTTTATTCATTTGTTATTGGTTATATTTTATTGATAGTTATATTTGTCATCTAATAATTTTTTTAGTATAAGTCACTGCCTTCAATGTATATCAATTAACTAATCTCTGTAGAGCGTCGCTCAAGCATTGAGCTATACTATGCATTTCCAACATCCTCAATTTCTTATTTTTTCTTTGCAAAAATTAAATTTTATTATTACCTCCATGATTTGTTGGCAATATATTGCCTTTCTCTTTCCGTGTGTATTGATTCTGATTAGATATTTATTCATTTTTCATTGCTGCTATATTCTTGCTCTTAGCTTTCTTTTTTCTCCCTTTTCTTATTGGATTTTATTTATTTTATTTTATTTTTTGAGGATGGGTGGTTGTGGCTGGGTCTTAGGGTGGCATCCTTCCATGTCTCTTTATTTTTGTACAATGTTGGATAGAATAGTAATATTGGAAGATGAGCACAAACGTTGCCTGAAAAGATTGAAATAGAGGGTGCCAATAATGAGTTTATTCTAATTTTTCTGTCCTAATGGAGCAAAGTTAATTGGGTTGATTTTCTTGATGAAAACTGTTCATGTAAGTGAAATAAGTGAAGTGAGTGGACAATTATAATGCACTAAGTGGTTTTAGTTTTTGATAAAATTAAGTTTGTCTTTTATTCATGTGGGATACTACTCCTACTTTATGTGTTGTAATTATAAGACATTGAGGGTACATAGTTGTGGTAAATGTTTCAGCTCCACTACTCTGATCTCATCAAACCCTATGCAGTATTAATTTATTTCAAACCTTTGAGCATGTGATTTTGGGAAGGCAATTTGCACTTTTATCCTTCAATAGCCAAAATATCTAACGTTGTTCCGGAATTGCCACACTTTGATAATATAAGCATTGCTGCAAATTTGCATAGTTCTAATGAAGCTTGGAGGAGCAACTATTCATAGAGGAAGGATGCACTATCAAGAAAAGCAAAACAAGTTCGATATCAAACATTTTACATTTTGTAGTCAGCATATAATTGATGAGTACACTTGGTATTTCATACAACTCTGTCTGATTCTCCCATATTATACAGGATCATCTAGTTATGAATTGAATTGTTTATGTGAGGGAACTAAATTATTTAAAAATGTCATATTATTTGAAACAGGATTGGGGGGCAGGAATTGATGTGTGCAGTAAATCAGAGTGAACTATATATAATGTTAGAAACAGGCTAAGAGAATTAATTGCATCTACACCTGTATTGGCTGAGGCACAATTAGCACTCACTGACGCCATTGTAGGATTAGAGTCGGGAGAGAAACTAGCTTCTTCATATACTTGGTGGCTAGGATTTCTGGAAGATTTAAATGGCAATATGACTACTTAGGAATTGGATCACCCATTTGTAGATAATATTGTGAAGGAAAAGTTTTAAGTGCTTAGCAATGAATCACCTTTTGTGGATTCAATATGTCTCAATTGCTGCCCAGATAATTGGTTGAAGATTCCAAATGGAGAAGGATTTGGAGATATGGTTATGCCAAAGAAAATTGGTTTTTTCTTCTCCATTCTAGCTATTTTGGACAGCTCAATGCATCAACCTGATTTGCTTCTTATATAAGATTATTTATAGAAATGTTATATATTTCTGCTCTTTTCTCCTTCTTTCCAACTTTTTTTTTTACTTTCCTATTTAATTATTCTGTATATGGGCTAAGATGTTCATTTTTAAATAACTTTTCGTGAGAAATTTTTTTTATCACTATTAAAATTAAAATTAAGGCATAGCAGCTACTCGATATAAATTTTCATTGTTGATAGGAATTTTACATTTATTATTTTCCCGGACAAAATACATATTCCAATGACATAAATCTTATGAATAATGTGTAGTGTAATCATTTTAACTAATTAAAATGAAAAATTATTTGACATTCAATGTGTACGATGTGCAAGCAAAAATAAGGTCGATAAATTAAGTTTATAAAGAAGCAACTTAAATACCAACATGTGTTTGTATGAGTAGAATGAGCTCGAGACTCTTAAGTATGTGGTCATAGTTTGATATTGAGATTTATGTGTATAGAAATAATATCGTTAGAATGAGTTCTTAGTTAAACGTTTGATCATATCTTGAGAGATTAGTCTCTCACCTATCAGGTGATGGGATTTCAGAAAATCAAAAGAAAAAGATGCAACTTAAATCAAGAAAGACTTGATTTGGTAAAGAAGCAACATAAATGAGCAAATTACCTTAAAGATTGGATAAATTATTCATAATTTAAGTAGTACTAGAAATGATTTTTTAAACTTGGGAAATAATTTAAATAACCATACTTTTAGATTTTTAAATTAATGTAATTATTATTGATATTGCTTATTTTATATAATTTTGGATGATATTATTTCATTACAGTTATTATTTATTTTATTATCTAATTATTATTTTGTTACTTGGTCAAATTTACATTTTTGACATGCTAAGTACATTTTTCATTTTAAAATTCTAAATTTTCTCATTATTGTATTGATAATAACTCCATGATACATTTAATATATACATACTAAATACCACTACAATCAATTCATAATTTTTTTACAAATAAATAATGAACAATTTAATTAAAGTTATTATCTTCATAAATAATATATATATATATATATATAGGGCTCTCCTTTTAATATTTTCTTTTTGTTAATATGTGGTCTTATTCTGATCCTGAGAATTTCGAGTAAGATTAATGAAATCAAGTAATGGGAAAAAATGGGATACGATTTAATTTTTATACACTCATACTCAGGACAACACTCAAACAGGATTATTACGCAATAATCCTCCGATTGAGTTGCATACTTCGCAAGTCAATTCACGGTCTTTTTATGTTGTACCTGACTTTTTGAGTTGTTTTACTCGGGTTTTTTTTTTTGCCCGGGGGAGGGGGGGAGAGGTTAAATTTGAGTTGTATCTTTATGTTTATGATTACAGGGATGGGAATTCTTTGAAGATTCAAAAAATTTAAAACTATTAATAATTTTGTTAAAAGACTAATCTCCATGCATCTTAGTATATTTTATGAAAAACATATATCACTTGTTACCGACGTGTGTTGATTCGAATGGAATGAATTTAAGTTCATTAAATATATGATTTTGAATTTGATCCTAAGATTCATATATATTATATATATATATATATATAATTATTGGGAGAAATACTTGCTTAGGTACTTAATTGTATTCTAGAAGATTAATTTTTCATTTATCGAGTAAGAAGATATTCGAAGAAACTAAAAAATTTATCAATTGCATGTTTTTTATATATTCAAGATTCGAACAAGGATCTTCTAAAGTGATAATTTTTGTAAAGTGCGTAAGTAAGTTCACATCAACCATTGATGATTGATGTGGACTCATCTATCAATAGTTGATTTGGACTTACTTACTCACTTTATAAGGATCTTTACTTTAGAAGATTCATGTCCTCAAGATTCAAGGGTATGTAATGTACACTTTTGAAACTTGCTGCATATAATAAAAACGTTTTTTTTTCATCTATGAGAGGCATGCATATGGTTCGAACTACAAATGCTTCAACATTTTGTACCCAAGAAACACAGATTTGGATTCCCATTCTTATGTTACTAGCATGTCATTTTAGGAGGTGTTTAATATACACTTTCTAAATTAAGGTGTATGATACATCTTGCATCTCAGGCCATTGGTTTAAACATAAAAGATATTAATGACTTAGATCAAGTACAAAAAACTTGCTAAGCAGGTTATGAAAATTACAACGCCACCACCACCACCCTTCCTCCCTCCACGGCCACCACCACCACCATTCCTCCCTCCATTGCCACCACCACCACTCAAAAACCACCACACCCATAGTCCACCACCACCCAAAAACCACCGCACCCATAGTCCACCACCACCACCACACTTCCTCCCTCCATGGCCACCACCACCACCTTTCCTCCCTCCACTGCCACCACCAACACCACCACCACCACCCAAAAACCTCGCACCCACGGTCGTTGCCGACCAAAACTGCAACTCCCAGCCACCCAGAACCCATGAATCACCTGATCTGTCACCCATGAGCCGCGCCGCCAGATCCAAGAGCCACCATAGCCATCGAGACCCAAACCCAACATCAAGCCATAGATCCATCCAAACCCAAATACCACGCAGATTCGCCTGGCTCACCTGCGTCCACGAACCACCATCGCAAGACCTCAGTCTCCACTCCAACCAGCACACGACCAGCGAGTCAAGCCCAGAACCACCGCCCTATTCCACACACAGCCACCAGGTACCTCTGTCTCGACCCACGACCACTGTCCCACGCTGAGACGCCAATTCGGTGCCAGATCTACGAACCACCACGTAAATCTTCCTGACTCACCCGCATCCACGAACCACCGTTGCAAGCTGCCTGGGTCCACTCCCACTGTCACGTCATCATCAGCGCCACGTCGTTCTAGTGGTGGTGGTGCACATGAGGTGGTTTTAGTAGTGTTTGAGAGTTTTACCCAAAAAAAATAAACCCAACCAGCTGACCTGTTACTACAGGCCATTTTGAGTGGTGCACCATACACCCTAACTAAGTAAGGTGTATAGTAGCAACTGCCTATCATTTTAGGAGCCATTTATAATGCTCCTAACAAAATTTTGAGCACGGATGTTCCTAGTGACTTTACCCATTTTAGCAAATTGCCTGACCTTTGACTCATTTTTTTCAAGTATAAGTTTTTCAACAACCTTTTCGACGACATTCTGGCCACCTTCAAGCAGCTTGTAACAGAAATAGGCAAACAAAAAAAGGCAAACAAACTCACAGAAAATGGAGTGGGCGGTGGTAAGAAGCACAGATGGTGACAGCAAGAGGTGAATGACGCAATGAAGAAAGAGATACGGCATCTAAACAAACAGAATAGGAAGACCCAAAGTGGGCCTCTGGGTTCTCCTTTGCGCGTCGCTTCTGTCCTATGCTAGGCCATGTCGTGTCCCTCTCTCTCAATCTCTGGCACGATCTCTCTGTATTCATCCCCCTGCATTTCACTTTCAACTCTATCTCTTTGTATATCTCTGAGCGTGTCACTCTCTCCGTCATTCTCCCAATTTATGAGTGCACCTCCCTCTTTTTCGTTGATTCACGGATGAAAAAGCTCCGGCCACCACAACCAACCACCACCATGCCCATCATCGTCGTCCTCTGCGCCGTCGTCGACGAGGATGTTGCTGACGATTCTTGGTGGTGATCATGGAGGTTTAATGGTAGAGGGTGAGAAGAAAAAAGAAGACGGGAAAGAGGAAGAAGAAAGAAAGGAAAGTAAAAGATAAGAGAGAAAAAAAAGAAAGGATTGGATAGTTTATTTGTTAAGAAAGTTGCAAGTAAAACACAAAAATCATTGATGCAAAATCAACTAATTTTTTTACACAATCAATAATAAAAAAATGTAAAACATTCATACTCTAAATTCTAAAACGTTGCCGTCATTTTAACCTTTGCCTTTGTATTCGGTGTTTCATATATAAAACGACTTTAGATTAACCAAGTGCCTGCAACTATCTCAAAGCTAAAGTCACGTCAACGCACCTCAAAATACATGAGAATTCTTAAAATACATCTTTTGAATAAATAGAATTAGATTTATAGTTTAAAATTGAAATTGACAAATTTTTAATTTTTAAAATACAAATAAAAAATTAAGATATATATCGAATTATAATTCTAAACTAAATTGAAATTATAATATTTGAATATTTTATTAAAAATATATAAAATATAATTAAATTTAAATTAATAAATGAAAACTTAAAACTAGACTAGAATCCTACTTTGGTACTTAATATTTTTTATTCTTACTATAATATCTGACATTTCATTTTTCTTACTTTAATTCCTAATATTTATGAATTTACTTTAGTTTAACCCTTCTGTTTACATATTCATTATCTAATGGATTGAGATGTTGATATGTCACTTGTCATTACAAAAAATAATATTCATCCAATGTTTCAAATGGCAAGTAAAAAATGAAACAAAACTATTTTAGATGTATTCATCATCTAATTTTCTTCTATCAAACATGCCGGTAGATAACGATGTCACAGCATTAATGGTTGGAGGAATATGTCTTAAATAGTGATGGATGCCAAAGGCATCACCGTTGACATGGATGCAGCGCGTTGGTAGCGATAGTTGTTGGAAGATACTAAGGGTATGTTTGAATATTTAGTAATTGATGGAATAGAATGGAATGGAATGAGATGAAATGAGATGAAATAGAATGGAATGGAATGGGATAAAAGTACCATTCCATTGTTTGGATATTTTAGGATGGAATGGAATAAAGATATCATTTCATTGTTTGAGAAGTGAATGGAATTGTAAGAATTATAATTTTATTTTTTTAAATTACCCTTATTTCAAACACACTAATTTTAGAGTATAAGGTTAATATAGTAAAATCCTAATTATAATTATAATTAAAAACATGATTCTATCTCATACCCCTTAAATTGGGAGGGAAGAAAATTAATGATTTGTAGTGGGATGGAATAGGATTCATCTCACCTACTCTCATCTCATTCTATCATTTTTTAACACAACCAAACAATGAAATCTATCTCTATCCCATTTTATTCCATCTCATTCCACTCAATACTACCAATCCAAACATAGCTTAAAGGTGATGTGAATAGAGAGCACTAGTAGTGACAATGATTGAAAGATGCCAAAAACAACGATGATCAGCCGGCACGGGTAGCGATGGTAGCATGTGACAATAGTTGTCGGAGTAAATTGGCAGCAATAGTCGTTGTAATACTTAGGCGACAAAGTAATAGGCATTATATTGCTCTTCCTTTTCATCCTCAACACTAACAGTAGTGATTGAAGGATGTGAGATATTTGAAAAACAATAAAAATATGCAAATAAAGACAACTAAATTCTGCTTAAATATCCCAAATTGCTTAAATTACTAACTTGTTATCAACAAATTTCCCAAGAATCTTAACGCAAATAAATTAGTGTTGCCATGAAGCTAAGGTTAATTCATTCGAACAAAGAGTGGAATTAGAAATTTCATTTTAGAATAGTTAAATACTAATTTTATTTCTTTTGAAGAGATTAAACAAAATTATATAATAAACTTTAAAATATCTAAAAAAATTAAAATGGGTGTCTTGAGTCTTAGGGGCCCACATTAGTTACGTCCTTGATTCAAAGGTAACCCAAAAAAAAAAAATGAGCATCCAAAATTCGTGAACTACTTAGAAGGTAGAAGAAGAAAAGAGCGACAGGAGTGAAGATAAATAAGACACGAGATAATAAAATGATGAGAAATAAATTTTTTTTTTTAAAATTTTTTTTTTTTCGGGTATAGTTTTAAGCTACCAAGGCGAAACACTTGCGTGAAAGTTATTTGTATGCTTCATGTTTGCTTGTGCAGTGAACCGAGCAACATGAGTAACAAAAAAATTTGAGCTGGAAAAGTTATTAACAAACTAAAATTAAAAATATAAAATATAAAAAATTACAATATGAAGGCAGTACCGAAAATAAAAATTAAAACATGGCATTGTAGACAGTACCTCTTGTTGTAATTATATAATTGATTTGTTAATCGCATATTATTGTGTTGTGTATAAAAGGGTGACCAGCCAACTGGAGTAGAGATGTTCCCAAGTCCATGCTTTTGAAGACATGACAAAATATGTACATGTCATTGTAATTTATAAGATATTGGATGACAAAAAGAAAGATGACTGTCGACAATTTTTTTAAAAAAGACCAAAACTTGAATCAATCGGTAAATCATTATTGTTTACTTAAATTTAGGGGAACATTTTAGGATGCTAAATACAAGAATTACGAAGAGGTATCAAATAGTATTAATCCATCATTAATATGTCCTTTCAACCTATATCACAACAACTACTATTACAATTCAATTACTCCTAAACGACCAGTAGCATTGAATGGACATTATATAGGAAAAGAAACCAAGAATCCCTCTTTCGGAGAGTGCAAATGGTAAGGGTAGACGTTTGCGTTTTGCAGCAAGTTCCAAAATTTTGATACATGCAACACAACTTGTTCACAGTTGAGCAGTTACCAGTCCAATCTTTTTCTTTTAGGGGCAGGTAGGGAGGGAAGACTAGAACTCAAAATAATATCATGACCTAGATTGAGGTCTATTCTTGTTGTAGTTCTCATATCTTCGAGAGATGCCAGAATCAGATAAAGTGTCCCATACCTACAAATTATTAGTTACTGCAGTCAATTTCACAAAGAGAGAACTATCAAGAATACCAAAGTCAAAGTTCAGTGGCCCTTTTCACTTACTTCCAATTTTCCCTCTGAGCCTCCTATAGCCAACAAGAAGGGGTTGTCCTCTGAGAAAGAAATAGAAAAGACAGCTCCCTAACAAACACCATCAAAAGAGAAGCATCAGTGTTAATGGAACAAAGACATCATGATTCAGAGAATACTTTCCCATTGGCCATTAGACATATATGAAGTATAAAAAGAAACTTACTGCTTTAGGAGTTTTAGATGCTATGCAAGATGGTTGGTTGTTCGACAAATCCCAAAGCTTTACCTGCAACAAATAATAGCAGTCGAATTCCAATTCTGCAGGAAACGGTATACAGTAAAATACCAAATTGACTTCACAATTACCGTTTTATCCATGGATCCAGTAGCAAGAAGCTGCATGAAGCCATGTCAACAGGGCAGGGTTAAACTAGAGTACATAATAAATTGATAGTCTCACCAAAACATTGAAGATACATACATTAGGTGCCGACAGGTTATAGGATACTGAGGTAACAGCTTTGTCATGTGCATGAAGAGTAAAAGTGGAACTCAGCTCAGATGTAGAATCAGACTTGGCAGTCCGAACATCAAAACACTTGACAAGACCATCTTCAAGACTTACCTAACAGGACAATTTAATCACTATTAGTGAAACTAATATGTGTTCATCCAAGAAATCAAAATATCGAATACATCTGACTGCATGAGAACCCCCCCCCCCCCCGGCAAAACCCCTTTTTGTTTAATATGTACATTACATAATCATAAATAAAACAACATACTGGAAAATTAGTCGCTGAAGGAATGTTAGAATTTTTTTATCAAAAAAAGCAAAAAAGGAATGCTAGTATTTTTTATCAAAAAAATGAAAAATAATGTTAATACTTAAGCATTAGAAATAACCATAACACACCACAAAAGAGTGATCAGTGTGCGGATCCCATGCCAAGCTCTCTACATCAGCTGTGACTGACCACTTATAGCCAGAATGTGATGGCATCCTTCCATCCTTCTGCAAAGTGTAATAGCATTAAAAACGTTAGATAACTACATGAGTTTTTAAATCAAAAAGCCACGACTTTCAAAATTCAAATATATTCATTTTTAAAGGGAATGCCTCTTTTAGCACATGAATATACAACCAAAGATTACGGCATAATAAGTATTCAATGCCAGAGCAAAATACAGAAAAGCAGAAAAACTAAGGAACATTGGATCATTACCAAGACCACAGTATGATCAAACGAACCACTAAGAAGAACCTGTGGTGCATGATGATTCCAAGCAACTGCTTGAACCTGTCAGGATAGATGAACAAGAGTTAAATTTGAAAGGCATCAGGAAATGAATTGACTCATAATCTAAATTAGTCACTGACAAAAAATAATGTTTTGATTAAGAAAGAGAAAGTGACATCTTTTCCCCTTCTCAATAATGTGGAACTTTGCTCAAAAGCCCCAAGAAAGACTCATAAATTTGTTTATTACATTTACATATACAGATTTAATGAAGCATTTAAATTGGAATCTGACGGTTAAATACCACAACTGTTCCATCTTGGCTCATAATTGTGTAGTAAAGATAACCTCAATCTACCAATGTGTAAATAACATTTCTAAAGTTCTACATTATTTAATAGTTCTAAAAAAGCACGTGGACAAGAAGGGGGGAAAAAGTTTATTTTATCAATAAAATGACCTCATAATAAAAATTAATTGCACTTTAGCTTAATTCTTGCCTTGTCTGAGTGATGCTCCATTGTAATATTACACTTCCCAGCAACCACATCCCAAATCTTTACTCGCGTGTCAGCACTGGCACTTGCAAGTATATTCCTGTATTTTTCAGGGATGGGTGTCAAGAAAGGTGTGAAGGAAGATAGCTCCAAAAACAGTAATATATATATAAAACCTTTAGGTTCCAGAAAGCATCCAGCAGAGAAAATAAAGCAGAATCCAACTTTATATTTAACAAACCTGTATTCCTTGTTCCAAGCAAGACCGAGTACTGAGTCAGTGTGACTGTCATCTTTGTATTTGATTGATTTCTACCACAAAACAATTTGCAGAATCAGTAAAACAGGTTCATATAAAAGCTTGAAATCGAATTTTAAGGGGATCCAAATTAACAAGAATGTAGAACAAACCTTCTTTCCCTTTTTCTTTTTCTCTGCGATGCCACCTAAAACCACACATGGCTGTACTTCATCAATCTGAGAACAAAGGATAATTACAAGGTATTCTGCAAAAAGGCCTCTATTTTTTAAAATGAAGTTACCGACAGTGCAGTGAGATTTATGTATTTAATCCACTTACAACATCAAGGTCCCAAATTTCTATGGAAGGTTCCATTGAACCAACAGCTATAAAGTTCCCTGCGAACATAATGAAGAAAGATTAAGAATATAAGATAAAGCAATGGCATCAAGGAGGGATCAATGGAACAATTACCCAACCTTTGAAGAAATCTTTTAATGGTCTACAGAACCTTTTATTGACAGCACAAATTAATCTCTCTCTAATGAATTGTAACTGAAGTTACAACTTTTTTTGGCTTTAACTTTGGATGAATAACCCATGTTTTTGGCATACTAAAATGAAGGTTAGAACTTATCAGAGCACATGATTATAGATTAAGACAGTTTACAAGTTTCTGCTCAGATTTTTATATTTGCAGGAGACCCTTCATTTACTGGTGAAGAGGGGGAGCGAAGAAAATCCCAATTGCACAAAACAATCAATCAGTGTGATCAAGACAAATATACATGCCAGAGGCATCGACCAAAGAAGCCATAGTTCTAACCTCTTTCTCCTTCTCCTTTAAGGGGGCAATCGAGCCAAGCTGTGCAGAGTGGAAATGCTGGAATTATGATATCATGGTGAGCATACATGTTCATTTCGTTAGAGTTGGCATCCTCAAGTATCCAAACCTGGCAATGCAGAAAAGAAATGACTCATTCGTCTACTTTATGGATATGGCCGAAGGGACAAAAAGGAGTATATGTCTATCAGTTGATAAGTAACAATTTACTTACCTCAAGAAGACTAACATCATCCTCATTACGTGCACAAACAATGACAGAATCAGTTGGATTAATGATCATGTCTTCAAATTCTTCAGAATCATCATCCTGAATAATGGGAAACAAATGATGTTGCGGAATCAAAAGGTAAGAAGGCAGGGAACGATAAAATGAAGTTTTTGGAACTTACTTTTTTATCCTTGATATATGGATCCAAGTCGTTACTTGGATAATAAAGATCACCAATCCCGGAACTGAATAACTCAACTCCTAAGGTCAGCAGGAGATGCAATTTAATATAAGCAGCAGCAGCACCAAAAGAAACATGCACAATACAGGGAGATAGACCTTCACCTAACTAACAACACCCATGGGCATGGTTGATTCAAGTTAAAGGGCATGAATATCACATTCTCATATAATGAGTTGAAGATAGGTTGGTTACCTTCTTCCTCATCATCATAGTGTTCCATGTCAAGGTCCTTCAAGGCAAGAGCTATATCGTCACATTTTTCGGTGGTTGTTTTGCCAATAGCGTCAGCTACAGTTAATGCTTGGGCAACTTCATCACTGTGTTTGTTGGCATCAGCATCCTCATTTTCATCTTCATTCTCACTGTCTCCACTATACAATTATTATTATTATTATTATTATAATTATAAATATAAAAGAAGAGGGTGTTAAGACATTTGCTAAATAAGTTGTTGGTCAAAAGCAAGAGAGAGAAGACAGACCTTGTGTGGAGGGCGGCGGAGGCGGTGGTGATGAATTCTTGAATTTCGTCCTTGGAAGGAGGGTCAGCCACAGCTGGTTCCGATTTTGAAACCCCTTTCGGTATCCACGAAATTGCTGATATCATTCTTTCTTCCCAGAAGAAGAACAAGAGATGTTGAGAGAGTGAGTGCTGAAGGAGAAAACTGAATGAATGAAAGACTAAACAAGGCAAGCGGTGGGAGGCAGGGGAGGGAGATGAAGAAAAGGAAGGAAGGGTTCACCTAAGTTGGGGATTCATGGGCCTTAGCCCAATACAGCCCAACCCATTATTAATTAAAGTATTAAGCTGGGCCCCACAAGCAGCCCAACTTCAGCCTCGAAAATTTCCGATCTCAATTCACAATTCCCTAAACGAAACCTCTCTTGTTTCTTCATTCGTTTCGTTGTTCAGCTCTCTCTCCACTCTCCACCGGCCATTGCTGTTAGTGTTCTCTGCTGAGCTTCTCACCACTCACCAGCGGCTACTGCCTACTATGACTCTCTACTCAGCTGCGTGATTGTGTCCCGTCCTGTGAGTCTTGTTATTCCGTTACTTATTTCGTCTTTGGCTGCTCTTAAATCTTCATGTTACCCCACTTCACCATGCTTCATTTCTTTTTTCTTTTTATTTTTTTCTCATAATGTTTATTTATTTGTATATTTTTGGCTTCTCTATGCCGCACTTTGACTAAACTGGATTTCGATAACTGTTATTCAAATTATCATTAGTTTTTTTCATATTCATAAACTCAAAACTTGTCGGACGATAATTAATAGTTCATAAAATTCATGAAAAACAGATACATGTGTTGCGTAGCTATACTGCAAATTCAGTTTCTCTTTTCACGTGCGTTATTTTTCAATTAACCATAGATATACGAAATCCTGTGAAAGTATAAAGTATAAAACCCTGTACAATTCATAATTTCTTGCTATCATTAGCTTGATTCGTAATGATTCCATAAGATGAGATGCAACCTCCATTTGAATTTGTAGGTCTTGCAACCATCTCTACTTATTTTTTATTTTTCTATTTTAGATATTGCTATGTGGGTGCATTCACGAGCAAGCCCAATCTGATCTGCTTTTCATGTATCACTGTATCAGGGAGCTGCGTTGAAATTTCAATGTTCAAAAAGCAACATGTCACTTTGAACTTGTTGTGTGATGGAATGTATTGCAGGAGGCATCTCTGATTCATGCATTGTGCATAATTGCAAGAAAAGAAGGGTTTCTCAAAGCAGTATTAGTAGTAGTCCATCAAATGAGATCATGACAGAAATTGAAGCTTCCTTACCAATCTTGCGGTCACCCTGTTACTATACCAAACCATCTTTGAAGGACTTAGTGGCCCAGGAACTCCTTGACCCCGGTTATTGCAGCCGTGTTCCTGATTTCACTGTTGGAAGGTTTGGTTACGGATCTGTCAGGTATCTTAACAAAACGGATGTCAGAGGGTTAGATCTAGATGAAATTGTCAAGTTTCATAGGCATGAGATAGTTGTATACGGTGATGAAAATGATAAGCCTGCAGTTGATCAGGGCCTTAACAAGGCAGCTGAAGTAGTTTTAGTACTAGATAGTGGAATATTGAAGTCTAAGGAGTGGCGGGAAGATGTGCTAGTGAAAAGATTAAAACAAAGTACAGAGAGACAAGGAGCACAATTTATTTCCTTTGATCTAGAAACTGGTGAGTGGAAATTCTTAGTTGAACACTTCAGTAGATTCGGATTTGGTGAAGATGATGAAGAAGACATCATTATGGATGATGCTGAGGTATATGATGTTGATAAGGAATCTCCAACAAGTACGAATGAAATTGAGCTTTCTCATTCTCTTCCTGCTCATCTTAGGCTTGATCCTG
Organism: Ormosia semicastrata; assembly: GCA_029884595.1. Classification (NCBI taxonomy): domain Eukaryota; kingdom Viridiplantae; phylum Streptophyta; class Magnoliopsida; order Fabales; family Fabaceae; genus Ormosia; species Ormosia semicastrata. Next base: position 2,830,214 of record JAQQTO010000026.1, on the reverse strand, counting down.
TTAAGATGAGAGAAATGAGATTATTGATGTTTCCTGATGAAGAAGAGGCAAAGGACTTAAGTAGCAAATCATCTTTTGGTAAGGAGTATGTAAGGTCTTTACACAATTCTGGTCAGGCAATGACCCATAGATCCAGTCCACCAGTTGCACGAAAAACTCCATTTCCATTACTTGAGTACAAACACGGGAGTTTTGATTCGAATTCTCCTGGAGCAATTTTGATGGTTCAGCAACATAAGGGAATGCCTCTTAAGACAATAAAAGCAGAAGGTTTTAAGCTAGACCTCAAGCATGAAACTCCAGTATCTGGAAACTATGCTCGCAATATAGTCGATGCTGGTCTGTTTATGGGTAAGTCATTTCGAGTTGGGTGGGGACCTAATGGCATTCTTGTACATTCTGGTGCACCTGTAGGAAGTGGTAGTGATCACAAGCTCTTATCATCTGTTGTCAATTTGGAGAAAGTTGCTTTTGACAATCTGGTCAGGGATGAAAATAGAAAAGTGAAAGAGGAACTTGTTGACTATGCTTTGGTTTCTCCATTAAATTTTCACAAAGGATTAAACCATGTGATGAAAGAAGTTGAAATTGGTCCTTGCAAGTTGATACTTCAAAAGCTTGAAGCTAATCGTACAACCCTGTTAGAGATTTCTCATGGGTACTGTGATATTATTGAGAGGCAATTGACTGTTCCTGGGTTATCTTCCTTTATTTGTTCGGGTTTGACACACCAAGTAATGGCCTGGGAATTAATAAGTGTTCTTTTTTCTGATAGAGAACAAAAAGGTCAAGTAGAATCTTTGGGTGCTGACAATGAGGAAGATATGATGCAGGATATGAAGGAAGTTTGTCAAGATGTTGACCAAGAAGCACTCCCTCTTAAGAGGAGGGCAGAGTTCAGTTATTGGTTGCGAGAGAGTGTTTCCTATCATGTTCAAAATCAAATAAGCTCTCTAAATGACTCTCATTATCTACAACATATTTTTGTACTCCTGACTGGGCGGCAACTGGATGAAGCAGTGCAACTGGCTGTGTCCAAAGGAGATGTGAGGTTGGCTTGTTTGTTAAGTCAGGCTGGTGGTTCTACTGTGAATCGCTCTGATATTGCAAGGCAACTTGATCTTTGGAGAAATAAAGGACTGGATTTTAGTTTCATTGAAAAGGACAGATTGAGACTCTATGAATTGCTTGCAGGAAATATTCTTGATGCATTGCATGATGTCAAACTTGATTGGAGGAGGTTCTTAGGTTTATTGATGTGGTACAAACTACCACCTGACACTTCATTACCCATTGTTTTTCAGACATATAAACATTTTCTTGATGAGGGAAGGGCTCCATTTCCTGTTCCACTTTTTATTGATGAAGGACCATCAGAGGAGGCTATCAGTTGGAACGCAGATAAACACTTTGACATTTCATTTTATCTCATGCTTCTTCATGCTAGTGAAGAGACAGAATTCAGCTTTCTGAAGGCTATGTTAAGCGCCTTCTCTTCAACCCCTGATCCACTTGATTATCATATGATCTGGCATCAACGTGCAGTCTTGGAAGCAGTGGGTGTTATCAATTCTAACGATCTTCATATTCTAGACATGGGGTTTGTTTCTCAGCTGTTGTGTGTAGGAAAATGTCATTGGGCCATATATGTGGTCCTTCACTTGCCCCTTCGCGAAGATTATCCATATCTTCATGTAAATCTGATTCGAGAAATATTGTTCCAATACTGTGAAACTTGGAGTTCAGATGAGTCTCAACACCAGTTCATTGAGGATTTAGGCATTCCCACAGAATGGATGCATGAGGCTTTGGTATGCATCATGTTTGTTTACTTATTATTATTATTTTTTAATAAAAGAAGATTATCTATGGCATGCATAATTTGTTGCAGTACCCTTTTAACCCTTTCTTTCTCTCGGAAGTATATTCCAGTGATACTATGAATTCAATATATAACTGATGTTTTCACTTGGCTTAAGTTTTAGAACTTATGAGATTAAAAAAAAAATTATGAGATTCATAGGGTCACTCATTATGATCAATTTCTGAGTAAAACTGCATTAATTTGTTGTCCTGATGTTCTTCACTGCTTAATGGGTTGTGCTAATGCTTGAAACATCTTGGAATTTCTGAATTTTTCATTAAGAAACTCCTATTGTTGTTTGAATGATTTTGTTGTTGTGATGCAGGCAACTTATTATAATTATAATGGGGATCTTCCAAAAGCCCTTGAGCACTTTCTTCAGTGTGCAAATTGGCAGAAAGCTCATACCATTTTTATAACTTCAATTGCTCATAGGTTATTCTTGCTAGGTAAGTCATGTGTATGTCTATTGCTTGGTAAAAAATACTATTAAATGCTTGTAAAAGACCCATGCTTTATTATGTTACCATCTGATAATTTCTGGGGTGCTATTGTTTGGCTAGTGCTTTTTACAGTTTTTGTGAATCATGAATGAGCTAGATTTCAATTAAGAACAGAGTATTTGAACTTCTCTCACAAATACCCATTAGATAGTTGTTATGTTAATAGTTCTTCATTAATTAATTTAAAAAATGATACTCGTAACTTGTGTTGTATGGTTTTCCATACTAAGTAAATGCTACACTGTGAAGGAGCTTCAGCAGCTGAGGCTTGGGATGTAAAAACACTAGTATTTGAAACTAAGTTAACCGACAATAAGGTTCGAACTATTGTTATGCTGGCAGTATAATTAAATATATTGAAAAGGAAAGATTAATTATATTGGCTGGCTGCTGTACTGCTCTACATAAGTTCCTAACTGCAGAATATCTCCAGTTTTCAGTTGTCTAATTTCTGATTTGACAGAAAGGAATAAGAAGGGGTCAAAGTATCGTCCTAGTGCTTAACCTATAAATTCTGGAATAAACCAGAAAATAAGGGAATTCCTTGGAATAATATTCTTGTGAAAATATATGTGGCATCTCATTTTGCACATAGCAGGCCCTTTTATAGGCTAAGAACTTGTTGAATGATTTGTGGATTGATTAATTGAAAGCAATCTTCTTTTCTAAACAGTTCAAGAAGTAAAGTTGTTTCTACTTGAAGATATACAATTTCTTTATCCTCTACTATTGGAGCTTGTTTATCTTCTTGGATATCATCAAGGTTGACATCTATAGATTGGAAGACAATTCCAATGTGCTATTTTTCCATCCTTTATAGTCTAGACTACCTTCTGGAATGCCTACACATGTTGGCCTTCTTGATTCTCCAAGCAGGCTCCCACATGATGTTGTCGCTTTGAAGCATGTAATCCATGCAACAAAACCTCATCTAATTCTGCTCTACATCTGGGTATGGTTGATAAGAATTGAATTTGGCTCTGGTACCAATTGACGCAGGACAAGAGCTCAAAAGGAATAAGAAGGGGCCTAGGTATTGTCCTATTAGATGACCCAGAAATTACAAGGTCGAAACTTTGGAAACCAAAAAATAAAGAAAATCCTTGAAGTACCGAATAATATTCATAAGTGAAAATATGTTATATCTCTTTTTGCACATAACTGGCCTTTTTATATACATATATAAAACTTGACTAGCAAGAAACAATTTTCTAGAACTTTCATAATCCATATAATATCCTAAAAGGACTTTAATTTTATCATAATTACCATAAAATTATCTAAAGTAACCAAGTCAATTGCCAAAAGAAAATCTCTACAAAAGCTATATGAAATTATCAAAAAAACAATATACAACTATAGTTGGACCCCCTCCCCTTTTGCCCTGCATCATTTATTACTTTAAATTGCTCACAATTGTTTTATTACTAAGTCTTTCTTTTTAATAGCTGAAAAATTACTAGATTTATTCTCCTTAATTCCAGATAAGTGCATCATAAGTAACTTCTTTAATATCTTTTGCAGCCAAACACACAGAGATATGGAGGATTGCAACTTTCATGGAGGACCATAAATCTGAAATTGAGAACTGGGAGTTGGGAGCTGGAATTTATATTTCATTTTATTTGATGAGAAACTCACTTCAGGGAGACACTAATGCCATGACTGAATTGGTATGACAACTTATAAAAAAGGATCATCCCTCGTATCATCATTTATGTGAACAGTGGTTGCTTCTGTAATTTGATGCTCATATGGTTTATAGTTGATTGTGAAGTGTAACTAAAACTTGAACAAGCTTAAACTGAGCCTGAAAACACAAAAGTACAACATTATGAATTTATCACTACATATGATGATAATTTGGGGGCACAACTACCAAGTAGTAGTGCACAAGACACTAATGCCTGTTAGACAGTCTTTTAAAATGTTTCTACTGGTTGCAACCTTTACATGATATAACCGTTTAGTAGGCTTAAGGAAAATATGATTTATGAAGTTAGGTAGCAGTTATTATTTGTTTCTGTGGCATGGTTCATGCAACACAATCTTGTTATGGAAATGCTTGACAACCATGACATATTTTCGGATTGTATTTGTGGTGTTTGTTTCCGAGATCAGGAGAGTGGACACTCACATTGTATAATTCAGTTTTAAAATATTAGGATATTACTCTCTTTTTTATTTAATTGCTTAAAATCATATAATTTCCTTTTTCAGGATTCTCTTCAAAGTAAAAATGCTGCTTGCCAGGAATTTGTCAGTCAGCTAAATGAATCCTTGGCTGTTTGGGGTTGCAGATTACCAGTTGGTGCAAGGTATATATTGTCCTTTGCTGTGCCAGGAAAAATGATTGCAGTAACTGCTTGTTGACCAGTTTTTGGGTTGTATAGCTCGTATTCTGACCTTTTAGGCTTGCTAAGATACATGTCAAACTATTTTGGACATTGCACTTGTTAAAGGAAGGAAATAAAATGTGATAAAGGAAATACAATAATATATTTTACTATTTTACTTACTATTTTTATTGAATCATTGGTTTTTCATTTTAGTAACAACTTTTAAACCACACATCTTTAGTCCAGTAAGTTCAGTACCTGTATCTTTTGACATGTGGCCATTCATTAGTTGGATAGGTCATCCATTTATAGACGTTTTAATTGCTATATTCACGTTTATGACTTATTTTGCAGGGTGGTGTATTCAAAAATGGCAGGCGAAATATGCGATTTGCTGCTGTCTGCTGTAGGTGAGGGTGCTACCCGAGATGAGCAGTTTAGCTGCTTTGACACTGCTTTCAGTGCTCCAACTCCAGAAGACCTTCGCTCTGGTCACTTGCAGGATGCAGTGTATCTGTTTACCAGCTTTCTCTCAGAGATTGCTACCTAAGTCCACAATCTGCCATTTACTATCAGATTTTAAAGTAAAATCAGAAAAGAACTGCCAATATGTGTTGCAGGGCTGGATTTTGATCTGCAGATGATCCCTGAGATTTGTGCCTTTTTATATTTGTCTTGCATGAGAAGTATACTGTATGAGATGCTGCTAAATGTGATTATAATAACATAAGTCATTAATTTTACCTGCTTACCAACTGAATTTCTACTAGTCTTGAATATAGGGAATTGAGTTTTGAAATTGAATAAATTGGAATTTGGAGGTTTTAAATTTCAACTTGCGTGCCATTATTGTATTAAGGAAAATCTTAAAACAGGTCAAATGGTAGAGTATTATTCGCTATGATGAATTATTAAACTGCACCGTAATGTGTTACAAATCTATCTATCTATATAATATACAATTGAAATTTCATATTTGAGAAAATTATGTCATGTGTCACTTTCTCAAGTACTCAAATTTCTTCCAATTTTTAAGGCTTTCTATTAATAATAAGGTTTTTGAAAATTTAAATTTAAAAAATATAAATATTTGAAATCAAAATAATTCAAACAAAAAGTAATTAAACAATAAATTGATAGTTATTATTAATTATAACATTAACAATTATAGCTGACTCAATCAAAGTTACTTAATTAAGAATTATAGTTAATACTAATCAATTAAATCTGATTGTAATTATAACTTGTGTCATGTGTTACGTTTTAAAGCACTTAATTTTTTTTTTCATTTTTCAAGATTTTTTAATAATAGTAGGGTTTTTTAAAGTTTAAACTTGAAAAGCACAATATTTAAAAACAAATTAATTAAAATCAAAATTAATTAAAATAATAAATTGATTAGTTATTACTAATTGATAAGATATTATTAATTCCAACATTAACAATTACAATTAACATGTGTCGCATTTACTTGAAAACCTTAGACACGTATCGCATTTATAAGCATTATAATTTTGAGAAATTTTTAGGTGAGCATGATCTATTATGTTATTTCTTAAGTACTTAAATTATTATTTAATATGTGTAAAAGTATTATTAAAGATTGGTATAATTTTATGATAGTCCCTACTACATTATACATCAAATAATGATTTAAGTGTTTATAGTAGGCCGTGTCTACCTAAAAATTACTCTATAATTTCTCTCCATTTTTTCAACCTTTTTTCTATTAGTAACTTTTGTATAGATTCAAAATTGAAAAGCATAGATTATTCAAGAAAATTATAAAATAACTACTGAACATGAAATTAGATAGTAATTAACATCTGTTGAAATTAAGAAATTGATTGAATTTATTACAAATTTCATAATGTTCTTGCCAATTTAAATTATTGATATATAGTAATGTAATTGATATCTAATAAGAAAATTTTATGTCAATAATTTTTCACAATTAACTGTTCTTATCTATATAATCTATATTATTAATTTATGCATGCATGAAATTAATTTATTGTCAATGAAATATTTAATTAATTCAAATTGATATTTTTTTTGTTAAGATTAGTTTTTAAAACGTAACAGTGTGTGTGTATATATATATACGTTTTTTTATCATATCAAATATGAAAAGTTATATATAAAAAAAAATTAGATCAAATATTTGAAAGTTATAGGTCATCCTTAAATGTTGTTTTTTATTTTTAAATATCAACTATTTTAAAAAATATTTAAATATAATATTCAATCAATGACTAATATTTTATATCTATTAAATTAAATATATCTGAATAAAATTAACTCATTGGTAAGGAAATAATTAATATATTCAATTTAATAAGAAGGATAATAGAATAAGTTAAGTCAACTAATTAGATAAAATACAAAAAAAAATCCCATGGTTACCTTATATTTTATCAATTAACAAATTCAATTGATTATCAATTATTTTTTTAACTGATTTGATTATCGATCATCACTGTTATTTTAAGAAATCAATTAATGAATCGAATCATCATTGAGTTTTGTATAAAAAATCATCGTTGAGTTTTGAATTTGAAAATATGATCTTTGAAATCTCAACCATTTCTACTGGTGTGTATAAATATGTAGCCATTTCAATTTTTTCACTTTTTCAATCATAATTTTTTTGATCCCTCATTTTTCTCTAATCATGTTATTTATTTTATGTTTTATTTTTTCATATGAAGTTGAGTTTAATGGAATCATCTTGCTTTTCTTCTACATCTCCAATATTATAAAACCTCCCGAAAATCTAACTTGAACAATGTAAGGATTTTGTTTTTTATTTTCTAAATGTCTTCTTCATGCTCTAATTTTATAATCTTTTTCCTTTTCTTTCCTCTAGACCTTTCAAATTGCAATTTCACTCTTTATTGTTCTTTTTATGCAGTTAGGATGTTTCATAATGCACTTTTTTGTTTATCAATATTTTAGGTTCTAAGTTTTTTAAAAAACTATCTCCAAATTTAGATTTAAAATAAGTTTATTCTTGACCATTAACTTTATTTGTTTTATGAATTTTATTCTTTTCATGCTTTTTTTTATTAAACTCCATTGCATATGTATTTCTTTTAATTTATTGCTTTTTTCATTTGACTTTATATAAGGTTATTGCAAATTGTTTTCTTTTTTTGGTTGAATGTTTCTATCTGCAACATTTAAAAGTAAGTTCTTATTACTAAAGTTGAATTAATCAATCCTTAACGATTTCAAAGTACGGTTTCAACATAATTTCATTTGAGGATATGTTTCAAACAGACAAGGTGCACCCATATTTAGTAGATAATATGTAATTTGGCATTTGAAAATACTCCATCATGTTTTTTTTGGTTATATACATGATCTAAGTCATTATGTTTGTGTATATGTAATAGGGTTATTATTTGTATTTTGGAACATAAAAGGACTACGAAAAGTAAGGAAATATAGTGAAGATGAACACTATAGAGCTTAATGTGGATGGAAATGAATCTTCATTTTTGTTAACTATTTTAATTTTTTATGTTTTTACAAGTTTAATATATCATATGAAAAGTGGAGATTATAGATGATAACTCCATAGAATACAGTTATTTGTATCCTATCTTTGTACTAGAATGAATGCTTAGTCCTTGTTTATAATGCATATTGGAGGGTTTTGTGCTTATATTTGTCATATTATGATTTTGAACCTTTCTTGTATGTTTTATAGCAATTTGTGCTTAAATGATCATGGATTAGGTAGATTTATATATGTTATTGATTTGGTGTATTCTCTATGATAGGAAGGACTCCAAACAAGGTCAAATATGGAGCAATTGAGTTTAAAGAGGAAGAGGAAGCCAAATTAAGCATTCTGCAGCCACTGCTGCGGCGCAAGCATGTGGGCGTCGCGGTGCAAAGAGCATTTTAAGCCATGCCATACTTGGACCCGAGGCAAGAGGGCTGCGGCCCAGATTGAGTGGGCGCTGCGGCGTGAGTAGACCGACCCATTGGGCGCCGCGGCGCACGTATGCGGGGGCCGCGGCGCTGAGTGGCCAGCTGAGCCTATAAATAGATTTTATGCATTTTTCTTTCAATTCTGGCCATTTTGGCCATTTCTATTTTCTGTTCTTTGTAGTTTTCCTAGTTTAGATTAGTTTTAGGTTAGTTAGCTTGGCTAGATCTTCATAGTTGGTGGATTGGAGTCAAGGATCAAAGGATTGAAGGAGGATTCAAGCTTCAGAGACAAATCAATGAGCATCCTTTTCTCGTTTTCCTTTCTCTCTTCTCTTCCCTATCTGTTGTATAGCTAAGCTTTGTTTAGGAATACTTTGGATCTGTTTATATATATTAATGATGTGTGCTTCTCTGAGTTTGTGTGGATGTTTGATTATTGTTCAATCATTATCTGTGTGTAATGCTTGTGGTTGGATGATCACTAATTGCATGATCCTAATATTTGCAAATGAACTAGACATAGGGATTTGTGAATATGGATATGGTATGATTGATATATGTTCCGCGAGTTCAATTGGCTTGGATGAGTTGATTCGCTAACTGGATAGAAATATACCTATTAGCCATGTATAGTGTGTGATTGAGAATAGATCGTTCATGAGTGGAAGTTGAGCTGGCTTTCAAGGAAACTTAATGAGTTGGGCAATTAAAATCAGGGTTGATTGACCTAAACATAGGCTTTTGACTACATCAAATTCTCAAGCTAACCTAATCAATGCATTTGTGTTTATGAGGAGGATTGCATGTTCTTGGTAGATGTAGGGGGTGAAGGAGGATTTCCTGAAACCTAACCACTTTTATGTTTATTGCTTTTGTAGATTAGGTTTAGTTTAGTTTATTGCTTTTCTTATTTTTATGTCCTTGACTAGAATTGATTAAGCTATTGGTTGGTACTTAGTTTTATAACATAATATCCTCGTGGGAACGATCTCTTACTCTGTATCTGTATTACTTGTGCGACCCGTGTATTTGCGGTTAATAAATGGGCAAACACGTTTTGACCCTAACAATAGACAATGCATGCCATGGAATCATTTAACACTCAGGATTAGTCTTCTTAATGTTCTTAATTTATCAAATTTGCAAAAATTAAATTCTTATTAGTGGAATTTTTTTTTAAAAAAATATAAGGACAAGGGTAGCTGTTGGGAATTCTGACATAAAAAATGCAGCGGAAAAAGGAAATTTCCACCAAAGATCCATGCGAAAAAGAGACCATGAAACGTGATTTTCGAGTATATCTTTAGAAGCCAAAAGAAAGATGATCAACGTAAACCACTAACACCGTAACAGTGATGATGTCTCTACGTAGTCCAAACGAACAGACCCACGAACGTCTAACGTCTGCTTGGAGTCCTGCCTCCCTAACGCAGTGCTAGCTGCGAAGCGAAGGAAATCTGTCACCCTCTTTCACTTGTGATATACTTGATATTCTTCATCTCTCAAGGGTTACTATCCATGTCATTTTATAGGAGAAGCTTCCAATAGCTTCTTTGAGAAGCCTTGCATTAGTTTCTCCAAGAAGCCTTGCATTAACTTCTCCAATAATCCTTGCATTAGCTTCTCTAGGAAACTTTGCATTAGCTTCTCCAAGAAGCCTTGAATTAGCTTCTCAAAAAAGCCTCTAACAGCTTCTTTTAGAATCCTTGAGTGAAAGAGCAGTAGTAGGGTTAGTGTGAAGTCTTAGGCTCATCTGTTATGAATTTTGGCCCACGATAGAATTCCCCGTCCAACTTGAATTTTATTTACTCCAATTTAGTCTGTTCTAATTGTGTGATCCTGCAAGTTCTCATAACGTTGACAGTAATATTAAAATCTCATTTTAATATTACAAGTAGTGGGTGTTATCTAGCAACACATCGCTGTTACCCAAGTAATGAGAATGTCAGTAATTTGACATAACCTTTTCATGATCAATGTTTCTATGTAGTCTAGTTCCTTTGTCCAAATATCTAGATTGAATACAAGACATAGAACGTGTCACCCTTGTATAGTTCAAACTTTCGTTTCCTATTACTCGAGTAGACGTAGTAAATGAGATCAATATCTAATATTGATTCATTTGAGCATAGCCATGCATTTCATAGTCTCACTCAATCAGGGGGCCCCGAAGATATCACTCCTGTTATGTAGGAATCCTATCTAAGTCACTCACATCCGTCCACATGATTGGCAGTATGTTCAATAACTAACTTTATAATCACATTGTTACAAATGACGTTTGATGGCATCAAAACATACAACTCCTCATGTAGGAATCGTAGTGATTTCAAGTCAAAGGACCACATACACCATTATCACTATGAGAATCGCTTATGACACTCACGTAATGATCCACGTAGCATTCTCATGGCGGGTCATTTCAGTACATCATTACTCTTAATATATATACCCATGTGAAGACTTGATATCTCATATCCATGACCCGTGAGATGTGGCCATCAGTCTACGCACATACTAGTCTCAATGCATTATTATTGTCCGAATCAATAATACTTGACTAGGGACATTTAAGAATAGTGTTCTAATTTTATCCAATAGGATCTCATGATGAAGCCATCAACTTGATGTCCTATAGTATCAAACTTACTATTCTAAGGACTTTATTATGTTTATCATAAATAACATAACAAATGAAATGTCTCATATAAAAAATAGTATAATATAATGTATGTAATTATAGACGGAATATATCGGCTTCTAGAGCATACACCAACAGTAGCTACCCCATCCTACGATTAGGGTATTGATATTTTTAAATTTAACAATAGACAATTGATTTATCACGTATTAATTATATAAATGTGCAAATTCTTACTTCTCCTATAAAACATTAAACCCTAAACCTAAAGTTTGTAATTTTATACATTTCTTAATGTTTCTTCCCCCCCCCCCCCCCTAAGATTTTATACACATTTCTTAATTAATTTTTTTCACTACTCTAAATTTAAATTGAAAATATATGACACATACATGTAATTGATAAAATAATAAATTATATCTAATTAATAATGATTGTATTTCTATTCAATCAAATAAAAAGCATGAGTGATTTATATATTAATTACGGCATAAATTTTTAATGTCATTATCTTTTTAAAAATGATATATAAACAAAATTTTGATAGTAGTAATTCAAATTTATTTTATTTTGTACAATAAAAATCACATTTCACTAATAAATATGTTATTTTTTTATTTGCACATCACTTAATTTCTTGCATTATTGATTAACTTTCTTTGTTTCTATGTACATATTATTAGCTTTATTTCTGTTATATAATGTATATCAATTATCCCATGCATATTGTTTTAAAATTATTTTAAATGAAAATTGTTATTTTCCATAATCATCACCTAATATTTATGTTTTATGTGAATGCCAATCAAACCTTAAAATATTAATATTTTTTGTTGGAATTATCTTGAAATAAGATAATATTATTTTTAAAATGCAATTATCCATTCCATTCAATGATAATTTATGCATTTTCATTAAGATACATATGTGTTTGTTTTATAATATATTTAAATATTCTTATACGTATAGTTTACAATAATGAAATTTTTATATGAAATTATATTAATTAATAAATACATTCATAGGGTAAAAACTATGCAAGAAAGAATAATAAAATTAATTAAAATATAATTTATTAATATAAAAATAAGCTAATTAATTATATATATTTAAAATATTTATTTTTATCCAAAAAGTTGTTTTACAATATATTTCTACACTAAAATTATTTGTTTGATTGTTATGTTCAATTTCTTCAATTACAGACTTACATGTCATATTCTTATTATTGTATTAATATCTTATAAATAAATAAATAATTTTTTAACCATATTATCAATAATAGCATAAATAAAATTTCTTCTATTTTTTTTTATTCTGTGCATTACAGTACAAAACATATACAAAACGCTAGTTAAAATACATTTGATTTATTTAACCTAGCATACCCTCAATAAATTTATGACTTAAATATAAATTAGGTGCTTGTAATTATCTTAAAATGCCAAATGTTTGAATGCTACATTGTTTGATAAAAAAAGTACTACATTACTGACAGCCACTTTTGACCATATTGCAGTCATGCATTATGGTGTAGTTTATTACATAAAAATTAACATGATAAGACTATACGTGGTGGACTGGATAACGAGAGTTTGATAATATTAATTATTATTATTAAGTATTATCAGATATTTGGTGTTGACACATGATATGATAATTAAATTTGGTTAAGTATTTTTATCATATTATAACAGGATAATACTATATTATCTTTCATCTCATGATAAGACCTAATAGGATAATTATTCACATTCTACCCTTCAACATCATTTCTTTCACTTTAACCTCTTCATCTTCCAGAATCACCGTACTACCACTAACTCCACCCTCACTATGGCTATTCTTTCCAGCCATCACAGGACCACTGCCAGACCATGAGGCTGACTGGCCGTTCATGGAGGTCACTATTATGCCATTAATGGTGGCTTGAAGCTTTTTGGTGTCGTTACAGATCGAATGATGATAGGTAGACAACCACAATGATAGATCGTTCATAGAGGTTGCTATTCTGTCATCCGCCATAATGGCAGATCTGTTTCGTTTGGGTCGCCGGTCATGGTGGACAACCACTGGTTTCTTTCTTTGGGTCGCATCAGTGGGCTGCAACACTGGCTTCAAGGTTGCCATGAAGACGATGGCTGCCTCCTTGAACTGGCTGGGATCTATTGTTTTCTTGGTCCCCGACTCCTTGTCGCAGCTTTTCCAATGAGGTTGGTGGTTGTTCCAGCTACTGCGAAGGGAACCTAGGGAGGGGCTTCCATGACGATGGATTTGTTTCAGCCTCATGGATATAATCAGTTTTTTTTTTTTTGAATTTTTTGTGTTAAAGGATAGTATAATTATGATAAATAGTTATATATACTATCAGACTGTTTATATTGTATATACAAAATATTTGATAGTATAAGAATTTATCGATCTTTTTATACTATCAAGTCATATCCTATTATCTTATACTATCATATCTTATACTATCGATACATTAAACATAACCAAAATAAGGTTTTTCACTTCTAATAAATTAATTATTTTTTGAATAAATGGTTCACTAAACATATATGATTCACTAATATACTATTAATTAGATCTACATTATATATTTTTAATCCAAGTAACTAAACATATATTGAAAATATATATATTTCACAAAGCATAATGAGTTTGAAAAATAATGTATATTGTACATCAAGCAGTGACCATGCATGTCTCACAATTCAAATTGGTGGGGTGCTGATTTCTCTCATGAACACGAATGAACCAAAATCATGCAATAAATTCGTATAAATAATCATCAAGCATCAATATATTCACAGCAGGAAATAAAATAAAACTATCATGGTTTATGAAACATCTTCATCGTTTCTCAAACGCCCACTGACCAAAAACAGAATGATGTATGAAATTGAAATCTACCTCCAATATACACATCAAGACTAGTATGAATTGTTACACCGCAAGCAACGAATTGTGCTATATGATGCCACGAAACTCTGTGCCATATGGAACATTTTTAAGTAGGGGTGTTTAAGATTCTGTCAACCCTTTTAAGCAAGAAGCTAATTAGGATGAGTTCGAGTTCTATAAATTAAATTCAGTATATTTTTAAGTTGAGATCGGGTTATATTTTAGGTTGTCTCAATCTGGTTTGGTATTTTAAATTATTTTAAAATTTATATTTTTTAAAATTATTTATAAATAATAATTTTGTTTACTTAAATTAATAATTTTTGTATAACATAATAATATATTTATACTAATATTATTTGTTTATATATATATACATATATTGTAAAATATACCTTAGTTTTAATTTTTTTTACTTTTATAATTTTATAACTTAAATATACATAATATTTAAATTTATACATTATGGGTACGTTTGACACAAAATATAAGACACGATTGTATAAGTTTATATAATATATTATGATTTTATTAGTTATTTAGTATAACTATAGTATTGTATAAGTTTATCAAATATATCTTTTTATACATTAAAATAACGTATAACGTAATTCAACCTTGGGAATGGAATTAAGCCTAATTAACTTATATCATTTCAAACAAATCATCAAACAATTGGTGAATCTCTTCAAACCTCAACTCTCACCCAACCTATAAACCACCACAATGTCTCTGCATTTTTCAGCGTGAAACTGAAGCTCACCATTAACCTGCCAACAACAATGCACCATCAACAAGTCTCTTGCTGTAAAACAGAATAGAAATCACCATAGCCAAGTACCCAAACCCAATAGAAACTAAAACCACCATACAAGAACTTGGAATCCATAGCCATTGCTGCCGTCAACCTCAAATTCGTCGCGCCTGCACCACGCTATTGCGCCTTTGCTCCTAGGCATCCCTCGTCCGCACGTGCCATTAAGGCTAACGCCCTCCATCATGTCTCTTCTCTTACCCAGTAGCCGTCGGGAATCACCAACCACACTCTTGTTTTGTGCCACCCACGTCGGTCAGTCGTCGTTTGGCCATGCAACCCGCGTCCCAGAAACACCAGACGCCTTCTCTGTAGCACACTATCGCAACCACAACCGCAACCGCAACCACAGTAACCCATTGTCCCCAAGCCGCTGTCTAGCCACCATATCTCGTCCCCGTCGCGCCACCCTTCCCGTCGTCAGCAATGCTGCCCCTGCAAACTCAAACCACTCAGTCGCTGCGTCGTCCTCGTCCTCTACCACCAACACAGTATCTTATACAATGTTGCATAAAACACTGAATAGATTAAAATTTTATCAAGTCTTATACTATCAGACTTTATACTATTAAACTTAATACAATCAGACACCTACATACCAAACCACCCTTATGTCTATATATTATGTTGACCTAGTTTAAACCCACTCATTATCCCATGGTTGGATTAAGTTTGGGTCCCGTAAAATGGCCCGATGAACGGAGAGGGAAAATTTCTTTTGGACAAGTCTTTGTTCACTACGCAAAAGACTGAGTTCCATCATTTTCTTTGCCCGGTTTGTTCATGTATGTAAAGATTCTCTTCTCACATCCCATTCTTCCCGAATTGATCAATATGATATCTCGTGTTCCAGTTTTGAAGTATTGATAATTCAAGGTTATCAACTTGAGATCTTCTTTGATCCAGTATGTTTTAATTAGGATTTGTCAGGCTTTTTTGTTAACGAATATTGATTTCGTCAATTTGCATTTTCATGTGTTTTGCTATGGTTTTCCACCAACTGCCGCATAGGCATGTTATATTAATTTATAATTTTATATTGTCGTATTTGCTCCCTGCTGCTGTTCTGATATGTGTTTTGCAGGGTTCTTTGCTAAATCCATTTACAACAATAGGAATGCCTTCAATTTAGATTCTTTTGATGTTACCAGTTGTCGATTACTAACCTAACAAACGAACCCAGATGAAGAAAACATTGGCATTTTATTGGATTTTTCTAGGAACTAGAATTGGTGTATAATTGAGTAAACCGTCTAGTAAATAAAACTTAAGAACTTCCGGAACTTAAAATTGCATGAAAGAAAATTGACATCAAAAGCAACAAAAGTAGCATAACAGTGCTGTGAACAACTCCTTTTGAAGACTGTTTATTTTTCCTTTTATTCTGCCACAATATACAAGAAAACTAAACATGTTGGCTATCATAATGGATGATTGGATAGAAGTTGGTATTGTACTAAGTTTCCCCATCCCATAGGTCGGCAAGGACGAAAGCTGCTGGTCCGTTCTTCAACATACGTTCCTGCTTGACTTGATTAATCTTTTCGCAGTCATTTTCTGTGAGTGACCAATCAAATATTTCTAAATTTTGCTTTATTCTCTCCTTGTTGTAGCTCTTCACTACGAAAGTCACACCTTGCTCGTACAACCATCTAAGACATACCTATTACACACCAGAGAGGATTACATCAGTGTTTGCTTATTATGAAATAGCTTCCAAACTCCTAAAATGATGGGGTCAAGAGAGGGGTTAGAAATATACAGATAGGAAATACAAACTTCTAAAATCCCTTGTCACTAAACTTATTTATAATGTTTTGCACTAAGAATCATATTTTTAAAATCCAAACTACAACTTGTGCAAAAAAAATTTTGGTACAATGACAATTTTGAGGTGTGATTGTTTAAACTTACAACTCTTGCAACTCTCCAAACCGTTTATTATTAACTCACTCTTAGTGACTTAATTTTGCTATATAGAAGGGTCATTTAAGAAGTTAGCTTTTAAAAGTACAACAGGTGGAAAAAAAATGAAATTAAGAAAAATAAAATTTTAACCTGGGCAACAGTTCTGCCATGAGCCTCTGCAATCTGCTTGAGCAATTCATTATCCATAACTTCATTGGTACCCCAACTGGCTCCTTTGGCTCCCAAAGGAGAGTATGCAGTTATGATAATACCCTTCGCTTTGCAGTACTCTCTTAGCTTCTTTTGTTGCCATGCAGGATTCATCTCCACCTGTTTGGTGGTGGTATCCAGTAATCCAACATATGGTAAAGATAGGTGAAATTTAAAAATAATAATGATAATAAAGGCTGAAAGTTAGAGCTCATGGGTTTACTTGATTGACTGATGGAGGAATTGTAGCAAAAGAAAGCAGATTTTCCAGTTTCTTGCAAGAGAAATTACTGACTCCAATGGATTTTGTAAGGCCCAGTTTTTGGCATTCTTCCATTGCTGCCCACACGCCCTTTAAGTCAAATGGCACCATGTCCTCCTCAGCATACAGCAATTTCCAGTTTCCAGGTTTGGCACTGATGGGCCAGTGGACTAAATAAAGGTCCAAATATTCTAATTTAAGATTCCTGCATCATTATCAATTTAGGGTCCCATACCCAAAGTTATTCAAAGTAACATTCTGATACATACATATCTTCAGTTGAAAAATATTAGCTACACATTATTTTAATGTTCACATCTTTCACATCTGTGCGCATACGGTAGAATTAGAATGTAAATGTGTTAAAAAATAAAATAGATATAAGTGTGTATGTCTACCAATGATATATTAAGTTACCCTTACAACGAAAAACTATTCTGACCCCAAAATAAAAGTAAAAAATGATGAAGATAATCTATAATCCAAGACAACCAATAACAGAGAGCAGAGTACAGAAAATGACAAAACTCATGTCTTTGATGACCAATATTTGTCTCAAATGCTTGGGCAGCCACAATGAAAGGAAACATCAAATCGTACTAGCTAGTAGTTCAGTTGTTCTTCTTTATGGGAGGAAAAGAACCTTATTATATATCAATTCTGAATTTAAATAACAACATCAGTGCTTTTTTTCATGTGTAAAAATTTTCTAAAATGTCAAAAAGCTGAGTTTTTTTTTTTTTTTGGTCTTACTGAAGTGATTTCTGTAGAGCAGGAAGAACAAGATGGGGATGGTTGTCAGGTAACCAGCACTTGGAAGTGATAAAAAGGTCATCTCTAGAGGAGATGAGACCAAGTTGAAGCGCTTCAGCAATGGCTTCTCCTATAGCCTGCTCCGAACCATAAAGTAATGCGGTGTCAAAGTGTCTGTAACCAAGTTTGATAGCCTCTATGACTGCCACTTTGGTGGCTTCCCCACCGTTAGAGTCGGCAGCAGTACCAAGCCCTATTACTGGCATGCTACATGGGTTAGACTTTGAGGCCAACTGGATTGCAACTTGGGGGACTTCTGTAGCAGACATGGACATGGCGTCACACCTTGCTAGCTAGCTAGTTACAATATGAAGGTTGAATATGTGGCACCGGGATGGAGGATGGAGGATGGAGGGCAAATGCTGCTGCATCTCTTTATAGAGCTTTTTTTTTTAAATAATAATAATAATAATAATATTAGATGTCACGAAACATATTCCTGAAAACAAGCTGCGAATCCATCGTGGAACAATTCTATGGCATTTGGGTGATTTTGTTTTATTTATTATTATATTCTAATTGAGAGAAATTAGGAACGTATTTCAATGATAAATTGCTTTAACACATCATTCGTGATGAATTCATGAAAACGGTTTTCGTGTTAAGTCAGCACTAGTATCTAGTGCACTGTTGACTTTGGAAACATAAAGTAACAATTCCCGAGTAAAGTAGGATTCACTTGGTGGACGGTGGATGCATTTGGTGGACGGTAGATATACCTAGAAAATCTAATGACATTAACGACAAACTCTAAATTAATCCAAGTTTGATTTGTAACTCACTTATCTTGTCTATAAATAGACATTAGCTATCACTATCTTATACATAAAATGAAGAAATAATTAATGTGTGTTGATTTGAGTGAAAGAGATATAAGTTTTTTAAATATGTAATTTTAAGTTTGATTATAAAATTTATGTGTATAAAAATAATATTATTAAGAAGAATTTTTGTTTAAGTGTCTAATCATATTTTAAGAGATTCATTTCTTATTTATTAAGTAAAAATTATTCTAAAAAAAAGAGTGAAGAAGAAGAAAAGAGTGAAGTAGAGTTAGAGAAGCAAAGAAAAGAATGAGGTGTAAAAGCAAATGTAATCTTAATAAAAATTGTCTTGTATAAGTGTTAATAATATAAAATTAAGTTTATTTTAAACACACCGTTCACTCTTTACTCAATATTTCTTGCTATGTAGCACCATTTGCTGTTAAAGAATGGTTTACATTACTACTTTGCCCGGTTTGTTCACGTAAGTAAAGGTTCTTTTCTCACATCCAAGTTTCTATGCAAATATAGCTGTTCCTGAAAGAATTCTTGGTTAAATCCTTTTTGAACAATACAAATGCACGATTAGAGTTTCCTGTAATTAGGTTCTTGTGATCTTACCAAACGAAAACATTGGAATTTTATTGGATATTTCTACGAATTACAATTACGGTACATGTGAGTAACTGTAGTACATAAAATATAGTAGTGCAGCAACTTAAAATTACATGAAAGAAAATTAACATCAAAAGCAAAAGTAGCATAACAGAGCTGTGAACAACTTCTACTTAAGGGCCTTTTAAAGAAACACTGTTGTTCATCCTTTTATTGTGCCACAATAAACAAGAAAACTAAACATCCAGGAAAATGAAACCGGACTGTAGCTGATGTTGCACTAAGTTTCCCCATCCCATAGGTCAGGAAGGGACACTGCTGGTCCGTTCTTGAACCTACGGTCCTGCTTCAGTTGATTAATCTTCTCATAGTCATCTCTTGTGAGTGACCAATCAAATATCTCTAGATTTTGCTTTAATCTATCCTTATTGTAGCTCTTCGGTACGAAAGTCACACCTTGCTCATACAACCATCTAAGGGATATCTATTACATCAGAAAGGATTATATTAGCATTAACTTATTTAGATGTATCTGCCAAAGTAAAATTCAAAAAATTAAAAATAAATAAATAAATAAATGGGACCAGTACGAATATATATGCCAACATTATGGAGTTCAAGATGATCCAATGTACACAGCCTTACTATTGCACCACTGCTGTCATTCTTTAAATTCAAAATACGACTTGTGCGAAAGTAAATTTGGTACAATGACAATTTTGTGATTTGAATTTATGATTTCTTGCAACTTCTCAAATTATTTTTTATTAACTCACTCTTTAGGGACTCAATTTTACTATATTAGAAGTGTCATTTATGAAGTTAGCTTAAAAAGCACAAGTAGTGTAAATAAAAACTGAAAATTGTAACCTGAGCAACAGTTTTGCCACGAGCCTCTGCAATCTGCTTGAGCAATTCATTGTTCATAACTACATTGCTACCCCAACTGGACCCTACGGATCCCAAAGGAGAGTATGCAGTTATGATTATACCCTTTGCTTTGCAGTATTCTCTTAGATTCTTTTGCTGCCAGGTAAGATTCATCTCCACCTGTTTGGTGGTAGTATCCAGTAATCCAACATATGGTAAAGAATAAAGATAGGTGAAATAAATAAATAAATAAATAAAAATTAGACAGATGTCTAGGATCAGCTCATGGGTTTACTTGATTGACCGAAGGAGGAATTGTAGCAAAAGAAAGTAGATTTTCCAGTTTCTTGCGAGA
This sequence comes from Ormosia semicastrata, assembly GCA_029884595.1. Classification (NCBI taxonomy): domain Eukaryota; kingdom Viridiplantae; phylum Streptophyta; class Magnoliopsida; order Fabales; family Fabaceae; genus Ormosia; species Ormosia semicastrata. The sequence goes on along the minus strand of JAQQTO010000026.1, from coordinate 2,809,407 downwards.
GAAGTTGCTGACTCCAATTGATTTTGTAAGGCCCAGTTTGTGACATTCTTCCAATGCAGCCCACACACCCTTTAAGTCAAATGGCCTCAGGTACTCTTCAGTATAAGGCCAATCCCAGTTTCCAGGGTTCGTAGTGATGGGCCAATGGACTAAGTAAAGGTCCAAATATTCTAATTTAAGAGACCTGCATCAATTTAGGATCCCGGAGTTATTTATTTTAAATATTCTAATACATATATTGAAAGGAAAATGCTTATTTCACATTACTTTTTTTATCACATCTCTCAAATATGAGAAGTGACATAATCAAATTAAAGATGTACAGGAATTCTTGTGAGACAAATACAATCAAATTGTAAAAATTATATCAATGTGAAAATTAACAAAGAGAAGATTGCACAAAACTCATATCTTTTCTCAACCGAGATATATCTCGAGTAATTAGGGAGAACTACAGTGAAATATCAAATGTCCAAGTAGTTATTCTTTTTATGGAGGAAAAGAAAACATTGCTCACTCATCTTTATATTAAAAAGTAGCTGATTGATATAAGTTTATGATTCTTACATATAGTAATTCATTTGTCTTTATCTAAATCTAAATGCTTAAACTTCTGAGAAAATAAGTATTTCACAAGGTATTAGAATCTGTATAGTTAAGGGAAGATTTCAATTCTTGCTATATCAAATCTTCTAAATAAAGTTACCAGAGCATTGTGTACCAAAATAAAAAGTTACCCCTTTCACAATTCACTCGCAAAAAGCTCATATGTACAGGGAGCATTTTAAGCTTCTAGTAAAGTTATAAGTATTAAATAGTTCTAATTACCTAGAAAGGAATTTATTTTTAACAATCAAATAACTTTATTGAATATATATATATATATATCAAAAAAAGGTAAAGAGTTATCCTTACCGAAGTGATTTCTGTAGAGCAGGCAGAACAAGATGAGGATGATTATCGCAGCACCAGAGCTTGGAAGTGATAAAGAGTTCATCTCTAGAGCCGATTAGACCAAGTTGAAGTGCTTCAGCAATGGCTTCTCCCAGAGCCTGCTCTGACCTATATTGTGATGCTGTGTCAAAGTGTCTGTAACCCAGTTTGATAGCCTCTGTGACTGCCACTTTTGCTACGTCGCCTTCGTTAGAGTTGGCAGCAGTGCCGAGTCCTATCACCGGTATGCTATACGGGTTGGACTTGGACGACAGTGGTAACACAACTTTGGGAACTTTTGCTGCAGACATGGTGTCACAGTGAGGTGAGGGATGGAAGACAAGTGCTGTGTTGCAGACCTTTATATAGAATCTTTTTCCAAACGTGCTTGTTAAGGGAAAGGATTTAATTTTCATTTGATTATCTAATTATTAAATTTATGCCACATCAGTTATTACATTCAAAATATAGCCGCCAGCAATTGTAAGTTAATTGAAATATGGAGAACCACTCCTTTTTTTATTTATTATTTTTTTGGATGAGGAGAACCACTCCTTTAAGTTGATGATAAATAGCCGCCATCAATTATCCAAACAAATGATGCTCGAAGTCGAACTAGTAACCATAATAGCCGGTTGCATTGAAGACAATGCCTGTTTAGCATTTGCTGATACAAGTGGAATTAAGGAGACTCTTAAGTATTTATTCATATTTTTAATTAATAATATTTAATTATTTTTTATTATTATTAGGTAAATTTGTTTTATATTTACTTCAAATTTAACGAATACATTTTTATTTCATTATTAACATTTAATTGAGTATAATTTTAAAAAGTTAAAAATAATAAATGAAACATGTAACTAGACAACTAAAATATCAACAAGAGTTTAATTTTAATGTGTAAAAAAGTCTACAAAGTCATTTAATGATGTTTAAATAATGTGACAATATATTATTGAATTATAGTGTAATTTTTTTTAATCAAAATAAAATTTTGTCAACAATATTACCCATTTAAGTATTATAAGTATGGTACTTAAATGTATATAAGAAAAATTATAAAAATTTGTGTAGATGATGTACAAATTAATTTGTGTATTAAATTATCAAAATCGATAGATGAACCTATGAAAGATGAGTTGAGGAAGCAAGTAATTTTAACTTTTTATGATTTAGACACGAGTTTAAATTCAAGAAAAACAATTTTTATATGGAGATTGAATAACTATCATGCTCCCGTGATTGAACAATGATTAATTTTATAAACGATTTAAATAGATTGAATTAAAACTTTGGGTTGCCTTTATTCTCTTTTTGTTCAAATTTTTTTCTCGTATTTTGCTATAATTCTTCTTGACTTTTTACTCACTATTTCTTTACACTTTTTTTAGTACACTTATGACAAAGAGGTTTAAATCTATGACATTTTGCAAATTATTCAAACCTCTCACTACTTTCTCATCCCTAGTGACTTGAGTGCTTCCTTACTCTTATCTAATGTATAGGAAATATAATATAATTATATCCGTTTTTACGATAACCATTATTTTTACTATGGATAACAGCAACAGACCCTTGGTGGATTGATGATGTAAATTCTGAAAGTTTAAACGGAGAGGTGGTGGTAAAATGCAAATTTGCATTAAGTGTAATCTAGTTTGATGAGTAAGTGCTATTCTATTGCAGAATTGAAGGATGGGTCAAGCATTTGGTTGCTATCAAGTAGATTAGTCAAATGTGGCTATCAAGGAACATTTTCGAAAATTTGATGCTATTCTGGAACCTGGATGTCATTGCTTACCTTGGCGCTTTGGGTACCAGATAGCTGGTGGACTATCACTACGTGTGCAACAACTTGATGTTCGATGTGAAACAAAAACCAAGGTATCTGCTGCTTGCTTTCCTCCACCTACCATGTTTCATGGTGCTATTATTTAGTTTGTCTGCATCTGACCTGAAATCATAAATTGTATAGTGAGAAGGAGTTGTGGTTCTCTTGTTAATATGATTCTAATTTCTAATTACTTTATTTAAAATCTTAAGAATATACTATGCTTAACATTAGGAAATTTATACTCGGTTGACAAAAATAACAATTTTCCAACAAGATTTATCAGTGTATTTTTAATTTGTCATCTTTTTTTACTTAACTGAAAGAAATTTATTGATGATATATTGTTATTGGGTATCATTGGTCTACATAATGAAATAAAGTTTTCTATAATTTGAGGTTGAGGTGGATACATGTCTAATAAATTTTGAATGCTTTTCTTTTTTTTCCTAGCTCGTTCCTTTTTCTCTTGATCAATTTGTTTTTTTGGATTTATGCTTCAAGAAATTACCTTTTTTGCTTCCAATATATCATTTTTATTTCAAGATTTGAAAAAGATATTGTGAAGTCATTTCATTCTAAATGTGGATTTATATTTCCTATGTGCATTTTTATGATCCGGTGTTAGAGTTTGACTGTCGTTAACTTGTTAGGATAACGTTTTTGTCACTGTAGTTGCGTCTGTGCAAATACCGTGCCGTGGCTGAGAAAGCATCTGATGCCTTCTATAGGCTCACCATCACAAGGGAATAGATCCAATCATATGTTTTTGATGGTATGTGGAGTCACTATTTTGCTTCATTCTATTATAGAAATGCTACATACATAGTTATTAAATTAGAATATTAATTTTTTAATAAAATATTTTAATAATTATATATTTATTGACTTATTTCAAGATTTAAGTATGTTAATTTATAAAAAATTTGTTAATTTATTTAAAAAATACTTGTTAATCTATTTAAAAAATTTATTATAAAATATGTCTTTAAATAAACTTTTAAGTCAAATCAAATTTTTTAAAAAATATAATTAAACCTTAAAAATTGATATTTTTCAAGCTCATAAGCTAAACTCAAGCATTATATTTAAAATGCAAGTCAATCCTTAATGTGGCTATCATGTTGGATTATTGTAAATATAATTTGTAAACAAAAATGTTAAACAAATTTTAGTATAGTAATTCTTTAAATAAAATTTAGTACTTTAATTATTGGTGTTATCATGATTTAAATAACATGAGTAAATCCAATATTATTTTTATAGACAAATCTGACAAAAAATTTATTTATATAAACTTTAAATAAATAATACGATAAAAATAATAATACATGTATTATTACTAACCAGTGCATCACACGAGAATAATACCTAATGTTAGTAAAATCTTGTTCCCCTATCATTTAATTATGTATTGTTGATTTTTTAGAGAATTGACTTTTCATATGTACTTGTTATTGCAACCAAACTTTTTAAACAATATGACAAAAGACATAATTGAAGGAGAGGAAGAAAATTTAACACAATAAAAATTAAACTCTACTATTATCTTTTTTATAAGGGCGATGATATGGAAAGCCTGACCGCATATACGTTCGAGTTGATAATAACAAAATATTTTTGATAAATAAAAGTGAATTAGGATTCTAAGTAAATTTTATCTATGATGTTAAGGTTTAAATCTTAGAGTTATTATTTTACAGATAATTTTACTTAATTATCACTCTTAATCTAAAATTATGTGAGTAATTATTAAAAAAATAAAAAACAACACAACTAGCAAGCAACTTATCTGTGTGGTTATGATTTATCTGCCTTATTCCATGATTAATTCTTTGACTTTAGACTATCTTGATGTACTTCATCCGTCTTAATATTTATGGTTTAAGGTTTTAATGAGTGTTGTTAAATATTTTTGCATAACAATTAAGAGAGTTATTAAATATTATGAAATTATAACTACATTTTATTAAATTATACTCTTATTCAATTAATACTTTCTTTCATTTTACTTAATAGAGATACCATATAACAATAAAATTAGAAAAAAATTAATGCACTTTTGATTTTTTAAAATGATAAATAAAATGAAACAAAATTTATTTTCAAAAATGATAAATATTATGAATAGGAAGGAGTAGTTGTTCAAATTTGACATTATTTTTTTATTTATTTATATTTGGTTAACTTGCTTTCAAGTGAGTTTATTATTAAAGTAAATAAATAAAGATATATTTACTTAAATTTTGAGAAATGATTTTTACTCATTATTTTTTGCATCTTTCTTACATTTATATTTATTTAGAAAAAAATAATGTGTGTTAAAAAGTGTATTTCTCTTATTTTATTAAAAAGAATGATATAAAAATAATATAATAAAAATAATTTTTAAAAAATATTACTATTAATAAATCAAGATTATAATATATTTAAAATTAAATTAAAAATAAATACATCAATTTTACATATAATTTCGCTATAAAGTAGCTTTTTCCATTTCTTTCATTCCTAATTCAGCACGGCTATCATTTTCGAGGTGGATTAAATATTCCTATTTGTAACCTGTTACAATTCGTCTCTTTCCAAAGCATGGGGATTTAGAGTTGGCAAAACGGTCAACTCCCCCCGAGTCATTCTGACTCGTTTCAATTCGCAAAAAAAGTATGAAGTGGATGAGTTAACTCGTTTTGAAAAATGAGTTGGAAGAGTCAATTCACTCTGTTTTAATATAGGTTGGCGGGTTAACGAGTTGGCTCGCATAAAAGATAAAATAGAAAAAAGTAAACGGGTTGACAGATCAACTCGCTTAACTCGCCTAAAAAACAAAAGAAAAATCAAAAATCAAAAATTTCTATAAAAAATTTTAAAAAATAATAAGTCTATTATAAAAGAAGATGTAAAATCAGTGAAACAACAATGTTTAAGCTAACATTTTGAAAACAAAAAAAAAACTAGAAGATAAAGGAAAGTCACCTTCATTCTCTTTAAGCTTTCATTTGTGGTTCTATGTTTCTCAACAGTTAATAGTGAAATGCAATGATGTTAGATCCTGTTCAAAAATTCAAACAATATTAATAAACAAATCATAAGAAATAGTCTTATCATTTATAACTAGCAAACACGAAGTCCTATCATTGTATAATAACTGAAAGTTCATAATGAATTAACCATATTTCATAACACAAATACTCAAATCCAATATTTCATAACACAAACATTAAGTCTAATTCATAACCATAACATAACTCAATAGTTCCGATTTCTATAACAATGAGTTCCAACTCCATCAAACCATAAAACATAAATTGATAACCATCATCCATCAAACACAAATTAAAGTTCAAAGACCAACGTTACAAAAACAACTAAATCAATCATCTTCTAGATTAAGAACATTTGATGCTCCCTTGGATAAAGATGGCTCCACTCTTGAGGTTGTAGCATTGACATCATCAACATCCTCATCTACAAATCACAATAAATAAATAAATAAATAATTGACAAATGATATTATGATAATGATCCTAAAGAAAATAATAATTGCAATGTTATACATTCAAATTAAAAAATTACTATCATTAACAAAACTATGCAACCAACTACAAGTACAAATCAAAGCTTAGACATTTTGTAGCAAAAAACTGCTTCTATACTTATTTAAAACACGTGCATCAATACTAAATGCAGATTCGGATGCCTTAGTTGTAATAGGAATGCTCAACACGTCACAAGCCATTATGGATAGATTTGGATAGGGGTGGTTCATAGTGTCCCTCCACCATTGTAACACATCTAAATCTTCATAAATATCAAAATCTAAAGTTGGCTCATCCAAATAAAGCTCAAGTTGTGACCTTCTAACTCTAGAAGCAAGTTGATCCTTGTGCATTTTCAATTCTTATCATATTTGACAAGTGGAATACATGAAAAGAAAAACAAGATCAATTTAAAAAAGTGCACAATAGAAAGAAAGTAATTTATCAATTTAAAAAATACATATACTTATACCAAACATCCTTTTATTTATTTCCTTGAGTTCCTTCGGCAAACATGAAGATTGAGTAGGGACAACACTTGTGACATTGGAAGCGGAAGCATTGTTAATCGAATTTGAATACTTTTCAAAGAGCATGAACAACTTTCTCCTCACATGTTCTACCTTTTGGTCACAAGTAAATTCATCAATTTTTGAGTAATAATAACTCAATGAAGAAAACTTAATCCGTGGGTCAAGAAACGCTCCTAGTGCAAGCACAATACTATACAAATCCCAATATTTCTCAAACTTCTTTATCATCTTTTCCCCCATGCTCTTTATAACATCATCTTCACTACTTAGACTTTCTTGAAGAACACATTAAATTTTCCAAACTTGCAAAAAATACAAGTTGGAAGTAGGGTAGGATCTGCCGGAAATCAAATTGGTAGTGTCCTAAAATGGTAACAAGAATTCACAAATTTTTTCTCCTCTTTTTCATTCATCAACCGAAGGGTAATATTTATAATTTGCATCTTTTGCTTGGAAATTACCAAATGCTCGTTTGTATTTGAGAGCACTTTCAAGCATGATATAGGTTGAATTCCATCTAGTAGGAACATTTAGACGCAATCTCTTCCCAGTGCCAATAGATTCAAGACTAAGTTGTGCAACACATTCTTAAAATTTTTTCATTCTGCCCTCCGATCCCTTCACATATTTCACACTATCTCTAATTTTGTGCAAGGCATCACTAGTCACTTTCAATCCCACTTGAACAATGAGATTTAAAATATGAGCAGAACAATGAACATGAAAAAAATTCCCTATCGCATAACAACTAATCACTCATAGTAAGGTTATTTTTCAAAACTTCTTGTATGTTGTCATTGGCGGATGAATTATATAAAGTAAGAGAAAAAAATCTTTTTCTCTATTTCTCATTCCTTCAAAAAATAAAAAATATTTGAAGTCATTTCAAATTCGGTTTGAGGAGGAGGCATGTGACAAAAATTGAGAATCTTGCTATTTAACTTTTAATTTGTATCAACAAAATGAATAGTTAAACATATGTAACCCTCTGTTGTACAAGTTGTCCACAAATCAAAAGTTAGACATATCCTATTCGGAATGCTAGCCATTGTTTATTTAAGCCTTTTTTTCTCTCTATTGTGAATATTTAAGATACATTGGCTTTTGTTGTATTCCTAGAAATAAGGTTTGCATCATGATTCAAGTACTTTATCCAACTCCTAATCTTCTTATACTCAACAAAGTTAAATGGCAAATCATGCTCAATGATTGCAGCGGCACACATCTCACGTGATACCATTTGATCTATCTTTTGAGACTTTAGTTTTCCTTGCATGTCTATCATCATTTGATCAATATCGTCAAATTTAACTTCATTACAATTTGAGATGTGACGATTTAAAGATGGCGTCCCATATAATATACCCCCAACCTTATACTTTTTTTACAAGCATTACATTCTGCACTTTCTACTCCATCGTCACCTACTCTTATCTTTGTGAAAAACTCCCAACAATCAGGCATTGATGCTTTAGCCTTTCTCTTTGGAGGTTCGAAATGGGACTCATCAATAGTAAGATCCACATTTTCAAGATCAAGAGGGTTGTTATTGATGGAGTTCATTTTATGTTTTTAGTTTCAGACAAACACTCAAATAAAATCACTGCAAATTTTGTAAGAAAAAAAATACACACAATGATTATCAATTCATCCATAACCATAAGAATACAAGCTGAGCACTATGCACCAGCATAATCCAGCGCACACATGCAAGAATTCCAGCACACAATCCAGCACACACAACACATGCAAAAATTTCAGCACACAATCCAGCACACATGCAAAAATCCCAACACACAATGCAGCACACATGCAAAAATCCAGCACACAATCATCCCAATTAGTCAATATTATCATCACACAAAAACAATCTAGGAAGCACACGATCCAATTATTTTTAAAAAGTAATTATTTCCAAACACCATCTTCATAGAAAAGGTGCTAAAGATGCTAAAGTTTTCAACGTTTCATGAGGATGAGATGATTAAGCAGTGCCCACAAGAATAATAGAATATATTGGTGTGAAAACAAACTTAAGAGTAATTTTTTTTTTCAGTTGGGCATTTTTTGGAAGAAAAAAGTAACTAAAGTACGTACCACCAGTGAGAAAGTGACAGAGAGAGAGTGCGATGGAGAGAGAGACGACCAACGGCGACGGAATATAACAGAGATCGAAAGAGGGACCGATGGAACTATCGAACAGAACGGCGATGGAGAGAGAGCATGGGACGGCGTCGTGTCGGCAGATCTGAGCAGGAATGAGACGACGGCTGGAGAGCGGGATGACAGTTTTGGAAGTGGAAGGCACAGACAGCATAACAGCAGTTGATTTGCAGTTGCAAGGAAAAAAGAAGATTGGAAATGGAATGGAGAATGGAGATACACAGGAGAGTGAAGATATTGATATTGTGAAGTCTGATCTGAAGTGGGACGTGCACATGGGTGATAATAATTGAAAAGAAGAAAGATTGGAATTGAAAAGATTAGGTGATAAAAATAAAATGTGAAGTCCGTGGACCGTGGACTGGACCCTAGACCCTGGACCGTGGGTGAGAAGGCCCAAGGGGGAATCAGAAATTTAGAATCAGGTTTCAGGAGGAGTGGCTGGAAAGAAAACTAGATTTGGGGAAAAAAAAAGAGTAACCCAACGGGTCAACCCGCACCTGCCTCGCATAACCAGCGGGGTAAGCGAGATGGGTTGTACTAGCTAAAAAAAAAATGGGTTCAAACATTGAACTCAACGCGCTTAAAAATAGCGGGTTGGATGGTCAACCCAACGGGTTGAACCCGTTTTGCCACCTTTACATGGGATTTGTTAGTGACTATGAAAGATGGACATGCTATTTTTTAAGCGTGTTTATATGTTAGATATGTGTTTATATTAGATATATAAAGATGTATATATGATACATATATTTTATGTGTTTGAATATATTTAATTTAAAAAGTTATTTTTTTTAGCTTAGACATATTTTGGACACATTTGGGCACACCTAAAATACAACTTAAACACAATTTATTAATATTTTTTTAAAAAAAATTAGTTTCCATGACTAACGTTTAATTAGTAAGCTCGTAACTTACTCAAACTTAATCACATGACTGACGTCCCAAGCCACTATTTTTATATACCAGTATTTTAAGTTTTATCTTTTCATACGCCATTATTAGACTTTTTAAGTTTTATCTTTTCACATATCACTATTTTCATCAACTCCTTCTACCTCTACTCGTACCAATCTGTCCACTTCGTTGTCACCAAAACTTACATCACATAATTATTTTCTCTAATTAATTTTTTTGAATGTACCTGTACATGTACATTGCTAGTTATATTAGAAGTTGATTTATGTGATTTTTTAAAAATGTCAATAGAAATTATACTCTATATTTTTTGAGAAGAACTTATTAAGTAAAAAATATTAACACATATAACATATATTAAGATATTATAAATTTTTAAATTTATAAAAATAATATTATTGAATTATGAATTTTTTTCTTAAATTTTATAATTTTATATATATACATAAATCAAGTTTTCAATTTATTTTGATATTATATATATATATATATATATATATATATATATATATATATATATATATATATATATATATATATATATATATATGTTTGTGTATGTATGTATCTCCTATAATTTTTAAAATTTGATATATCTTTGTATCTATATATATCATATCTCATCTCTATATTTATATATATCATATCTCATGTATATATCTATGTCTATATTTATATTTGTACCTGTACTTTATATGTTAGTGATATGCTCATAAATTTTGACACCCAAAATTTGACTCATGATTGCTCTCTTGTAAACCAGCCCATGGGCGTATGGTTGTTTAGTTTGCTCCTTACCTCTCATTCATAAAATTTGAGAGTCGGGCTTATTCAATTGATATTTGATAACGGACTTTTCTAGTGTAAATTAAGTTTAGTAGTAGTCATTGTCTTTGCATTAAAAATGTGATAAAAAAAATAAATATAAAAAATTTATGAAACATTTAATAGATTATTATGATAAAAATTTAATGGATGATGTTGATGATAAAAAATATCTTAAAAAATCAAGAGAATATAATACACGGTTAATTATTTTAATATATATATATTATATGTGATAAGTGATGTCATTGACTTTAATTAACTAATATAATTTATTATTTATGTCTTTTAAAACATATTAATTTACTTTATTTTATTTTAAATTATTTTAATTTAATAATATTTGTTATATTTTTTAATTTATTATATTTGTGTAAAATTAATTATATAACTTTTTAATTTATTTAAAATATATATTATTTTTAATTAAGATATATTATGTATAATATATTTTTTATTTCATATTTCAAAATTAATTTTAACATTTTTTAATCTATGTCAGATTCTAAATTTGATCTAACTCATTAACTCAACTTATTTTTAAATAAGTCAAGTCTTGCCAAATTTAAGAAGAAAATATCCCTCAACCAAACCCGACTCATTTATTTGATTAATGAGCCAAATTCAAAAATTAGGCAAAACTTACCTTGTAAACACCCATACTAAATAGTATTATACTATTATTTTCAAGAAAATGCATAGCATAGAACTCTGTACCATTTTGTTGGCAGTTTCAAGTGTAGTACTTTTATTATTCTTTCCAGGTATGCTAGCTTGATTGTTAACGGTGATAACTCGCCTCTTTCTCAGTAGAACATTGATGTTAAATGGGTGAAATTCGCAAGTTGTTATCATCCTCATTTAATCTTGGGCTAGACAGACTGAAATGTATACTGTTTTTTCCTTAGAAACTATGGAGACATATAAATCTTTCATTGAATATATGCCATGCGTCTTTATTCCTTGTCTTTGGTTCCCAATTCCTATCCAAAGTTGCTTCTGAATTCTGCAGTATCATTCTGAACATAATTGCCTACCGTGTCGCATACTCGCATATAATTCGAGCTACAAAAGCCAAAATACCATTCCGTTAGTTGTAAAGTATTGTTTAAGGACCTTTTTTTTTATTGCAATAAATCAATTAAAAGACTACATTTTTATAGTTATTAATTAAGGACCTTGTTGTGACAAAAATCATGGCGGGAAGCGAATGAAAATTTAAAAAAACAAAATAAATTCATAGGAAATCATTGCCAACTTTATTGATTAGGAAAAAATTAAAAAATTCTTTAAAACATTTTTTTTAAATGAGTTTATGTTATTCAAAAGTTGGTTATGTATAAAAAAGGATAAAGATCGAATTCTACAAAATTCCTGACACATTTGTTTTAAAATAGTTATCCTCAAGGTAATTGTACATATTATGATAATTTAAATATATTAATTTTACTGATAAAATAAACAAAGACAAGTGTTAATAATCACAATATTTACAAGTAAAATGAAATTAAAACATATATTAAAATATTTACAAGCCAATGAAACATAAAGATAAAATCAAAGACTAAATTTTGAAAATTTAATTTTGACTTATGCATAAAATAATTTTTACTCTTATGTATCTTCTAGTGTAATAGAAAATTCAAAATTACGTCATTTTTTACAAAATAATTATGAGTTAATTAATTTTAATTAATCAAATGAGACTTAAAGTGGTCGAAACAATTTGTTAACAATGAATTATTTAAAACAATAGCAGCATGTCAATTGACATAATAATCAATATAACAAACCCGATAATTATTACCGGTAGCTAAGTTAAATTAGTGGTTAGTTAAGGGTTAATTATAACTACCTTTCTTTCTCTTTTCTATTTTTCTTTTTCTATTTTCGCTCTCTGTATAAGGCAGTATGTATTGTTCCATTGTAGTAATTTTTCATTCTTCACATTCAGTAATGAGAAAATTCTTTTCTCTTTTTTCTCTGCGCACTCTGTGAGTTGTTCTCGATTAATATGGTATCAAATTTCATTCTTCATCTTTGACCTTTTCTTGTTCATTCCTTGTCTTTCTTCTTCCTTTGATCAATGGCGATTCTAAATTATTATGATTTCGTTACCAATCCTTCAAACACTTACTACATGCATCCAAATGAAAATTCCTCTCTTATTCTTGTTACACCCTTACTTGACAGCAAGAATTACCAAACTTGGGCCAGAACAATGAAGGTTTCATTAATTTTGAAGAACAAGATGAAGTTCGTTGATGGAAGCCTCAATCCTCCTCAAGCCACGATAGGACCATATTGTTACATCTTATCTATGACTCATAAAGCAGATCAGAGGCCAACAAAATAATAAAGATAACCCAAACTATATTCAAACTAACCCAAAGTTTTATTTTTTATTCTTTCTAAGCATTTTATGAAAATTTCCTTATTTTTTATATTTTCTCATTTTCATCTTTTTGGTATTTTTATGATAAAGATCAAGCATAATCCTAAACTTATTACAAGAACCAGTGTTTTTTTTTGGACACCACTACAAGAACCAGTCTACAATAAAAGTCATATTGATGTTTTTGTTTTGGTCATCAAGTCCTATTTATCCAAATCCCCAAACAAGCAAACTCTAATCTTCTTGTCAAAACTGCTGGGCCCAAGTAAAAAACAACCACCTCCAATAATATATCAGTCATTATATTCTTATATCAAATAATATATATATTTTTATATTTTATTTAATATTATTTATTATATATTTTTTTTTATTTTTTCTCATTCAATCATATATCTTAAAAATAATATAAAAAATAATACATTTAAAAAAATATATAAGACTATCTTTATCCATCAAAACTTACGGCTCCAATAAACACAAACCAAAGCAAGAGAATATAATAAAATAAAAGGGTTTCGGTACGCTACAGAGGCTGCGACGGCAAGGGAAGGCGGGATGGGGGTTCTGGTTCATTTTCTGGGCAGAGGGGTTGGGTTGCTGGTGTTGGGTTTGGCTACGCAATGGAGGTATTAGGGTGTGGATGTAATGTTATGTGTTTTCTGTTTGAGGAGATATGGGACATGGTGGTTCGGTTGGGTGAGAGTGGATGGGTGTTACTTCACTCGACCAGATGCCATGGTCCATTTCATGGAGCTTGTTTTCTTGACTGTTGAGTGTTGTCCTATGTGGGTTGGAGGTGACACAAACAGAGAACTACTCAAGGAAGGCATCAAATTCAAAGACAAAATAGCATGAAAACATTCATGGGAGCTTTCTTTCACTTGGGGCTGGTAAATGCACCCATTTATCCACCATCCATACAGCCCATGTAAATCCAATCTAGCCCACCCATTTATAAAAAAAAATTAAATAAATTGGGATGATTAGATTATTTTTTACTAATGGATGATGGTTAATGACCCAATCAATTTTTTTTTTATCCATTGGACCAAATTAAATTGGACCATTTGTGATCCAGACCAAAAATCTAATCCCAAATTAACAATATTTCAATAACTTACATTTAACTTGCTAAATAGAAACCCTAAACCCAAATTAACCATTTCTACAATTTTCTCAACGATTTCTCTCTGTTTTCTCAGCACCCAAACAACACAAGTTACCCTCGATAATTGATAATCACGCTATTCACGGTGAAACCAACTGATTGTTTTTACAAGGCGTCTTCATCATGGCCAGGGCGGGTCCTGAAGGAACTGAATTTATTCAGTCTTAGTGAGTTGAGCTTCGGAATTCGGGTGAAGTGGTGGCGTAGAATGAAGATTTTGGTGAAGCAGAGTGAAGAATATGTGGAAGGTGAATGTGCAAAAAGGTGCTTGGTGGGTGCAATTGCTGGGTTTGGATTTGAAACATCAATTTCTCAATTATAATTTGCCTTTGCTTTGCATTTTTTGGGTACTCTTTAGATTTGAATAATGTCTTTATTAAGATTATTAGTTTGAACTTTGAAGGTTTCTTAGAATCCAAAAGTCCCTGATCTTTTTAGATTTGAATAATGCCTGTGTTAAGATTAAGTTTTTGCATTTATGGTATGGCTCTGTTTGTGGAATGATTAACTAATACTATTGACAAAACGACATAATGGCTCAGTTTTATGTCTAAATAAAAGAAACTCTACTTGCAGAAATCAGCAAACAATTCAATTATATTAGTGGTATATTTCTTGCTCAATTCAATTCATAATGTAATATTTCTGTTAAATATTCGTATTTGACTAAGATATTCCTGTTTGACTGTATATTAGTGGTATATTACTTGCTCAATCGCATTGCCAGACCTTCCCAATTGGATGCATTAGGAGCATAATTGATAGGAATCCAATACTATAGTATAGAAGAAACATCTTGGAGATGCTTCATATATAACGAAGAGAAGTTCAGGTCAGTGGTTTCTTGAAAACTAGAAAAGTCTGTTGGAAATATAAATCAAAACCATTCCTGAGCCTTCTCTTGACAACTTAAGCTCTTGGGTGAATTGATTCTTAATTTAGTCAGTAGTGCAATTAGATGTAAAAAACCCCAGTTAGCGTCAATAGTTAAACTCTAAGTATATCCCTTGATGTCAAGGTCACCTGCAGCAGCAGATAGTTTAGAGAAAGTTAGTTTCTTAAATGTAGCATGCATAACACTTGGCCTTCAAACTGTGAAACCAAGTTTAGTAATTCATTGACTCATTGTTTTAAATTAAACTTATCTTTAAGGATGAAAATTGAAATATTTCCATTCTGTAGGGACCATGGTTTTAAATTGCGGTTGCGGTTGCCGTTGCAGTAACCACAATTGCGGATAATTGCGGGAAAATGCGACTGATACAATTGCAATTGTGGTCGCGATGCGGTTGCGTAGACCACTAAAATTGTAATATTGCGGTAGCAATTGCGATTGCGGACCGTAATTTAAAACCATGGTAGGGACATTTGATTCTGTTGGCTCCACAAAGTTGCAGAATGCTGGAAAAGCTGGTTTGTTGACAATCCAAGGGCGAATCTTAATTGTGTTGGGAATTGTTCGTATTTGTAAGTTTTTCAATATCTTCTGTCACAATTTCTTGATACTTGTATTGTATTGCATTTCCTTTGTTTTATGAAATTTACAAGTGTGTATTTATTCATTACCTTCTTCCTTGAGCAAGCAAAGAAGCTATTCCAATTTAGTTGGCTTTCTTCCGTACTCCACCACCTCATACTGGTGCTAATTTAGCTAAAAAGTTATTGAGTTTGTTAAAGGAGTGGGGAATCAAAAAAAAAAAAAAATCACCATTACTTTGGATAATGTGTCTTACAATGATACAGTGGTGAATATATTGAAGAAACATCCATCATTTGGTCCTGGATTAATTGCTAATGGAAATTATTTTCACATTAGATGTGGTGCTTATATTTTGAACTTGATTGTTCAGGAAGCTCTGAAGGTGATAGATGGTGCTTTGGTTAAAATCTGAGATAGTGTGAAGTATATTAGGGGTTCAGATGCACGAAAATTGAAGTTTGCATCATGTTTAGCGCAACTCTCTTATGTGACTTCTAAGCAAGTTCGTCAAGATGTGCCCACAAGATAGAACTCTACATACCTTATGCTTGAGAGTGCTATATGTTTTTGGGAAGCCTTTACACACCTTAAAATTATTGATCCCCATTTTGATAGTTGTCTATCAGAGGAAGAGTAGGTTGAGGTAGAAAAAATAACAGAGTTTTTAAAGCCATTTTATGATATCACCACTCTTTTCTCTGGCAGCACTTATCCAACCGCCAACCTATCTTTTTATGGTGTACGGAGGATTCAGGTTAAAATTAAGGAAGCAACTTGCTTTTTTCATGATGAGTTTGAAGATGAAAGCCAAATTTGTTGCATGGCTAGAAGAATGAAGGGAAAGTTTGACAAATATTAGGACTCCTACAGTGTTGTTCTCTCTTTTGCAGTTATTTTAGATCCTTGATATAAGTTACAGTTTGTTCAATATTGTTATGTGAAATTGTATGGTGGTGATAATGTTTTGAAAATAGTAAAGAAGATTCACAATAAACTGAAAGATTTTTTTTCAGGAATACCTCAAATCCTCTCAAAATGATACAAATCCTTCAAGCTCACGAAGATTTATTAGAGGTATCCCAAATCTCGCCTCTTCAAGTGATTTAGAGGATTTTGGAACATTCCAAAGTAAATTGTGTGGTTCATCAAGGAAGGAATCTGATTTGTAGTCATGTTTGAGTGAAGATAAACTTGATCATAGGAAATATGCAGACTTGGACGTTCTGGAGTATTGGAAATCGAATGAAGCTAAATATCCTGAGCTTTCTTTGATGGCACAGGATATTCTGAGTATACTAATTACAACAGTTGCATCAGAATCGACATTTAGCATTGGTGGACGTATACTTGACAAGTATTGAAGTTCTCTTTTGCTTGAAAATGTTGAAGCCTTTCGATGTACAAATGATTGGCTTTGTGGAACTTCAGGTTAGTGTCTAGTATCTTACTATTTTTAATCTCTTCATTTATTTTAAGTTTTTCAATATTGTATGTCTAATTGCTTGCTATATTTGTTCTCTCATGTAGTTGCACTGGATCTTGATGATGAAGAACTTGTTGAGGACCTTGCAGCTTTATCTATATCCAAGACTTAATGGTAGTAAGTTTTATCATTGTTCTAATTGTTTGGCTCATTCTTAGTTATGAATACTGAAATTTTTAGTTAAGCATACTGAACATTGGATTTAGTTAATGCTTTTTAATATAGGTGGTATGATCCTAATTTGCCTTTGGGTGATGTCTTAGGTTAATTTGATGCTTGCTGAATGACACCATTTACCCCACCCTACTCACAATGTTTGTATACCTGCTTTGTTCAACTATTTCTGCCACTAAAAATTACGGGTTTGTATCATTCTGTGTTTAGGCAAGTGGTGTAAGAAGAGAATTGCGAATAAACACTTTGCACCAACAATACAAATTGGTAAGATCCTGTTGCTAACTTAACTTCAAAATTGACTTGGTATCTCAATGAAGCTTCCATGTTTGATGCTGATAATTATGAAATCCCATGGTATTCTTTTGATCTGCTTGATTGTTGCTAATGGGCTAATGGCTGTCTTTGGATAATGGTTAGGATCTCTGTTATTAGAATCGTATGATTCACGATTTGAATCATGCGATTTGTAATACTCTTAATGACATGTTAGACTTGTGTATGTGTTCATAAGGTAGCATATGACTTGCTTAGCATGCATGATTAATTTTGTGACAAATTGAGTTAATTTAGGTACTTTGTTGCAACCCAAAATGTAAAAAGTAGCTTAAAATGACTCAGATAATTATATAAATTGCTTAGATGAGGAAAATAAATATGAATAATTTATTTCTAGGTTACAAATATATGAAACAAGATACAGTTAAAGTTTCAAGGTAAACTGAGTTAGTTTGACATTTTTAGGCATACTAGTTATTTTTTTATAGTTAGATTGACTAGCAGCAAATATGGAAATATCAGATAATGGTGAAACAACTTTTTATATGAATCTTAGTATTTATTTTAAAGTTTTTGGAAGTTAGAAATCTTGAATTAGCTAAATCTAAATGTTTTTAGCAGATCAAGATTTATCGGTTATAGCTTAAGGGCCTTATGAGTCTTTTGCCTTCTCTTTATAAGCCTTATTCACAGCTCTTTGTTGCCAAAACAGAGGCAGAAACCGTGAGAGAAGAAAGAAAGGAAGAGAAAGCAAAGACCAAGGAAGAGGAGGAGAAAAAGAGGAGAGCTAAGGACAAATCCAAGGTTTGAGGAATCAACTAAGCTTGAAGCTTCATCCAGCTGCCAAGGTAGGGGTTTTATGCTCATCTTCACTTCTTTTCACTCTTTTCACCATAGATGCACCTTTGGTGCTTAAGGGGTCAAAATGGGTTCTAGAGATGTTTGATTGTTTTGCTTGCATGATTGTGTTTCTTTGGTCATTTATGACTTATTCATAGTATAAGTTGAAGTTAAAAACTTAGAACATCTCATTTAGACCATTGATACTCATTTTGGGGCTTAAGGTCAATGTTTGTGTGATTTTGATTCATAATCCAATTTGAGTGGTTTAAGTTGGTGATTAATGATTCCTATGTATTAAAAAACTGTTTAGGGTCCTAAGATCACTTAGAAACTGAATTAGAATGGTCAAAATTCATGAAAAGAATTAATGGAATAGTACCACGGTTTTACAAAATTTTGCAGAATCTGGTTTCTGCTAGGCACGTGGCGGGGTGAGGAGGTTACGTCGTAGCGTTAGGGTGTTTTTGCAACGTGCGCCGTGACGTGAGGGTAATGCTACAGCCTGTTTTGAAACCCGAGAGTATGGCACCTCGGTGTGCCCAGGTTTGTGTCGTGGCGTGAGGACCAGGAACTCCAAAAATGTCATTTTTGATGTTTTGAAGTTCTGGACTGGATGGAATCATTCTTATATGTTTCCTAAAGTGTGTTAAGGTACAAATAGAGATATTTTCAAGAGAGAAATTATCACCTAACATAGATGAGAAAGTCTAAGTCTTTGGTCATCTAAGAACAATAGATGGTCTTAGGGTATGTTTAATATACTACTAGAGGTAAATCAATGATAGAGTGATCCTTTGGCATGTATAAGTTATGTATGATCTTTAAAGCAACCAAGAGTAAATGTTTGTTATAGATAAGTGTCTAGCACCTATGGTAACTTATTGTTACTTAGCTTCACTAGAGATGTGATGATGAGGGGTGTTAGATACAAGTAAACTATGATAAGTTAGCATTGTCTACCTGTGAATATGACCTTGTATTGCAGTTGATGCTATTTGGCTAGAAGGAAGGGAGTCAGAAGATCCCAAGGGGACAAGTATTCCTAATCAAGTGTTAGGGTTGCATGTAGTGTGAAAATTTCAATTTTTCTGTCTACAAGAGGTAAACATAAGAAATCAGAATTCCTAGTAAAACATGCTTAGATCTTAGATGAGTTAAGTATGTAAGAATGAATGTATGTATGATTAACATGGTTTATCTAGTTATTAAAGTTAAACTTTGTAAAGAATGTAACTTGTCTTATTCTTAATTGTTAAGATTATGTTATTATGTTATGTATGACTGATTCTGATTACTCATACTGAGAAATGTTGATTCTCACCCCGCTATGTTATCATGTAATTTCAGGTGAAAGTTCTTATAAGAACAAGAAGAAAAAGGAAGTCAAAGACTAGATTAGTTTTATAGTTTATATTACAACTGTTGTATTTATTAGTATTTCTTTTGTAATGTAAAAAATTATATAATACTTCAAGTCTTTGTTAAGGCTAATGTTGTATATGTATATATGTTTTTTGCTATGAGTTTTATGTTTTTCGCATTTCATATGACTCTCTATAATGTTTCCAATGAACATTATAGAAATATGTATTAGATTAGTACGTATGTAGTGACATTATAATACTAAGTATCTCTTTGTGTATTATACATATTGGGATATTAACATTAGGACATTACACGATTCGATACAATTTGTCGTCCCAGCGATTCAGAAACAATTTTGAATCGTAAATTGTTCTGAATGGTGATTGAACTGCATGAATCGTTTTGATTCGAAATTAGCGATATGAGTCGTTTTGTGTGATTCATGGACAATTTTTTTTACTTTTTTTTCTTAGATTTTGACAAGAATTCAGAATCTAAAGGGGCAGATGGTTAAAATAATTAAAAAAAAAAGAAGTGAAGGGTCTTTTAATTCTTCACACTTAAACGATTCATTCTTTACATTACACTACGTCTGTATATCATGTTATGCTTCTATTTTGTTCGCATCTCATTCTACAACCAGACTCTGCATTATGCTACAATTTTGTCGTGCTTCTGTTCGTGAGTCATGACCAGTGAATCATCTTCATCATGTCTCAATTTCGTGGTTCTATTCTCTTCTACTCTTTTTCACGTCACAAGGGTGGGCTCTGTTTTCATATCAGTGGGTTAGCTTCTTCATAGTCTGCCTCTTATGTTCTTCTGTTTGTCACTTACTCACGTAGTATTTAGAATCTTTTTTGCATCAATTTAAAATGATTTATCTATATTTAAGTTTTGACTTATGAGTTTATTTATGATTTATGGCTTATGATGTATTTTGATATTATTAGAATTTACTAGTTGAGTTTATTTCGTTAGTAATATATATACTTATATGTAAAATTTAAGTATTTATTTGAGACTTTTAAGTGTTTTTTTTTTTTATATTTTAGGTGTGTAATTATGTATATTTAAGTTTTTATTTATGTTTTTTTGAATTATACAATTTGTTATGATTTATGATTCAAAAATTGAATAAATGATTTTCGATACAATTCATAATTTGATAACTATCGTTATGAAAGTTTGCCAAACTTGTAAACTTTATATGATATTGAGATTTGTTTTTATATTCAAGTATAAGGATAAGGCTGTTGCACTAAAATGTAAATAGCCTTGAGACAAAGATAACAAGAAAATGAGATATCATATTATTTTGAGGGGGAGCAAAGACGAAGGAGAGATTTTATTTTGACTAAAACTTTGTTTTTCAATTGCTCTTACGCAGCTTAGCTGTGGAAATTTGGAATATTAGAAATGTCCTAGTTGCTGATTATATAAGTTTGACTTTTAAGTGATTATCATGCTTTTCCAAATTCTGACGCACCACAGTAGCTGTTACTCAGTGTTTTTTTTTTATAATTAAATTAATGAATGAACCATTGAGTCTGTTGGTTATGCGTCAGTAACTTACATGGCCCATCTTTGAAATGTCAGCTACGTAACATGTAAATCTATCTACTTAAAAGGGGCACTCACCGGATATAGTGATGGGTTGGTGCTTCGTCAATTAATCAAGATACTACGATGCTGGACTATATTTTCTTATTATTATTATTATTTTGTAAACACAGATTAGCAATAATCAAACATTTTTTAATAATAAATTTTCTTTTGGACCCAGCCTTTTTTCAATGTTACTGTTCCTAGTATTGCATCCGTGTTGGAATAGGCTACTAAAAATTCATTTCAAATCAAACTTTATAGCGATATTAGTATAAAAAAAAAAGAAAAATACAAATCAATTCTTGTTAAGTTCAGCAGGAATCTCTAGTTTAAAATATTAAATTTAGACAATATTTTAAAAAGAGAAAAAAATTGAGAGAGTGAGTGAGTGAGAGAGATTTTAGAGAGAGATTTTAAAGGAGAGAAAAACATTAGAGAGAGATAAATTTTAGATAGAGAGATTTTAGAGAGAGTGAGAGAGAAATTTTAGAGAGAGAATTTGAAAGAGAGATTTGAAAGGAGAGAAAAAAAATTAGAGAGAGAAAATTTTCATTTGGTAAGTGTAAAAAATAAAAATTTTATTTAAATGAATAGGTCAAATATTCACCCATACAAAATAATTAATGGATGAGTTTGATAATTTTTTATTAAATGAGTAAGGAGTAAATTAATTTTTTTTCAACAAATCATAAATAGATTGATAATTTATTTTTGACTTGTTCATTATAATTCAATTCAAAATACATTTAAATTATCTATTTTAGAGCATGTCTTAAAAATATTTTTTTCATTTCAAATAATTTAAAAAAAATAAATTATTGTACTAGTATTTAATCATATTTAATAAAATTTTTAATTTTTACATAAAATTTAATATATTTTTAATTTTTTTTCATAAAGTTGAAATTATAACTTATGATTTTAAATTATAAATTATTTTTATACTTTAAAATATAAATATTATTTTATTTTTAATTAAATAATTTTTTTAATTATTTATATTTATTTTAATAATTTAATACATTAAAATAATTTTTATATCATTCAAATAAAATAAAATAATTTAAATTTTTTTCTATTTAATATATCTAAATTAAAATTAATTTTATTATAATTTATTATAATAAAAAATATTTATATAATATGATTAATTATTAAAATAATAAAATTTATAGTGCCGTAATTCGTTGCTACATTAACTTCGATCTGACACTTTGGTTATAAAGCAGGGCCATAGCCGAGTAGGCCCCGCCGCTGACCGTCAATGACACCTTCTTCAAGATTGCAGTCGGCTAACCTGTCATCTCCGTTAGTCAGTTCCGATTATTCCTTATTTGGCAGCAGCACTGGGTGGCTGTTAGAAAAGAAACCATTTGAGATTTTTGTTTTTTAATATTATAATTATATTTTATTAATTTTTAAAAGCAAATATTTTTATAAAAATTGATTCATTTGAACAAGAGTTTTTTAATTGCTGAATTAGTTGGTGGGAACCTATGAAACACATATATATAGATATAAAGATATATTAAATTTAAAAAATATAAGACACAAATATGATATATATATATAATTACAATTTTTTTAAAAAAATTTATAATTTATTAATATTATTTTAATAAATTTAAAGATTTATAATATTTTAATATTTGTCATATTTGATAATATTTGTTATCTAATAAGTTTCTCTTAAAAAATATAAAACATAATTTTTATTTATATTTTTTAAAAATCTCTTAAATCAACTTCTCTTAATATAGAATTAACCATATATAAGTATATGTACATAAAAAAAATTAACTAGAGGAACATTAGTATGAGACAAGTTTCGATAACGATAAAGTTTTTGACTCGGTTTGATACTAATAGAGAAAAAAAGAGTAAATAAAATTAATAGTGTGTGAAAAAATAAAATTTAAAAGACTAATAGTGAACGTGTGAAAAGATAAAACTTAAAATATTTGTATTTAAAAATAATGACTTGAGACATCAATTATGTAATTAAGATTGAGGTGAGTTATAAATTTATTAATTGAATATTTATCATGAAAATTAATATTTTTTAAAAAATATTAATGAGTTATGTTTAAGTCATATTCTAAATTTATCTAAGCGTGTCAAACATGTCTGAATATCTTCGAATATGTTTAAATTAAAAATAATAATATTTTTAATCAGATACATAAGATACATATATCATATAAATGTTTCTATGTGTTTAAGATGTAGATACGTTTAAAAAATAATGTATTCGTATTTTTTAGATGGGAACCATTTATAGTGAGTTGTTTTTTTATTATTGGATGTGTATAAGAATGATTTGTTAAAATTGTACTCATGCAAGAAATCCTCATGCATACCGTACCTGCATGAGAAGAGAGAGAAAATGAATTGTAGTCCTCTTTTTCTTTTTCAGCAATACAAGTCCACTCTTTTTTTAGAGGCAACTTGGCAAGTTTACTTGAAAGTGAATTAATAATGGATCTTTTGATTTTATCAATTGTTGTCCTCTTTTTCTTTTTCAGCAACACAAGTCCACTTTATTTTTAGAGGTAACTTGGCGAGTTTACTTGAACGTGAATTAATAATGGATCTTTGGCTTTTATCATTTTTTTTGTCATAACAATTCATTAAAAAAAATTATTTTTAAGTACTTAAAGGTAAAAATATTTATTTATTATTTATTATTATATTTTTGAACTAGGTTAAAATTGAGTGTTCACATACCTCAATTTTATTAAAATATATTTTTATTAATAAAAAATATTAAAAAACAAAAATATTAACTTAATAAATAAAAAATAATTTATAATGTAAATAAATTAAATACATGACATATATATCTTATTGTTTTAATTGATAAATATTATTAAAATATTTTTTATTAAGGTTAAAGCCCTTAATTAATAAAATTTAAAATTGAGAATTTTAATTAGTTATCACACTAAAATTAAGATTTTTTTATAATACATTTATTTGCTAATATATGTACAACATATGCAATCTTAAATTTTGACAATTTATTTCTGTCACTCTGTCAAAGTCTTGAGCATGGAAATAGTAAACTTGTCAAAGATGAAAGATGCGGCTTTGTTGGGCACATCCCCTAATTAAATGTTATACCTAATTAACAATAAGTTAATTATTAATTAGTAATGTTCATTATATGATTAATAGACTAACAACGTACTTTTTAAAGAAAAAAAATGTTAACTAAACAATATACACTATTAATCAATAATTAACTCAATAATAACTAGGTATATATAAGGCAGGTGTAAAATTTGAGTTGTCGGAATAGAAGAACTGATAGCCAATACATAGTGGGAAAAGACGCGAAATCAATTATTTAAATCTAACTTAAAGACAGAGCTCATTCAAGGCTCTACATTTCAGCTTAACGGTTAACGAGCATGAATTATAAAAGGGATTCCAAGGCAAACATCAATGGCTTAGATTTCGTCATCCCAGAGATCATTGAGTTGGGGTTTGGTTGGTCCACCGATCAAACGGTTCTGCTTGAGTTCACTTATTTTCATATGATCCTCCTCTGTCAATGCCCAGTCAAATATCTGCAGATTTTGGTTCATCCTGTCCTTATCGTAGCTCTTGGCCACAAAAGTGACTCCTTGTTCATTCAGCCACCTTAGACAAACCTGGGCTGTAGACTTGCCATGACCATCTGCAATCTCTTGGACCACATCATTCTCCATAACTTCATTTGGACCCCTGCTGGCACCTTTCCTCAGAGGTGAGAACGCAGTTATGACTATACCATTTGCGTTGCAGATCTCTCTGAGTTTCTTCTGTTGCCATGCAAGGTTCATCTCCACCTATACAATAGTTGATTAGAGTAAATAGTTATGTTATTTTTTTCCCATTAATAGTAAATACATCTTTTTTATATTTTTTTTCAATATTATTTATCATATTTATTTTTTACTAAATTTAATATTTTAAAAATATCAATAATATATACATTCCTAAAAGAAATATATAACGATCATTTTTCTAACGTAAATATTAATCTCACGATCTTGTAAAATAATAATAATAATAATAATCTCATGATCATATAAAGAATATATATCAAGTTTATTCAGGCATAGAAAGGAAAAAGCAACATATAGATATAAATAGAAATTCTGAGGTTGCCTCGGAATAACTAGTTTCTCATATATCTGTTTTGTGGGTTATCACTATTTCTCTTTAATTATATTTTTAATATTATAATTGATATAAATCATATTCAATGATATAAATTAAGAAAATTTTCTTATTCTAATTGCACTTAAAAATTTCTCTATAAATATATGACTCATTTGAATGAGTTTTTAAAATAAGATTTTGTTTATATGAATTTTTTTAAAAATAAAAATTATTTTGTTTTTGAATATAATATTAAAGAAATATTTTTTAATGTTTAAATAATTTTTTATGTTATAAAAAAGATATTTTTTTTAGAAATATCAAATCTAACTTTTAAAAAAAATCTTTTTAGTGCTTTTGATTTTTTTAAAAGAAGTTCAAAAAAATAAAAATAAAAAAGCACGTTTTTTTAACATAAAAAGGTCTTTTTTTTAATTAATTACTTGATTCACTGCAGGAGGGATGGTAGCGACAGAAAGCAGGCTTTGAAGCTTCTTGACAGAGAAGTTGCTGACTCCGATAGCTCTGGTGAGGCCAAGTTTCTGGCATTCTTCCATGGCTTTCCACACACCCTTCACATCAAATGGCAAGAGATCCACTACATCAATTGGAAATGAAAACTTTCCTGGTTGAGAACTGAGGGGCCAGTGGACCAGATACAGGTCCAAGTACTCTAGTTGAAGAGTTCTACACAAAATAAGCAAGCCAGAACAAGCTCCATCAGTAAGTATAAAAGTAAAAGTGAACCACTAATTCAACCATTGTCGGAGAACTATAAGTGCTTAAGAAAATGCAAACTAAAGCAATATTTTAATTGACTCACTGCAGTGATTTGCGCAAAGCAGGAACAACAAGATGAGGATGGTTGTCAGTGACCCAAAGCTTGGAAGTAACGAAGAGCTCTTCACGGGTCACAAGGCCAAGGTCACGTGCTTCCTTTAGAGCTTCTCCAAGAGCCTGCTCTGACCCATATGCAGCAGCAGTATCAAAATGTCTGTAACCTTGTTTAATGGCCTCAATGATTGCCTCTTTTGTGTCTTTCTTACAGGTGAAGTCAGGGGCAGAGCCCATGCCAATCACTGGCACCTTCAGTTGGCCATAGGAGTTTGGAAGTACTACTGTAGGGATTTCAATAGCAGGCATGTTTTTTGGCTTGGGGTTTGGAATTGGATGCCAAAAGTTGCACTTCAAAGTGCTAGTAAAGCGTTTAAGAGTATTACACTCTGAGCTGTGGTTGAAGGAATAGGCTGGAGTTGCATCCTTTTATACCCGAAAATTGGTACAAGCATTCTTACTGTTACCGCTGTCCAGAAACATGTACACTTCTTCTTACCGGAGGCCCACAATTTACTCGGTTAGATGGGATATTTTGTTCAACTCTTATATTGTTTATTTTTTTTTTCTTATAGATTACTTTTTATACTCTTTTTAATATTATTTATTATATATATATATATATATATATATATATATATTTTCATTAAATTACACACTTTTAAAAAAGACATAAACAGTATATACACTTTTAAAATTAACTTTTTCCTATTTTGTTTCTTCAAGTAATGTACGGTGTAATATAAATACTTATATCATTATTTTATGCATGTAAAGGTATGGAATTTATGATCAAATTTTAATTATTTTTTAAAATATTTTTATATATATCAATTAATAATTTTAATGTTTAAGAAAAATGTGTCTGGAAAAAATAATTGGAAAACTTCACTTTTATTTTGATCCTCCTCCTCCCCTAGAGGTGGCAAAATGGTAAACCGCCGACACGTCCCGACCCGCTTCAATCCGTTAAAATGTGAGGCGGGGTAGGTTAGCCCATTTTAAAAAATAGGTTGGAAGAACCAACCCACCCCGCTTTAAGACGGGTTGACGGGTTACGAGTTGGCCCAAGCATAAAAATAAAATGAGAAAAAATAGATGAGTTGGTGAGTCAATCAACTTAATCTCGCTAAAAAATAAAAAAAAAAAAAATTATACAAAAAATCAATAAATACTATAAAAAAATAATAAATAATAATGATAAAAAATTATAAATCACATATCTAAAATATAATTTTTAAAATAGTTTAATTAAGTATTCAAACATAAATTATATAACATCAAAAAAATTTATTTATAGTATTAGTTATCATTTAAAAAAAAAGAAATAACTTTTTTAACTCACTTATGCGGGACGAGTTATGCGGGTTAGAAACAAAATATGAGTTCAATTCTTGAACCCAACCTACAAAAAAGTGGTGAATTTACGAGTTAACCCGAGAGGTTGAACTCGTTTTTCCAGCTCCACCCTCCCCAAGAAAAAAGCAGAAAAAATAATTAAAATCACGCAATCACATAACTTTTTTCTTTTTAAACTTGTAGCCTTTCAATTTTTTGTACTTACACTCATCAAGCACTTACACTCATGCAGAGAAGTATGGCCAATCAACTTTACCAACTGTGACAAATCAAACAAACAGAATTGAAGGTCAAGTTCGGAGGCGAAATCAGTCATCTGGCGTGTCTTGAATATATATATATTGACATATCATTTTTTTTTGATAAATTACTTATATATAATGTTCTAATTACATAACTTAAATAATATCAATTAATATTATTCATATCTTTCTTCCTTTTTCTAAGATTTTTTATAGAATATTAATTAAATCATCTATAGCTTTGGAAAATTTTATTAAACAGATTTTTTATTGGTATATGTAACAAAATGATCAGAATATATTTTATGAATTTTTTTCCTTCTGGGAGATGTTTTTATATATATCTATATGTATGTATATTTTTAATTTCTTAGAATATTTTCTATTCGATATGTAAAAAATTAATTTATCAAAATATAGTTAAGTGTTTAAATACATTTTTTAATAATGTTATTTTTAAATATATGAATCTCGATATCAAATTTAATACTATATATTTAAAAATCTAAACTCTTTTTACTTAGATTAATACATGTTAATAGATGTTTTAATATTGTTTAAATACAAGACTAATTCCTAGTCAAACATCTTATGATGTAGCCCTGATTACTAAGAGGTGTTGCCCTGAAAATTTAAACTCATGTACTATACTATATCATACATTTGTACAATACCTCAAGTGGTATGTAAGTTTGACTCCAAAGATTAAGAAAACTTTATAAGGACAAGGTTCAAATTTGGAAAAAAACACTTATAGTAGCAATCACTGTCTGTATTTTACCAGAACAAAAAAAATCCTTGATATGAACTTTCACGTGGTTACGAATTAGTAATACAGGACAGTCCAGGCTTGAAACATGTACACTTCTTCTTACCGCAGGCCCATAATTTACTAGGTTAGGTGTGGGATATTTTGTTCTACTATGATATTTTTATTTATTTTTTTCTTACATTATTTTTTATATTTTTATTAATATCATTCATTATACATATTTTTTTATTAATTTATTTTACTAAATTATACACTCTTAAAAAAGATATAATTAGTACCTACACCTCTAAAATTAACTTTTTCCTATTTTGTTTCTATAAGTAATGTACAGTCTAATATAAATACTTATATCATTATTTTATACACGTGAAGGTATGGAATTTATGATAAAAGTTTAATCATTTTTAAAAATAATTTTATATATATCAATTAATGATTTTAATGTTTAATAAATGATATCATGCATAGACCATATTTAAGAATTTATCAAGTTTCTACCCTCTTTCTTTCCCTTTTATCAGTCAGGAGTAAATAAAAAAACATCAGTAAGGTTGGTGATGAGTTAGTGGTGGGCAGGGTTTCTCTCTGGTATGTCTGCTAGTGCTTCTTTGACTAGTTTCTAATAAACTACGAACATGTTATTTTTTAGATGTGTTTGTATGTTAGATATGTATTTGTATAAGACATATAGAAATGTTTGTATGACATACATACTCAGTGTATCTAAATGTATCTGATTAGAAAAGTTTTTTTTTTTAGTTTGGATATGTCTTGAGCATGTCTCAAATATATTTGGACACATCTAAAATAATATTTAGATACGATTCATTAATATTTTTTTAAAATAAATTAATTTTCATGACAAACGTCTGGTTAGTAAGCTCGTAATCTTTCCAAATCCAATCACATGACTGATGTCTCAAGTCACTATTTTCTCATATCAATATTTTAAGTTTTATATTTTTACACATCATTATTAGATTTTTAAGTTTTATCTTTTTACACACCATTATTTTTATCTACTCGTTCTATCTCTACTCATACTGAGCTGTCCACTTCATTGTGATTAAAATTTTTCTCATACTACTATTCCCTCTAACTAATTTTTTAGATGCACATATACTTGTACATGGTTCTATTAAGAGAAGTTGATTTAAATTTATTTAAAAAATATCAATAAAAATTATGCTTTATATTTTTAAAAAACACTTATTAAATAATAAATATTAACACATATGATATATATTAAAATCTTATAAATTTTTAAACTTATAAAAATTATATTAATGAATTATAATTTTTTTCAATTTTGTAATTATATATATATATATATATATATATATATATATATATATATATATAAATATCTAATATATTTTTTTAAATTTAATATATTCTTTTATTTGTATTATATATATATATATATATAATATCTGTATTTTATAATTTTTTAAATTTTATATATTCTTATATCAGTATCCATATATATATATATATATAACATATCCATATCCAATAATTTTTTAAATTTAATATACTCTTGTGTCTGTACGTATCCATATATGTGTTCATAGCTACTTTCTCTTGTTTGCAAATTTGCACACTCAGGCTTCAGCATTCTCTCTCTATTTTTTTAAATTCTTTTGTTTCTTATCGGGACTAAGAATGAATGACATGTCGGTGCTTCCACAAGATAGTTGAAACCTTGTAGTTGGAGTATCCGTGTTTGCCGTTCAGTTTAATCAGTTTAAATAATGTGATTTATATCAATCTAAATTAAATTAATTTTGTTTAAATTTTATAATTGATTTAATTCAATTTTTTTTGAATTAGATCAATTTATCGATTTTTAATAAAAATGTTAAGTTTAAAATTTTGTAAACTAAAAATAACTTGGATAATTAATTTTTTGAGAAAATAAAAAATAAAAAATTTTATTTAACATATATAAAATAACATTTTGATTAGGAATGACATGGGAATGGATTCAATAATAAAAAAATATTATACAATATTAATCAGTTTAAATTAAATTATATTAATTTTAAAAATTAAAATTAAAAATTGATTTAATATGATCAATTTTTAAAATATTAAATTAAAAAGAATTAAATTTATTTAATTTTAATTATATTTTAATCTTTTTATTCAGTTTTCGGTTTGAATTGTTTGACGCCCTAAGTATAGGTGATACGTTTCTTTATCACTTAGATAAGTATTATATAGTCAGAACTTTATTTTGTAGTAATTTTAGTTAAAATGAGTTCTCATTAAAATTGAATATTAGATGGATATTTATTTAACAATTACCCTTTAATATTAACAAATTCTGATAGAATTCTGTCAAACTTTTCTAATGTGTAATGAACTTGCAAAATAAGGGACTGCTTGAGTGCTTTGTGCTCCTGAAGGTGAAATGATAAAAGTTTAAAAATATGCACATCTGCTTCTTTCACAATTCTACATAACAACAAATAATGACTCCATTTAGTTTAATAATAAACTTAAATATAATTACATATAAAAAATTAAGCAATGAATTCAGTTGCACATAGCTGTGACAATGATAAATGGGTGACTATTGTTACTTATTTTGTACAATATTTGAGATGTACAAATATTTCACACTTATTTGGTGTAAGAAAAATGAAAAATAATTGAAAAACTTCACTTTTATTTTGATCCCGCCCTCCCCCCGAAAAAAGCAGAAAAAATAAAATAAAAATCACGCAATCACATAACTTTTTTCTTTTTAAACTTATAGCTTTCAATTTTTTATACTTACGCTTAAGCACTTAGAGCATGTTTAAAAACTCATTTGACTCAGCAAACTGACGTTCACAATTCTCGAATATAGTAAATATATGTTTGGATATTTTTAATATTTATTTGCTGCAACATGATTTAGAGCCAAACTCACATTGGGTGAAGGAAAGATTTTATTACTTTTATCTTTTTAACTCACTTTTAAAATAAAATTTTTAAATATAAATTACATTATTATAAATTTATTTTTAATTAAACTTAAATTTATAAATATATTTTCAATCAAACTTAAATTTATGAACTATAATTCAAACACACACTTATGCTCTTGCAGATAAGTATGGCCAATCAACTATACCAACTGTGACAAATCAAATAAACAAAATTGAGGGTCAAGTTCGGAGGCGGAATCAGTCATATGGCATGTGTCTTGAATATGAATATATATATATATATATATATATATATATATATATATATAAAAAAAAATCATCATCATACACTTTTTTTAAAAAATATATATATTATTAATATTTTTTTAAGAGTGTTAAATTTAATAAAAAAGAGTGATAAAAATAAATATAATAAATAATATTGAGAAGAATGTAAAAAAAATATGTGCACTATTAATTATAAGAATATCAAAACTATATATATATATTGACATATCATATTTTTTGATAAATTACTTATATATAATGTTCTAATTACATAACTTAAATAACATCAATTAATATTATTCATATCTTCTTTTTTTCTAACATTTTTTTATAGAATATTAATTAAATCATCTATAGCTTTGGAAAATTTTATTAAACATATTTTTTTATTGGTATATGTAACAAAATGATCAGAATATATTTTATGAATTTTTTTCCTTCTGCGAGATGTTTATATATATATATATATATATATATATATATATATAGATTTTTTTAATTTCTCAACATATTTTTTATTTGATATATGAAAGATTAATTTATTAAGATATAGTTAAGTGCTTAAATAAAGATCTCTCTTAATAGTGTTATTTTTAAATATATAAATTTTGATATCGAATCTATTATTATATATTTAAAAAATTTAAATCTCTTTCATTTAGACTAATATATGTTAATAGATGTTTTAATATTGTTTAAATATAAGACTAATTCCTAGTCAAATATCTTATGATGTAGCTTTGATTACTAAGAGGTGTTGCCATGAAAATTTAAACTCATGTACTATACTATATCATACATTTGTATAATATCTGAAGTAGTAAGTAAGTTTGAGTTCAAAGATTAAGGAAACTTTATAAGGACAAGGTTCAAATTTGGAAAAACAAAACACTTATAGTAGCAATCACTGTATGTATTTTTACCAAAACAAAAACAAAAAATCC
The DNA here is from genome assembly GCA_029884595.1 of Ormosia semicastrata. Classification (NCBI taxonomy): domain Eukaryota; kingdom Viridiplantae; phylum Streptophyta; class Magnoliopsida; order Fabales; family Fabaceae; genus Ormosia; species Ormosia semicastrata. The sequence continues at coordinate 2,776,358 of JAQQTO010000026.1, read as the reverse complement.
TTGATATGAACTTTCACGTAGTTACGAATTAGCACTACAGGACAATTTATTAAATATTTATTAACCTGACAACTTATTTGGATCTCCACATTTTATTTTGTAAATCTCTCAAATTTTGGAAGTTGTAGTGTCTCAATTAATTCAAGTCGAGTCGATCGATTTATAAAAATATAAAGTTCTTTTAATATTAATTTTTTTAATTTATAAAATTTAAATTCAAAATTTTAAAAATAATAAATACTGAACCCCTTGAATCAACTAAATATTGATTAATTTCCACATCAATGAAAGAAAGTCAAGTACCAAGTACACAATAATTTTACGTGGTAGCTTAGGTTCCTTCGAGCAGGAGGTGGTTGTAGTCTTGTAGAGCACTTATGCGCACCATTTGTGAGATTTTGAAGGCGGCATTAATTCATAATAGCCTAAAATTGAGGGTGATTCAGATTGTTTGTGAAGCTCGAGAGGAAGGGAAGGCATTGAAATGGAGACAAAAGGAAAGTGTTAACGGGAAAAAACCCTTTTAGTCCTGACATCGAAATTATTTTAAAGCAAATGCTATGAAATGGTCGAGTTTAGCCTTCCTATTGATGTTTTTTTTTTTTTTGAGATCTACGCATTGTTTTAGTTAATAAATTAAAAAAAAATGGAAGGAGCTCGAGCGTATAAACATCTCGCGTCTCATATTTTAGAGTTTTAATAAGATACTTATTAAGAATGTAAAATAAGAAATTTTTTATAGTATAGTATTTAATGTATTAAAAATTAAAAACAAATATTTTTTATTTTAAATTCTTTAATATACTTTTAGAGAAACCCCTTATTTTAATCACTTATAGACACCATCTTTGTCTTTGCCATTAACGAAGTTCATAACTGAATTATTAGATCCTAATACGGTTTCCAATTACATGGATCGGACTGTCAGTGACACACAAATAAGTGACCACGTTTGGCAAACTTGATCAAACCTCCCGAAGAAATTCTAGCATGCACCGGAATTCTTGGAGTATAATTAATGCGTGCTTGTAGAGAGATTTTTATCATTGATTTTAAATAAACATATATAAACTTTAAGCCAATTAACTTACTCACGTTACTATTATTAAAAATATTTAAAATTAAGGTCACTAATTAAGAATACTAAAATAAAAAATTTTAAATGAAAACAAGACATTCAATGTTATTCTAAACAAGTTTCAGAAGATTACCTGAACGAGGTTGATGAATGTGATTTTCTCCATAGCATAATGACAGTGACAGTAGTGCGAGAGGTGAGTACTTACAAAAGGCACTTTAAAGCTCAAGTTAGATCGTGCACAAGGTGGGCAGAATGTTGAGAAATAGGTACACTTTTGCAATCTTATGTGGTATTTATAGGAGTGTCTTGATAGATAAGAATCATGTTTAAATTTGCATTAAATGTTGTTAATTAAGATAATAATATAATAAGATTGTTATCTCTTATAACTTATTTCATCTATTTATGAGGGATTCTATTAGAAATTTAATCCTCATAAATAGTCATATTTACTTATCCAATAGTACTCATACATATTCGGGATCTAACTCTAGCAGGTCGGGTTGCTTCTGAACTGGTAACTTGAAACCCGGTCTAGAGCAGTTGCCCACAGTTTAACGCTTAGATGTGATAACTAAGTGTCAAGGTATCAGAGATTATTAGGAGCAAACGGCACACGTGAGACAAAGGGATCTAAGTCATGATATAAATGTTGGATCTTGCGATGTCTCTAACAATGGGCCAAAGTCCGCGATAAAAATAAAAACTAGGATGCCTTTAGTATTGATTAATTTGCCTAGGATCTAGTATAGATCACTCTGCCTTAAGTCGATAGGTCATTGTCCTAGATTCATACTGAGTTGCCCCCATACCAATTTAGATAGTGGGACCCATTGTTAATTTTAAAGATTACTTGAGGATGAAGCCGTAATCCGTATTAGGAATTTATAGTGACATCAAGGTGTTAGTCCGTGATCTGGCATGGATATCATCTTGTTCTATCATGTATTGCTTTAATTCTGACCGTAGTCCTTTCAGTTGCTATATCAGGTTCGTACTGCTATGTGGCAAAAAGTTAATGGAAGCCATCGTTTAATCTTCGTGCTGCCATGATTGTCATTTTCAAATTAAATGCGAGAAGACCATTTTGCCCCTGTGCGTGGTGGTTGTTGGAAGTTATCCCCGCACCTATAAATAAGAGTGGGGGGTCACTTTTTGCAGTGTTTTCTCTCTAATCTCTGGCTAGTTTCAGCTACAGTTTTTGGTAGTTTTTGCTTCCTCCAAGCTTTTTCTTCCCACATTCTAAAGGTATTCCCTTTTCTGCCTATGTTTTTCTTCTATAAATATTATGATGAGGCTGAAAACACTAAACAGTAACGATGGAGAGAGTACCTCTCTAGAGATTTTGAGTGCTTCGTTCTCCTTGTTACGGAGGTACTAATAGGGGTCTGAGGCCACTATTCGGGATGGATATCCTAGAAATGATATGGAAGGCGGATAATGCCATGGAATTAGCAAGGCAAAGGTCATCACGTCCGCTCTCCAAACTCATGAGAGAGTTAGAGAGTTATGATGAAACCTTTTCTGATTCTGACATGAGTACAACCTCTGTAGGTAACGTTAGTAACTCGAAGATAGGACGATAGATAGCGACTACTTCTGAGCCAAAAGAATATACATTCCCCAGGGATGTCAGCTTGTGCCAATAGGTTGACCGGGAAGTTCTTGGTACCTCATCCAATGTGGAGACCTCGGAGGACGCCAAAGGTAAGCAAAAGTACATCCATCTCATGGCAGGTCAACACTGTGACAACAAATTCGTGACTCGGGCTTCAACGAATCAGAAGCAAGTCTGCTTAACTAGAACGGAGGGCGAGCACTTTGTATATATGTACAAGGTGCTATTTACCCGCACTGGCATCCGCTTGCCCTTTTTTATTTTGAAATTGGGGTTTTAAATCATCTGTGGGTGGCTCCAATACAACTTCATCTAAATGCATGGGGCTTCATTTGAACTTACGAGCTAATATGTAAACTTTTTGGTTGGTTATACTCAGTAGAAGCTTTCTTTTTCATTTTCACCCAATTTTCATCCTCAGGAAACAATTTCCAAAAAGGGTGGGTCACCTTACCCGCTTAGGCAGGGTGAAAAGTGTTCAAGCCATATCAAGAACTTTTTAAAAAAATTAAGAAAGACTTCTTCAAAATAGAAGGGGCTCCGGGGTGACGCCTTTTTATGATAACTCGGAGGGCACGCCACGATTATACCTATACTGGACACAAGCAGTATAGGAGATGAGTCAAGAAGAAACTGAGACTCTGTTGTCCTTGCTGACTGAAAACGAGGCTGATGTCCTCAACTTCCTAGTTAAGTGGGTAGACAAGAATGAGGCCATCTACTATAAGGATGTTCTAGATGGGCCCTCGATGTTAAAAGTATAGGGACTAAAACTTTAATTTAATCTAAATAGTGCACCAAGCATATCACCTTATTTTGTGTAAGATGACAAAATAAGAGTGAGTGTGCAAAAATAAGACCAACTGTAATTAAAAGATGGTAAAAATCTTGTAGATGTAAAGTGATGTGTATATAAAAATATATTTAGCATCATTCCTATGGTTAAAGCTTGTTGTGTATCACATGTGTGCATATCTCGTCACATTTATGGCAAAACCATAGTGTAAGTATACAAAAAATGAAATGTGACCAGCAATAATAAGATAGTAAAAATTGTATAAATATAAAGTAATATTTGTATAAATGTGTATGTATTATGTAGTATTATTTTATTCGTTTTAAACAAATAATTGTCAATGGCAATTCACATAGCAACACCATAAATAATTCAACATCTTCTCCACATCATGAGTCACACACTTCATTCCAATTTATCCGATATGCCAAACAACAGTGTTTGTCGCTTTCTCTTCCATGTTGCCCTCTTCATATGCATTCTCTCTGCTAATGCCTAAAATGGGCATATTTTCTTGCCGAGTCAACTCCAAGACAAAGACTAACTGAGTTCATCGTCGATGAGTTACCCCACACACAATCCAAACCTTTACTACTAGTTAGTCATCAGAATCATCAACCACCCTGGCGACGATGTCAACAGCCGCCTTAGCAACGCCACCATCATTTCCTATATTGCCACCTTCTACGTCAAATTTGTGAAGTCTAGTAGAGGTGTATTAAGGTGTGAGTAACTTTCGTACTTTCCCTTTAGTGGTGGCCTTGAATTTCGGGTTTGTGGGGGAGCCTGTTAGGGTTTCGGTTTAGCATCATATTCTTTTTCTAGATACTTTCTGGCGTAGATAACGTCCTTTGCGTTGATATATTTGTCAACTATAGCCTGGAACTCGTTCATCGTCTTTGACTCCAGTGAAAAGGAAAATTGCCCTAGGGCGACGACCTTCCCTCATGTAATGTAGGCTGAGTCTTTCATCCTAGTCACGAATGTTTACTATTTATTTGTTGAACTGGGATATGTAATCTCGAATGGACTTTTCTTTTCCTTGCTTTATATGGGAGAGACATGAAATGGATTTCAGCCGCATCTTACTTGTGGTGAAGTGCATCAAAAATCACGAGGACAAGTCTTCCTAATCGAAAACGGATTTCAGAGCAAAAGTGATAAACCATCTCAAGGAGGCTTTCTTCAAGGAAAGAAGAAAAGCACGACACATGAGTGGATCATCCCCTTCAGCAAACAATAAAGCAGAAACATAAGCATCTAGGTGCTCTTGAGGGTCCGTGGTCCCATCATAAGTTTCAATATTAGTTGGATATTGCCTAAGTATCTCATAGGCGACCAATTCATTAGAGAAAGTTTGATTCTGCTTAACTGACTTTCTCCGTCTTTGATCATACTCTCTATTTTCTCGTACCGAGTTTTTAGTCCTTTGTTTGAGTTCCGTGATCCTTGAATTATCTGGATTATGTATCCCATGGCTCCTTCCTGTTGGCAGGATTACTGTGGGGAGCCCAGTTTTCATCCTCATTTTCTTAGTTAGCAGCTCTTTCTAGGTTATGAATGCGTTCATCCTAAAGTCTGACTAGGGAGATCACTTCTTCTCATGATATCTCTGGGAGACATGATTTGCCCTACTAGGAGCGAACTCCATCATTGTTCTCCCGTGCTCCTAGATGTTGCAATGCTGAAACCCGTTGTCTGGCAAGGGGGTTCCATGTGGACCAAGTCATTGTGTTGCCGGAACGTGTCGCGGCTGAGGTGAAGGGTTTTGACTAGTATGCGAAGTCTCTTCTCCATCTCGCTTGAGTTCCAATTGGGCAACAACTGGATTTTGGATTGGAACAGAGGCCAAATTGCGGCTAGATGATGGTTGATTTTGTGTGGCAGAAGCATGATTTTGCGTGGTACTTACCATGAGGGTAGTGACGAAAATTGAAGTTTATCGTCCCCATATACGACACCAATGTTCTGAATGGGTTTCAGAAGATTACTTGAATAAGGTTGATGAAGGTGGTTTCCTTCGTAGCACGATCGCAGTGACAGTGGTACAAGGGGTGGGTACCTGCAAAAGACACTCTGACGCTCAAGTTAGAACGCACACAAGGTGGGTAGAGTGTTTAAAGTTAGATACATACATTTACGACCTTGTGTGGTATTTATAAGAGTGTATTGGTAGATAAAAATCATGTTTAAATTTGTACTAAATATTTGTTAATTAGGATAAAAATTCAATAAAATTGTTATTTCTTATAACTGATTCTTTTATTTATGAGGGATTCTATTGGAAATTTACTCCTCATAAATGGACACATTTACTTCTCCAATAACGCTCATAAATATTCATGATCCAACTCTAACGGACCGAGTTGCTCTTGGAACGCTAACCCGAAATTCGGTCTAGAACAAATGCACTGGAAATTGAAAATACTTATTTTTTAATTTAAAATTTTCTATTTTGATATCCTTAGGACACTTGTTTTCAAAACTCTTAAAATTATAAGGTATGACTTATATTGTAATTTAAGTTTTATATAAATACAAATACGATGAAATCAAAATTTTCTATTTTGATATCATGGGATCCAACTCTAACAGGTTAAGATGTTCTTGAATTGCTAACTCGGAGTTCGATCCAAAACATCAGAAATTGAAAATAATTTTTTTTAAATTTTAATTTTGATATCTTTAGGGCACTTGTTTGCAAAACCCTTAAAATTATGAGGTATGACTTATATTGTAATTTAAGTTTTATATAAATACAAATACCATGAAATCTTATCAACAAGGTATATATGATATGAGAAACTTGATGCACTTAAGTTGAATGTACTAAGTCAATTATATTCTCAATTAATGATTAACTATTATAATTAATTATTAATTAATTATCATAATTAATGATAATTAAGAATATGATTGACTTATTACACTTAACTTAAGTACATCAGCTTTATGAAATAATTTCTACTTTGATATATGGTCTTTCCACTTATAACCCTGCTGGTTAAATCACCATGAGAACAGTCGAAAATGATAGTCAATCCCTCCCTAATTTCCATGTGAGAATTGTTGTTAGTTTTTCTTAGTGGGTGGGTGAGATGTAGTGTAGCTAAACTAAACAAACAGAGAGTTTAGCAAGCTTTGCAGTGCTTCAAATACATTTTTAAATGGTTTCTGAATTAAACAGAGGTGGTGCGTACTCATTCTCAACTTAATATATTGAAAGGGCTTGTAGAAAAGAAAGCGTAAGTGTTGACTCATTCTCTGGTTAGTTTATTGTAGACGTCATTGCTAAAAGCTAATTTATTTATATGTGAAAGTGAATACTCCCAAGATAGTGAACGTTGGTTTGAACTTGGAACTTAAATATATATATAAGCTTTGACGACGGAGTTATAAACGTTCATTTGCGTTCACTACAAACAGGTTATAGTGAGGTCATGAAAGCAGATATTTTGGATACAAAAATAATTATCTTATAACTTTTTTTACATCACTTTTGACCTTGATTAAAAAAATACAAATTCGTAATTAATTATGTGTATTAATTAGTTAACGAAAATCATATGTATTAATTAGTTAATAAGATATTTATTAATTAATTTATATACATGATTAATTATAAATTTATAATTCATTAACTAATGTAAAAATTAGTATAAAAAAATGATATGAGAAAATTAGGGTTGTTTTGGATAATAAAGATAGAGACTCAGACAAACAAAAATTGTCTTTCATCTTGAGTGGGTCAAGTGCAACTACTTTTCCATGAATTGTAAAATAATAATAATAATATACAAGATATGGCACTAAAAGTTGTGGAATTTTCTTTCCATCTCTTCAGTAAGAATAGAAAACAACAAATTGGAAATAGTAGAATATGCATGAAAGTGGAAGATCAAACCAAGATAGTGAACGTTGGTTTGAACTTCGAACTTAAATATAGATCAGCTTTGACGATGGAGTTATAAACGGTCATTTGCATTCACTACAAACAGGTTATAGTGAGGTCATGAAAGCAGATATTTTGGATACAAAAATAATTATCTTATAATTTTTTTTTACATTACTTTTGATACTGGTTAAAAAAGTACAAATTTATAATTAATTATATGTATTAGTTAGTTAAAGAGAATCATATATATTAATTAGTTAATAGGATATCTATGAACTAATTTATATACATGATTAATTACAAATTTATAATTCATTAACCAAGGTAAAAATTGGTATAAAAAAATAATATGAGAAAATTACGGTTGTTTTGTATAATAAAGATAGAAACAAACAAAAATTGTCTTTCATCTTGTGTGGGTCAAGTGCAACTAATTTTCCATGAATTGTAAAATAATAATAATAATATACAAGATATGGAACTAAAAGTTGTGGAATTTTTCTTTCCATCTCTTCAGTAAGAATAGAAAACAACAAATTGGAAATAGTAGAATGTGCATGAAAGTGGAAGATCAAACCAAGATAGTGAACGTTGGTTTGAACTTCGAACTTAAATATATATCAGCTTTGACGATGGAGTTATAAACGTTCATTTGCATTCACTACAAAGCAGATATTTTGGATACAAAAATAATTATCTTTATCACTTTTTTTACACCACTTTTGATACTAATTAAAGAAGTACAAATTCGTAGTTAATCACGTATATTAATTAGTTAATAAGAATCACGTGTACTGATTGATTAACAGGATATCTATTAACTCACTTATATACATATTAATTATAAATTTATAATTCATTAACCAGTGTAAAAATTAGTATAAAAAATATTTGAGAAAATAAGAGTTATTTTGGATAATAAAGATAGAGACAAACAAAAATTGTCTTTCATCTCGAGTGGGTCAAGTGTAACTACTTTTCCTTGAATTGTAAAATAATAATAATAATAATAATATACAAGGTATGGAACTAAAAGTTGTGGAATTTTCTTTGCATATCTTCAGTAAGAATAGAAAACAACAAATTGGAAATAGTAGAATGTGCATGAAAGTGGAAGATCAAATTCCAACATAATTAACGACCAATACAAAAATATGATGCATACAGGCAATCATGATGAAATCATGTTTTATAACTACTGCAACTTTTAAGATGTCAAAGGATCAAAATAGTCCTGCTTGAATCCTTCCACTGTGCTTATAGAAATTTTTACCTTCATTAAATGAAATTACATAAAGGAATTAGGGTAGATTGTAAAATTTAAAATATGTCTATTTTAATACAAAAAGCAAGAACGTAACTTCTCATAAAAATAATTTAAGTGTGTGTAACATTTCATTAATTTGCATTTCTCTTGCAACAGAACTTTTCATAGAAAGAAATAAAAAATAACATAGAAGAAGAGGCAGCTGATGTGTTGAGGCTTGATTACATTTACAATTGTATTCAGCTTTTGGTGGCCTTGTAGTAACTAACCAAGCTCAATTTCAAGAAAATACTGCCACTTTTACACAAACTTTTCCATTCTAATTTACATGGATAATAACAAAAACTTTTCCATTCTCTCAACAAGATAAAAACACCAGTTCTATTTGTTGAGGAGGCATAATTGAGTTTTTAAGATAATTGCAGATTGTCAACAATGGCGTCTGAAAACTAACAAGCAGCAGATTTGAAAATGCAGCATTCATCAAGAAAAAATTGGCCATACTACTTGAGTAAAAGTTGAATAGAGTAAATATATATACTCGACATTTGACCAACAGTAACAGAATTGAATTAGAGTTTGTCTGGAACTCACAACCACTCTCTATAATACGATACAACATTTTCTATTGCAGTCATTTTGTTATTTAAGTGTGTAATTATGAGAAAGATAGTTGTGCTAGAGGCAAAATAGCAGCAGAGTGGGTTGGTTGTCAATTTTAATAGACTAGACTAGATAAAGAAAGTTAGAACATAAATTTGACTCATTCTACTCATTTTTATCGAAGGAATGATATTTTTGGTGGTAATCCAAGGTTAAATTTTATAAGTCCTTTATATAATGCATGCACGCTATGAGAAGAGTCGGTAAATTGGTATCGGACGAATTAAATTGAGAAATTTTCAATACTAGATTATCATATATATAGCACCAAAACAAAGACAAAAGGCAGTTACGCTCTGCCAGTTATATTTAGAGCATTTTTCACCATATTAATTACATGTAGTAAGCTATGTTTGGCATCGTAAGAAGCATGATAGTGTTCCTTTATTCAAAGTAAGCAGCAGCATGTGAACTTCAGATTTCGATCAGTGCTCATCATCCCAGAGATCATCCAGAAGAGGCTTGGTTGGTCCTTTGATGAGTCTCTCTTGATAGATTTCACTAATTTTCTTGTAATCATCCTCCGTCAATGACCAATCAAAGATCTGCAAGTTTTGCTTCATCCTCTCCTTGTCATAGCTCTTAACAACAAAAGTCGCCCCTTGCTCATATATCCATCGAAGACAAATCTGTAAAAAATTTATAAGAAAGATTAATAGGTGTACATAAAAATTACAAAACTTCAACAAAAACAAAATGACAGATGTTATCACCTAAGGGGTACTCATTGTTAATGCTATACGGATAATATACCTGAGCAACAGTCTTGCCATGAGCATTTGCCAACTCTTTGAGAACATCGTTGTCCATCACTATATTGGCTCCCTTACTGGCTCCCTTCCGCAGAGGTGAGAAAGCAGTTAAGGTGATACCATTTGCATTGCAGAATTTTCTGAGCTTCTCTTGTCGCCAGGCAAGATTCATTTCTACCTATTACAAATAATTAAGGTTTATACATGCAATCAGATTCAGTCATTTAAAATGGAATAATTCACCTCCAAAATATAAATATGCAAGTAAAGGGTTAATTAAATAAATTTATGAGCTTAATTAATACTTGATTCGCTGCAGGAGGGATGGCAGCAAAAGATAGCAATTTTTCAAGCTTCTTGATAGAGAAGTTGCTGACACCAATGGCTTTGGTGAGGCCAAGTCTTTGGCATTCCTCCATAGATGCCCACACACCTTTCATGTCAAATGGCACCAGCTCTGACTGCTCGACGGGATAGGTAACTTTTCCTGGCTTAGCGGCTATGGGCCAGTGGATCAGAAAGAGGTCTAAGTATTCCAGCTGAAGTGTCCTGCATGCAATTTCAAGCAGTACGTAGCCACTAAAGTTAATAAACATAAGAGGGAGTGTTGAGCAACAATGTTTCAATAGTTCAAAGGGTAACACTAGGATCGGGATTCCCTAGAGTTCTAAAACCAACAGCATCAGCTGCAATTCGTCATCCATTGATGGAAATTTAAAGACCTAATTTTATCTTCAATATTTTATTGTAAAAAAAAAAATTGAAGGCTAGGATTTCATGCAATTTAAAAATAACTTCACTTGATCCAGATCCGTAGCACTATGATATCCTTAAGTGGTACTTGTGTCCTAGTAATATGACATGAAGTATATTTGAGTCAGTTAGATAATGATTATACCACTTAAGTATTTTAACTATGTAATTGATGAGTCAACTATATTTTATGTTGCATGGTCTAGGGTGTGTTTACGCCCCTAACGATATTGTAGAATCTTCCTAGCTCAAAAGGGGTAACATATATCACCTCAGTGATTTATGTAGAGCAGGAACAAGAAGTTCAGGATGATTGTCAGTGACCCAAAGTTTGGAAGTGATGAAGAGGTCGTCTCGGGAAGCAACGAGTCCAAGCTCAAGTGCTTCTGCAATGGCTTCCCCAAGTGGCTGCTCCACCCCATATGCAGCGGCGGCATCAAAATGCCTGTAACCCTGCTTGATGGCCTCAAGGACAGCATCTTTTGTGCTAACCTTGCTGGCAGCTTCAGGAGCTGTGCCCAGCCCAATCACGGGCATTCTCCGTTGGCCAGAGGAGGAGCGCAGAACTACTTCAGGGATTGTAGTGGCAGCCATTTTGGGTCAGGCGGTTGAAGCTGGAGATAGGAATGCTTTGCAAGTTGTCGTTGCTGGTATGTTGTGAAGGAGACATGGCCTTACCACCTTTTTATAGTTTGGAATTTGGATTTCTCTAAATAAAATAAGAAACTGTAGTTGGTGGGAGTGGGTAGTTGGTACCCGTTTGATTAAGTTTACTCTCTCCTAAATAACATAGCGATCAAATTTGCATTATCAAAAACTCTATATTATTTTTACATCACCTTTTTAGATAACAAAATAAAATATATATATATATATATATTAACACATTTTTTATTTTTATTTTCTCAAACAAATATTTCATTCCATTATATATGTTTTAGAAAAAAAAATTATTTTGTCTCAAATTATTTATCATTTGAAAATATAAAAAAAATATTAATTAATTTTTTTTTTCCAATTGTACGAATTTTTTACTTCATAGAAGTAGTTAAAGTTTAATTTGTGATTTGAATTAATCCTCCTTGATATCAAATCGATAGAACTCGATCATCATTACAGCCCAAAGAACCCTGATTACATAGAGTTCTCAAAAGTGAAAATTCTTAAGATCCTCAACTCTAGAGAATGGAATCAAGAGCTCCACACTAAAAAAAAAAACCTTTACAATAAAGTATGATTCTCAGACTTATACTTACTGAAACTATCAACAAGCGTGATATAAGTTCATGTATATCAAACCTTATTCATATTCCTAGTTCTTTTGGTTTCAAAAAGGACAGAAGGTTTTTCCATCACATGATTAGCAGATTGGCTTGGTGTCACAGGACCATGTCGAGATACTTCCTCAGTTAGTAAAGGAATCCTACAATCTGTTTAGAGAAAGGACAAATTTCTCAGAAGGATCAAGATTGCTTCAATTTTATGCTCAACTCGCATAGCATGGATCAACACCTGAGACTATAATTTTCATAAAAAATTTCAAGTTCAACATCTAACCTGGATTGCCAGAGAATTCAATGTCAAATGGTGACCCAGTTTTAACCTTAACTTGATCAACACTAGTGCTATCAATAAGTGGTGTGAATCAAATTCTACCTTATTAAGAAAAAACCACAAAAAGGCTTTCGATATGCGTAAAATACACTAAGAATAAATGTATTATATCGCCAAGTAATATAGGATTTGAGTCCCAGTTATCAATCTCACAAGGAATAAATGATAATTACTAGATTCACTAAACTCTTGGTTATCCGAACGATTAGAAGAGTGAAGAGAAATTCAAATAAAGAAGAAGATGGACAATCAAGTAAAGAATAGATAATCAATGAGAGAGAGATTAGGACATAAGGTTCACTTGAATCTAATTATTCAGATTTTCTTTCATTTATGATGCAAGGTAATTCTTTTGCCAATATTCTCTTACATGCTATTGAATCACAATAGTCATAAATGAAACAATATTATATTCCTAAATTAAATCACCTATTTGGTCATTTAGTTGAATTAATTAGGAATGCATTGAGCCTCAATTCAAAAGATGAACTAACATACTTGTTAATTCCATTGGTAGGAAAAATTGATATTTGATTATTCACCAATCTAATCCTAAGCTTACCATATAGATCCACTCATTGAATGCGGATGATCACCTGTCAAACAATGAATTAACACATGCCAAACATGGTCAAGTTATGACAAGAATGCAAGCAATATGATAACTTTAAAAGAAATTACCTTAATCAAATTAGAAATCAAACCCAAATAATTAGAAAAATAAGATCCCCCATAGCTCTAGCTATGGGTTTAGCTACTCATATTCAATACAAACAAACTTATATTAAGATACAAACACATGGAAAGAAAACTCAAAGAAAAGGGGAAACTAAAAGGAAAGAGAAATCAAAACCCATTTAATGGAGATTATGATCTTCAAGCCTTCAAGAATTGAATTCTCCCTTCGAAATCATCCTCCAAAGTCTGCTGTCGCGAAAGTACTCTATCAGGATTATGAATTTTCTACGTGATGTGCAAAGTGTAAAAAGTATGTTGAATTGTGGCACAACTCCTCTATTTATTGAAAACAACATCCTCTAATACGCAACCAGCGCCTAGGCGTTGGCTTCCTAGTGCAAAGCCACTTAAATCAAGATGCGCTGCACTACGTTACGCGTGCTCAGGCGCTCCCTCTCGCAGCGCTGGACGCTGATGAAAAATTCATCATTTTCTTGCTTCTTTGAATGTCTAGTCTTCTCCATGTGTGATTACCTGACAAAAACAAATAAAACACATAATAAAAACGCAATTAAACAATACTAAAAATATAACAAAACTTACGAACAAAGTTCAATAAAAAATATAAAAAAGAACATGAAAAATCAAGGAATTGAATCATAAAAATATGAGATATTGAAGGTTCATCAACTCCCCTACACTTGAGCTTTACTTGTCTTCAAGCAAAGAATAGGAATCAACAACAAGATCAAACTCAATATCAAGAAACATGAATCAAGGAAAATTCCACAATTTAATAATTCAATCAAGTTTAGCAATCAAATCTAATCAAACAAGATCATTTAACACTTAAAATAATTAGAGGCTTGAGTCTGGCTTGCAACTTTTCTTTTTACCAACTAATTGAAATCACTCATCTTTCCATCGCTCAAGTGTTTAAAGACAAAGAGATTACTCAAATTTCTCTTGAAAAATGTAATACCATAGGCTTGATTATCAATTTCATCTCCACTTCTAACTTCACATACAACACAAGAATCAAAATGACTTCCTTTGGTTATAACGGGGCCAAGGGTATAATAAAAGGTAGGAAAAAGATAAATAAGGGTAAAGAATACTCATGGATAAATCGATACAAAGTAGAATTAGGTTGAAAAGATAATAAATAGAGTATAATGCACAAAGATATAATAAATTCTCATTTTCAACTCAATATTCTTATTATTCTTCACTAATAATCTTTTTCTTTCTTTTTTTTTTTCTTTTTTTCCATTTTTTATTTCATTTTTTCTCTCTTTTTTATTTTTTTTTTTTTATTTTCTTTTCAACCCTTGAAGACAAAAGCCACCTTTAAAGACTTTTCAATCAAAATATCAGATGCTCCAAAGAATTCAATTTGATTATTCATTGAGTATTCAAAGAAATTAATTTTAGGCTCAAATGGGATAATTAAGGGATTATTTTATCAATACAACTCTGAAAGTCAAGAAAGAATAAAGTCTAATTACCATAATCATATTCAAGTATGTATGTGAATCATTAAAACTTCAACAAGATATCAAAGCAAAGCGCATATTAATCAAGAGAAAACTCATTCAAGAAGAAAAATAGGATTTCATTTATGAAAAATTCAATTATTAAAGCCCAAAACTCACTTTTTGGCTAAGTTGATAGACAAAATAAATGCAAGCAGATATGACTAATTTGCAAATAAGATGCTAAGTTGATAGAGAGAATAAATGCAAGCAGACCCGATTTTAACCTTAACCTGGTCAACACCAATGCTATCAATAAGTGGTGTGAATCAAATTCCACCTTGTTAAGAAAAAACCACAAAAAGGCTTCCAAGTTTGTAGAACTAAAACAAAAGCTAATTCAAGAATTAGCAAGTTCATCATCTTAACAGGACCTTCTCCTGAAGCTCAAAACTACTATGTCCACATCTGGATCCACACACTCCCCACCAAGTGAATTAAGCGATAACAATTATCTTCTATACGAAAATGACTGCTATGAAGTAGACTTCTCTGACATGTAAAGAACTCTTTAAGGATCATGAGCAACACATTGTGTCCCTACAGAGCAAAAAGAGATTCTTCCGTATGTTGACAAGCATCTTTAAGGACAATGTGAAAACCATTTTGTCCTCCACCATTCAAAAGAGATTCCATTAATACAATAATACTAGACTTCAGCATAGGTGAAATTTGACTTCTTCATGCAAGATCAATAATTTCAGACTTCATTGGATTTGAAATCCAAGGAACCTTAGCTATAAAAGGAAAGTTCTACAGATCAACAAGCATCGAAAAAATTCCCTACTATTTTCTATTGCTACCCTCTATACCCAAAATCTCTGAAAACCTTGTAATTTTAAATTTCTACTCCGTACTTAATTATAACATTTGGAAAAGCACTTCAATCAACATTCTATAAATTTGTATCAACAAAGTGTAAGTTTAATATTTTTAATAAAAATTTATTTGATCCATATTACTGATCTATTCTTCTTGATTACATATATATAGAGAGGAATCAACTTGTACCGATATAAATCAAAGTCACTCTTGCACCATTTAATAAATTTTTATTGAAAGATTTTCTCTCTTCCTTATGTGGTGTTTTCTCTCCCTTTTATGGTGCTTTAGTCCCTTCCTTTGGGTGTTTGTTTAATGAGGGTTGCCGCTCCAATCCTTTGCAAACAACCTCTTTTTTTTTCTTTCCTATTTTTTTTAGTGTTTTCTCTAATAAAATTATCTAGATATTTCGGATCTATTACCTTTGGGAAAGACCTAAAGAGTTTAGTTTTGAGTTTCTTATATCCATTTCATGTTATGATAGATATGAAATTTCTAATTTTAGTTTTCTCATGTCAGTCTCATGTTTGGACCTTACATAACAGTAAAACCTTTAAATCTATTAAAAAAAAGGATGTGATACTCTCTTTATACGACAACATATTATGTGTCGATCTTCACAGTGAAAGATGCATCGTCATCAATAGTCTACGGACCAGGAGCAAAGCTATAGATCATAGGTTAGTTTTGAGTAAAGATTGTATCTTTTTTTTTTCTTCTTAATAGATTTATTGATTTTACTAAAATTATAAGTGCCACTAGGCTTTTGATTGAATGAATCATAGTTTATCGTAAAAATAAAATAAAATTATTTAGTACTTCATTGATATACATCAATATTAATGTAATATATACTTTTGAAATATATGAAAATAAGAACTACTTTGATTACTTTTTTATCGATGTTTTATTTTTTCAAGATTTGACGCAAATGATCAAAGAAATGGCTAGGTTTAATTCAACGGTTGAATTGATAAAAATCATATTCTATGAAAAGTTATTAAGTGATGTAAGTATGTCAAGTCTTACATCGGTGTAAATTGATCCATCTCGCTATATATATATATATATATATATATATATATATATATATATATATATATATATATATATATATATATATATATATGCGTAGGGAGTGTATCTGGTGAGAATTTAGTGAAATGGATGTTTATTATAAGACGCGTGAAGAATGAATCTTGACAATTGGATCTTACATAAATGATTAAGATTAAAATATAAATGCATGTAACTTTTTTAAGTGGTCACATAACTTTTAAGTAACTTTTAATCTTGACTATCTATATATAATTATATGATCAAGATTTACTCATCTTACCCTCTTACAATGAAAATTTCTCTTACTAGATGCGCCATATATATATAAATATAAATAAATAAATAAATAAATATATATATATATATATATTATATATTAATGTTACGTTTGGTAAAAAAGAATGTAATTCTAAGAAATAAGAATAGGCTATGAATGAGAATTGATAATTTGGAATGAGAATTTTATTCCAATTCCAAAGTTTGGTATAATATGAAATTGAAAACAATTGTACAATTTGATGTATGGAATATAATATGGAATAAAATTTACATTGATGTATATGACATAATTACCTTTAACAAGAAATTAAAAATAAAAAATTACTTTTAT
This sequence comes from Ormosia semicastrata, assembly GCA_029884595.1. Classification (NCBI taxonomy): domain Eukaryota; kingdom Viridiplantae; phylum Streptophyta; class Magnoliopsida; order Fabales; family Fabaceae; genus Ormosia; species Ormosia semicastrata. The sequence goes on along the minus strand of JAQQTO010000026.1, from coordinate 2,759,215 downwards.
CTTCCTTATATATAATATGAATTTGAATTTTTGAAATAATATTTAACATTAATTTTTCTTGATAGTGAAAATCATGAAATATTTTTGATCAATTTTGATAATATTATTTTATTCTCTTAGGTAAATAGAGTTAGATAGGTTGGAGTTAGGTATATTATTGAAGGTTAACTTTATCAATGTATAAATTGAACAATGGTTTATTAGGTAAAAAAATATGGAATCTTATTCCACAAAAATATGGAATCACATTTCTTCCTTTTTGTGGAGGAATGAGATTCCAAAAATTTGTTATAGAAGAGGCATGAAATGGATTTTAGCTACACTTTACTTGTGGTGAAGTGCAGCAAAAATCGTGAGGATAAGTCTTCCCAATTGAAAATGGACTTCTAAGTCAAAGTGGTGAACCATCTCAATGTGACTTTCTTCAAGGAAAGAGGAAAAACATGACACATGAGTGGATCATTCCCTCCAGCAAACAATAAAGCAAAAACATAAGCATGTAGGTGCTCTTGAGGGTTCGTGGTCCCATCATAGGCTTCAATATTAGTTGGATATTTGAAGTGCCAAAGGATCTCATAAACCATTAATTCATCAGAGAAAAGTTGATTCTACATAACTGACTTTATCCGTCCTTGATCTTGCTCTCTATTTTCTAGTACCAGATTCTCAACCCTTTGTCTAGGTTCTGTGATCCTTGAATTATCCAAATTACGTATCCCATCCAGGGATAGCTCCCTCCTGTTATCACGATTACTGTGGGGAACCCAGTTTTCGTCCTCCTTTTCTTAGTTAACAGCTCTTTCTAGGTCATGAATATGTTCATCCTGAAGTCTGATCAAGGAGATCACTTCTACTCGTGATAGCTCTAGGAGACATGACTTGCCTGCTAGGAGCGAACTCTATCATTGTTCTCTCGTGCTTCAAGATGTTGCAACGTCGATACCCGCTGTCTGACCTCTCAAGAGGGGGTTTAATGTGGACTAAGTCATTATGTCGCCGAAACAGGTCGCGGCTGAAGGGAGGGGTTTTCACTAGTATGCGAAGTCTCATCTTCATCTTGCCTGGGTTCTGGTTGGGCAACAACTAGATCTTGGATTGGAATAGAGGTCAGACTGCGGCTAGAGGAGGGTTGGATTTGTGTGGCAGAAGCATGATTTCGCCTAGTACTTACCATAATGGTAATTATGAGAATGAAAGTTTATCGACCTCACAGACGATGTCAATGTTCTGAATAGATTTCGAAAGATTACTTGATTAAAATTGATGAATGTGGTTTCCTTCGTAGCACGATGGCAGTAACAGTGGTGCGATAGGTGAATACTTGCAAAATGCACTTCGAGACTCAAGTTAGACCGTGCACAAGGTCGGTAGAGTGTATAAAGTTAGATGCATACCATTACGACCTTGTGTAGTATTTATAGGAGCGTCTTGGTAAATAAAAATCATGTTTAAATCTGCATTAAATGCTATTAATTAAGATAATAATCCAATAAGATTGTTATCGCTTATAACTGATTCCTCTATTTATGAGGGATTTTATTAAAAATATACTCATCATAAATGGACACATTTACATATCTAATAGCGCTCATAAATATACAGGATCCAACTCTAACAGGCTAGCTTGCTCTTGAGTCGCTGATAGGGTCAAAACATGTTGCCCATTTGCTAACCGCAAGTGCACGGATCGCTCAAGTAATACCGATACAGAGTAAAAGTTTGTTCCCACGAGGATAATGGTTTATAAAGCTAAGTACTAACCAATAACTTAATCAATTCTATTCAAGGACATAAAAATGGATAAAAATAAAGAAAGTAAAGACAAAAAGCAATAAAGATAAACGGTTAGGTTTCAGGGAATCCTTCTTCACTCCCTACATCTACCAACAACATGCAATCTTCTTCATTAACATGAATGCACTGATTAGATTAGCTTGAGAATCTGATTTAGCTAAAAGCCTATGTCTAGGTTAATCAACCCTAATTTCATTTACCTAACTCCTTAGTTAGAACCAAAATCCACTCATGAACGATTTATTCTCAATCACACACTATGCATGACCAATAGGTATATTTCTATCCTATTAACGAAACAACTCCTCCAAGCCAATTGAATTCATCGAACATGCATCAACCATACCATATTCATATTAACAAATCCCTATATCTAGTTCATTTGCAATATTAGGATCATGCAATTGATGGCCAACCAACAGCAAGCATTAAGCATAGATTATGATTGAACAATAACCAAACATCCACACAAACTCAGAAAATAACACATCATTAATATATATAGAAAATGATCCAAAATATCCCTAAATATAGCTCAGCTATACAATGAACATGAAAACACAAGTAAACTCATATCCAAGGAAGATAAGGAAGAGAAGAGAGAAAGGGAAAAAGAGAAAGGAAGCTCATTGATTTGTCTCTGAAACTTGAATCCTCATTCATCCTTGATCCTAGCCTCCAATCTACCATCAATGGAGATCTAGCCAAAGTTTTCTAACCTAAAACTAAGAAAACCTAAAATGAAAATGGCTTAAACGGCCAAGACTTAGAGAAAAACGTGAAAAATCCTATTTATAGGCTTAGCTTGCCGCATTACGCTACGACGCGCACTATCTTCCGCCGCGGCCCCATTGGGTCAGTTACATTACGCCGCGACACACCCATCTTTGGGCCGTGGCGCTGAACTCTCGGGTTCAAGTATGGAATGACTGAGATGCCTCGCCACGCCGTGGCGTGCACAACCTTGCGTCACGGCGTTGACTACTGAAATGCTAATTTGGCTTCCTCTTGACCTTTAAGCTCACATGTTCCACATATCATCTTGTTTGGAGCCCTGCTTAACATAGAGAATACACCAAATTAGTAACAAATATAAATTTACTTAATCATGAACAATTAAAGCTCAATTTGCTCAATAACATATCGAAAGGCATCAGAATCAGAATATGACAAATAAAAGCACAAAACCCTCCAAATATGCATTATAAACAAGGACTAAGCATTCATTCTAGCACAGAGATAGGGCACCAATAACTACATTTTATGGAGTTATCACACCCCAAACCTACATTTTGCTAGTCCTCGAGCAAAACAAAACAGAACTAAGTAAATCACTTAAACATTCAAATCAACTTTCATTCAGCAAATATCATTTCAATCTTCTTTCTTTCTTTTAAACCACAACTAGTGTGTAATGACTGCATCAATCCTCAAAAAGTGCAAATGCCCCATAAATAATTCCACACAAATATAATCCTTAACATGTTATCAATCCAGAAAACTCTTCATGCAATTCACATTTTTCACAAACATGCAAGATAAACTTCTCATAATCAAGTCATACACATTCAGATAAGTTTATAAATGTACATGTATATGATTCACAGAATCCACAAGATTGTAAATCAACTGTCTCTCTACTAATGTAAATCACGCAAGATTGAGGATCAAAAGAGACTTTATAGCTTGTAATGTTAGGCCAATATTATGGGCGAAAGAAATGAATGGAAAATGATACAATACAAACATTGAGAAACACAACATATTATTTCAAGATATGAGCCACCAACTGATATCATCAGGGTATTTAACAATGAGATCGTAAAACTTGCCAGAACCATTTTTCGATGCTTTTCAAACTTTACTTTACTTAAGCTTTGCTTTTCTTTTTCATTTTTTTCTTTTCTTTTTTTCTCTTTTGATTTTCTTTATTTTGCAAAGCATTGCTTTTTCTTTTCTTTATATCTGGTTCCTTCAGGCTCATTTTGAATTGAATATTCATTAACACCCCTAATCATCAAACTCATCTCAAGAAATAGCATACCATGTACTCAACAAACATTGCGGGTAGGAAGAAAATGCAATGTTTTCACATGCATTAGAATGGTTAACAGGTTAACGAACACAATGATTATGAAAAATAAATAAGGCTAAACAGTATAAGGCTTCAAAAAGGGACCTACGAATATCATCATATCAGGGTAAGCTTTTTAAGGCTCAATCGATGCAAACAATGCCCTAATCATTTCCTCAATCATGCATAACCTAGGATTTCGCCTCAAGAGAGTTCAAAAATAATTTCAAGGATAATCAAAACTCTACATGTACATCCATAAACATTCTCAAGACATGCACTCGTATCATTTTCAAAGTTACACTTGCATCTAAGTGAGATGTAAATCATGCATCAAAAGCAATTAAATTATTTCACATGCTTCAAGATCACATAAGGTTTTACTGAAAAGGGGGCAAATAGCAACCTTGCACATCATGGACAACCTTAACAACACTAGCATTCTTGCAACATATCATGCATTCAAATAAATTCAACTTTTCAATTCAAGCATGCATAACATCATTTGCATAATGTTGAAAATTGAAAATCTTGTCAACAGCACATCAATAATAGTCAAAACAAGATATAATCATAAAAATAAAATGACTAACACCACTGCATACTTAAAATACCAATACATGTTAACATTAAACATAAAAGTAATAAAACATGTAAAGATACTCCCCCAAACTAAAATGAAATGTATCTTTAATGAACATGGTCTATAGGGTACCTAAGACTCTTAAAATAGCAGCCTAACTATTACTGAGCATTACTAAATACAGAAAAATAGAGAAAATAACAGAAAAAGCAAAAACAGGGGTGTTGAGCCGTGGCGCTTCCATGCTTGGGCCGCGGCGTTCACAAAAAGTTACAGAATTATGCAGAAAACGAGCACTTGCGCTGCGGCGTGAAACACCTTTCGCCGCGGCGTGAGAACTTAAACTGCTAAATTTAGCAACAAACACAGTTTTGCTGCTGGAATTGGCTCATATGGGTCTCTAGCTGCAACAAAACTTGTTCAAAAAGTTAAATTACAAAATGTACAACACAAACATAATAAAACACAAAATCAACATATTAACCTATTTAATACCCTAAACAAACTAAAAACCTAAAAACCTAAAAACAAACAAAATCATAAAACTAACATAATTAACATATTAACCTATATAAAAACTAAAACAAATAACGCTTAAAACATAAAGAAACAAACACTAACATAACTAAGGCATAACTAACAAATGTTATATACTACTAAACTAACGTACTAACACATATATATGCTAACATATTAACAAAAACATATTAACACAACTAAAATCAACATGAACATATATAGACAAACATACAAAACACAACATACTACCTATTTATACACAAAGTAAAAGCAGGAATGTAACATAAACTTGGGATTTCCTCCCCAAGAAGGACCTAGTTTAAAGTCTTGGCAGGACTTTGTCACCAAAATTGAATTGCTGCGGATGAGTAGTCCTCAAAAATTTGATCCAAGGGTTATCCTTTTCCAAGAGTCGCGAATTCCCTCAAGGGCCTCGTATGAATGAAATCATCTGGCTTCTTTATTGTAACTAAAACAAAACATAAAAGAAACATAGATTATATACAAGTTGAATTAGAACTAACCAAACTCATTGTCAATATTAGCAATATAGAAAGCTTTATCCCCGGCAACGGTGCCAAAAACTTGATAGGGTCAAAACATGTTGCCCATTTGCTAACCGCAAGTGCACGGATTACTCAAGTAATACAGATACAGAGTAAAAGTTCATTCCCATGAGGACAATGGTTTATAAAGCTAAGTACCAACTAATAGCTTAATCAATTCTATTCAAGGACATAAAAATGGATAAAAATAATGAAAGTAAAGACAGAAAGCAATAAAGATAAACGGTTAGGTTTCAGGGAATCCTTCTTCACCCCCTACATCTACTAACAACATGCAATCTTCTTCATTAAAATGAATGCACTGATTAGGTTAGCTTGAGAATCTGATTTAGATAAAAGCCTATATCTAGGTCAATCAACCTTAGTTTCATTTACTTAACTCCTTAGTTAGAACCAAAATCCACTCATAAACGATCTATTCTCAATCACACACTATGCATGGTCAATAGGTATATTTCTATCCTATTAGTGAATCAACTCATCCAAGCTAATTGAATTCATCGAACATGCATCAACCATACCGTATCCATATTAACAAATCCCTATGTTTAGTTCATTTGCAATATTAGGATCATGTAATTAATGGCCAACCAACAACAAGCATTAAGCATAGATTATGATTGACCAATAACCAAACATCCACACCAACTTAGAAAATAACACATCATTAATATATATAGAAAATGATCCAAAATATCTCTAAATACAGCTCAGCTATACAATGAACATGAAAACACAAGTAAACTCATATCCAAGGAAGATAAAGAAGAGAAGAGAGAAAGGGAAAAAGAGAAAGGAAGCTCATTGGTTTGTCTCTGAAACTTGAATCCTCCTTCATCCTTGATCCTAGCCTCCAATCCACCATCAATGGAGATCTAACCAAAGCTTTCTAACCTAAAACTAAGAAAAACTAAGAAAACCTAAAATGGAAATGGCTTAAACGACCAAGACTTAGAGAAAAACGTGAAAAATCCTATTTATAGGCTCAGCTTGTCGCATCACGCCGTGGCGCGCACTATCTTCCGTCGCGGCGCCCATTGGGTAGGTTACATTACGCCGCGGTGCACCCATCTTCTAGGCCGCGGCGCTGAACTCTCGGGTTCAAGTATGGAATGGCCGAGATGCCTCGCCACGCCGCGGCGTGCACAACCTTGCGTCACGGCGTTGACTGCTGAAATGCTAATTTGGCTTCCTCTTGACCTTGAAGCTCACATGCTCCACATATCATCTTGTTTGAAGCCCTTCCTAACATAGAGAATACACTAAATCAGTAACAAATATAAATTTACTTAATCATAAACAATTAAAGTTCAATTTGCTTAATAACATATCGAAAGACATCAGAATCAGAATATGATAAATAAAAGCACAAAATCCTCTAAATATGCATTATAAACAAGGACTAAACATTCATTCTAGCACAGAAATAGGATACCAATAACTATATTTTATAGAGTTATCAGCCGCTAACTTGAAACCTGGTCCAGAACAAATGCATTGGAAATTGAAAATACTTTATTTTTTTATATAAAAATTTTCTATTTTAGTATCCTTTGGGCACTTATTTGCAAAACTCTTAAAATTATGAGGTATGACTTATATAATAATTTAAGTTTTATATAAATAAAAATGCCACGAAATCTTATCAAGAAGATATTTATGATAGGAGAAATTCTTGTATAAACTTAGTGTACCTAAGTTGGGTATAGTAAACCAATCACGGTATTAATTAATGATTAACTATTATAATTAATTATTAATTAATTATCATAATTAATAACAATTAAGAATATGATTGGTGGTCTTTCCACTTATAACGTACCCAGCTGGTCAAATCACCATGAGAAGAGTCGAAAATGATAGTCAATCCCTCCATAATTTCCACGTTATAAAGTACAAACTGTGTGAGAATTGTTGTTAGTTTTTCTTAGTGGGTGGGTGAGATGTAGTGTAACTAAACTAAACAAACAAGAGTTTAGCAAGCTTTGCAGTGCTTCAAATACATTTTTAAATGGTTTCTGAATTAAACAGAGGTGGTGAGTACTCATTCTCAACTTAATAAATAAAAAGAGCCTTGTAGAATAGAAAGCGTGAGTGTTGACTCAGTCTCTGGTTAGTTTATTGTAGACGTCATTGCTGAAGCTAATTTATTTATATGTGAAAGTGAATACCCCCAAGATAGTGAACGTTGGTTTGAACTTCGAACTTAAATATATATCAGCTTTGACGATGGAGTCATAAACGGTCATTTGCATTCACTACAAACAGGTTATAGTGAGGTCCTGAAAGCAGATATTTTGGATAATAAAGATAGATACAAACAAAAATTTTGTCTTTCATCTTGAGTGGGTCAAGTGCAACTATCCTTGAATTATAAAATAGTAATAATAATATACAAGATATGAAACTAAAAGTTGTGGAATTTTCTTTCCATCTCTTCAGTAAGAATAGAAAACAACAAATTGAAAATAGTAGAATGTGCATGAAAGTGGAATTAGATCAAATTCCAATGCCACCATGTACCAAAAAACAAAAAAATTCCATTGCCACCCAAAGAAAACAGTATGGATGATGAACTGGCTATGGACCCAGATTCAGAGACAGTCACACAATGCATTCCTTCCCTTCTCATTCCATCGCTACGCTGTAATACTAACAACATAATTAACGACCAATACAAAAATATGGTGCATACAGGCAATCATGATGAAATCATGTTTTATAACTACTGCAACTTTTAAGATGTCAAAGGATCTGATAGTCCTGCTTGAATCCTTCCACTGTGCTTATAGAAATTTTCACCTTCGTTGAATGAAATTACATAAAGGAATTAGGGTAGATTGTAAAATTTAAAATATGTCTATTTTAATAAACTTCTCATAAAAATAATTTTAAGTGTGTAACATTTCATTTGCATTTCTTGAAGTAGAACTTTTCATAGAAAGAAAAAAAATTAACATAGAAGAAGAGGCAGCTGATGTGTTGAGGCTTGATTACATTTACAATTGTATTCAGCTTTTGGTGGCCTTGTAGTAACTAACCAAGCTCAATTTCAAGAAAATACTGCCACTTTTACACAGACTTTTCCATTCTAATTTACATGGATAATACTGCTACTCTTACAAAAACTTTTCCATTCTCTCAACAAGATAAAAACACCAATTCTATTTGTTGAGGAGGCATAATTAAGTTTTTAAGATAATTGCAGATTGTCAACAATGGCGTCTGAAAACTATCATGCAGCAGATTTGAAAAATGCAGCATTCATCAAGGAAAAATTGGCCGTACTACTTGAGCAAAAGTTGAATAGAGTAAATATATATACTCGACATTTGACCCACAGTAACAGAGGTGAATTAGAGTTTGTCTGGAACTCACAACCACTCTCTATAATACGATACAACATTTTCGATTGCAGTCATTTTGTCAAATATTTTGTTATTAAGTGTGTAATTGTGAGAAAGATAGTTGTGCTAGAGGCACAATAGCAGCAGAGTGGGTTGGTTGTCAATTTTAATAGACTAGACTAGATAAAGAAAGTTAGAACATGAATTTGACTCATTCTACTCATTTCCATCGAAGTAATGATATTTTTGGTGGTGATCTATAATGCATGCACGCTATGAGAAGAGTCGGTAAATTGGTATCGGACGAATTAAATTGAGAAATTTTCAATACTAGATTATCATATATATAGCAACAAAACAAAGACAAAAGGCAGTTACGCTCTGCCAATTATATATAGAACATTTTTCACCATATTAATTACATATCTTAAGCTATGTTTGGCATCGTAAGAAGCATGATAGTGTTCCTTTATTCAAAGTAAGCAGCAGCATGTGAACTTCAGATTTCGATCACTGCTCATCATCCCAGAGATCATCCAGAAGAGGCTTGGTTGGGCCTTTGATGAGTCTCTCTTGATAGATTTTACTAATTTTCTTGTAATCATCCTCCGTCAATGACCAATCAAAGATCTGCAAGTTTTGCTTCATCCTCTCCTTGTCATAATAGCTCTTAACAACAAAAGTCGCCCCTTGCTCATATATCCATCGAAGACAAATCTGTAAAATTTTTATAAGAAAGATTAATAGATGTACATAAAAATCACAAAACTTAAACAAAAACAAAATGACAGATGCTATTATCTAAGCGGTATTCATTGTTAATGCGGCTTTTTTTACCGAACTACCACCGGTGACAAAATTATATATCAAAATGTCACTTTTTTAAACTATTTACTAAACTGTTACTTTTTAAAAATTATTTATTAAAATAACACTCTTTTGAAACAATATACCAAACTATCACCCTTTTGTCTAACGTGATATTTTTTAATATTTTTTTGTCACGTAAGATGCGCCAAACAAGATGCGCATCCATGAAGATTATGTCAACGCACTAGGCATAATATTCATAGATGCGTCATCCTTTTTGACGCATCCTACATGGATCTGCTATCTGTGATGGCGTATTTACATAAAATACGTCAAGCGTGTTGGCGTAACTAAGACAAATACGTCATTTGTTTTGGCGCAATCCACACACGGCCGTGTCTTTTTTTAAAAATCAGACAAAAGCATTTTTCATATTAGACACGGTCGTGTTTCTTAAAAAAAATCAGATAGAAGCGTTTTGCAAATTAGATACAGCCGTGCTAACTCCTCAATCGCTCACATGGTCCTGTCTAAGCCAAAATGATCTTCTTTTGCTCCGAAAACGCGATGTCTTCACATACTTTCACTCCAAATGTGATAAATCTCATTCAATTTACAAAAATGAAGACAATGATAAGGATCTATGTAAAATTCACTAATAAACATAAGCAAATCACTATAATTTATCCGGTTTAAGACTATAAAATATAAGTTTATAAACCTTAATATAGGTTTACTACAACACCAAACTCCTACTCATTTGTTTGTCACAACAAGAGTCTTATAAAGTCAAAAAAGTTCCTTCTTTTTTTCTTTTTTTGTGTCTGTTCCTGCATGTTTATTTGAGAAAAAAAAAACACAATTTTTTTACGTTTATTTGATGAGTACTCTCCCAATCATGACCCTCCCAATTTTGAGGAGTGACATTTTTTTTATATTTTTTGTTAACGGTGAAGGGCATAAACCTGTTTGACATAATTCAACCAAAGTTCAATTATTCATATTCTACGAAAATTTTGACAAAATTTCTCCTAAATATTAGACCTCCCCAAAAGCACATGAACCTATTTAATTCAAGCATAGTTATCAAGATCATTAATAAAAATGGTTACGCCTAATGCGTTGGCGTAATCTTCATGGATGCGTCATCTTGTTTAATTTGCATATCCTACGTGGCAAAAAAATATTAAAAAATATCATATTGGATAAAATAGTGGCAGTTTAATATATAGTTTTAAAAGTGTGATATTTTGGTAATTAATTTAAAAAAGTGACAATTTGATAAATAGTTTAAAAAAGTAATATTTAATAAATAGTTTTACCACCGGTGACAGTTTGATAAAAAAGTCTTGTTAATGCTACACAAATAATATACCTGAGCAACAGTCTTGCCATGAGCATCTGCCAACTCTTTGAGAACATCGTTATCCATCACTATATTGGTTCCCCTACTGGCTCCCTTCCTCAGAGGTGAGAAAGCAGTTAAGGTGATACCATTAGCATTGCAGAATTTTCTGAGCTTCTCTTGTCGCCAGGCAAGATTCATTTCCACCTATTACAAATAATTAAGGTTTATGCATGCAATCAGATTCAGTCATTTAAAATGGATTAATTCACCTCCAAAATATAAATTAATTCACTTCCAAAATATAAATATGCAAGTAAAGGATTAATTAAACTAATTTATGAGCTTAATTAATACTTGATTCGCTGCAGGAGGGATGGCAACAAAAGATAGCAATTTTTCAAGCTTATATAGAGAAGTTGCTGACACCAATGGCTTTGGTGAGGCCAAGTCTTTGGCATTCCTCCATAGATGCCCACACACCCTTCATGTCAAATGGCACCAGCTCTGATTGCTCGACGGGATAAGTAACTTTTCCTGGCTTAGCAGCTATGGGCCAGTGGATCAGAAAGAGGTCTAGGTATTCCAGCTGAAGTGTCCTGCATGCAATTGCAAGCAGTACATAGCCACTATAGTTATTAAACATAAGCAGCAATGTTTCAATAGCTCAAAGGGTAACACTAGGATCGGGATTCCCTAGAGTTCTAAAACCAACTGCATCAGCTGGAGTTCGTCATCCAATGGTGGAAATTTAAAGACCTAATTTTATCTTCAATATTTTATTGTAAAAATATATATTTTTGAAGGCTAGGATTTCATGCAATTTAATAATAACTGCACTGGATCCAGATTCGTAACACTATGATATCCCTAAGTGGTACTTGTATCCCAGTGATATGACATGAAGTATATTTAAGTGATTAGATAATGGTTACACCACTTAAGTACTTTAACTATTATGTAACTGAGTTAATTATATTTTATGTTAGGTCTGGAGTGTGTTTATGCCCTTAAGGATATTGTAGAATCTTCCTAGCTCAAAAGGGGTAACATATATCACCTCAGTGATTTGTGTAAAGCAGGAACAAGAAGTTCAGGATGATTGTCAGTGACCCAAAGTTTGGAAGTCATTAAGAGGTCGTCTCGGGAAGCAACGAGTCCAAGCTCAAGTGCTTCTGTAATGGCTTCCCCAAGTGGCTGCTCCACCGCATATGCTGCGGCGGCATCAAAATGCCTGTAACTCTGCTTGATGGCCTCAAGGACAGCATCTTTTGTGCTAACCTTGCTAGCAGCTTCAGGAGCCGTGCCTAGGCCAATCACGGGCATTCTCCGTTGGCCAAAGGAGGAGCGTAGAACTACTTCAAGGATTGTAGTGGCAGCCATTTTGGGTCAGGCGGTTGAAGCTGGAGATAGGAATGCTTTGCTAGTTGTCGTTGCTGGTACGTTGTGAAGGAGACATGGCCTTATACCACTTTTTTATAGTTTGGAATTGGGATTTCTCCAAATAAAATAAATCGTATCCCTAACCACGACTTACATATAGATTTTTTTATTTTATTTTAATGGAAGTCATGGCTCTTAACCATAACTTACCTCTTTGTCATTTTTTTTTTATTATATTTAAGGTGAAGTCATAGTTCCCATACACGACTTATGCTATTCTATTTTATTTTTTTAAATGAAGTGAAGTCGTGCTTCACATGCACGACTTCTTTGATTTTTTTTTTGGCATTTTGACATAAGAACCACGACATCTTTTTTTTTTTTTTTTACAATTTGATATATAAATATCATGGTTCAAACACTACAAGCTCACAATTTCTTTTGTGTATGTGTAACATGTGTTGTCGTCTTAGGAGTACAACCTTTATACCTAGTCATGCTGCTAATAACATCATACAGTTAATGTTAGACCATTTACATATTGATGAGGTTAAATATACTTATCTATTTGTATTTTCTTTGAGCAATAATATTAATTAATATTTAAAAATTAACAAATACATATATTTACCTGTTTAGACACCACATGATTTCTGGTGTGGCATATGATGTCCATATAAACTGACAAATATATTTAGTTGTTAATTTTCAACTAACAATTAATATTATTGCCCAAAAAAGATAGAAATAGAAAAATATATTTAACCTAATCAATATATAGACAATCTAAAATTAACCATATGATATTAGCAGCATGGTTAGGTATAAAACTTGTACTTTTAGGACAACACCATCTGTTACTTACACACAAGAAGTTGTAAGCTTGAGACATTAGAAACATGATATTTATTGTAAAAAAAAAAGAAAAAAAGTCATGGTTCTTATGTCAAAATGCAATAAAATAAAATAAAATAAAATGAAATTAAAGAAGTCGTGCATGTGAAGCACAACTTCACTTCACTTTAAAAAGAAAAAAAAAGTGTAAGTCATGTATGGGAACCACGACTTGACCTTAAATATAATTAAAAAAAATGACAAAGAGGTAGGTCAAGATTGAGAACCACAACTTTCTTTAAAATAATAAAAAAATGTCCATGTAAATCATGGTTAGGGGATATGACTTTCTATACAATACTATTTATTTAACACTATTTTGAGAATTAATTTTTGACATGTACCTATTAGGTAAATTCAACTTCAAACTACACTTATGAGGTTAAAAAGTCCAACTATACTTTCATTTTTTATTATCTTAAGTAAACTCAACAACTACGTATAATGAAGTTGTAGATCGAAGAGGTGAGATTTGGAAGAAATAAAGTATTAATAGAGTGAGAGAAAAGATAATTTAATTATATTAAGTTATATTTCTTTACATTTGAAGTTATTTGATGATATCTTAATCTTTATGTAAAAACAATTAAAAAAACAAATATAAAGAGACAGAGAAAGTATAATATAAAGTTGATGTGAAAAATTTTTTATATATGAATAACATTAGGGCAAATGATATGCCTCAATTTCAGCATTAAATTGATGTTTGGCTACCACTGATGCTATAAGAGAATTTATGTACAGCTATATATACTGAAAGTTGCAGATGGCACAAAGATTAAGATAGCTTTTGAGAATGTTAACTAGGGATGGCACTTGCGCGGGGCAAGGGCGAGGGTGAGGAGTACCTCCCTGTCCTCACCAATTGATTAACTCCTCGTCCTCGTCCCCATCCCCGATCCCCGTCACAGGGGAAATTTTCTCTCTATCCTCATTCCTTGAATCCCCGTAAATACCCCTGAGATTCCTCGCAATGTCAAAAAAAATTGAAAAAATTGGAAAAGAAAGCGAAGGGACGGTGAAGGGACGATGAGGGGACGGCGTGACGCCGGAGATCTCAGATCTGAGATGAGCAACGCTGAGAGCGAAGGGACAACAGATGATAGCGTCGTTGAAAGAGAAGGGGCAGACAGTAGACAGCAAGGCACACAACAGTGGAGCAGCACAGCACGGCGGAGAGGAGCGACAGACGTGCATCCTAGGGATAAAGGGATTTGGGAATTTGATAGAGTAAAATGAGAGAAAGAATATCATAATAGAGATTGAGAAAGATTTGGGAAAGGGGAAGGGGGTTGTTGACGCAGGCGTAATTGGGTAAGGGAATTAAGAGGGTTAATTTAGTAAAATAACATATTTTTTATTTTTTTAATTTTAAATAAATATAAAAATTAATGAAAGATGAAATTACTAAAATATATTTATTTATTTATATAGTAATACATATATATGAATTATGAAGGTCATTCTAGTAATTTAACTGGGATGGGGGACCTACGGGACGGGGAGTATGGTACCCATCCACGTCCCCGAATATACCATAGGAGAATTTTTGCCCCTACCCCCGTCCTCACGGGGAGAAAAACTCCGCATTCGAAGCCCTACTTAGGGCGGCTTGGTGGGGATCCCCGAGCTTCGGGGATTTTTGTCATCGCTAATGTTAATGGAGGCTATTTATTTAATTTAAATAATCTGTACACTCTTTAGTAAATATTCTATCTAGTTGAATTATGCATCTATTTAAGATGTTTTAAGATTTTTAAGTTATGTTTAGGAGGATGAAAATGGAGGGAGTAATAGGAAATATAATGGCCAAATTTAAAAAAATGTGTTTGAGAGTTATTTAATAGGAAGGAGTAGAATGACAGGAGAGGGACTTTACCGCTCAAAGTCTCATATTTTTGTCCCTCAAATTAAGGGATCAAAGAGGGAAGGACATGAATTTCCCTCCCTTTACTCATTAAATTTATTAAACATTCAAACAATAGAGAGTGATACATTTTATTTCTATCTTATTTTTTGTCATTCCATCTCATTCCATTATGAACTACTTGCTTCTTTTCTTTACGAAACTCCTAAACATAGCCTTAAGGATCCTTTTAACATAATCCTTTCATTCCAATTTTTTGTATAAACTTGTGTTCTTTGCTCAGCCCATAATTAAAGAAAGAAGCTATTTTGTTTTTCCTTTTTTATTACAAACCTTGTAAAATCTACCATGTTTCATCAATAATCTATGTTAAAACTTGGGAGAAAGGTGAAAAGCTCATTCCCCACTTGCTTCTCGGAGCGTATATTTACCTATTTGAAAATTATTTTAGTTTTGTTTTTCAATTTTCTTGATTGCCTTTTGTTCTTTATTTATACAGTGCATTACTGAATTCACTATAAATTTTTCCTATTTAAGACATTTCATTTATGATTGATGTAGTAGTGAATAGTGATGAATGCAACGACAATTATGATAAATACGAGAGAATGGAACTTTTGAACAAATAGTTAATTATAGAAAAGAATTTTAATCCTTCTTAAAAGAAAAATAGATCAATGTGTATTTTTTCTCATGATTTAAAATGTATTGTCAACAAAACAATATAGAAAACTTTTACCTAAAGCTTGTAGAAGTTTTAGTAAACACTAGAATAACTACTGCTTGGAAGGCAGAAAATGATAAGGTAATTATATCTGAATATCCTCCTTTAGAAGCAGTCAAGGTAATGGCAAAGGAAAGAATAAAGGTAGAAGTATCTCCCTTTAAGACTGTAACTAGATCATATACCAATCAGCTGAAAAAAATGATATTTATAAGGTTCATAAACAGCTTAAATTATTCTAATCAAATGCCCCACACTATGTCCCAACATCTAGAAAGAATAGAATGTCTAGTAGGAGAAAAATAAAAATCAACACCACAAAACATTAATAAGAACTTAAATCCAAAAAGACCAATATATAAAGTTATAATTGTTCCAGAATCTAACTTAAAAGAAATAAATTTAGGGTCAAAATTTGAGAACTCTATAAAGGAGATATAAAAGAGATTAGAAAAAATGACTCTAGGATCAACATCCATATATGAACCCAAGATCCAAACTTTGTCAAAAATCGAAGAGTTGGAAAATGAATTGTTAAATTTAAGTATGAATAAGTTAATAAGAGGATCATTTCCTCTCCTAGAAACCAAAAATTACTACTTAAGACCAATGTAACACCTATGAAAGCATGGTAGACTTATATATGATTACGAATGTAGTCTAATACCTGATTTTCATGCCTGTAAATTTTGTGACTGTTTGAGCACGTTTACTCACTTTACTGTAGTTCTATGTATGAAATATAACTGTTTTCAGTCCTGATTTTGACTTAAACTACTTAGTTAGTGAAAATAAGTGTGGAGAACTTGTTTCTAGGTCACAAATATGTGGAAGTAGATGTGGTTAAAGTTTGAGATTTATTGGAGTTAGTTTGGCATTTTTAAGCATACTAGTTGTGTGTTTTAATACAAGATTGACCCCCAGCAGATATGAAAAAATATGAAAATGGTGTAACGAGTTTTTTTAATGAATCTTAAGATTTATTTTAAGTTTGTTAGAAGTGGAAAACTTAGTTTGGTGATAACTAAGTGTTCTTAACTGTTCAGGTGAATAGTGATCACTTAAGGGACCAAATGTGAGGGGCACAACTCTTGTTTTTGTTTCTTGGCCTATTTAAGGCTAAAATGAGAAGTTGTTCTCATTCTCACATCCTTATATCACAGCTGCCACTGGAAAAGCAAAGGAGAAGGGAAATCAAGGTGCTAAGAGAGAAAGATCAACAACCAAGCAAGGGAGAGAGCTTAGCTTTGTGGAGAAACGGTTAATCGACTTCATTTCTGGGAATTGAGGTAGGGGAAACCTTGGTTTTCACACTTTCTTTCCATATTCTTCATTAGGTTCTTGAGAGTTCTTGATGTCAATAATGGATTCATAGTGTGATTTTGGTGTTTTTGGCTTGAATCTTGTTGGAGAACTCGAGGATGACTTGTTTTTGAATTATTGGGTGTGTGGGAATGGAATTCCAGCCTTTAATTCCCTTTGAGTTTAGATTTGGGGTTTTAGGTTTTAGGTTGGTGATTTTCTATGATCTTTGATTTTGAGTGAAATTGAAGTGGATTAAGAGTTGCTATGTGTAGGTGGACCTTGTTAGAAGCTGGAAATCACTTGAAATCGAGTTTTGAGTGATTGGACGAGGGTCTAGTTCCAATGGAACAGTACCCGTATCTGCAGAGTTCTGCAGATTCTGAGTTTTGTAGTGGGCGCCATGGCGTGGCACTTGGAATGTCGTGGCGTGAAGAAGAACAGGGGTGCACGCTGCGGCATGGCACATAAGTGCCGCATGGACATCATTTTCCTGCCAGTACTTGAACCTGTGGCTTGAGCGCCACAACGTGGCACAGGGCATGCCGCGCCGTGAATGCCAGAAAGCAACTAGATGTTGTGTTGGATTGCCTTAGAGTCTTCCAATGATGTAATTTTTTTGTTTATACTTCTTTTTGAGTATTGAAACTCTAATAGAAGTATTTAATAAAGTGGTTATGTGCTGATTGTAAATCAATTGGTATATTAATTATTATGGTATTTAACATCATTGTATTTCATGTTGGTAGTTAGGAATGTAAATCAATTAACACACTAGTTATTAGCATTATTGTTATTCCATAACTATGTTGATGAAGGTGAGTCCTCATTATAGATGGTCTAATGTGATTTTGAATGAGTAGGTAACTAATCCTTCCTATCACAGATATCATTGTTATAATCAAATATGATTTTGAATGAGTAGATAACCAATACTTGAAGACCGCGTTGATGAGGATGGTTCAATTCCCTCACTACTCGGGAAGAAAACTATTGGAACTGGGTTTCCAATGCTTGTTCAAAGCTTATGGAACCAGGTTCCTTTGTTTTGTTCAAGGCTCATGCATATCATGATATTATCATAGAACTGAGTTCTTATAAATGGTTTCATACATTTTGCATTACATTTTAGGTTACTGCATAGGCATGAACACTAGATATAACTTGGCATAACATAGCGATTGTATGGGCGGTTGCTATCATGACATATTCATGCATTGCAAATGTATGGGCAATTGCGTGTCTTTGAGATGGAGATATTGTTTGCTTATGTGATTGAAGTGTTAATTTGATAATTGAGTATATTATTTGTTTGTATATGTGTGTGTGTATGTGTGTGTGTGTATATATATATATACTGGTATTGGAATACTTCTACTAAGATATATTTTTCTCACCCCGATTGTGTTGTGATGTAAATCCAAGCTCTAGTTCTTCAAAAAGGAATGAGAAGATGAACAAAGATTAGTATAGTTATATGCTTTTTTATGATAAAGCTTGTATAATATGCTAGTTTTTGTTGTTGTAAAAGTTTATGTATTACAATGTGCCTTGGAGGCAATGATTTATATATATAACTTTTGTTATCCTGGCTTTGCATATTTACTCATTATGTATGAATGATATGGGTTAGTGGTTGGATGTTAGAAGTGGCATGGTCAATATTAATTATTCTTTATATGACAATATATCTAGATAGTAAATATTGAGATGTTACAACCAACATATCCAGATGTTCAATATGAAGAGAGACCATATCATATAGAAAACTCATTCATTAGAATCAATAGTAGAATGAAATATAGATAGGACAAGTGAGCAACAAATTTTAGACATCATCCAACAAATGACAATGGCTGTAACAGTCTTTAAAGGAAAAGGAAATTCTGATAAGAAAGCTGCAACACTATTAATCATGGGGTTTACAGGGCAACTAAAGGGTTGGTGGGATAATGTATTATCTTAGGCCGAACAAAGTGGAATTATGAATGCTATAAAAGCTTATCAAAATGGATTCCCAATAGAAGATGTTGTAACAACAAAACACTTCATAAGAGAACCCCTGAAGTTCCAACAAAGAATGGCCAATCAAATCATTAACTTATATTGTCCTTCTATATCTGACTATAGATGGTATAGAGATATGTTCTTGTCAAAACTTTACTTAAAAAGTGATGCCTCTGCAGACTACTGGAAAGAGCGATTTAATACTAGACTTTTGAAATTGTTTGCAGAAGAGGTTAAGATCAACAAAGAAGGGCAAAATGAAGGGAGTACGTATCCTATACAACCAACTTACCTTTGGTCAAATATTAAACTACATAATAGAAACAAGTCTTCAAATTTGTTTAGACCTAAAGCTTCAACATAAGATTAACATTGAGTCAAGAAATACAAGAAAAGAATTGGGATCGTTTTGTCAACAATGGGGAAAATAAGGAATCAAAGCCCCTAGTCTAAAAACAAAATACGAAAGAGTATACTTCCAAAAGATCAAGAAAATCAAGGAAATATTATAAAAAAAAATCAAAGACAAGAATCCACAAGTCAGTCTAGCCCATCAAAAAGGTCAAAACATAAGTCTTCCAAGTCAAAACGAAATATAGTATGCTATAAATGTGAAAGGGTAGGACACTACAAGAAGGATTGCAAAGTCAAGCAAAAAATCAATAGTTTAAATATAGATGAGGAATTAAAGAAAAATTTAATCAACATATTAATAAATGAATTTGAATCATCATCAGAAGAAGAATATAGTTCACAAGAAGAAGATTTCATAAATCAAGTAAAAGAAACTTTCTTTGACTCAAAAATATGAAAGAAGAAAATGATTGTACAAGATTGGGACCAGAATTATATGATTGTTCAAAATGTGCCAAGACAGCTAATGTAATCACAAGAGATCAAGCTTCATCATTAATAGCTATAGTTGAAAAAAAATGGAAAATCCTTGGTTAAGCAGGATTTTATCCAACAAATAAAAGAATTTTTAAAAAATGAGGATAAGCAAAAAGAAGAAATACAAAAAATAGATATGAAAGAAGCATTAGATAGGTTTAAAAAACCTCAAAAAGAAGAAATTACCTTAATCGATCTTCAGCAAGAAATTAAGAATTTAAAGGAAAAAGTTAATCAATTAAGATAAAAAGACACTGAAATTGAGTTCAAAATGTTAAATTTGCAAGGATAGATAATAATGCAAGGACAGTTAGCAAGTTCATCAAAAGAATAATATAAAGATAACTTATATATTAATCTATTAAGTCAAGTGCTTGTTCATAAGTGACGCTGTCCAATAGAATCAATAGTTCAAAATGAAAGATTCAATCTTATAGCACTAACAGATTCAGGAGCAAATATGAATTGTGTTCAAGAATGATTAATACCCACCAAGTATTATGAAAAGACCAAAGAATCGTTAAGTAGTGTAAGTGGATCAAAATTGTTTATTAATTACAAATAAAATAATGCTAAGATTTGTAAAGAAAAAGTTTGTTATAAAACATCCTTTTTACTAGTAACAAATATATCTGAACAAGTAATTCTAGGAACTCTTTTTTTATCATTACTATATCCTTTCTCTATAACAAAAAAAGGGATTAGTAACTAAATCCTTAGGAAAAGAAATTTGTTTTGAATTCCTAAAGCTCCTCAAATTAAAGAATTGAATCTTGTTCAAGAATCTATGATTTCAAAAATAGATCCAATTCAAAGAAAAACAAAGCAGATCAACATGTTAAGCAAAGAAGTTCAGTATAAAAGAATAAAAGAACAAATTAAGAAGCCGTAGGTTCAAGAAAAAATAAAAAATTTACAACAAGTTCATAAGCGAGGTTTGTAGTGAATATCCAAATGCTTTCAAAGATAGGGAAAGATATGTAGTAACTTTACCCTATGAAGAAGGATTTAAAGAAATTAATATACCAACAAAAGTAAGGTCAATAATATCTAAAATTTTGTAAAAAGGAAATCCAAGAGTATCTTGATAAGAAGTTAATAAAACCCAGCAAATCTCTATGGAGTTGTGTAGGATTCTATGTTAAGAATGCTTCAGAAATAGAAAGGGGTTCTCCAAGATTCAACTATTAGCCTTTAAACAAGGTCTTAAGGTGGATAAGATATCTAATCCCAAATAAAAAGGACTTGGCCAGCAGAGTTCATAATGCTACTGTATTTTCAAAATTTAATATGAAATCTGGTTACTATTGGTAGCTGAAGAAGATAGGTACAAAACTACATTTTTAGTACCCTTTGGTCATTATGAATGAAACGTAATGCCTCAAGGATTAAAGAATGCTCCAAGAGAATTTCAAAATATAATGAATAGCATCTTGAACCCTTATACAAAATTTACCATAGTATATCTGGATGATGTACTAATATTCTCTAACTAAATCGATCACCATTTTAATCATTTAGGGCAAATTTTCAATATTATAAAAGAATTGGATTAGTAATCTCAGCTAAGAAAATAAAATTGTTCCAAACCAAAACTTGATTTTTAGGGTTTAAAACTCATCAAGGATCAATTGTTCCAATAGATAGGTCAATAGAATTAGCAAATAAGTTTCCAAATGAAATTAAGGATAAAAAGCAACCTCAAAGATTCTTAGGATGCGTTAATTATGTAGCATATTTTATTCATAACATTAGGATAATCTGTTACCCATGTTCAAAAGATTACAAAAGGACCTCCAGCATGGGATTCTACTATGACTGTTGCAGTTCAACAGGTTAAGAAAGTGGTCAAAACCATTCCTTGCTTAGGACTCCCTGATCTAGATGCCTCCATAGTAGTAGAAATAGATCGCTCTGATTTAGGGTATGGGGAGTGCTTAAGCAGATTCTTCCCAAATCTTCTAAAGAGCAAGTGGTAAGATATATTTCTGGAACATGGCAACTAGCTTAATAGAAGTATAGCACTGTTAAAAAAGAAATTTTATCTATAGTGCTATGTATCACAAAATTTTAAGATGATTTGTTCAACAAAAGATTTTTACTAAAAATTGATTGTAAAGCGGCGTCAAGCGTCAATCAAAAAGATATAAAGTATTTGGTTTCTAAACAAATATTTGCCAGATGGAAATCTTTGTTGTCTTACTTTAAATTTGATGTTCAACCTATTAAAGGAAAGGATAATCATCTTCCTGATTTTCTAACTAAAGAGTTTTTGCTTGAAAAAGATGAATCCTAGTTCCTTATTAAGATCAACATCTTCTCAATCAAAATCAAAGGGTACTAAAATTACCCTAGATCATTATTCAAAGTTCAACACAAAGATCAACATTGGGTCATCTACCCAAAAAGAGCAAGTCATCCACCTAAGCAGGATTATCTATCCTGACCCTTTCTTCTCCCACTCCAGTTCAACAAATAAGACCATCATCTTCTCAAACACCTAATCAAAAAAGATTCAAAGCCCTCACTTATCAATAGACTTTGGTAAGTACCCATCCAAAACCAGTTCAAAAATCAAAACAATTATATCCTTTATTAGCTAATAGCCTAACCACAGAAGAATGTAGATATATAAGAAAAAATATTATGGAACCTCTGTTCACCATAAAACCTGAGTGTTTTTTCCCATAGGCAACTCCCAAAGAAATTGTTCAACATGTCTTACCACCAAATTGGAATTTTGTTCCTCATGACTCTCTCAAAAAAGAAAAAACCTTTTTTGAATTGATCCTCGTTGATACCAAATCCATAAAACTCGAGCATCACTACAGTCTTGAGAACCCTGACTACATAGAGTTCTTAAAAGTAAAAATTCTTAAGGTGCTCAGTCTTAAAGAATGGAATCAAAAGCTTCACACTCCAAAACCTTTTCAATAAAGTATGATCCTCAAACTTATACTTATTGGGACTATCAATAGGTGTGGTATAGGTTCATGTATATCAGACCTTATTCACATTCCTGGTTCTTTTGGTTTCAAAAAGGATTGAAGGTTTTTCCATCATGGTTAGCAGATTGGCTTTGTGTCACAGAATCATGTATTGAGATACTTCCTCAGTCAATAAAGGAATCCTACAATCTATTTAGAGAAAGGACAAATTTTCCTAGAAGGATCAAGATTGCTTCAATTTTATGCTTAATTTGACATAGCATGGATCAACACTTGGGATTATAATTTTCATCAAAAATCTCAAGTTCAACATCCAACCAGGATCGCCAGAGAATTTAGTATCAAATGGTGGCCCAGTTTTAACCTTAACTTGGTCAACACCAGAGTTATCAATAAGTGGTGTGAATCAAATCCCACCTTGTTAAGAGAAAATCACAAAAAGGCTTCCGAATTTGAAAAACTAAAACATAAGCTAATTCAAGAATTAGCAAGTTCATCATCTGAACGGGACCTTCTCTTGAAGGTCAGAACTACTATGTCCACATTTGGATCCACGCACTCCCCACCAAGTCAAGAAAGTGACAATAATTATCTTCTAAATGAAGATGACTACTATGAAGTAGACCTTTCTAACATGTGGAGGACTCTTTAAGGACTATGTGCAACACATTGTGTCCCTACTGACCAAAAGGAGATTCTTCCGTATATCGACAAGCATCTTTAAGGACAATGTGTAAATCATTTTATCCATCCACTGTTCAAAAGAGATTCCTTTAGTACAATAATATTGGACTTCAGCTTGTAGGTGAAATCCGACTTCATCATGCAAGATCAATAATTTCGGACTTCATTGGATTTGAAATCTGAGGAACCTTAGCTATAAAAGGAAAGCTTCTGCAGATCAACAAGCATCGAAAAAATTCACTACTATTTTTTGTTGCTACCCTCTGTACCCAAAATCTCTCAAAACATTGTACTTTTAAATTTATGCTCATTACTTGTAACATTTGGAAAAACATTTCTATCAACATCTTGTAAATTTGTATCAACAAAGTGTAAGTTCAATATTTTCAATAAAAAATTATTTGATCCATATTACTGATCTATTCTTCTTGATTACATATACATTGAGAGGAATCAACTTACACCAATGTAAATCAAAGTCACTCTTACACCATTTAATAACTTTTTATTGAAAAAATTTCTCTTTTCCTTATGTGGTGTTTTCTCTCCCTTTTATGATGTTTTAGTCCCTTCTTTTGGGTGTTTGTTTAATGGGGACTGCTGCTCCAATCATTTGCTGACAACTTCTTTTTTTCTTTCCTATTTTTCAATTTTTTTAGTGTTTTCTCTAATAAAATTATCTAGATCTTTCAGATCTATTACCTTTAGAAAAGACCTGAAGAGTTTGGTTTTTAGTTTATCATATCTATTTCATGTTATGATAGATCTAAAATTTCAAGTTTTAGTTTCCTCATGTCAGTCTCATGTTTGGACTTTACATAATAGTAAAACCTTGAAATCTATTGAAAAAAAGGATGTGATACTTTCTTCATATAACAACACGTTATGTGTCAATTTCCACAGTGAAAGATGTGTCGTCATCAATAGTCTATAGACCAGGAGCAAAGCTATAGATCATGGGTTAGTTTTGGGTGAAGATTTTATGTTTTTTCTTCTTCTTAATAGATTTATTTATTTTACTCAAATTGTAAGTGTCGTTAGGCTTTTGATTGAATGAATCACAGTTTATCATAATATATATATATATTTAGTATTTCATTGATATACATCAAAATTAATGTAATATATATATTTGAAATATATAAAAATAAGAATAACTTGATTATATTTTTATTAATATTTAATTTTTTCAAAATTTGACACAAATGATCAAGGTAATAGATAGGTTTATATATATATATATATATATATATATATATATATATATATATATATATATATATATATAATGTTACGTTTGGTAAAAAGAATGGAATTCTAAGAAATATGAATAGGCTATGAATGAGAATTGATAATTTGGACTGACAATTTTATTGTAATTCCACAGTTTGATACAATATGAAATTGAAAACAATTGTACAATTTGATGTATGAGATATAATATGGAATAAAACTTAAATTGATGTATATGACATAATTACCTTTAACAAGAAAAATAAAAAAATTAATTTTATCTCCCTTATATATAATATGAATTTGAATTTTTGAAATAATATTTAAGATTAATTTTCTTGATAGTAAAAATCATGATAATATTTTTGACCAATTTTGATAATATTATTTTACTCTCTTAAGTAGGATTAGAAGCTTTTATCCTCTCTTTTAGAAGTGGGGCACATGAAATTTGAAGGGTGAATTTAGTTTAAATGGAGTTAGATAGGTTAAAGTTAAGTATATTATTGAAGGATAATCTTTATTAATTTATAAATTGAACTATGATATATTAGGTAAAAAAAATATGAAATCTTATTCTACAAAAATATAGAATCATATTCCTACCTTTTTGCGGAGGAATGAGATTCCACAAATTTGTGGAATAAAATTTGAAATATAAATATCATTCCATATCTTTGTCATTGACAAATACAAGAATCATCTAATTACAATATTAAATATAGAATGACATTTTATCCCTTCACATTACTCCAAACATAACATAACAAAGGGTTGGCAAAAAAATTCATTAATTTTTAATCCATCTAATTCATCTATATTAAAATTAGTCTAATCCATTCAATAAAAATAATATATTTTATTAGATTAGATCTAATAGATTAAATTTAGTTATGAATAGTTAATAATCCAATCAAAACATCTAATGGATATCCAATTAAAAATTAATCTAATGGATATCCAATGTATTTTACATTTTTTTTAATTCAACACTTTTATTTTCACTAAAGCCCAAAAGCTCATAGCACAAAGTGTTGAGTCCCAAAAATTTTAGAAAGAATTTTTTTAGAGAGAGAGAAAAAAAATTTAGAGAGAGAAACCTTTTTTAGGGAGAGAATGAAATTTTTTAAAGAGAATGAAAACTTTTTAGAGAGAGAAATATTTTTTAGAGAGAGAAATATTTTTTAGAAAGAGAATGAAAATTTTTAGAGATAAATTTATTTATTTTTAAATAAGTGAGTTGAATATTTATTTATCTAATCCATTAAAATAAATTAATAGATAAATTAAATATCAATCCGTTAAATTAGGTCATAAATGAATTGAATAGTATTAAATATTTTATAATAAATTTTAAATAAATTAATAATTTATTTTAGATTCATCCATTAAGAACCAATCTAAAATCAAACTAATACATCTATTTCTTACTTAATGTGTTTGATTGGGCTTAACCGCTTAATATGCATGAAAAGCACATTTTTATATTAAAAAAATCACTTCTCAATTTAAGTTTTATATCCCAAACGTCCTTTTTGAAAACCACATATTCGAAGCCTATATATTATCAAACTTGTTAACTGAGTGAGTAAATTTTTTTTATTTATATATTTTTTGAGTTAAGATTTTCTTATTATATTGATGTGGCTTTTAGTTACAATTTTTTTTTAAAATGGTTGATTATATATCATATAAATATATTTAAACTTATTAAACGTTGTATGTTTATTTTTAAAATATAATAATAAAGTTTAAATATAAAATAATCGTTTTTTTAATATGAATGTCAGTAATAATTAAAAAGAATATATAACTTCAATATCTTTGCTCCTTAAAAAACTTAATTTCAATGGTCAAAATTTAAGAATTGAACATGTGAATAAGTGACTTTTAAAATTTTAAAAGTAACACTTAATTTATTTAATTTTAATTATTTTAAAACACAAACAAATATAAAAAGGAAGAAGAGTATGTAATCTCTTGAACTTTAACTTTTTTGATAAATTATCATTACGAATTTTAAAATATTTTTAATTAGTTTTTAAACTTTAATTAATACATCAATAGATCTTTTTATTTAATTTAAATTTGTTAATTTATTAATGATGATATTGTATAATAATATCATATTCGTATTAATATTTTTTGGATCAAGTTTATGAATTTATTTATTAAAATTTGATTATGAATACATTTTGTTATTTTAAAATAAATAAAAACCATTTTTTAAAAATAAATTTGTTTTTTATTTATTTTATAAGGAATAAAATATATTTAAAATTAAATTTTAATAAATAAATTAATAAATAATTCTTTATTAATATTAATATAAATAAAATAATATTATATAATATTATCGTTAATAAATTAATAAATTTAAATTAAATATAAAGATCTATTAAAATATTAATTAAAATTTAAAAATTAATTAAAAAAATTTAAAATTTATAGTGATAATTTATAAAAAAATTAAAATTTAAAACTCTATATTCTTTTTCTCAATATAATATATATATATTGTGGGGTGACCACAAAAATTTGGTTCAAGATCCGCCCTAATAAGTGTCAAGGCAACAGAAATCTATAACCATCGATAAGGTGGGCCAAAGCAGTCTTGTTTGAATTTGAAGTTCAACTACTACTTTTCTCTTTGTTTCTTTATTCCCCCACGCTGGTTGTGACAGGGGGAGCAGGCTTCCCGTGAAATTTAAAAAAATAATTATAAATAGGGTCATGCTATATGGCCTGGCTTGCACAGCCAGGATGTTTCCCGGCTTTCTGTGTAGGTAGAACAACCTTTTTTAGCAAACTACAGGATGCTCCAGCTCCTGATTTTGTGGGCTCCCAATCATTTTACTAATAAATATTATAAAAATTAATAAACTTTAGTAACCTCAATTAAAAAATATATATTACTTCTATTGTTCTTTTTTTTAATTATAGATACTTTATATTCATTATTTTCTACTTTTATCTGAAATTTTTTAAATATAAAGTTTTTAATTTTACTTTAAAAAATAGTAAGTAAAACTCTTTTTATTTGTTATATAGACAGGGACGGATCCACGTTGTGGGGTTTGGGGGCACATGTCCCCATTAGAAAAAAATATACTTTTAATATATATGTAATACATTATTTTTATTTTTCATAAATATTAAATAAAAATTATTTATCAGATAAAATAAAAAAATTTGTTTCTATTAATAAAAATTAAAAATTTTGTCTCCACTAACAAAATTTTTTGAATCCGTCACTGTTTAGATGTTCTTTTTATTTGTATTTACTGTTTTTCTTCACTAAAGATATATTTTTTTTGTTTTTTAGTTCACCGTTTTTTCTTTTATGATCTCTTTTGTGAATTTAATATTAAAAATTTATTATTATTCTCTAATATAGGTTTATGTTTTTAATTTTTGCTTTCATAATTTAAATTTATTAATATTTAAAATTTAAACTTATGTTATATAGGTTTATCTTAGTTTTTAATTATCCCATAAAAACTGACATGGTCAAAAACTAGTACATCAGTATTAGTTATCAAACCAGTCAGCACGTGACGCTCAGGCGGCTGAACGGTCCAAGAATTTCTTTTTCAACTTTGAAATTTTGCCGGAAAATGGCTTCGTTTTCAGCATTGAAAGCAAAAAAATTAA
The DNA here is from genome assembly GCA_029884595.1 of Ormosia semicastrata. Lineage (NCBI taxonomy): Eukaryota > Viridiplantae > Streptophyta > Magnoliopsida > Fabales > Fabaceae > Ormosia > Ormosia semicastrata. The sequence goes on along the minus strand of JAQQTO010000026.1, from coordinate 2,730,590 downwards.
TCAAACCAAAGCACTCACTAACTATCGTGGCCCCCACCGAAGAAAAGACAATTTTGACTTTTAGTTAAGCTATTGGCCAGGCTGCACGTATCTGACTATCTGCAGCAGCACAAAACAGGCTTTGATATTTGTTGCAGGTAGAGTGCTTTTATCAATTTTTTCGATGTGGGACTCCAAAGTTGTGACTATGAGTCTATAACTAGAGATATTTTTGGGTGAGTATAAATATAACACATCACATTTAGGTATATTTATAAAAAGTTAAAGAGAGATAATGTGATAAGTGATGAGTGAATTTAATGAGACTAAACCATCATTTTTCTTTAACTTTTTATAAATGTACCTAAATATGATGTGTTACATTTGTCCTCATCCAAAAATATCTCCTATAACTAACAGCAGGATTAGGCATTCAAGTTATTATTATTATATTATTATTATTAGATTTTGTACTTGTGTTATACACGTAAATTAAGAATTAAATAATAAAAGTAAATATAATTTAAATAAAAAATTTTATTAATTAAAATATATAAATAATTTATCAAGAAAAACAATATTTATAATTTTAGTTTAAAAATACATAATATTTATATGAAATTATTTTATTTTAATATAAATATTAAAAAATTTAAATATAAAATATTATAAAACAACCTATATACCTAAAAAATATTTATAATATAAACATAAATCTTTGTTTTTTAAATACATAATTTAATCTAATAATTTTATAAAAAATATTTCAATAAATTAATTTTATTAAAAATTATATATAAATTAATTCAATTTATATTTATATAACTCAAAAAGAATAAATCAAGTGATAAAAAAATTGAATTAAGTTGAAAATACACGTGAGAAAGGGATGCTCCTATACCTTAAATAAGTATAATCTCAAAACTAAAATATGTGACAAAATTTTATAAAACAAAAAAAAATTGTTCATGTAAATTTTTATTTTTTAGTAGTTTAATTTTTATCTTCTTTTTTTCGTTTCATTTGTATTTTTGTTCTTTTTTTGCCTATATAATTTTTAGTATTATTTTTTGAAAAGGAGTTTATATTAGTATTTTGGCTTATTGGGCTTTTAATGTTTGAATGTGTCATCCACGTATATAGATATATCAGTGTTGTATTGAAAAAAATAGAAAAACACATGACATGCAAATAAGAGAAATATTTGACACATAACCAAAAATTAAAACATGTTTTACTAGTTAAAGGTGACACATGATATAATTTTAAGTTATGTATATTCATTTTATATATTATTATTATTATTATTCATTAATTTATTATATTTCATAGACTAACTATTCAATTCTACAACTCTTATATGGTAGAGTTTTCTTTTATCTTTAATATTTTATAATAATTATATTTCATAGACTTTTGACTATTCAATTCAAATATGAGAAAGAGTTTCAAGAGGGGGAAAAAAAAGAAAGAGTTCTAAATCAAGTATACAAATAAAGGCCATGTGGAGGGTTCAAATTCCAGAATTAGCTTTGGTGAAAAGATGTACCCGCCTTGCAAACACTACATAAATGGTAAAAAAAATGATGTCAAAAAGAGTTTAAAGAGAAAAAAAATAAAAAAGAAAGAGTGAAAAGAAAAAAAAAAACAAGTTAACATTCTTATAGTCTATTAGTAGATTAAGTATCATATTTAGGGTGACAGTACATATATAACATGAAGAAAGATTAGTTTATATCAGTGTAAATTTTTTTTCTTCTTACACCTATTTTTAACTGTTAGTTTCATTATCATCTAATAGTTGAGATTGTTTCATTAAAAATAACTATTAAATAAAAATAAAATTAATGGTTAAAAATAAGTATAAGAGAAAAAAAAATTATACTAATATAAGTTGATCCTCCCTCATATAACATATATGATATTAGACATTTATAAAAATTTTGAGATTTTAAAATCAATCACTAATGTAAATAATTAATAATATGGTCAATTAAAGATAGATAAAGATTTTTTGATTTTTTTAAATATTAACTAATATGTAAAGGTGTTTATATATATATATATATATATATATATATATATATATATATATATATATATATATATATATATATATATATATGTCAATATAATTAATATATAATTATAAATTTTAATATTTATATGTGTTGTCAATAAATTTAAAATTTAGATAGGACAAAATCTTTCCAAAAACATTATTTCAATCTTTACGGTCCAATATTCAATTTTTAAATTTTTTTAAGGCAAGAAGCGGATTCAATTTGATAAAGCAAGGGACAGTGTTGATAGTAAAGCAATGCAGTAATATGTATTCATCAGATAAAAAATACTGATTTGGTGAAATAGCTACGGAATGATATTTTTACCATATTTATTTCCAAACAACACTAATATAAATATGGTTTGGTAAAGTTAGACGAATCAACACTAATATAAATATGTCCAAAATGACTATTATAAATTATAGTAAAAACAACTTATAGGTACCGACATAAAGCAATGCAATAATATGTATTAACAATATTATTGGTTGATAGTAATTAAACTTAATTGGATTACACTCTATAATATATTTTCATTTGTTATTATGATTCAAAATAACCAAAATTATGAAGAGAATAATAATTTTTTTAGAATTTAATATATTTGCTTAATTTAATATGAGCAGTGCTATTTCATGCGAAAGAATTTCTACGAATTCATCCACGAAGGACGAGTCACATACTTTTCAACCTTCTTCAAGTTAAATTATACAATAAAAAATTACCACAAAAAAAAAGAGAAAAAGCAACTCAGTCATACACATAACTAATTGGTAGATTTTCACGAAGTTGATTTCGTGATAACGATTTCCCATTTAATATACTTAAGATTTGGACTACTGAATAGTATTGCTTTTACATGATTGCCATTGATAATAGAATTCCATAATTTTAATAAAAAAGATAATATATTTTGAAGATATAAGATATGAAATATCATGATTTGAATAAAAAAGTTAACTTATAAATGTCGACTAATACTTCCGGCGGCTTTTGAATATTAAAACGGATGGTGATGTTGCTGCGAAGTCATTAGGAAACTGCCATTCTGGACAAGGAAACATAGCGTAGTTTCACAAAAAGACAAATGAGAATAGGAGATAAAAAGGATGATAATATCCATTAAAAAACTAGTGGTGGTATCCGTGTTTTGTAACAATGTATTTGAATGTTTTTTTATTAATAGAATGAAAAATGTGAGTATGAATTAGAAAGAAAAAAAAATAAAATATAATTATTATTTTTTTATTTAAAAATTTTATTAATAGAACAAAATGAGATTTTATTATTCATGTATTTTTCTTATTACACTTTAATTTTGTGAAGAACAAAAATTATACATTTGAGGAGAAAGAGAAGAAATAATTTTTCATATATTTTATTTTCTTTTTATATATTTTAAAATTACTAAATAAGAAAAATTATTTTCTTTCTTCTCATTCTTTTTTCATTCTTTTTATTATTTATTATTCAAATATAATGTAAGGGTTACTTGCCTATATATATATATTGATACACGCAAAAAATAGGTTCAATTTCTCGTGTCATTCCCATCGCTTCTTGATTAATGGTTTGGCTAAAATTTTACAATGGAGCCTCTCTAATAAAATTTTCTTTTTTCTTGAATCAACCATCTCAATTATTTGAAAGATATCATTTCAATTAGAATGTGATATTTTACATCATTAAATGATCCCATTTGAAAATAATTAGATGTAAGAAATGACCAAATTTTACCCATTTCTTTAAAGAAATTTTTATGAAATTCCTATTTATTAAAAATTTAACTTCTGGTCCGGCAAAGAAATAATCATTGAGGATATATATATATATATATATATATATATATATATATATATATATTTAAGGTTTCTATTAAGGAAACTTGTACTATGTGTCGTCTTCTAAAGTATTTTAATTTTTTATATTTTTTAAGACTTTTTACTAATAGTAATATTTTTTAAAGTTTAAATTTGAAAATTACAAATTATTTAAAAAAATAACTAAAAATAAAATTAAAGTTTAATGCGTTGAATCTAATCAATCTTGAATTTCTAATAATTTATTCATAATCCATGCAAAATGTATTTAATAAATTTAATAATTGAGAAAAAAAATCGTGACTTCATAATTCAAACTTCCATCATCATATTTGGAGTAATGGCAAGATCCCTTACATGATTGATTTGGGGACTAATTGTACTCATGTTAAAATATACTTTACCAACATTAAAATATATTTAACTAGGTTGAACTCTAGAATAAACAAAAAAAAATTATCTAATTCAAATAATCCATCTTATGTGAAGTCACATCTTTGCTCACCAGAGTTTGAGTGTCGTCATCTTACATTATGAGATAATTAATTAAATGACCATTTGTTTTGTTTCTTTGAAAAGCATACAAAATTAGTAAACTTATTGCTTGATTGCTCATTCGTATAACTAGAGATTTGCTCTTGATGCAACGGTAGGCTTCATGCGACTACCGGATATGATGGATATGATTGTTTGAAGTCATACTTTCAACCTAATTTTTCATTCAATTCATTCATATCAATAATTAAAAATTCATACCATGTACAAACATGACCATTTCATACCACACTAAACCAATGGTTGATCTCGACTATAAATTTATTCATTATTGTTGCAACGTTCCTCTTGGCACCATGCAATGCGAAGTGACAAATTCTTGCAAATGAATATAATAATGAAAGGAGTCGCCATCAATCGATTTATCCATTGAAAATATAATGATTTGATAGGATACCTAAAAATAATCTAGGTTTTAGAGTTCAGATTCGGGAGTTGTTTATGGGTTGGGAAGGTGTTAGCACTTTACGTCGTTCATTAATTTTAAGAACAAATACCTATTTAATCTAATGTGTCTGTTAAATTAATTAAGTTGGTCCTTTATTATTTGCTCCTTTGATGAATCTAGACTTCTTTAATATTCTCTACATCCTCCTATCTTGAGCATGTTGAGCAAGGAATGTTGGCATGAATTCTTTAGACTTCGGAAGTGGAACTTCATGAAACCAGTCATGGTTAAAAGCGGCTTTAGCATCCTCATCTCCTCTCTGGCATATCCTCCGCCTGAGCTCCGACCACGAGGGTCACAAGGCGATGTTATTGCTCCTGAAGGCCACAAGGGTTTGAACTCCGACTGTAGGTGCCATCGGGGTTTATGGCCCATGCGACCCAAACCTGGTATGACGTGGCTTAAGCTTCTTACCTGTATGTCTTTTTAAAAAAAAGTATTTTGAATGTTACATATGTTAATTATTTATATATATATATATATATATATATATGTGTGTGTGTGTGTGTGTGTGTATTTTATTTATATTTTGAATATATGTATTTATGTGTATATTTGAATGTATATTTATATGTATGATAAATTGTTATTTATTATTTGTTAGTGTTTGTGTGTCTTTGTTATGATAGATAATTCTCTATTATGTTATTATAGGATTTGATTAATAACTTTATATTATATAAGACTAATACTAATTTATGTTAAATGAGAATGGCAAAATGGGAAACTCAAAATTATGACCAAACTAGAGAGAATCCCCTTTATCAGTAGTATAGATTATAACTTAATGTGCTAATTTAAAAATTTAAAAACTATGATAAAATAGTAATAAGAAATATTAAATATTAAAATTTTAAGTGAAGAGATTGATTAATTATTTAATTTAATTAATTAATTTAATAATATATATTAATTTAAAATAATTATTAATTATTAATTAATTAATATTAATTTTTTAATAAATTAGAAACGTTCAATATAATGTAATATAATATAAAATAAAAGGAACCAAAAATGTGAACTATATATAATTAATAATTAATTAAGTTCATAATAATTTATTAATTTCATTAGAATGATAAATTTCAAGAAACCTATTGGCTTGAAATAGAAAATGTCAAATAAATTAGGAGTTAAAGCGGAACCCTTTAAAATCACTTTCAATTAAGTTAGTTTCAAATTATAACTCAAAATATGACTTTTATTCTCCAAAATTACCATAAAAAATCTTAATAAAGTAATTTTAAACAATTTGACATAATAAAGTAATTTTAAACAATTTGACATAATAAAGTAATTTTAAACAATTTGACATTAATAAAATTTTTAATTTAATTGCATATATATAAGATAGTGTTTCTTTATTTTACTTATCAAAATTTAATTTAATTTAATATGTTGTTGTGTTTGAATTGTTGAAATAATTAATGCTCTACTGAATTAAGATGCTTTAAACCTTAAGTTAAATGATATTAGGTTTGCATTAATAAGCTAAGTGGCTCTGAACAATTCGAGATTTGATTGCTCAAGTAACTTATCTTTTGTCATCTACTAGTAGTGAGGATGATGACTCTAGTAATAAAATTATCATGTACTAAATGTGATAGAAAGTTTGAGTAGTGCACGAGTCTACCTTTTATGATAATAAAGAGAATACTAGGTAGGACGATAGGACGATATAAGAAAAGGAAGAAGAAAAACATAATAGGTCAAAAAAATAAATTTGCATTTTTTTAAGTAGATTTTCTAACGGACAGAAGTCACATGGTGGAGCAATTAAAGAATAAGATAAAAATAAAAAAATAGATGAAATTGATATAAAGAGTAATTCCAACAACAAAAATGACATTATACAAGAGTCTCGTATGGAGGATATACCAGATAAAATCGTGAGCTCGACATCATTAAAATTGAGAAAGTTGAGTAGGTAGTGCTTAGATTATTATCATTGCTGGTGACACCGAAAGCGTGTGTCTCCTTGCACTCGTCTATTGAGTTTTGGAGAGTAGTTAATTGAGAGAAAAATAATTTCAGGGATATTTGGCTAAAGTTGGGATTAGGGTTCTGAAAGTGGTTGTGATGACAAGTGGAGTAGATGTATCTTTCTTATTCAATGTAATATCATTGGAACTCAAGGGAAGACTATCCATGTTTAATGAATGAATTTAGGAACTGAGAGCGTCCGTATCAGGAAAAGTAAAATTTCTTTTGATCGTTAATAAATTGCTCTCGCTCGTCTTAAAAGATGTTCATATTGGATCTCTCTTGGTGAGCTAGGATAGAAATGCTAGCAACTATTCAAGAAGTACAACTTTTTCTAAATAATGTTCCTTACGAAATAGATCAATCATCATCCTTGTCTTCAATAGTTAAATACTCGAATTTTAGTTTATGGATAGGAAAGCCAGTGAATTCTTCACTCATCATTTTGACTCCCATGGAGACTTCTAGGATGGCTAGATTTATGAATTTGATCCTTAAAATCAGGTATTTCTTTGCCCATTTTAGATCTATATACTCTTTAAGTCTCTTGTGATCTTCTTTGTCCTTGAAATCAGGGTCCAACCCATTCAAACGATGGTGTCTCCGTGGAGTGCCACTACAACTCCCAAAATTTCAACTATTGGTATAGCAACACTGACGTGAGTGGGATATGGGAAGAGAACTATGAGACTCACAACCATGATGGCCCTTTGGCGACCATTAGTGAAAAGATTTAGAAGTTTCGGGTTTATTTCTTTCCCTCTTTAGTTTATTTTTCTCTGTTGGTTCATAGACTTCAAATTTTTCTTTGATGTCAAATCTAGATTTCTCTTTATTCTTTTTTATTTTTATTTTTATTTTTGTACTTCTCATTCTCTTCCTCTTCACAACGAGATCATTGATGGCAAAGGAAGAAGATGGTTGAGATACTTAGTCCAATTTCCTCTATCAATTTCATCTTTCTTATTTTTACACTTTTTTCTCTATCTACTTTTACAAATTAGAAAAGTTCCCAACTTGGGTTACCTGATTATTTTATTTTTGTTCTGGACCGACTATAGGGCCAGAAAACTGGAGCAACTCAACCCCCAAGCTAGGCCTCAAACATGCAATGCACAGAGAGTCACTCGTCCACTAAGCATGTCCCCCCCCCTCGACAGAAAAGAAGAGATACCACCCCACTTGGAAAAAGGGAACAAATCATACAGAACAATAATTTCTTGCACTGCAAGAGGGCAGGGTGCAATCAGCACTGATACGGTCAGACCCCCTACACTTTTTACACGTTCATACGTCTCTATGTAAAGGCCAAACAAGAGGACAAAGGTACGTATTAATTTCATTACCCACTATCTCCTCAAGCTGCCACTGACTTGAGCGTCGGAGTTCCTTTTACAAGTACCCACTCCCTTACTCCTCATACTGTTGCAGCTGCGCTACGAAGGAGTCTACCATTGTTTACTTTCTCATGTAACTCTTAGAACCCAGTTCTGAATATTGGCGATGTCTGTGGGAAAAAATAAATTTTTACTTCCAACACCACTCTCAAAACTCCACCAACCACCACCACAATGGTAAACTCAAGAAGGAGATAGACTCCAACAAACCAAAACTGAGCTTCGACAGTGCATAACCTACCTCCAGCATCGACCCTTTCCACCCACGAATAATGCGGATTAAAAGTTATAAACCCAAGTGCAGGTTGTTTCAAGTAATAAATTCTCAGGAGTCCGAGGTCGATCTACAGGGAATTGATGAAGAAAAATTCTTTGACGTAAGGAAAATATTTTGTCACAACAACAAAAGTAATAAAACTTGGTCACAAATAAAAAAAGATTTACTTGGGTTAGGAGATCTACTCTTAGCAAATAAAATAAGGACAAGAGTAATTCTTTTTATAACTCAATTAGAATCCATACATAATGGAGGTTCCAATCGAAAAATACAACAATCCAAGTTCATTAAAAATTATATACGTAATTATATTATAATTCCTTTAATCATTTATTAACACCACCACTCATAAATGGGATCAAGCATTTATTGTTTCAAAATATTATCTACAACAAATCAAGAACTCCACTTTACAAGGAGGATTTCTAAATTGATTGAAAACAAAATACAATACGTATAATATCTACTTGAAAATATATCATTAAAGCACAAGAAAGAAATGAATCTAACCTTATTTCATTACCAAGAGCTTCACCCTTTCACCCAAGTAAAATAAAACTTAGTTACTCATAGACAAGAAAAAAGAAAGAGAGAAGAAGAAGAACATGACTTTAATTTAGAACAAAGGAAAATTACTACAAGAAAACCTAGTAACAAACTAACATCATTTTGCTACCTAACACCTAACACTTTCAATGATATACTAAGGCCTCCTTTTATAGAGGATTAGAGATACAAAATGACAAGGGAGCAGAGTCATTAGTGAGTGGATGAGTGGAAAATAAGTGGAAAATACCAAATGACTTTGGTGAGTGGAAAATTATAGAGATTCTTTGTCTCTGAAATAATTCAGCTCTAAAGTCATTGCATTCGTCATTTTTGAACCAAGTAGTCTTCATGAAAGTTATAGGCCTGGATCTTAGATTTCAAATTCCACCAGAATCACTTCATTTGGCCACCTATAGCCCGAGATATGTCCCAATTACTGCAGAGTGTTCAGGCCCAGTTCCAGCTCCTCTATTCTGACTTGCAAGCCCAATATGACCTCCAAGGAGTCTGATCGGGGTTTTGTATTCTTCGTGAAAGTTGTAAATATGGGTCTTAACTAGCATATATCAAAATTTCAGCCCAATACAGATCTTCCAGCGTAAATTATGCTCTGATTACTGTACACTATTCAAGTTCCAATCACAAAACTCATATTCTGACTTCCAAGCCTAATTAGTTTCACTAGATGTCCGACTTTGATCTCGCGCTCTCATGAAAGTTGTAAAGATCTCTCTTATCTTTCCAACAAGGTAAAATACATAATTAGTAGACATCTAGAACTCAAGATATGGCCAAAATACAGAAATAATGTAAGACGTAAATCATGCTGAAAAAAATCAATTAAGTCCAATTTGAGTCCAAACTTACAAAACATAACCAAGCTTAATCAATTAAGTATATAGAGAGTGTAAATGACTAAAATTGAGGGTTTATTAATATATCAAATATATGATTATCAAATTCTCCCACACTTAGCTTTTTGCACTCCTGAACAAAACACACAAGATTGAAACTAGGAAAAAAAACAAAACAGACTCAAAAGCTAAACACTTTAAAAGACTCAATTTCTAATAATATTTAAGAATGAAGAGCAACCAATCATTCAAGTAATCAAAACATTTATGAGGTAACATTTCTTCACATCTCAAACCACAAGCAAGGATATTTCAATTGAAAAACATGAATCAAGAATGATAGATCTTCACATGATTCTCTCTTAATCCCTCAAGTGTTTAAAATGTAGGTATTTCACTCAATTCAACCCATGAGAAATTACACTACCATAAGCTTACTTATCTTCTACTTCTTTACTACTCAAAATACATACATACACAAATCATGAGGATTTTATTCAAAGTTGTAATGGGGTCAAGGTAAAGAAAAAGGTAATATGGATATGACAAGTTAAATACTAGAGAATAAAAGAGCATGAGAGTTGAGTTCAAGTAACAAGCATGAAAGTTCACCCCAACTCCACCTAATATGAATTCCCTTTACATATTTATTCCTTTCCTTTATTGCATTGTTGACCCTTCTTTACACAATTTTTTTTATTTTTGTTTTTGTTTTTAAAATGAACATAATTTATACATTTAAACAAATTTTTTTTATCCATTTGACACACACCCCTACACTTGTTCAAGAACTTATCGAATGACAAAGCTAATGTTCTTTTATTTTCTAAGGCCAGGTAAGAACATGATTTTTTATTTAAGGCACATAATGAGTTCAAAATAAAGAATGGTCAAATAAGCTCAAAGGGGTTAAGTAAGGGGAAATAAGCCATTTCCAATACTTTACGTTGGCAGGAATCAGAGAATTTACAAGAAGTCATAAGAGTGTTTGATATCATATTAGGAATCAGAGAATTTCCAAGAAGTCATAAGAGTATTTGATATCATATTGAAACAATATGGTGCTAAGCAAGGCTGACTATTTGATAAAGTAGCTATTTTAAGAAAAATGCCTCAATCATATTTATGTATGTGATGTGAATATCAACAAGTGCACCGAATCAACAAAAGTAATAAAGAATGAGTAAAGTATCGTTCCCACGAGGATTATGTTATTAATTACTAAATTCATCAAATCAACACTATTCAAGCTAACGAAAAGAGAGTTGTTGAAAATTAAATTAAAAAGAAAAAGAAAAATCAGCAAACAATAAATCGAAGGGATGAAAAATAATGATGTTAAAGCGTTAGGGTTTAGATTTCACTTGAACTCTTTAGATGCATATTCAAATATTAGTTTAACTATGTTCTATTTCAATGATTTATGGTCAATTCCTAAAATTAATTAATACTCAATCCCTTGGTATATTAATCCTCTTACACTGATTAGAATTAACTAATCCCTTAGTCTAACCCAATTAGAAAGGCATTATCAAGAATAAGGGAATTAAAAGAAAGACCACATATCCCACAACGTCTATTCCTAGCGATTGCAGAAGTTATGGTGTTTATCACAAGTTCTAGGTTCATGCAAATTTTCTCAAATCATACATAAACCCAAAAGATCATTCTCAAATTGGTCAGATTCAGAAAAACATTAAGAATAGAGATAAACACGTAAATCATGAAATAGAAGCTTAAATTAAACTCATAAAAGAAGTTACATCATCCAAGAACAAGATCAATCATCCCCCTAACAATGGGAAATTAGTTACACATGGAAAAAGAAGAACACAAAGGGAAGAATATGACAAACTCCATTGTAGAAAAGTGGAAAGGTTTAAGAAAATTTCTAATCTTCAAGCCTAATTGCGCCCACACCACATTAGGGTTTATGTTTCTTGACGGCTGCTGCATTTTATCCAAGTGTATAAGAGTATGTAAAAAAGTGTGAAAGATCCCTTCTATTTGGCGAAACTTTCTTTTTTATAGGAATTTCACGCTGCTATTACGCGCCTAGCGCTCAAGCACACATTCTCCAGCGCTTAAGCGCTCAGTCACTGAAGTAACGTTGTAGTATTCGCAATCAACGCTCAAGCGCTCAACGCCAGCGCTCAAGTGCTCAACGCGCGCTCAGGCGGTGAAACTCCAGCTCTTAGGTGCTCAACGAGCTCTTAACTTGATTTTTCAGCTTTTCTTCTTCATTCAAGTGTCCAGTCTTTTCCATATGCAAATACCTAACAAAAACACATAAAAACACACAATTTAAACATAATTTAAAATAACTAAAAACAAAAGAAACTTAAACACAAACTCAATCAAAAAGAATAAAAGAGAATGAAAACCCAAGACTTTGAACCATAAAAATATGAATTTTTGTAGGTTCATCACTCCCCCAAACTTAAGTTTTTGCTTGTCCTCAAGTAAAAGAAAAACAAAACAAAATAAAACAATCTAAAACTCAAAACAAACTCAAACATGGCAATACCAGGCATTAAAAATCATTCATATCCTCAAAAATTGTTGCACAATCTAATTTCAAAGTGTCACACATGAATAATCCAATCATCACATCGTCTCTCACATGCAACTCTTATGCACAAATGACTTCCCAAAAACATGAATGAAAAACACAATCTCTTCATAAAGTACAAACCCAGATAGGTTCATAAAATTATAAATGCACATCAAACCCACATCCATAGGGTTATTTTTCATCTCTCTCTCTACTAATGTAAACAACACATAACCAAGGATCAAAAGGGACTTTATAAGCTTGTAATGTAAAGCCAATGATATAGGTTAAGAAAGAAGTGGTAGGAAAATGAAAACAAAAGTTGAGATACGAAATCATACAAATTTCAAAATTCAAGCCTCAAAATATAAGACAAGTGCAAAACGGAGTAAAAGTATCAACACAGCATTCATTTTTTTTCTTTTTTTTCTTTTTCAACAATTTCCATCCCAAACTTATTTCTTTGCAATACTTTGGGTGAATTTCTCTTCTTTTTTTCTTTTTTTTTCTTTGAAATTTTTTAGCTCCACAAAACTTCATGCACAAAAATAACAAAGACTTGAATAATAAAATAATACAATATATGCACTCAACAAAGGTTATGTAAGAGAGGAAAATTTTTTTTATAGGTATGGGAAAGGAAAAATGTGAGTAAAGAAAAGAAACAAAGGCCAAACAATAGCAAGGCTGCAAAAGGGACCTAAGGATAAACTGTGTCACAGGTTGGCTTGAAAGGCTCAAACGGTCCAAAGAAGGCCCTTATCATTTCCTTAATCATGCACTGCCTAGGATTTTGCCTCAAGATGTTAGTCATGACAACCATTACCTAAGAGGGGAGTGAATTGGGTATAAAAAACTTTTCACAAAAGCGCTTAAAATAAACACAAATATTTAAGCTATTAAATAAAAGAAAAGAAATTGCGAGATGAAGAAAAAAAGCTTTAAGAACAGCAAATAAATAAAAGTGTAATAATATAAAATTACGTAAAATAAAGAGATTGAGAAGAGAGAAGCAGACACGATATTTATCCTGGTTCGACCACTAACCCACTTGTGGTCTACGTTCAGTCCTTGAAAAACAATCCGAGATTTTTCACTATGTATACAAGCTTCAATAGGTGCTTGCAACCGTTACATAAAAGAGCACTTTTCACACACAGGAAAACTCTACCCTTGTGCTAAAGTCTTAGCCTGCAGGGATACCTCACCCTTATACAAACCTTGAAGGATACCTCACCCTCGATACAGAATACCAGAAAGTAGATGAAGAGAGAAACTCTCACAAAAAGTAGATGATACAATTTGAAGCTCTCTAAGGATATCTCAAATTTTGGCAAAAAAGAGCACAGAAATTTGGTAAAATATGTATCACAAAATAAAGCAAGAAAGAATTATTTTAGATAATTGGGTGTTTTTAAAAGATGTCCCAAAAATATGTATTTATAGTATTCTAAGAAAAAGAGTCATTGGGTATAATTTATTTTAGTATTAAAACCTCTAAAAATAGTCGTTGCGTGATTCTGGGCATGTTTATTCGAATAAGTCAAGTATTATTCGAATAAATCCTTCAAAAGATACGTTCCTTAACGTCTCTATTCGAATAACAAGTTTGTTATTCGAATAAACCTTCAAAAACAAGTTCTGGAACGTTTTCTGGGTCATATTATTCGAATAACCCTTTGGTTATTCGAATAAACCTCTAAAAACTCATTTTGGTATGATTTCTGTGGTGTGTTATTCGAATAACATATCCTTTATTCGAATAAACCACTCTGATTTCGAAAACTAACTTTAAATGGTCATAACTTCTTCATTTCTTATCCGTTTAAAGCGAATGACCACTCATTAGAAAGATCTTTGAGTCTATTTTCATATGAAATAAGTTTCAAAACAAAACTCAAAGTATTTGAAAGATATGATCAAAAGAGTAACTAAAGGTCAGTTTTGTAAAACTCAAACTTGGCTATTTTTCATAAATTTGAACTACCACCATAAATAACTTTTCAAAACTTGTTTGTTGGGTATTTTAGCATAGGAAAACCATTTGTAAAAATATATTTGAGATATTCATAAGGCTTCTTGCATAAAGACCCTAAGTCCTATAAACTATACCATTTAATCTTTCTTTGGACTTGGTCTTTGACATGACTTTGATGTTATCAATACCTTCATGAAATAGGCATTCACATTCTCCTTGAGTTGAGCTTAATTGAGATCTTTTGCTTTCTTGTTGCAATGCTCACTCTTGGTACTTGAACTATCCTACAAAGTATTACTCACTTAAACAAGCATAGTTAGTCCAAATTCATAATTCAATATCTTTATATGCATGATTCATAAATGTATAACTCTAGTTAGTTTAACATGCATATAAGACTTTCATAGACACATCCAAATAATATATTTATCAATTATTAATGGATATGCTCTATATAAAGAACATATGCAAAGTGTTCTTTTTATCTTGTATTTGTCATCAACAAAACTTAACATATTAAACCATTTGAGATAAACTTATTTCCACACAAGAGAGAATTAAACAACTTCTAGATGCAAATTATCCACACACATGCAATCCCATAAACTTTCTCTAAGCTTGACATGCAATTAAATTCCAAGGTCTATCAATCATAAAGATGGGAAGAACATCCATACACAAATGAAACAATAGAGATAAATGCAACTCATGGATTCTCATGTACTAACCCAAGAAATCAGATCAATCCACAATTCAAATAATCATTGGATATTCAATTCAACACACCGGCATACACAATATTAAAACAGAGACTCAAAACACAAAATGGATGATGATGACAAAATCAAAATAAATAAAAACAAATAACTAAATAAAATAAATGCAAGAAAGGAAAAGAAAAACTCTTTTTGGCGATCGACAACTATATACATCCCCCTACAAAGGTTCTGAAGTCAAGGAGGCACTAAAGCCGACTCAACACTAGCTAACTATAAAACAAAAATAGAAAAATGTTAATCAATAAAATAAGAAATAACAAAATAAAAACAAAAATAAAAGAGAAAAAGAGAGAAAATTTGGGTTGCCTCCTAAAAAGTGCTTGTTTAACGTTATTAGCTCGACGTTGCCTTTTATTCATCAAGGCGGCTTGAAGCAAGAGAAGTAGGATGACATTTTTCTCTTATCAGCTCGTTGCCTCCATACTCTATCACTACCTTTAGAATCAATCGGCAATACATCAATGCAAACTGGAGGATCTTTTTCAATTGCAGCATTTTTAGAAAGAGGAGGTCCTTTCTCCTTTTCGTCAACCATCTTGGGAGTGGGAAAATCAGCATTGATTGATGACGAAGAGCTCTTACTAGCCAAATCCTGTAGAGGCTTGTCTTGAATGCATTTGACAGGGGCATAGAGATCTGATGTCGATGCAGATTTATCAAAAACATTAATAGTCACCTGATCTTCATCCACCCTCAAAATAAGCTCACCTCTTGGAACATCAATCAACGCTCCTGAAGTAGCCAAGAATGGTCTTCCAAGAATCAGAGGAATATCAACATCCTCATCCATATCCAAAATCACAAAATCAGTTGGGAATATACTTGTCAGCCTTCACTAGCAAATCTTCCACTATACCATATGGATGTTTAATTGACCGATCAGCTAGTTGAGGAGACATTGTAGTTGACTTCACTTTATCAATCCCAAGCTTGCAGAGAGTTGACAATGACATTAAATTGATGCTAGCTCCTAAATCACATAGAGCTTTCTCAATAGCCAGTTTGCCAATGGTGCAAGAAATAATGAAACTACTTGGATCTTTCAATTTAGGTGGTAGTTTCCTCTGAATTATAGCACTGCACTCCTTAGAAAGTGCCACAGTCTCATCTTCTTTTAACTTCCTTTTCTTCAAGAGCAAGTCTTTCATGAACCGTGCATAAGAGGGCATCTGCTTAAGTGCCTCAGCAAAAGGAATGTTAATCTGCAGCTTTTTGAAAACATCTAAGAACTTAGAAAATTATTTTTCTTGAATCTCCTTCCTAAATCTTTGAGGATACGGAAGTTTAGCATAGAGTGAAGGATCAACTATTTTCTTCTCATATTCCTTCTTCTTCCTCTGCCACTTTGGTTGCTCCTCTTTAGCTTCTTCATTATAGCACTCTTGAGATGGGACATCTGTAACAGGAGCATCAATTTCCTTAACTGGTCCATACAAAGTCTTACCGCTTCTCAGTATAATTGCATGACATTGCTCTTTTGGATTGACAACAGTATCACTTGGGAAGGCGCCTGGAGGTCTCTCTTGAAGCTGTTTTGTTATCTGCCCCACTTGATTCTCTAAATTTTTAATCGCAGTTCATTGATTCTGAAAATTTGCCTTTGTTTCCTCCATAAAAGCATAAGTCTATTGCACAAAAACAGATCTCTGTACAGAGAGTTTCTCAAGTGCAATCTTAAGAGGAGACTTCTTCTCTAGTTAAGGATTTAATGGCACTATTTGATTACTCTAAGAAAAATTGGGATGATTCCTCCACCCTGGATTATATGTATTTGAAAATGGAACACCTTGAGGTTTGGAAGGATTACCTATATAATTTACCTGCTATTGAGAACTAAAACTAGAATTGCTTGCCTCACATCCACCATTAGCATGATTACCTCCACAGAAGTCACAAATTAACCTTTGATGGTTCACAGAATTTACCTGCATACTCTCAACTTGCTTAGTCAGGTTGGCCAACTGCTGAGAAATACTTTTGTTTTGAGCAAGTAAGGCATCGAAAGTACCAAACTCCATCACTCCTTGTCTCACGACTGTTCTCCCACTAGGCAACTGATATTCATTGGTCGCCATAACCTCAAATAATTCTTGAGCCTCTTCAGGAGTCTTAGTGTTTAAAGACCCACCTGCAAATGCATCCACCATAAGTTTTGTGGAATGATTTAAACTATTGTAAAATATCTGCACCTGTTGCCAAACCTCAAATTCATGGTGATGACATCTCCTTAATAGCTCCTTGAATCTTTCCCATGCTTCATAGAGAGATTCTCCCTAATTCTGAGTAAAGCAAGCAATCTCACTCTTTATCTTCACAAACACTGATGGAAGAAAGTATCGAGTCAAAAATTTGCTAACCAAATCCTCCCAAGTAGAGATGCTCCCTTGTAGCTGGGCTTGTAGCCAGCTCTTTGCTTTATCTCTGAGAGAAAATGGGAACAGTCGTAATCTAATAGCATCATCAGTAACGCCATTATACTTAAAAGTATCACAGAGCTGCAAGAAATTTGCAATATGCAAGTTTGGATCTTCTGCATGGCCTCCCCCAAACTGATTCTGCTGCACCAGCTGTAGAAGAGCTGGTTTAATTTTAAAATTATTGGCCTGAATAGTAGGACGCACAATACTGGTAGAAATATTTTCAGTAGATGGAGTAGTATAGTCAGCCAATGTGCGTCTTTGCTCTGCAGTTACAACTCTTTCTGCCATCTTTTGCTCTACTTCTTCAAGCATCTTCCTCTCTCTAGCTGCTTTCCTATTTGCTTTAGCTATTCTCTCAATCTTTGGATCAAAAAGTAATTCTTCTGATTCCACAGAACCTTGCATAAACAAACAAACAAACAAGCAAACTAGAGTGAAGTAAAGAAACAAATTAAATGAAGAAAAATGAAATTAAATAAGAAAAACAATTATCTATAAATAAAAGAAAATTTAAAGAAAAAAAAAAAATAAAAAAAAAAAATAAAAAATAAAAAAAAAAAATTTTAAAAATAAAAAAATAAAATTAAAATTAAAATTAAACAATTAAAAATAAAATTAAATAATTAAAAAAATACTCAGATTAGTGTCTTTTCAACTACTATTTAATATTAATAACAATAATCCTCGGCAACGATGTCAAAAACTTGATGTGAAGATCGGCAAGTGCACCGAATCGACAAAAGTAATAAAGAATGAGTAAAGTATCGTTCCCACGAGGATTATGTTATTAATTACTAAATTCGTCAAATCAACACTATTCAAGCTAATGAAAAGAGAGTTGTTGAAAATTAAATTAAAAATAAAAATAAAAATTAGCAAACAATAAATCGAAGGGATGAAAAATAATGATTTAAAAAGCGTTAAGGTTCATATTTCACTTGAACTTTTTAGATGCACATTCAAATATTGGTTTAACTATGTTCTATTTCAATAATTTATGGTCAATTCTCAAATTTAATTAATACCCAATCCCTTGGTATATTAATCATCTTACACTGATTAGAATTAAATAATCTCTTAGTCTAACCCCAATTAGAAAGACATTATCAAGAACGAGGGAATTAAAAAAAAGATCACATATCCCACAACGTCTATTCCTAGCGATTGCAGAAGTTATGGTGTTTATCACAAGTTCTAGGTTCATGCAAATTTTCCTAAATCATACATTGTCGCGACCGGGATCGCGGCGAAGAATAGCAACTCATAGGATTTTAGAATATGAAAATGGAAAAATGGAGTCGCCACCAATTTTATTTTAACTTAGGAAAAATTGGAAAACCTTTCTTTGAAAATGATCTTTGAAACCAGATTGGATTCGGGAGTCGGTTATGCTTAGGGAAGGGTGGAAACTTAATCCCACTGCACCCCTAACGCACCCGTCCTAAGACGGTACCTTAGGTTAATTGTGCAAATTATTAACAATCCTTGGAATATTTATTTTACCCCTTTTTACAAAACATTGTAACTATTTATAAAAACGAAACCACAAAATTATGAAAATTTAATTTTGGCTTGACAGAAATGAAATTCTGCTCCTACGTATCCCCTGGTGCAATGGGGAACTCAAAGTTACGTAGTTCTTTATAAAATGATTGTGAATTGATTGATTTTAATTAAGAAAAAGACTTTTGTTTGAAAACAAAATTATTCTTGCACAGGATTCAAGTTAGCACTAGGCTACTCAATAAACCCTTATGATTCAAATGACGTTGAAGATAGCATCCGCTATTCAATCACCATCATTGATCATTGTATTGATTAAAATATTTTTTTTATATTTTTTTTCCTGCACAGGATTCAAGTTAGCACTAGGCTACTCAATAAACCCTTATGATCCAAAAGATAATGAAGATAGCATTTGCTATTCAATCATCATCATTGGTCATCTCATTTATTAAAAGATTTTTATTATTATATTTTTTTTATTTTCTTAAAGGAAGACACAAAGACAAATAAGTACACATAAATTTTCATGAGCTAGATAAATAATAATAAAAAGCAAGACTAAACATGAACATCTCAAATCAAACAACTCTAAACAAATTGTATTTTATTTTTTTTTTAGATTTTTTTATTTTATTTTTTTTATTTCTTTTTTTTTTACTTCCCATTAGTTACAAGACACAACGTAAAATATACTATTAAATAACATAAACATTATCAAACAAGAACTGATCCTAAAAAAACAACTAAACTCAAAATATTTTTTTTTATATTTTTTTATTCCATTTTTTCATTTTTTTCATTTTTTCGTATTTTTTTTATTACACATTTTTTTTATCCCTAAATTTAGTACATGAATAAGTTTAAAACTAGTTAGATCTCCCACAACCCAAAACCCGAGCAAACAAAAACCTTTATTTTCCCCTTATAGCAAACCTGGCCTAAACAACTCAAAGCCCAAATGGATTTCTCTCTTTCAGCAAACCCAAATTCAGAACTCTAAAAAATTTGGGGGGCAAGATCAAATAAAATGAGAAAGAAAAAGGAAATACCACTTGGTATGAGGTGCTGCAATAAGGAGGTACCCACTCTGGCGATGATGGCAGAGCTGCAGCTCTAGCGTTCACGGCGCGTTACCGAAGGACGAGCTCGCGCGATCCGGACAGACCGACGGAGAGGACGCGGTTCGTGCGACGGAGCTTGATGGTGCGAGTATGGCGGGCCTGTTCGGACACAGCGGGCGACTCGACGGCGCCGGTGGTTCCTGGCGGAGCACGGCTGCGGGCCGACGGAGCTGTGGAGATCGGTTGAGGCGGTCCGCTAGTGGCTTCAGATCTGGCGTGACACGGATCGGCGCAGCTGGGTGGCGCAATTCAGGCGACGGCACAGGCTGCTGGGTTGTGGAAGACGATGACGACGCAATGGGATGCGGGGTGAACGGCTCAGATTGGGATGGTGTGGCTATAGGTGTCGCAGATCCGGTCCGATTATTGGGCAGAGCTGACGAGTTCAGCGATGGTGGAGGAGCGGCTGTCGCGCGGTTGGGCGGCGCAGTTCTAACGGGTCGATTCGTGTTGATCCGGGGCGTCACGGGTTCGGGTTGGTGGATGAGCTCCGGTTCTGCCTTGGTTGGTATGGCTTAGAGTGGTTCTGTGGAGGTTGAGATGTTGGGGGTTGAGGTTGTTTTGAAGTGGAAGTGAAGGAGATGGAGGTTGAAGAAGATGAATAGTAAAGGGGGTGAGTTGACTCAGTTGAAGGTGATGAAGAAGATGGAAGTTTGTGAGGTTGGTTATGGGAGTTTTGATGAGATATTAGTGATGGGTTAAAGGTGAGGCTTGAGGTGAAGTGTTGAGGCTGCTGAGTCTTCACGGTTTGGGACGTGGGTTGGGATCTGGTGGTTGTGTCGCTGAAGGTTGGATGGTCTCTGGAGGCTCGTGGACTTGGGGATGTTTTTTTTGGCTTCTGGTTGAATCTCTCTGAAGAGGAGAGTTCTGCTTTTTTTCTGCCACAGGGAGTCCCCCTTCCCATATATCCAATCCATCCCCCCATCCATTTTCATGCTCTGTAAGAAAAAATCTGCCACCCCTAATAGATCAATGTAGGTAGCAGATTAAGTGACTGATATTTTCCATTTTCATGTATTTTCATTGAGGTTGTCACTTTCTTCCAACTTCAAATCACTGATAATTTTCCATATTTGCTTCTCTTGAGCCTTGGGCCTTTGGAGCTGCTGCAGCATTGCAGTAGACATTGACATGGTGTAGTTGCATTTCAACCAAATTGAAAGCAAACCGAAAGAGAGCAACCAGAAGAAACGTAACACAGATTACCCTTTCCTTTTTTTTTTTAAACGAGATCATTTTTTTATTTTCTTTTTCCATTTTTTTGTTTTTTTTTATTGGTTTTTTTGTTTTTTTTATTTTTTTTTAATTTTTACTTTTTTAGCCTGGTCAAAATTGGGTGTTCACAGTTGCCCCTCTTTACTTGTTTCTTATTAGATAAAAAGAAAAATTGTGGTTTTTCATTTTATCATCGTAAGGAACAAGTAAAGAAATGAACTCCAATTTTGTCCGGCAATGCATAAGAGGATAAATGCAAAACAAAGTAAGAACAATGATAGGAAGTTAATATGCATGGAGCCGATGCGCTCAACAAAAATTAAAATGCATGGAATGCGTGGAGTCGATGCGCTCAACAGAAAGTAAAAATACATGGAATGCGTGGAGCCGATGCGCTCAACAGAAGGTAAAAATGCATGGAATGCGTGGAGCCGATGCGCTCAACAGAAAGTAAAATGCATGGAATGCGTGGAGCCGATGCGCTCAACAGAAAGTAAAAATGCATGGAATGCGTGGAATCGATGTGCTCAATAGAAAGTAAAATGACAATGGGCAACTGAATCCCGGAATTTAAAAGACAATGGGTAACTGAGTCCCAGAAAATTTAAAAGACAACGGGCATACTGTGCTCCCGCAAAATTAAAAACAATGGGTAATTGAGTCCCAAAAATTTAAAAGACAACGGGCAACTGTGCTCCTGCAAAATTAAAAACAATGGGCAACTGAGTCCCAAAAATTTAAAAGACAACGGACAACTGTGCTCCCACAAATTTTAAAAAATAATGGGCAACTGAGTCCTGAAAATTTAAAAGACAACGGGCAACTGTGCTCCCACAAATTTTAAAAAACAATGGGCAACTGTGCTCCCAAAAATTTAAAAGACAACGGGCAACTGTGCTCCCGCAAATTTTTTAAAAAACAATGGGCAACTGAGTCCCAAAAATTTAAAAGACAACGGGCAACTGTGCTCCCGCTAATTTTTAAAAAATAATAGGCAACTGTGCTCCCAAATTTAAAAGACAACGGGCAACTGTGCTCCCGTAAATTTAAAAGACAATGGGCAATTGTGCTCCCAAAAATTTAAAAGACAACGGGCAACTGTGCTCCCGCAAATTTTTTTAAAAAACAATGGGCAACTGAGTCCCGAAAATTTAAAAGACAATGGGCAACTGTGCTCCCGCATTTAAACGACAACGGGCAACTGTGCTCCCGCAAATTTAAAAGACAATGGGCAACTGAGTCCCAGAAATTTAAGAGACAATGGGCAACTGTGCTCCCAAATTTAAAAGACAATAAGCATCTTGATCCAAAAGATTTTTTTTCTCTTTTTTTCTTATTTTTCTCATTTTCTTTTCTTTGTTTTCCCTTTGTTTTTCTCTTTTTTTCTCTCTTTTTTATTAAAAGTCCTTTGAACCAACGGCAACTTTTGGAAAGCTTTGATCAATCAAAACCCTTGTTCACGTGCCTTTCTTCCTTAGGTCCTTCGGTTCTTTCCTTCTTCTTCTCCTTTCTTTCTTTTTTTTTTTACTTTTCGCTCTCAGCTCTCCTTTTGAGAAATGAGATGAACCCTTGCTTGACTGATTCCTTGAGAGAAAATTTTGCCTTAGTGTTTAACTTTGTCCCTCATCTAATTGACTCCCTGCAACTACTTGATAACTCAAACACGGTCTCTGTTGCTACTTCCTTCAACACATCTCACTTTAATCCTTCAAAAATTTTACCCCAGTATGGCCAACTAAAATACAAATGAGATTGCCCCTGTGTAGCTGATCAAATGCAATTCCAAAATTGCCCCAGTTTGGTACACCCTTCAAGGCATTTCAGGCCAACTTTCTCTGAGATTTTGCCCATTTATTTGCCCTAACTTTTATTTAGGCCGCCCTTTCAGGTTTTCAACCTAACGAGCTTTTTTTTTTTACTTTTTTTTTTGATCGGGTACCTCCTCTTCCATCAATTGGGATTTCCAAGTTCTCTTCAATCTGAATTGTTCATCAGGAGATTATCAATAGATGGTCAAATCATAGTATTGTGCTCATGTTCACCTTACCTGAAGCATTACATAATAGACACTTATGAATTCAAAAAAGTACAACAGAGAAGAAGCGAATAACTTTCAGATTGTTCTTGGAAGTTTGACTATAGAAAGAATATTATTCACCAAGGATAAAGACACAAGAAGTAGAATAGCAAGAAAGCCAAAGTTTTTTTTTTGCTCCAATTTGGACGTGATTGATCTAGACTCGACAACTGGACATCATGACTATTGTTTTATCAGGTATATACAAAAATCTGCCCTCATGTAGGGTATCAAATGAATTTGGCTCAAAGTATGTCATTTGTGAACAAAATTGCCCCAGTGTGAGTCACAAAGCTATCCTAATGTAGGTCAAATTGAACCAAGAGAAATTTGCCCCAGTTTGGGGTCAAATCGAGCAGAGTAGAAACTTGTTCTAGTGTAAGAACAAATTGAACTAAGAAGAAGAATGCCCCAGTGTGGGACCAACTCGGACAGGGTAGAAATTTACTCTGGTGCAAGTCTCCCTTTTTTTTTTTTAGGAGCAATGAATTGGATACTTAGATGAGCATAACCTTTGTCTCACAATTAAAGTTAATGAAAATGACAAACCCTTTATTGATCAGAATGGACTTTTTGAGGTTTGTAACATGGCCAAGGGTAGGGGTTATGAAAGAAAAGATATAAGGCTCAAACAATTGTTTTAAGGTTTGAATGGGACCAAGGATCCTTGTTCAAAGTTAAACTTTGTCAATTGCCTTTGTACTTTCAAGCACACTTTTCTCTTACTGCTCTTTATTTCTTCCTTTTTCTTTTCACCTTCTTTCATTCGCCCTTGTCATGACTTATTTCATCTCATTTTTTTATCTCTTTTTGGTTTTTTTTTTGCTTCAAAATAGCCACCATGACAATCAACCTTTACTTTGTGTCATCCCCTAGTGTAGGGGTGATCCTTGTCCAGGGTTTATTGAAGAAAACTTCAAGCTCAAAAGGACAACGAGAGATAATAAAAAGATGAATTCTCATGAAGGATAGAGAAACACGGCCAATCTTCATTTCAAATCTTGATTGCTCATTTTCAAAAATTTTAATTTAGAGACAAAAGGCCCATGCACACCAGGTGATTACTTCTTTGCTCATTTTTTATTTTCCCTTTTTTTTCTCTTCTTTTTTTTGTTTTTTTGTTTTTTTTTAAAAGGATACTTGCACACGTGAACTTTATTGAGATCTACCAAAATGAGAATTACTAAGAATTGGAGTCCGATGGGTCCCAAATACGAGGAAGACACTTTGAAGAAGTGAAAGAGAAATAAATGTCAAGAAAGACGCTGAAAATGAAAGGAAACAAGATATCCATGTAAATTTATTACATTAATGCTTCAAGAAAGTTAACATAAGTTTAACACCACAAAAGTCTAAGATGACAATCACATTAATTAACGCCTCAGATCGCCAATTGTTCAGAGGTTTCTAGTTGATGGAGGGCAAACAGTGTAGGCAGGGTAATATGATGGGTTTTCAATTTTGGTTTTGCATGTAGTTCACTTTTGATTCTTTTTCCCTTAGAGGAAAAAACTCATTCTTGAAACTACTTTCATCATTGCCAGTTGGCAATTTACCTGCTTTTACCAAAATTTCAATCCTCTCCCCGGCAGCTATCAACTCAGCAAAGTCTAGATAAACGACGCCTGCCATTGTCTCAATATAAGGAGCTCCCAAAGTTCCTAGAAAACATGAGCACATTTCTGTCAATGTCAACGGTGGTTGCACTTGTGCAGCGAGAGCTCTCCATCTCTGGGCATACTGCTTGAAGGCTTCCTCATCTTCTTTTTGCATTGAGCTCAAATGTTCCCGGGTAGGAGCTGCATCTAGGTTGAACTTGTATTGATCTATGAATAGATCAGTCAATTCCGTCCAACGAGAAATCTTAAAGCGGTCTAATTGAATATACCACTCTAAAGCGGGGCCTGTAAGACTCTCGTGGAAAAAGCTAATAAGGAACTTATCATCCTTGGACCAAATAGCCATCTTGGTTCCATAACTAATCAAATGAAACCGAGGGTTACCACTCCCGTTATACTTGGTAAAATAAGGAATCTTGAAGTCTTTAGGGATTACGACCTCCATGGTAGGACACAGTTCTTCTATTCTAAGCGATCCATAAGCGCTGGGGCCCTTGATCGCTTTGATTTGCTCTTCCATCCTTTCCTTCCATTCTTCTTCCATCCTATTCTTCTGAATTGCCGCATGACCCCTCCCATCAGGAAGTCTCATTGTCACTGGGATGGACATACATGGTTGTTCCCATATGAATTCGGCATTACCATGAACCCTATTTCGAGTATCCTCTGAAGAATGATACCCTTCTCCGATAGGAATTACTAGCGGTGCAGTACTCGAGGTCCTCCTCTCAATAGGAATCTCAGTGGCGATCCTAGAGTTTGTCCCGATGGAAGTGATAGTTGACAGGTGCGGATGTGCCCCAATCACTCTTGTGCTTCTGACTGCCCCAATCAAGGTGAGAGTCTCTCTCATGGACAACACCATTTCCTCCATTCTTCTCATAGACTCTGTTATTCCATACATCCTCCTTTTAATCTCATCAACTTCCATACTCAGGTTTCTCCCTTCCTCAGGGTTATTAGCAGTCATTTTGGTCTGAGATTTAGGATTGTGAATTTGGGTTTGATTGGTCTCTTCTTTCCTAGGCTGCATAATGGTTCAAACCAATTTGATATATTAAAACAAAATAACATTTACAAAGAATGAGCTGAAATGCATGAGACGCATGAATGAGCTTTGAAAACATTTTTTTCATTTTTCTTCCCTTTTTTTTTAAAAAAAATGCTATGTCATGAAAATGCAAGATGTTTTTTTTTTTTGAATTCTAGGGATGCTATGAAGATGCAAGATTTTTTTTTTAATGCCAAGGATGCCATGAAAATACATGATGATTTTTTTTTTTGAAATGCAATGTCATGAAAATGCAAGTTTTTTTTTTTAGAATGTTATGAAAATGCAAGCAATGAATAGTTTTTTACTTTTCTCTTTTTTTTTCTTATTCTTCTCTTTTTTTTTATGCAAGAATGAATGATATGAGAAACAGATAAAATAAAGAAGAAGTACGCTCCCTTTTGTGCCCTAGTCAGGTGAAACCTAAGATTTGACAGTGATTATGTTCAATCTATCAGTGCAAGATTTTCGGGACAGGTCTAAACTTCTAAAAAGTCATGGTTCCCAGATTGTCCTTATCTCGAAAGACAAAGACCCAATTCATGAATTAATCACAAGTTGGGATAAACCCTCTCAATATGATTCGTCCATGATAATGGTAGCAATCTGAGTGGTGTCTCAACAAATGTCAAGTGAGCATAAAGCCCCTCAATAACAAAATCTGAGACCCCTCCTACTCCTCGGGTTCGCACAGACTCGGGTATAGAGCCCAAAAAGTGTGAGAGGTAAGTGATAGTGATGTGTGTGAGGGAGCATACAAACCTGTACAAAAATTTAAAAAGATAAAACTACCCCAACCTGCAGAAAAACATATATACGGCAGCCAGCCAGTAATCATCTGTCCTAGGGTTTCAACAATTATGCACAACATATTTACAGGTAACAATATACATAAGATAATGCCATCAGATATTTACATAGAACAAAATAAATAAAATCCATTTACAAACAAAAGAAAAACAAAAAAAGGATAAAAAGGGTAAAATAAATAAACAAAAATTATTAACAATTTGCACAACTAACAACAACAGGCCTGACTCTCCAAATATCCCCAGTGGAGTCGCCACATGTCGCGACCGGGATCGCGGCGAAGAATAGCAACTCATAGGATTTTAGAATATGAAAATGAAAAAATGGAGTCGCCACCAATTTTATTTTAACTTAGGAAAAATTGGAAAACCTTTCTTTGAAAATGATCTTTGAAACCAGATTGGATTCGGGAGTCGGTTATGCTTAGGGAAGGGTGGAAACTTAATCCCACTGTACCCCTAACGCACCCGTCCTAAGACGGTACCTTAGGTTAATTGTGCAAATTATTAACAATCCTTGGAATATTTATTTTACCCTTTTTTACAAAATATTGTAACTATTTATAAAAACGAAACCACAAAATTATGAAAATTTAATTTTGGCTTGACAGAAATGAAATTCTGCTCCTACGTATCCCCTGGTGCAGTGGGGAACTCAAAGTTACGTAGTTCTTTATAAAATGATTGTGAATTGATTGATTTTAATTAAGAAAAAGACTTTTATTTGAAAATAAAATTATTCTTGCACAGGATTCAAGTTAACACTAGGCTACTCAATAAACCCTTATGATTCAAATGACGTTGAAGATAGCATCCGCTATTCAATCACCATCATTGATCATTGTATTGATTAAAATATTTTTTTTTATATTTTTTTTTCCTGCACAGGATTCAAGTTAGCACTAGGCTACTCAATAAGCCCTTATGATCCAAAAGATAATGAAGATAACATTCACTATTCAATCATCATCATTGGTCATCTCATTTATTAAAAGATTTTTATTATTATATTTTTTTTATTTTCTTAAAGGAAGACACAAAGACAAATAAGTACACATAAATTTTCATGAGCTAGATAAATAATAATAAAAAGCAAGACTAAACATGAACATCTCAAATCAAACAACTCTAAACAAATTGTATTTTTTTTTAGATTTTTTTTATTTCTTTTTATTTCTTTTTTTTTTTTTTTTTGCTTCCCATTAGTTACAAGACACAACGTAAAATATACTATTAAATAACATAAACATTATCAAACAAGAACTGATCCTAAAAAAACAACTAAACTCAAAATATTTTTTTTTATATTTTTTTATTCCATTTTTTCATTTTTTTCATTTTTTCATATTTTTTTATTACACATTTTTTTATCCCTAAATTTAGTACATGAATAAGTTTAAAACTAGTTAGATCTCCCACAACCTAAAACCCAAGCAAACAAAAACCTTTATTTTCCCCTTATAGCAAACCTAGCCCAAACAACTCAAAGCCCAAATGGATTTCTCTCTTTCAGCAAACCCAAATTCAGAACTCTAAAAAATTTGGGGGGCAAGATCAAATAAAATGAGAAAGAAAAAGGAGATACCCACTTGGTATGAGGTGCTGCAATAAGGAGGTACCCACTCTGGAGATGATGGCAGAGCTGTAGCTCTAGCATTCACAGCGCGTTACCGGAGGACGAGCTCGCGCGATCCGGACAGACCGACGGAGAGGACGCGGTTCGTGTGATGGAGCTTGATGGTGCGAGTATGGCGGGCCTGTTCGGACACAGCGGGTGACTCGACGGCGCTGGTGGTTCCTGGCGGAGCACGGCTGCGGGCCGACGGAGCTGTGGAGATCGGTTGAGGCGGTCCGTGAGTGGCTTCGGATCTGGCGTGACACGGATCGGCGCAGCTGGGTGGCGTGATTCAGGCGACGGCGCAGGCTACTGGGTTGTGGAAGACGATGACGACGCGATGGGATGCGAGGTGAACGGCTTAGATTGGGACGGTGTGGCTATAGGTGTCGCAGATCCGGTCCGGTTGTTGGGCAGAGCTGACGAGTTCAGCGACGGTGGAGGAGCAGCTGTCGCGCGGTTGGGCGGCGCAGTTCTAACGGGTCGATTCGTGTTGATCCGGGGCGTCACGGGTTCGGGTTGGTGGATGAGCTCCGGTTCTGCCTTGGTTGGTATGGCTTAGAGTGGTTCTGTGGAGGTTGAGATGTTGGGGGTTGAGGTTGTTTTGAAGTGGAAGTAAAGGAGATGGAGGTTGAAGAAGATGAATAGTAAAGGGGTGAGTTGACTCGATTGAAGGTGATGAAGAATATGGAAGTTTGTGAGGTTGGTTATGGGAGTTTTGATGAGATATTAGTGATGGGTTAAAGGTGAGGCTTGAGGTGAAGTGTTGAGGCTGCTGAGTCTTCACGGTTTGGGACTTGGGTTGGGATCTGGTGGTTGTGTCACTGAAGGTTGGATGGTCTCTGGAGGCTCATGGACTTGGGGATGTTTTTTTTTGGCTTCTGGTTGAATCTCTCTGAAGAGGAGAGTTCTACTTTTTTCTGCCACAGCGAGTCCCCCTTCCCATATATCCAATCCATCCCCCCATCCATTTTCACGCTCTGTAAGAAAAAATCTGCCACCCCTAGTAGATCAATGTAGGTAGCAGATTAAGTGACTGATATTTTCCATTTTCATGTATTTTCATTGAGGTTGTCACTTTCTTCCAACTTCAAATCACTGATAATTTTCCATATTTGCTTCTCTTGAGCCTTGGGCCTTTGGAGCTGCTGCAGCATTGCAGTAGACATTGACATGGTGTAGTTGCATTTCAACCAAATTGAAAGCAAACCGAAAGAGAGCAACCAGCAGCAAACGTAACACAGATTACCCTTTCCCTTTTTTTTTTTTTAAACGAGATCAATTTTTTTATTTTCTTTTTCCATTTTTTTGTTTTTGTTTTATTGGTTTTTTTGTTTTTTTTTATTTTTTTTAATTTTACTTTTTTAGCCCGGTCAAAATTGGGTGTTCACATACATAAACCCAAAGATCATTCTCAAATTGGCCAGATTCAGAAAAGCATTAAGAATAAAGATAAACACGTAAATCATGAAATAGAAGCTTAAATTAAACTCATAAAATAAGTTACATCATCCAAGAACAAGATCCATCATCCCCCTAACAATGGAAAATTAGTTACACATGGAAAAAGAAGAACACAAAGAGAAGAATATGACAAACTCCATTGTAGAAAAGTGAAAAGGTTGAAGAAAATTTTTAATCTTCAAGCCTAATTGTGCCCACACCACATTAGGGTTTGTGCCTCTTGACGGCTGCTGTGTTCTATCCAAGTGTATAAGAGTATGTAAAAAAATGTGAAAGATCCCTTCTATTTGACAAAACTTTTTTTATAAGAATTTCACGCTGCTGTTACGCGCCCAGCGCTTAAGCGCTCATTCTCCAGCGCTTAAGCGCTCAGTCACTGAAGTAACGTTGTAGTATTCGTAACCAGCGCTCAACGCCAGCGCTCAACGCGCGCTCAGGTGGTGAAACTCCAGCGCTTAGGCACTCAACGAGCTCTTGACTTGATTTTTCAATTTTTCTTCATCATTCAAGTGTCCAGTCTTTTCCATATGCAAATATCTAACAAAAATACATAAAAACACACAATTTAAACATAATTTAAAATAACTAAAAATAAAAGAAACTTAAGCACAAACTCAATCAAAAAGAATAAAAGAGAATGAAAACCTAAGACTTTGAACTATAAAAATATGAATTTTTGTAGGTTCATCAGTATGCATATGAAAATGTAGTCTCAAAAAGAATCAAAGCAAGTTCTAAAGTAACAATTCCATGAGTGAAATTCACACAAGAAAGAAGAGAATGGTACAAATATTCAATTCATTCATCAATAGGCTCAAAATCTCACAAGGCATAATTCTATCATTCTCAGTCCACCAATTCAACATCCATAACCAAGCATGTGAATTTTAAGAAAGAAGACAATTTACTCAACTATGCAAATTTCCCTAAATTTGAATTGCTACTTCCACACAAACTAGTTGTCTACCCAATTACTCCTTACTCTACCACCAATTTTGATGCGTCTCAAGAGTAAATAATTTACTCATTATTCTGTCATCCCTAATTACTTTTGTTGTTAATAAATTACTGACAAACATGTAAACACAACAAACATATTGACAAGCACACTTCCTAATTATTTTTTTTTGTATTTTTACACAACTATCCTTCCCCCAACCAGATCACAACATTATCCTCAATGTCAAAACATAGATAGGTAAAGGATAGAAGATAGTACATGTTGTTGCAATTACTAAAAAGAGAAACCGTACACAAATTAAAACAAAAACAAAGTACGATAAAGAAAACTAAAGATAAAGAAAAGTTATAAATGAAGTGCCAGATCACACTCTTGTTCCTTGCTACCTCCCTTGTTGCTGCCTCCCTTGCTATTGTCTTCTGACCAATCTATCTGAGCTATTACTGGTTCAGGTTCATAAACAAAAACTTGTAATTTATCAATTAATTCATCAACAGTAGAAGCAGATATAAGGAGTCGTCTTTCCGAATGTATGATAAAGCTCTGTTTCACAGCATGGTCAACAAAAGATAACAAATTATCAAAGAAATTATTAACATTCAACAAACATATGGGTTTATGGTGGATGTTCAGTTGGGCCCAAGAGATAATTTGAAAAACTTCTTCCAAAGTACCAAAACCACCCGGTAAAGTAATGAATGCATCATAGTTTTCAATCATTGTCCTCATTCGTCCATGCATAGATGATACTTGAATTTTCAGTCCAATTGTCTTTCAAGTGATGTTCCTTTGAGTTAAAGGTTCAGGAATGATACCTAAAACTTGACCACCACTTATATATGCAGAAAGTGATACAGCTCCCATTAACTCAATGCTACTTCCCCCATATACAACACGAATGTTCCTTGCAGCAAGTGTTCTACCAACAGTGCTTGCTGCGTTTACAAACTCTAAACCATTCTCATAACTTGTCTCACAAAATACACAGATACTGATAAATCTATGAACTGAATAAGAAGTTTCCTCTATTTTTACACTCACACTCTCTTTGAATGATTATGAGTTGCAGGAAAGTAAAGAAAATGAAGTGTTTAAATAGGGAAGAGAATAGAAAAAGTAATAATAGCTCCTATATGGGTAAGTTGGCTGTTGTCAGAAAAGTTTGAATTTAAGAAACTTTTTTTTTTTTTTTATTATTTTTTTGTATTTTTTATTTTTTTTTATATATTTTTTTAGACTTCAAGAAAACCATCAAGGTAAAGAAGTCTAGAAACCCCTGAAGGATCCCGCCCAAAGGATCGTCTATCCAAAATCCAAATTCAACAAAATCATACAAAGATAAAATAATAATAACAACATACCTTTATGTACAGGTTTCATGATAAATCTTTATACTGCGCGTCATGAGTGCAGTAATACCAAGATGACTCAGCCAATCAGGGAATTCTTCTCCCTCCCGCTTGTGGGATATTTTGGATTGAGCTACGATGCAACTAATTAAAGTGCGTAAATATGACAACCACCACCAACGACCACAGCCAGTGAGAGGTCGCTGGAGAGCCCATGACATTAAATCACAGGATTCAGCTCAGAAGCATTGTCACGCGAGAATGCAAGCACGAGACGCTTCTATCTGTCCATCAGCAAGCAGAGCCTACGGTTGAAACCTGGGAATGCTTGCGCGGCTCTCTACACAGCATGGCACACGAACCTTATTTACGGACCGATGTGCGAAGGTCCACCCGAGTCAATGACGGGTCTAACCCTTAGGGAATTGATCTGAGGCCCTAAGGTTAGGTGCTCTCCATTTGATTTGAAGCCCTAAGATTAAGGGCTCTCCATCCAGTTAAGGACAGAGTACACAAAAGTTCGCCCTTCTTTCTATCTTTTCTTTTTTTTTTTTTTTTCTTTTTTTTTTTTTTTTTTTTTTTTTTTCTTTCTTTTTTCTTTTTAAGAAATGTATAAGATAATATATACAAGTTGTTATGATTGTGGCTCACATCTTCCTCTGGTTTCACGTCCAGAAACTTCTTAAATGCCTTCTATGAATCAAGGATAAGCTTCTCATCCAATTTTTTTATAAATTGGCAAACAGTGCCTTTTTTAGTCAGATTCCCAAGACTGTAACGCTCTTGCTCGTCCCTGAAAAGATTCCACAAACTAAGAAGTTCACGCTGTACATATCCACAAGAATGCGTCTCAAGAGTCAATAAGATATTATCTAATGACTCCTTACTCAGTCAATTCTTAATGAAGAAAATTTTATCTTCTCTGTTTGAGGAAACCATTCCCAAAGAATGACATCGCGTATTATAATTCTATCGCGCACATTTGTAATAAACTTTCATTCTTTTTGCTCTTCTCCTTTTTGAATATGAACTTTTACCGAGACCCGGTATGTATGAGACAAATGAATCTGAAGATTCACCAGCTAAACAAACATTTGCTTCGATTATCCAGTGTATATCTTCTGGGATGCTCTTGTATATTAACAGTCTCAGTCTTTTACACCTAACTTCGTAGACTTTTGTTAGAGCATTTAGAGGGAGAGAAGGGAAATGCTTTCTTAGATTTGAGAGAATGACATCCATTTTAAAAGGAGAAGAAATCAGTTATTATGGAAAACTGAAAAACAAACCGACTTGAGAGTCACGGAGTACCGTTATCCACCACTTAACCGGGAATACAAAGAACTGCAAAAAGAAGAAACAAAATTAAAATAAATTCTACTCATAATAAGGATTAGAAAGGGATATGGATTCTACCTCAACAACTTGATGTTCCAGAAATAATTTGAGTCTTTGTCCATTGACCTTAAATGCATTACCATACCTAAGGTTCTCAATGTCTATGGCCCCATGAGGATACACATGTTTGACAATAAAAGGACCACTCCACCTAAATCTCAATTTTCCAGGGAATAGGTGAAGACGAGAATTATAAAGTAGAACTTTTTGACCAATTTCAAAAGATTTTCTCAAAATTAATTTGTCATGAAAAGCTTTTGTTCTAACTTTATAAATCTTTGAGTTTTCATATGCATCATTTCTCAACTCCTCAAGTTCATTCAGTTACAATTTGCGTAACTTGGAAGCATCATCAAGACTTAAGTTCAAAGCTTTAATGGTCCAAAATACTTTATGCACCAATTTTACAGGCAAGTGACAAAGTTTTCCATAAACTAACTGATAGAGAGACATGCCTAAAGATGTTTTGAAAGCAATACGGTAAGCCCAAAGTGCATCGTTTAGTCTTAAAGACCAATCTTTACGATTTGGGTTAACTATTTTTTTCAAAATTTGTTTAATCTCCCTATTTGCTAATTCAACTTGTACACTTATCTGAGGATGATAAGGGATTACAATTTTATAAGTAATGCAATATTTCTTCATTAAGGATTCAAATGGTTTATTGTAAAAATGTGTTCCCCCATCATTGATGATAGCTCGAGGGATTCCAAATCGACTCAAAACATTTTCTTTTAAAAATTTAAGAACAGTTTTGTGATCATTGTATCGACATAGAATCGCCTCAATCTATTTTGAGACATAATCAACTGCAACTAAAATATACATAAATCCAAATGATGATGGAAATGGACCCATGAAATCAATTCCCCAACAATCAAAAATTTCAATGACAATGATAGGGTTCAAAGGTATCATGTTTCTTTTAGAAATGGACCCCAATTTTTTATAATTTTTACAACTTTTGCAAAAAGTATAACTATCCTTAAATAAAGTGGGCCAATAAAATCCACACTAAAAGATTTTCACAACTATTTTCTTTGAAGAAAAATGA
Organism: Ormosia semicastrata; assembly: GCA_029884595.1. Lineage (NCBI taxonomy): Eukaryota > Viridiplantae > Streptophyta > Magnoliopsida > Fabales > Fabaceae > Ormosia > Ormosia semicastrata. The sequence continues at coordinate 2,695,692 of JAQQTO010000026.1, read as the reverse complement.
CCCTCACATGCTTCTGAATGACAAAATTTAATGACACTACCTACCTCATTGTCGGGTACACATCTCCGAAAGATTTGATTAGGACAATATTTGAATAAATATGGGTCATCCCAATAAAAAATTTTCACCTCAACCAAAAACTGTTTTCTGTCTTGGTGCGTCCACTGAGGTGACATCCTACCTGTTACAAGAAAATTGACAATGTTAGCAAACCAAGGTATGAAATTGATAGAAAATAAAAATTCATCGGGAAAAGAATCATTGATAGGTGTGCTATCAAAAGATGAGCCTGTTGTAAGTCTGGACAAATGATCTGCAATAACATTTTCAGCTCATCTCTTGTCTTTTATTATGATGTTGAATTCTTGAAGCAACAAGATCCATCGTATCAACCTAGGTTTGGCATCCTACTTAGACATTAAATATCTAACAGCAGCATGATCAGTAAAAATAACAGTGGAAGAACCAATTAAATAAGCTCAAAATTTGTCCAATGCAAAAATTACAGCAATTAGTTCTTTTTCAGTAGTGATGTAATTCATTTGTGCACTATTCAAAGTTCGACTTGCGTAATAAATTACATGAGGCATACCTTTCTTTGTTTGACCTAAAACAGCGCCAACAGCAAAATCACTAGCATCACACATTAACTCAAAAGACAAAGACCAATCAAGAGATTGCATGATAGGAGCAGAAGTCAAAATATCGATTAATTTTTCAAAAGATTTCTGATAATCTTGGGTCCAATCAAATGGTGCATCTTTTGTTAGAAGATTACATAATGGTCTAGATATGGCACTAAAGTCCTTTACGAATCTTCTATAGAATCTTGCATGTCCTAAAAAAGAACGAACTTCTCTGACTATTTTTGGGGAAGGCAAATGAGCAATTAATTCAACTTTAGCCTTATCAACTTCAATTCCTTTAGAAGATATCACATGACCTAACACTCAACTTGTCCACTTGTCTGAGGATGATAAGGGGTTACAATTTTGTGGGTAATGCAATATTTCTTCATTAAGGATTCAAATGGTTTATTACAAAAATGTGTTTCTCCATCACCGATGATAGCTCGAGGAATTCCAAATTGACTCAAAACATTTTCTTTTAAAAATTTAAGAACAGTTTTGTGATCATTGTGTCGACATGGAATCGCCTCAATCCATTTTGAGACATAATCAACTGCAACCAAAATATACACAAATCCAAATGATAATGGAAATGGACCCATGAAATCAATTCCCCAATAATCAAAAATTTCAATGACAAGGATAGGGTTCAAAGACATCATATTTCTTTTAGAAATGGACCCCAATTTTTGACAATTTTCACAACTTTTGCAAAAAGTATAACTGACCTTGAATAAAGTAGGCCAATAAAATCTACACTGAAAGATTTTCGCAGCTGTTTTCTTTGAAGAAAAATGACCCCCACATGCTTCTGAATGACAAAATTTAATGACACTACCTACCTCATTGTCGGGTACACATCTCTGAAAGATTTGATTAGGATAATATTTGAACAACTATGGGTCATCCCAATAGAAATTTTTCACCTCAATCAAAAACTTTTTTTTGTCTTGGTGCGTCCACTGAGGCGGCATCTTACCTGTTACAAGAAAATTGACAATGTTAGCAAACCAAGGTATGGAATTGACAGAAAATAAAAATTCATCTGGAAAAGAATCATTGATAGGTGTGCTATCAAAAGATGAGCCTATTGTAAGTCTTGACAAATGATCTGCAATAATATTTTCAGCTCATTTCTTATCTTTTATTATGATGTTGAATTCTTGAAATAAAAAAATCCACCGTATCAACCTAAGTTTGGCATCCTGCTTAGACATTAAATATTTAACAACAGCATGATCAGTAAAAATAACAGTGGAAGAACCAATTAAATAAGCTCAAAATTTGTCCAATACAAAAATTATGGCAAGTAGTTCTTTTCAGTAGTGGTGTAATTCATTTGTGCATTATTCAAAGTTTGACTTACGTAATAAATTACATGAGGCTTACCTTCCTTTCTTTGACCTAAAATAGCGTCAACAGCAAAATCACTAGCATCACACATCAACTCAAAAGACAAAGACTAATCAGGAGATTACATGATAAAAGCAGAAGTCAAAAGACCGATTAATTTTTCAAAAGATTTCTGACAATCTTGAGTCCAATCAAATGGTGCATCTTTTGTTATAAGATTACATAATGGTCTAGATATGACACTAAAGTCCTTTACGAATCTTCTATAGAATCCCGCATGTCCTAAAAAGGAACGAACTTCTCTGACTGTTTTTGGAGAAGGCAAATGAGCAATTAATTCAACTTTAGCCTTATCAACTTCAATTCCTTTAGAATATATCACATGACCTAACACTATTGATGCACACTTTTTAGTTGTTGCATTTACAAACCCAAGTGCAGGTTGTCTCAAGTAATAAAAATCTCGGGAGTCCGAGGTCGATCCACAGGGAATTGTTGAAGATTAATTAAGGTGAAGTGAATATTTTGTTACTATGATTAAAATTATTTACTTGGGTAAAAAGATCCACTCTTGGTAAATAAAATAAAGATAAGATTAATTCCTTTTATAACTCAATTAGAATCCTCACAACATGGAGGTTCCAATCAGAAAATACAACGTTAAAAGTCTATTAAAACTATATACGTATTTATATTATGTTTCTAAAAATATTACTATCACTTATAAATGGGTTAAAGCATTCATTGTGCCAATATTTTGTCTACAATAAATCAAGAACTCCACTTTATAAGGAGAGTTTCTAACACCACCACTTGTAAATGGGTTAAAGCATTCATTGTGCCAATCTCTTGTCTACAACAAATCAAGAACTCCACTTTACAAGGAGGGTTTGGAAACAAAATACAATACGTATAATGATCACTTGAAAATATATCATTTAAATACAAGAGAGAAATTAATCTAACCTTATTTCATTACCAAGAGCTTCACCCCTTCATCCAAGTAAAATGAAACTTAGTTACTCATAGTTAAGAAGAAAGAAAGAGAGAAGAAGAAGAAGAAGAACATGACTTCAATTTAGAACAAAGGAAAATTACTACAAGAAAACCTAGTAACAAACTAGCATTATTTTGGTACCTAAAACCTAATTCACGAAATGATCTACCAATGCCCCCTTTTATAGAAGATTAGAGATACAAAATGACAAGGGGGGTGAGTCATTAGTGGGTGGATGAGTGGAAAATGAATGGAAAATGCCAAATGACTTTAGGTGAGTGGGAAATTATGGAGATTCCTTGTGTCCGAAATCATGTAGCTCTGAAGTCATTGCATTCGTCATTTTTCAACCAAGTGGTCTTCATGAAAGTTGTAGGCCTAGATCTTAGCTTTCAAATGGCTTTAGTTTGAGTCCAATATCATTTCTACAACTCCAAATATGTTCAAATTACTACACACTGCCCAGGCCCAGTCACAGCTCCTCTGTTCTGACTTCCAAGCCCAATATCACCTTTAAGGAGTCTGATTCTGGAAAAGTGTTCAACATGAAAGTTGTAGATATAGATCTTAACTATTCAACATCCAAATATCAGCCCATTTTAAAACCTCTAGCCCAAAAATTGTGATGAATAGTACACGTAGGTCAAGCTGTCAGGAGCAGCACTCTAGTTCTTGCTTCAATCCCAATTTGAGTTATCTACTCGTGTGATTGGGCCTTTGCGGTCTTCATGAAAGTTATAGAGCTCTCTCTTATCTTTCAAATGCCACTAGAATCACCTCCAAAGACCACCTACAGTCCAAGATATGACCAAAGTACAAAAATAGTATAAGACGTAAATTATGCTGAAAAATTCAATTAAGTCTAATTTGAGTCCAAATTTACAAAACATAATAAAACTCAATCAATTAAGTACATAAAGAGTGTAAATGACTAAAAATGAAGGCTTATTAATGTATCAAATATGTGATCATCAAATTCCCCCACACTTAACTTTTGCACTCCTGGGCAAAACACAAAAGACAAAGACCAAAGAAAAACGACACAGACTCAAAAACTAAAAACTCTAAAGGATTCAATGACTCAAGAAGAGCAACTAGACATTCAAGGATCAAAACATTCATGAGGTAACATGTCTTCACATCTCAAACTAACAAGCAAGGAAACTTCAATTAAAAGAAATGAATCAAGAATGATAGATCCTCACAGAATTCACTCTCAATCTCTCAAGTATTTAAAAAGGTTAGTATTTCACTCTATTCAACTCATGAATAATTGCACTACCATAAGCTTGCTTATCTTCTACTTCTTCGCTACTCAAAAACAACATATATACACAAATCATGAGGACTTTAATCAAGGTTATAATGGGGCCAAGGTAAAGGTGGAAGTAATATAGATAAGACAAGTTAAATACCAAAGAGAATAAAAGAGCATTATGTTATAGATAGAGTGGAGAAGATATTTGAGAACATTCAGTCTAAATTTCTCAAGAATTTCTTAGTTCTTCCTCATACAGGACAATGACCAATATCTGACTAATGTTTTGTTGAAGATCAATTGGTAAATTGAATTCCTTTAGACTTGAACATTCTGCTTCTATTCCTGTTATTTCCAATCATCCACCCTCATCCTAGGTATGAATATATCACATGGTGCATTCTTTTGATTGTAGCAATAATCAGCTCTTTTTTTTTATATAGAAACATTTTTTTTTCTTTGTTTTATAACCAATCTGCATATGCACCCCCACACTTGTTCAAGAACTCATCAAATAACAAAGTCAATGCTCTCTTATTCCCTAAGGTTGGGTTAGAACATGGTTTTTCATTTAAGGCACGTAATGAGTTAGAACAAAGAATGGTCAAATAAGTTCAAAGGGTTAAGCAAAGGAAAATATGTAAGGTTAGCTATTTGGTCAAAGTAGTTAATTCAAGAAAATTTGCCTCAATCATGTTTATGTATGCATGTGAAAATGTAACCTCAAAAAGAATCAAAGCAAGTTCTAGAGTAACAATTTCATGAGAAAAAATCACACAAGAAAGAAGAGAATGGTACAGATGCTCAATCCATTCATTTATAGGCTCAAAATCTCACAAGGCATATATCCATCATTCTCAATCCACAAAAATTTTAACATTCATAACCAAGCATGTGATGTTTAAGAAAGAAGACAATTTACTCAATCATGCAAATTTCCCTGAATTTGAGTTGCTACTTCTATACAAACTAGTTACTACCCCAACTAAGATACGTCTCAAGAGTAAAATTTACTCCTTACTCTGTCATCCTTCACTGGTTTAGTAAGTTACTGACAAACACATAAACACAACAAACATATTAATATACACACTTTCTAATTTTTTTTTATTTTTCTCATTTTATTTTTTTTTATTTTTACACAACTATCCTTCCCCCCAACCAGATCACAACATTGTCCTCAATGTTAACAATTAAATCCAGATTGAAGAAATAATCATCAATATACATTAAAGAAATTATTGGGACAAAATTAAACAAAGTAATGAGGAGAAGTTACATACCCGAAATGCTTAGACGAGAAGAGAATAACTACATCTTGACAATGGTTAGCAATGACAAAAAAAAATGAAATAAATAAGCATACAAACAAAAATTTATTTTTTTTGGGTTTTTTTTTGTTTTATATTTTTTTTTGTTGGCCGACACTATTTACATCCCCATACAAAGGCTCCGAAATTTGGGAGGCACTTAAGCCGACTCAATAAAAACATGAAATACTAAAACTTACCTCAGCTTTGGTAGACAAGATCGTCTACCAAAGCCTCTGCTACATCTGGATCCTTCAACTCAAGTTATAGCTTCAACCGCTGACCATTTACCTTCTTCCAAATTAATTTTATAAGAACAGACCAAGGGACGAACACCTTTTTTATCAGTAATGCTCCAACCTTTCATAAGAAACTCCTTAAACTTTGGTTGCCATGCATGAGTGTCATGATCTTGAGTTTTATCAAAAATAGTAGAAATATCAACTATATCAGAGGGATTACTGATAGAATCAAACTCAGAATTGACAAGAAAATTCTCATGGGGATCAAAATCATGAGTTGTAGAAACTCCCCTATCCATGATTGAGTCAATCATGTATGTCTGGTGGCCTTCGTCATCATTTTCTGACTTAACAAGACTTTTTGTCACCTTAGGTTCCTTGAGTAGCTCAGCATCACTACTATCTTGATTCTTTTCCACATCCTCTAGCTCATTCACACTCAAGGAGTTCATCACTTTGGACATTTGGCTCTTTATCTCCTTACTTTCTTCAACAACTTTTTCATTCCTAAGGGTTATCACTGACTTGACTTGATCTATTTGTTGATTTTCTGAATTACCATCATTTAGACTAAACTGACCCTTGGGATTTGGTTGAGGTTGAGACGGAAACTTTCCTTTCTCATGAATGGCAAGTGCAGAAGAAAGTTTAGCAAGAGTGTCTTTTATGTCAATCATGGCTTGAGTGTTTTGACTATTGATGGCCTCTTGTTTTTCCATGAATGCATGCAATGTTCCTTCAAGGTTTTTCCTATATGGTGGGACATAGGGTGCATATGCTTGAGAATTTTGAGAGTCTTGCTGTGCCTGAGGAGGTGGTGGTTGCATGAGTTGTGGCTGATTGTTATTCCTCCAACTGAAGTTCAGGTGATTTCTCCATCCCGGATTGTATGTATCTGAAAAAGAAGAAGTGAATGGCTTTTTAAAATTATTCATTGCATTTACTTGCTCATGCACAACTTCTTTAAAAACAGGAATTTTTGGACATTCATTTGTTGAGTGTCCTAATTCATCACAAATGCCACAAATTTCTTCATTTTGCACAGATTTGATTTCTTTTACTTTCCCAGATTCTATGGCTTCAACCTTTCTAGCCAAACTAGCAAACTTAGCATGTAGATCTTCTTCTTGACTAAGATGATATTTTCCTTTACTAGCATTTGCAAGATTAGATCTAATTGAATTTTCAGAAGGATTAGTATCATGCCAAGATTGAGAATTTTCAGCCAAATGGTCTAAATAATCTAAAGCTTCTTCAGGTTCTTTATCAAGAAACTCACCATTGCACATTGTTTCCACAAATTGTTTGGTTTCGGGTGTTAACCCTTCATAAAAGAAGCTTATAGTGCGCCATTTTTCAAAACTATGGTGTAGGCAAGAATTCAATAAATCTTTAAAATGTTCCCAACTTTGAAAATATGCTTCATTGGAATTTTGGGAAAAATTTTGGATTTGTCTTTTCAAAGCATTAGTTTTATGTGTTGAAAAAAATTTCTTCAAAAACTTACATTGCATTTCTTGCCATGTGCCAATTGATCTTGGTTTCAAAGTATTAAACCAAGTTTTTGCTTTATCTTTCAAAGAAAAAGGAAACAATTTAAACTTAGCAACCTCTTCACTGCAAGTTTGATCATGAAAAGCGGTACATACTTCCTCAAATTCTTTTAGATGTAAATATGGGCTTTCAGATTCTAAACCATAGAAATTAGGAAGTAAAGAAATCATACTTGGCTTGAATCTAAAATTGTTGGCATTGAGTGGAAAGATAAAACATGATGGACTAGAATTTCGAGATGGTTGCAAATACTCACGCATGGTTCGCAACGGTTGATTTTCATATTCATCATGCACATTTTCATTTTCACCATTGTATTTGATGTGTGTGATTGTGATTCGAGACAAATCAATATGTACAACTAGGATTAACTTTAACCAAACGACCATAATTTAAATCACGATACCAATTAAACATAAACAAGTAACTTAAAATAGAAAAAAAAAATACACAAGCTAGCAAGTATAAACCGTCCATTAAATATTAACAAAGGTGTGGTATAAACCAACCACCAAATAAGAAAATAACAAAGGTGAGGTAATAAACCAACCACCAAATAAAAAAAAAAAAATGGTATGGTAGAAACCAACCACCAAATAAAAAATAACAAAGGTGGGGTAATAAACCAACCACCAAATAAAAAAATAAAAAAAGTTAATATGCGAGATAAATTAAAATGTTAGAAGCAGATAAAGTAAAAAGTTAGATAGTTAGTAAGTTAGTAAGTTAGTAAACAAAAAAAATGACAGAAAATAAATAACAAAAAAAATGACAGAAAATAAATACGTAAAATAAAGTACCAAAAAATAAAAGGGAGAGTTACCCCACTAAGTTAATATGTACAAGAAAATAAAAGGGAGAATTACCCCATTGTCGTATGAAATTAAAATGCGCAAAATAAAGTACGAGAAAGTAAATTACAATGAGATGCTGATTTGGTTGATTTGAGTGTTTGGTTTTTGATTTTATGGTCCTTTTCACTGTGTCAAAGAAAAGTAAAAGGGAGAGGTTCTCCCACTAAATTAGTGCGTAAAATAAAAGGGAGAGGTTCCTCCACTAAGTTAGTATGCACAGAAATTAAAAAGGGAGAGGTTCCCCCACTAGTTAGTATGTTAGTATATATACAAATTTTTTTTTTTTTTACACCGAAATTACTTCAAATCAAGTTCCCGAACAACGGCGCCAAAAACTTGATGCACACTTTTAGTTGTTGCATTTACAAACCCAAGTGCAGGGTTGTCTCAAGTAATAAAAATCTCGGGGCCCGAGGTCGATCCACAGGGAATTGTTGAAGATTAATTAAGGTGAAGTGAATATTTTGTTACTATGATTAAAATTATTTACTTGGGTAAAAAGATCCACTCTTGGTAAATAAAATAAAGGTAAGATTAATTTCTTTTATAACTCAATTAGAATCCTCACAACATGGAGGTTCCAATCGGAAAATACAACGTTAAAAGTCTATTAAAACTATATACGTATTTATATTATGTTTCCAAAAATATTACTATCACTTATAAATAGGTTAAAGCATTCATTGTGCCAATATTTTGTCTACAATAAATCAAGAACTCCACTTTATAAGGAGAGTTTCTAACACCACCACTTGTAAATGGGTTAAAGCATTCATTGTGCCAATCTCTTGTCTACAACAAATCAAGAACTCCACTTTACAAGGAGGGTTTGGAAACAAAATACAATACGTATAATGATCACTTGAAAATATATCATTTAAGCACAAGAGAGAAATTAATCTAACCTTATTTCATTACCAAGAGCTTCACCCCTTCACCCAAGTAAAATGAAACTTAGTTACTCATAGTTAAGAAGAAAGAAAGAGAGAAGAAGAAGAAGAAGAACATGACTTCAATTTAGAACAAAGGAAAATTACTACAAGAAAACCTAGTAACAAACTAGCATTATTTTGGTACCTAAAACCTAATTCACGAAATGATCTACCAATGCCCCCTTTTATAGAAGATTAGAGATACAAAATGACAAGGGGGTGAGTCATTAGTGGGTGGATGAGTGGAAAATGAATGGAAAATGCCAAATGACTTTAGGTGAGTGGGAAATTATGGAGATTCCTTGTGTCCGAAATCATACAGCTCTGAAGTTATTGCATTCGTCATTTTTCAACCAAGTGGTCTTCATGAAAGTTGTAGGCCTGGATCTTAGATTTCAAATGGCTTTGGTTTGAGTCCAATATCATTTCTAAAACTCCAAATACGTTCAAATTACTACACACTGCCCAGGCCCAGTCACAGCTCCTCTGTTCTGACTTCCAAGCCCAATATCACCTTCAAGGAGTCCGATTCTGGAAAAGTGTTCAACATGAAAGTTGTAGATATGGATCTTAACTATTCAACATCCAAATATCAGCCCATTTGACAACCTCTAGCCCAAAAATTGTGATGAACAGTACACGTAGGTCAAGCTGTCAGGAGCAGCACTCTAGTTCTTGCTTCAATCCCAATTTGAGTTATCTACTCGTGTGATTGGGCCTTTGTGGTCTTCATGAAAGTTATAGAGCTCTCTCTTATCTTTCAAATGCCACTAGAATCACCTCCAAAGACCACCTACAGTCCAAGATATGACCAAAGTACAAAAATAGTGTAAGACGTAAATTATGCTAAAAAATTTAATTAAGTCTAATTTGAGTCCAAATTTACAAAACATAATAAAACTCAATCAATTAAGTACATAAAAAGTGTAAATGACTAAAAATGAAGGCTTATTAATGTATCAAATATGTGATCATCAACTATTCCTGAAGTGACCATGTAATGACATTTTTCCCAATTCAACACAAATCATTTTTCTTCGTATCTTTTAAGAACTTTTTCCAAATTATCAAGATAATTTTCAAAAGAATTTTCAAAAACTGTCAGGTCATCCATGAAAACCTCTAAATAATGCTCAATCATGTCACTGAAAATACTTAACATGCATCTTTGAAAAGTTATCGGAGCATTACAAAGACCAAAAGACATTCTTCTATATGCAAAAGTGCCAAAGGGACAAGTAAAAGTGATCTTTTCTTGATCCTCTAATGCAATTGGTATTTGATTATACCCTGAATAACCATCAAGAAAATAATAATAGGGATGTCCTGCCACTCTTTCTAGAATTTGATCAAGAAATGGCAAAGGGAAATGATCTTTCCTAGTGGCTGCATTCAATTTTCTTGAAATCAATACACATACGCCAACTAAATGAAACTCGGGTAGGTATTAATTCTCTTTTTTTATTTTCAACCACTGTTATTTCAGATTTCTTAGGCACAACTTGTGTAGGGCTTACCCACTAGCTATCAGAGATAGGATAGATAATTCCAACATCAAGTAATTTAAGAACTTCAGCTTTAACTACCTCTTTCTTGTTGAGATGTTTTAGCATTATCCTCTAAATGTATTCTATGTGTACAAATTAATGGATTAATGCCTTTAATATCCTTTAATGTCCATCCAATTACACTTTTATGCATTTTAAGTACTTCTATCAACATACATTCTTGTTCTTTGGTCAGGGATGAGGAAATTACCACTGGAAAACTTTGTTCTTCTCCCAAAAATGTGTACTTCAACCCAGCAGGTAATGGCTTTAGTTCCAGTGTGGGTACTTCTTCATAGGTATCATCATTCATGTTTTTTAGCTCTTTGAATCTTGGTTTCCATCCTTTGTATTCCATTACCTGTGTACAGTCAAGCAAAGAGCATATTTCAGAAACATCATCATCTAATTGTGTAGCTAAATCAAATGAATTAATTAAACAAATTTCTAATGGGTCAGAAGAACTCCTGATTTGAAGATGATCATCTATAATGGCCTCAATCCCTTCAATTTCTTCATTTCCATCATAAACTTCTTGTGGTTGATTGCACAAGTTGAAAACATTAAGCTCCAGTGTCATATTTCCAAATGTTAACTTCACCACTCTATTTCTGCAATTTATCAAAGCATTTGATGTTGCTAAAAATGGGCGACCTAAAATAACAGGAATTGACTTAGAACTATCAACCATAGGTTCAGTTTCCAAGACAATAAAATTCACATGATATATGAATTTATCAACTTGTACCAACACATCTTCCACTATTCCTTTTGGAATTTTAATTGATCTATTGGCAAGTAGAAGAGTTATAGAAGTTGGTTTTAACTCACCAAGATTGAGTTGCTGATAAACTGAATATGGAAGCAAATTAACACTAGCACCAAGATCAAGTAAAGTTTGTTCAATTTTATGTTCTCCAATAATGCATGAAACTGTAGGACAACCAGGGTCTTTATATTTCAACTCATTATTGTTTTGAATAATGGAACTTACCTGTTCAGTCAAAAAGGTATTCTTTTTTACATTATGTTTCCTTTTAACAGTGCACAAGTCTTTCAAAAATTTGGCATAACAAGGAATCTGTTTGATAGCATCTAACAGAGGAATATTGACCTTCATTTGTTTAAAGATTTCAAAAATGTCACTGTTATGATTTACTTTCCTTGAATTGTTTAATGCTTGAGGATATGGGGGTGAAGGCGAGGGTTTGGTCTCCTTTTGACTAGGAAGCTTATCAACTTCTTCTTTATCTTTGGGACTTGACTCATCATTTTTCTCACAAGGTTCAGGAATTTGTTTTTCAATAATCTTTCCACTCCTAAGAGCTATCACTGACTTGACTTGATCTATTTGTTGGCTTTCTAAACTACCCTCATTTAGGCTATATTGACTCTTAGGATTTGGTTGAGGTTGAGAGGAAAATTTTCCATTCTCATGAATGGCAAGTGCAGAAGAAAGTTTAGCAAGAGTATCTTTTATGTCAATCATGGCTTGAGTGTTTTGGTTATTAATAGCCTCTTGCTTTTCCATGAATGTATGCAATATTCCTTCAAGGTTTTTCCTATATGGTGGGACATAAAGTGCATATCCTTGAGAATTTTGTGAATCTTGTTGTGCCTGAGGAGGTGGTGGTTGCATGAATTGTGCCTGATTGTTAGTCCTCTAACTGAAGTTTGGGTGATTTCTCTATCTCGGATTATATGTATCTGAAAAAGAAGAAGTGAATGACTTTTTAAAATTGTTCATTGCATTTACTTGCTCATGCACAACTTCTTTAAAAACAAAAATTTTTAGACATTCATTTGTTGAGTGTCTCAATTCATCACAAATACTACAAATTTCTTCATTTTGCACAGATTTGATTTCTTTTACTTTCTCGGATTCCATGGCTTCAACCTTTCTAGCGAAACTAGCAAACCCAGCATTTAGATCTTCTTCTTGACTAAGATGATATTTTCCTTTATTAGCATTTGTAAGGTTATATCTAATTGAATTTTCAGAAGGATTAGTACCATGCCAAGATTGAGAATTTTCAGCCAAATGGTCTAAATAGTCTAAAGCTTCTTCAGGTTCTTTATCAAAAAACTCACCATTGCACATTGTTTCCACAAATTATTTAGTTTTGGGTATTAACCTTTCATAAAAGAAGCTTATAGTGCGTCATTTTTCAAAACCATGATGTGGGCAAGAATTCAACAAATCTTTAAAACGTTCCTAACTTTGAAAATATGCTTTATTTGAGTTTTGGGAAAAATGTTAGATTTATCTTTTCAAAGCATTGGTTTTATGTGTTGGAAAAAATTTCTTTAAAAACTCACCTTGCATTTCTTGCCATGTGCTAATTGATCTTGGTTTCAAAACGTTAAGTCAAGTTTTTACTTTATCTTTCAAAGAAAAAGAAAATAATTTAAGCTTAACAACCTCTTCAGTGCAAGTTTGATCATTACAAGTAGTACATACTTCCTCAAATTCCTTTAGATGTAAATATGGGCTTTCAGATTCTAAACCATGGAAATTAGGAAGTAAAGAAATCATACCTGACTTGAATATAAAATTGTTAGCAATGAATGGAAGGATAAAACATGATGGACTAGAATTTCGAGATGGTTGTAAATACTCACGCATGGTTCGCAATGGTTGATTTTCATGTTCATCATGCACACTTTCATTTTCAGCCACTGTGTTTGATGTGTGTGATTGTGATTCAGACAAATCAATATGTAAAGTACTAGGATTAACTTTAACCAAACGACCAGAATTTAAATCACGATACAAATTAAGCATAAACAAGTAACTTAAAATATAAAATAAAATGTACAAGCTAACAGTATAAACCGTCCATTAAATATTAACAAAGATGTGGTATAAACCAGCCACCAAATATATATTAACAAGGGTGTGGTATAAACCAACCACCAAATAAGTTAATAAGTAGAAAAATTAAAAAGTTCATATGCAGATAAATTAAAAAGTTAGATAGCGATAAAGTAAAAAGTTAGATAGTTAAAAAGTTAGTAAGCAAGAAAATTAAAAGGTTAGTAGGTTAATAAGTTAGAAATAAAATACAGAAAGTAAAATACAGAAATTAAAGTGCAAAAAATAAATTTAGAATATGAAAATCAGAGAATCGGCAAAGCCGATTTTTTACTCCAGTGAGAGAGATGAGAAGAAGAAAGATTATTTCATTAATGATTGCAGATTACAGAGAGATTAAGGAAAGTTTCCCCTAGTAAGTTAGTACGTTAGTAAGTATAAAGAAAAAAATTAAAAGAGTAATATATATATATATATATATATACACACACACACACACAAGATCCACAAAAAAAAAAGATATAAATATATATAAAAAAAATATTTACACCATAAATTTGTTCTTCAAATCAAGTCCCCGGCAACGGCGCCAAAAACTTGGTGCGAATTAAAAGTTGCAAACTAAAGTGCAAGTTGTTTCAAGTAATAAATTCTCGGGAGTCCGAGGTCGATCCACAGGAAATTGATGAAGAAAAATTCTTTGACGTAAGGAAAATATTTTGTCACAACAACAAAAGTAATAAAACTTGGTCACAAATAAAAAAAAATTTACTTGGGTTAGGAGATCTACTCTTGGCAAATAAAATAAGGACAAGATTAATTCTTTTTATAACTTAATTAGAATCCACACATAATAGAGGTTCCAATCGAAAAATACAACAATCCAAGTTCATTAAAAATTATATACGTAATTATATTATGATTCCTTTAATCATTTATTAACACCACCACTCATAAATAGGATCAAGCATTCATTGTGTCAAAATCTTGTCTACAATACATCAAGAACTCCACTTTACAAGGAGGGTTTCGAAATTGATTGAAAACAAAATACAATACGTATAATATCTACTTGAAAATATATCATTAAAGCACAAGAAAGAAATGAATCTAACCTTATTTCATTACCAAGAGCTTCACCTTTTCACCCAAGTAAAATAAAACTTAGTTACTCATAGACAAGAAGAAAGAAAGAGAGAAGAAGAAGAAGAACATGACTTCAATTTAGAACAAAGAAAAATTACTACAAGAAAATCTAGTAACAAACTAGCATCATTTTGCTACCTAACACCTAACACTTTCAATGATCTGTTAAGGTCTCCTTTTATAGAGGATTAGAGATACAAAATGACAAGGGAGCTGAATCATTAGTGAGTGGATAAGTGGAAAATGAGTGAAAAATGCCAAATGACTTTGGTGAGTGGAAAATTATGGAGATTATTTATCTCTGAAATAATTTAGCTTTAAAGTCATTGCATTCATCATTTTTGAACCAAGTGATCTTCATGAAAGTTGTAGGCATGGATCTTTGCTTTCAAATGCCACCAAAATCACCTCATTTGGCCATTTATAGCCCGAGATATGTCCTAATTACTGCAGAGTGTTCAGGCCCAGTTCCAGCTCATCTCTTATGACTTGCAAGCCCAATATGACTCCAAGGAGTACGATCCGGGTTTTGTGTTCTGCATGAAAGTTATAGATATGGGTCTTAACTAGTATATATCAAAATTTTAGCCCAATATAGATCTTCCAGACCAAATTATACTCTGATTACTGCACACTATTCAAGTTCCAATCACAAAACTCGTATTCTGACTTCCAAGCCCAATTAGTTCTACTAGATGTCTGACTTTGATCTCAAGCTCTTCATAAAAGTTGTAGAGATCTCTCTTATCTTTCCAACAAGGTAAAATACATAATTAGTAGATATCTAAAACTTAAGATATGTCCAAAATACAAAAATAATGTAAAACATAAATCATGCTGAAAAAAATCAATTAAGTCCAATTTGAGTCCAAACTTACAAAACATAACCAAGCTTAATCAATTAAGTACATAAAGAGTGTAAATGACTAAAATTGAGGGTTTATTAATGTATTAAATATATGATTATCAACGAACCAGCCTTACCTCGACCGAAACCTAGGCAGGATGGGCACGAGAATTCTTCCACCGGAGAGAATCTCCCTTCGCTTTCTGAGAGAGTTCCGAAGAGACAATGCTCTGATTTTAAAAAGGTGCATTCCAAAGATGCTAAACTGTGGTCATCAGCATTATGAAGACTTAAAGATCTAGTGGGAGATAACCACTCCCACCCTGAAGTAACCCAGATCATAAACACTATTTCTGGAATATTCACGAGCGGTGGAGAGTTAGCAAATGCTAGAAAAAGGTCGTTTGAGCGGTGATGAGTGTGACCTCCCTCATAGAATCCAAATCGGGAAGATGATTAAGAAAGGCCCCTCTGATCTCGTTTTCTGACAAGGACTATAGGAACACCATCACAGACCACGACGACCCCATGGTCATCATGGGAAAAATTACCAACGTCGAGGTTCAAAGAATGTTCATGGACCACGGAAGCTCGACCGACATCATGTTTCTAGACTTATTCTATAAGCTAGGATTATCAAAGGAAGAGCTTATTCTACATATTGGGGAGCTGATTGGTTCACGGGTGATAAGATCACCTTGATTGGGTTATCGAGACTCACCTTACTTTGGGAAAAGACCCTCTCTTCAAAACTTTCAAGGTTAGGTTTCTAGTAGTAGATTTCCCTCCTGCCTATAATGTCATTTTAGGTTGCCCTTCACTCAACACCCTGGGAGCTGTGAATTCCACACCCTACTTAGCTATGCAGTTTTTGGACCACTAAGACAAGGTTGTGACAGTTAAGGGGGATCAAGTCATGGCGAGGAAGTGCTATAATGAAAGCCTAAAAATTGTCAAGAGACCACGAGCAGTGATTACATGAGGCCTGTAATCGATTACATCCTACCCAAAAAACTTAGAACGTGTTCTTAGAGTCATGTAATCGATTACACCATTCATATAATCGATTATAACGAGCCTGAAAGTTCACAATGGCTCTTTTCTTAGCATTTGATATGATATTAAATCACCCCAACGACTCTTTTAGACAGAACACTATATATACACGTTCTTGGGTCATCTTTTACACACATCCAACAACCTGAAACACATTTCTATTACTTTAATTTGTGAATCAATCATTTTTATCACTTTATGCTCTATTTTTTAGATTTCTTGAGATATTCTTGATGAGCTTCATAGGACTTCTAGTTGTATTACATACTCTTGAGTGAGTTTCATCTTCTATACACTTTTGATTCATTGTAACGAGGGTGAGGTATCCATCAGTGAAATTGTAAGAGTGAGGTATCCCTGAAAGTTGAGGCTCAAGCACAAGGGTGAGACATCCTACTGTGTGAAGAATGCTCTAGTTTGTAACGGTAGCAAGCACTTATTCAAGTTTGCATTAATAGTGAAAAAATCTTGGGTGGTTACTTAAGGACCGAACATAGGTCACAAATGATTAGTGGCCGAATTAGGATAAACACTGTGTTTGCTCTTCTAACCCAAACTTCTTTATATTTGTATTTTTAATTGTTATATCTGCTTATATTCTTTCCTTTAGATTTGCACTATTGTGAGTGGAACTCTTTATCTTCTCAATTCAATCACTTCAAACGATAAATAGCTTCAAAGAAAATTATTTTTAAAGTGTTTGATAAAAGTTTTCAAAGAATTTTTATTTACTCAATTCACCCTCCTTGAGTATTAAAGCCACTTAGTAACAACAAGAAGTGATACAAAAATAGGTGAAGGAACTCCTAAACGTCAATTTTATCAGGGAGGTCCCCTACACCATATGGCTCTCAAATGTGGTCTTAGTCAAAAAGGCCAATGGGAAATGGTGTATGTGCATCGACTACACTAACCTTAACAAGGCATGTTCGAAGAACCGTTACCCACTTCCCAACATTGACAAGCTAGTGGACAACTCGTCCAGGTTTAGATTACTTTCCTTTATGGATGCCTATTCTGGCTACAACCAAATCCTCATGCATCTAGATGACGAGAACAAGACAGCCTTCGTAACTAAGATGGGAAGTTATTGCTACCGAGTGATGTCGTTTGGACTCAAAAACGTAAGAGCCATTTACCAACGCATGATGAACAAGGTCTTTGAAGGATATATCGGTAAGATGTTAGAAATATACATTAATGACATGATAGTCAAAATGGAAGACAATAGCGACCACATCTAGGATTTTGAGGAGGTATTCACCGAGTTTCGGAAGCATAACATACGACTTAACCTAGAAAAAATACATGTTTTGTGAACATGATGGCAAATTTTTAAGGTTTTTGTTAATGAACTGTAATATTGAGGCAAACCCAAAAAAATACCAAGTGATGCTCAACATGCATAGTCCCCAATCAGTCAAAGAAGTACAACAGCTGACAGGCCAAATTGCAGCCCTCACGTGCTTCTTAGCCAAGACTGCCTAAAAATCTCTCCCCCTCTTTAAAAGTCTAAAGAAGGGAAAGAACTTCGAGTGGACCTCAGATTGTGAAGCCACGTTCCATGAACTAAAGAGGATGTTGTTAACGCCACCCATCCTAACAAGACCAGACCCCGGCGAAACACTCTACATCTACTTCTCTATCAGCAATGAAGCGGTTAGCTCGGTTCTAATAAGGGAAATAGAGAAAGGCAAGAGGTCGGTCTATTATGTCAGCAAAGTCCTCCAGGACCCCGAAGTTCACTACTAGAAAATTGAAAAGTTAGCTCTAGCACTAGCAGTCACCACAAGGAGGCTGAGACAATACTTCCAATACCACCCCATAGTGGTAAGGACAGACCATCCTATCCGGCAAGTACTGCACAATCCAAATTTCACTGGGAGAATAATTACTTAGTCCGTGGAGTTCTCCGAGTTCGGAATCATCTATGAGCCTAAACTAACCATCAAAGGTCAAGTACTATCTGACTTCTTGATCGAACTCACACTGGACTCCCATAACCCTAAAGCGCATTCCTGGACCATCTATGTTAATGGATCTTTGAATCTCAAAGGGAGTGGAGACGGGGTCATGTTGGAAAATAAACTCAGCCCTGTGCTAGAACATTCATTGATATTTGAGTTCTCTACCTCTAACAACCAAGTCAAGTACTAAGCGTACATAGCATGTATTACTATGGCAAAGGAAATAGGGGCTAGAAGTGTGGTCTTATGCAGTGACTCACAACTAGCAATGTCTCAGATAAAAGGAAAATATAAGGCAAGGGAACCTTTATTACGAAAATACCTAGCCAAGGTTAAAAAGCTAATAGAGAGCTTCGACAATGTCAGGGTAGAACACATCCCCAGGAATCAAAACTCTAGAGTCGATATCCTATCAAAACTTGCCAGCACTAAAAGCTCGGGTAATAACAGGTCCATGATCCAAGACACATTCTTCACTTCCAGCATCACGGGCGATGAAGTCTTCTTGCTGGAGAAAGAGGTCGAGGATTCTTGGATGACGCTCATCTTGGCTTACCTCCATGACGGCTCACTCCCCGAGGACCAAAAAAAATGGCTAGAAAATAATGTAGATGACAGCATGGTATACCACTTATGATAACCAGTTATATCGCTGAGGTTTTTCTTGTCCTCTCCTCCAATGCCTCAGTTCTGGGCAAGCAAAATACATCTTGGCGCAAATCCATGAAAGGAGTTCAGGCCACCACCTCGGTGGAAAATCTCTAGCAAGGAAAGCACTAAGAGCAGGATATTATTGGCCCACAATGGAAGCTGACAGCATGGAACACGTGCAGAAATGCGATAAATACCGACGTTACTTCGACATATATGTTGCGCCACCCAAAGAGCTGTCAACAATATCCGTTCCATGACCGTTCTACAGGTGGGGAGTGGACATCTTAGGCCATTTTCCTATAAGCTGTCAGGCAGGTCAACTACCTGGTAGTGGCCATCAATTATTTCACAAAGTAGATTAAAGTATAGTTATTGTCCATAATCTCATCCGTACGAATCCAAAAGTTCATTTACCGAAATATCATAAGCAAATTCAAAGTCCCAGAGTCGATTGTTATAGACAACAGAACTCAATTCACTGACAAGAAACTTAAAGATCTTCTGGGGGTATGAAGATCGAGCATCATTTCACCTCAATGGAGCACCTAAAAACCAACGTACAAGCTGAGGTTGCCAGCTGAGTCATACTGAGGGGAATAAAGAAAAGACTTGATGATGCTAAAGGGAGCTGGGTGGAACAACTCGATCATGTCCTGTGGGCATATCGAACCACACCACACTCTTCCACAGGAGAAACCCCCTTTAAGTTGACTTATGGTTGCGAAGCTATAATCCTGGTGGAGATAGGAGAGTCGAGTTGGAGGAAGCATAGTTTTTCGAAGAAACCAACCCATACCTCATTCGCCATAAACTTAACCTCTTAGAAGAATGGTGTCACATTGCTCATGTCCGAGAAGTAGCCCTAAAATAGAAAATTACCATCGATCCAATTCCAAAGTAATCCCGTGATGGTTCAACCTTGGCGATCTTATACTACGCAGAGTAGACATCGGAGGGAAAAATGCAAGAGAGGGGAAACTATCACCTAATTGGGAAGGATCGTACAAAATTACGTCCATAACCAATAATGGGGCATACACCCTGGAAACCATCTCGGACAAACTAGTAAATTTTTTTTTGAAATGTAAACAAATTAAGAAAGTACTATAGTTGAATGCTTCGGTTATGTAAATTACTCTCGATATTAATAAATCAATTTTTTCAAACTATTATCCTATTTGAAGTTAGAACTTCGACCATAAGTCCACGAATGCCCCGGTGCACCATATCCCACAAGGCCACCACGCCTTGGCGATATCCAAGGAATACAAGGTCCGAAAAGGATCAGCTATTCCAACATCTACGTAAGATAACCAAACTGGGGAGAGCCACTTGAACACCCTCCAAGGTCAAACAGCGCGATCAAGGGTCTTAACTCATACCCATTTAAGTCGCACCTTAGCCATTGACCAATGTGGTTTGCAATGGTTAAGGATAATAGATTGTAGCCCAAGACAGTGGACTCCACGCCACAAGGTTACCGCGTCCAATCAAATGAACCCTACCACTAAGGTCGAGGTTTGTATTCACCTCGGATGGTGAAGTGAATGTTCATCCAACCAAACGAATCATACCACCTAGGTCGAGTTTCGTATTCACCTCAGATGGTGAAGTGAATGTTCATCCAATCAAACGAACCCTACTACTGGGGTTGAGTTTCGTATTCACCTCGGGTGGTTAAGTGAATGTTCATCCAACCAAACGAACTCTATCACTGAGGTCGAGTTTTGTATTCACCTCGAATGGTGAAGTGAATGTTCATCTAACTAAACGAACCTTACCACCGAGGTCGAGTTTTGTATTCACCTCAGATGGCGAAGTGAATGTTCTTCCTATCAAACGAACCCTCCCACTGAGGTCGAGTTTCGTATTTATCTCAAATGGTAAAGTGAATGTTTGTTCAATCAAGCGAACCCTACCATCGAGGTCGAGTTTCATATTCAGCTCAGATGGTCAAGTGAATGTTCGTCAAATTAAACGAACCCTACCCCTAGGGTCGAGTTTCATATTCACATAGGATGATGAAGTGAATGTTCATCCAATCAAATGAACCCTACCATTGAGGTCGAGTTTTGTATTCATCTCAGATGGTGAAGTAAATGTTCGTCCAATCAAACTAACCCTACCACCGAGGTTAGCTTCGTTTTCACCTTAGATAGTGAAATGAATGTTCATCCAATCAAACGAACACTACCAACGAGGTCAAGTTTTGTACTCACCTCTGTCTAGTGAGGCGAACATTCATTATACAAGCGTACTTTGAGACTTGGCAATTGGACCAATCTTAGAACTATGAAAATAACTACACAAGATAATGATAGTTTAACCATACAGTACAACGAGAAAAAAGAATATTCGGGAAAATAAGTCTTTATTCTCATTCCAAACATCGCCTAATTTACAAAAAGAACCTACAAAACTACTTTGAGGCTAAGGTGCTTATTGGAGGAAGTCGGAAAGGAAGCTGAAAAAGAAACTAGACGTGATGATGATGATGACCGAACACTAACCACAACCATCTCCACAGTTCTTCCAAAAACCAGCACTCGCACCTTTCCTCTTGACCAATATGAGGAGAATGTTTCACTCCAGGAGATTTTTTCGCCCCCAAGAACCTCCTGCACATCTGACTACAAACCCACGACGCGGTGAGTACCATGAAAGACATTCAAGAAAGCAGATGAGGCACATGAGTGAAACACCTCCACGCCTCACAAGAATTACAGTAGAAACAATGAACCTTCCCTACAAGCGTAGAAAGGTTGCACACTCCTGCGTACACCAGCAAAGAAAAGTTTCTGCCTCTTGGAGACGTGTCAACCAAGCCACATAAAGTAGTTACTTGGTCTCCACAGAGCCATTATGCTTGGAAAGAAAGGCCTCCATTAGAGGAACGTAGAGGGAAAAAGCAAACGCCATTAAGAATTTTTAAAAAAATAAAAAAAAATGACTTCAAAAGAAGACACGACCCTCTATACAAGAGGCACGAAAAGGACCATTCTTTGGAAAAGATTCAATTTCAAGCATGACCAAAGAATGAAAGGAATAGATGATAGCCTAACCACAAACATTTCTACTTTATAGAAGGAATGAGATGTTCTGATTGGCTCCCAGAAAAATGAGTTGGTTGCACTCCCGAAACCACATTTAAATGCTCCCTCCTATGATTGGCCACGAGGGTAGTGCATAGGTAGGAAGCTACGCAAAACTGCTATTGTTATCAAAATAATTTAATCCCCCACAAATGCCAAGCAGTGGTTCCCAAGCAAGCGCAGTCTATTATGAATCACTATCATTAAAGAGGATGGATACTTCGTTGCTCTACAAATACGCCGTTTCAATGTAAACAAGCATTTTGTTCAAAATGACCCATCATGATGCCTACTTTTCAAAACTCATAAGTGGCTCATCATGGCGTTATGAATCCTAAACGACGGCACCCACTACTCCTCAACCACATGTCATATCACTTCTAAATGAAAGCAATGAAAGGACAAGGCTCAAAATGTTCAAAACTGAAGTAACACGTGGCACCATGAAGGGACACGTGGGTCAAACATTGGACCTTCAACAAATCTTATGGTGAAATAATACCCTGGATGTCGGTCTAAGAGTGCACCACAGCAGACCCCACACAACATGGGGGCAACTAACTATCTACCTCGGACCCTGGGATAATAACATAAGCAAATTGATCCAACCCAGATCACGGCCCTACTCACGTATCCTGGATTTTCACTATGACACATCACGAACCTCGACCCTTTGAGAGAACAATGCAAGATCTAGCATAGAACACTATGACTCAAAACCCTTTGTCTATTACGCGATGCGTGCTCTAGTTGAACATGTATCTTGACACTTAGCTGTCTCATCCAAACTCCAAGCTAGGGGCAACTGTTCTAGACCGAGTATGGGCCCAGAAAACTAGAGCAACCTGACTCGCCAGGCTGACCTTTAGACATGTAATGCACAAAGAGTCACTCGTCCACTAAGCATGGTCCCCCTTGATAGAAAAGATAAGACACCACTCCACTCGAAAGAAGGGAACAAATCATACAGAACAATGATTTCTTGCACTGCAATGGGGCAAAGCGTAATACGCATTGATTCGCTGAGACGCTCGTACATCTTTATATAAAGGTTAAACGAGATGACAAAGGTACATATTAATTTCATTACCCATTATCCTCCTCGAGCTGCCACTGACTTGAGCGTCGGAGTGCCTTTTGCAGGTACACACCCCTCGCTCCTCATATTATTACAGTTGACCTACAGAGGAGTCTACCATTG
The DNA here is from genome assembly GCA_029884595.1 of Ormosia semicastrata. NCBI lineage: Eukaryota > Viridiplantae > Streptophyta > Magnoliopsida > Fabales > Fabaceae > Ormosia > Ormosia semicastrata. Next base: position 2,672,238 of record JAQQTO010000026.1, on the reverse strand, counting down.
TTTACCTTATCAAGTAACTCTCAAAGCTCAATTTTGAATAGTTCTATTTTAATAATATTCTTTTTAAATAGAAAAAAAGGAAAAAAAACTAATATTTGTTGGAGACTCATTGAATAGGAACTAGTGGGAATCAATGGATTGTTTGGAGTGGATTAGTCTGGTATATTCCTGAAGGTAGAAAGAGTTTGAACAATGGGTTCTCTTACTACCTTTAAAATTTAGGTTTGTTTTTCACTTTTTTTCTTTGGGGTGTTTAAGTAGGGCCAGACCATTTTTATCTTCATAATCTGAAATAATTTTTTAAGTAGTGGAGTAGACTAAATTAGATGGTTTGTTACTTATCTTAGGAAGCTTCTTTAAATTACATGTAAGAGTGAAAATAGGTCAGGCCGCCCGTCAAGAGCCTATGGCCTAGTATATTTAAGGTCTGGCCTAGCCTGACCTATTTACTAAACAAGCTGGGTAAAAAAAAAATTTAAAAGCATGTTTAACTAAAAAGGTCAAGCTTCAGGCTATCTAATAGGCCTTTTAGACTTGACAGACCGACCCGACTTGTTTAACTATATATAATATAATATATATTATTATAATAATTATAATTATTAGTTTATTATAATATATTAATATATTTTTTAATTAAACTTTAATAAAAGTCAAGAACTAGAACTTAAGTTAGTAAGTTAGAATGAAAATAATATATTAGAATTATATTATAACTTAACACTCAACTCCTACTTTTATAAATGATCATTACTTTCTTGCCTTAGTTATTGATCGATATGGGACTTGGAGATATACCAAGTTACAATATTAACATCTCTTTAGTCTCTGTTTCATTCTCTTATGGTATTAACATGCCTTCTTTTTTTCCCTATAATTTTTGTTATGCTTTCTTTTGCTTCTTGTAATTTTTGCTTGTTAATATTTTGTACATTTTATTGCTTTGCTTATGGTTTAATGTGTTTATCTAATTTTCTTCAAGTATCAACACTCCAGAACTTTTCATTCACAACAAAGTGACACACAACCCACTTTCTCAAGTTTTCATTATCTTTCACTCATTCTTCTGAGATAAATGTCTACTAAAAGAGGGATACAAATGGAGTTTCTGAGGCAACAGTTCAATTTGATTGGAAGTTGACAAAAGTCATGTTGAAGAATTTACAAGAAAATTTGCACAAATCAAGCTACAAGTTCCTTGGCTAAAGGGCTTTAGCAATATGGCCTCTAAATCAAGTTGTGGCTATTAACATGGATAATTAGAGTAATAAATGATTTTTGGTTGTGAACAAAGAATTTGACCTTTGGCTCCTACATCACTTACATTTTTTTGTTATTGCTTAGTTATAGATTTTTCAACCACAAATCATAAGCAGTCATGCAGTGACAGTCAATAATTCTGCAGTATAAATAATATATAAAAAATTGTTTTTGTTGTTCTATATTTGATGGAAAATGTATAATTCATTGTGCAGGATGCTTATGCTAAATATGTCGGAGTATATTACCTTGGAACCTTTGGTGTTACTATACAACAAACTTATAACTAGAAGCACTTGAAAAACAACGCTGTTAAAATGGCATTTATGAGCGACTATGGTGGTTTTAACTTTTAGTTTGCATTGAAGTTGTGTAATTTTAGGTGGCTCCCTTAAATGATAGTATATGCTGTTAACAGAGGTAATATAGTATTATTGGAAAGGGAATCAGTTCAGGAAAAAAATAGAGGAGGGTCAAGGTGTGTTGGGAAAAAATAACCCCCATCAACTAAACCACCATAGTCGAAACCTCCACCTTGGTCCCACCACACCAAGTTCATTCAAAGAGATCTGCCATAGTCACCATTATTGAGCCATATGCACCACCACAAACAAACCCACAAGTCATCAGCCACTGTGAACCAGAGATGCACCATCATTGGTTATTAACTTAGTCACTTTCTGGTTGGTTGTGACTTAGTATATCTATAAGTCCCACATTGACTAAAGATTAGAGCAAAAAAGTGGTAAGTATTCATAAAAGTAGGGGATGGGTGTGGCTTATTTTAAGGCTTAGGTCTGTTAGCCTATGTGAAGGTTTGTTGACCTATTTAAATGTAGGTCTTTTAACCTATGTAACGGCTTGTTAGCCTATTTAAAGATAGGTCTGTTGGCCTATTTAAGGACTTTATTACAAAGTAGTCTTTTAAATAGACCTTCAAGTCAAGTCAAACTTTTAAAAAGATCAAGTCAGACCTTAAAAATTAGTCTATTTCAAGCTCACAGACTAGACTCGAGCCTTATAATTGAGATACAGGTCATGTCTATTTAAGGCAAAGTCTGCCTTAAACAAGTATGGTCTAGCCTATTTTCGCCCCTAATTACACGATATTTTTTTTTCGCTCTTTCTTTATTCTATTTTTTAATTGTGACTTAAGGTGAATGCAATGTTCTGCCAAGTGTTAGGGCGGCTGAACAATGGTTTTGGTTAATAGGTTAATGATTTGGACTTTTTATTATGTTATTTGATGTCTTTGGTTTACATATTTGATGTCTTTCAAGTTTCTCTCTTTTGCATATATGATGTTCTGCTTGATTGCATTCTCTCTATATCATTCTTCTTGATTGCACCTAAATCCATTTACAAACACTCGCCTCTATACATTTATTCTGGTGGATTTTAATTATTTTGGGTTGATCTCTGGGTTTCGCTAAAGGTTTTGGTTCTTTAGGTTAAGAGCTACAAGGAGAACCCATGATGAAAGGGATGATGGGTATTTTGGGGTTGAGAACTAAAGCTTGTATTTGAAACCTAGTGAGGAAGTAGAAGCTAAAAGCTTATCTGCTGGGCATGCTGGGTACACTAAGCTTCGTGCTAGAAGCTTAATTTAGTCTTCAAAAATGGAATTTGATCGTGGATCATCTCGAACGAAGATCCGGTAATTCAGAAACCATTTCTATAAAAAATGGCTGAAGTTTAGTTGGGGAAATATGGTATTTATTGATTGATTGGTATTTTATGCAAATTTCATTTCTAAATTTTTATTATACAAAAGGAAATGCCTTTCTCTATAATTTGTAGGTGTGAAGTAAAATATTAATTTGCTTTAGAACACATTATTGTATATTCCTTTAAAACTGAATCTACTTCAAGTTAATATGCTTTCTTATTTGACTACCACTAGATAGAGAATATAATGGCAAAGAAGGCAGCATCCATGTTGAGACTTTATCTCTGTCAACTTTAGGTGTGAATCTCTCTTTACTTATCCATGTTATCACTAAAAAGCAGAGATTCGTCTGAATCAAAGTTTTCAACATTGTTCTTGGTAAATGAGTGATGTTAGAACTATCTGATCTTGCTGGAATGTGAATGATTTACCAAAGTGCGAAACTACCTCTTATCATTATTATAGGTTCGTCCTATGATGGACTCTTATGTTTTTCTTGTGGTAGTAGGATTAAATGGACAAAAGGAAACCATGTCTATCGAATCCAAAAAGCAAAATGATTACTTCATGGATAGTTTTTTTACATTTTTTTATATTTAGTTTAATAATTTTAATGTGTTTGTGTTTGTAAATGGGTTTTTTTGACTTTTGATTGGATTATAGTTGTGATCAACTGCAATCAGGTTGAAAATAAAAGGGGGTGTTGTCCTTGGAGTTCAAAAGAGTATCACTTCTATTAGTGTGTAAAATATGAAAAATATGAGTCACATGTAAAATGTGTGTGTCATGTATAAAATGTATAGCATGTGTAAAATATGAATATCATATACATTGTACTTGTATTATATATGCATAGTCTTAGGCTTATAAATAGATGTAAAGGTCTTTGTATTCTTCATATTCAAAAGTAAAGAAAACCTTTTCAATTTTATATCTCTAGTAACCTAGTATCAGAGGTTAGGCTCTCGATCCATGTCTGAACTCTCCATTGCCACGTCAATTTTTTGCTATTTCTGGCATATCTCCGCCGTAGCATTGGTATCACCTCCAATTCTCATCTTTCTTAAGGTTTTCCAGTGAGATCTTTTCATTTTTTAGGTCTGCTTTCTCCAATTCAGCTCCGAAAGTTCAATTTTTTGAATTATCTCTTGCTATAATGGAGAAAGCAGACATTACTCAGCTTATTTCAGTTGTGCTCACTGCCCCTAGTTGTTGTAGATATTATAAAAAAAATTAGGACACTTGATTGAGAATTACCCCACACGTCCTCCAAGGTCTTATCAAAACAAGTTTCAACCTCATCCTAGTCCTTCTGAGCCTCGTGCTTGCCTCTGTTGCTTTCTTGGCTATAGGATACAACACAAAGGTTACCATTATTGGAATCCCATCTCTCAGCGCATCTGTATCTCTTACTATGTTGTCTTTTGGGAACACATCATGTTTTGTTCACTGTCTAAAATTCAAGTCCATTCCTTCTACTTCGAAACCTCGTTTCACTAACCTCTTTTTTAATCTCTTATCTAGTAATTCTAATGCAGGTTCTTCCAGTGAGTTCATAGACAATTCCAAAGTCCTAATCATTCCTGATGAAGTAATCCCATACGTTGATCCTACACCAGTAATTGCTCATTCTCCCCCTCTTGAGCGGCCAACTGGAATAAGAACTCAACATTCCTATCTTCATAATTATCATTGTTTTCTATCATGCTTCACCTACATGATTGCAGTCCTATCAAGAAACCTCGAACAATTCTCATTAGCAGCAAGCTATACAAGAAATTAAAGGCTTTAGAGAATATTAATACTTGGAACCTTGTTGATTCTCCTTCTAACAAGACACTTGTAAGGTGTAAATTGATGTACAAGATCAAGACTCGTTCTGATGGATCTATTGAGCGTTACAAAGCTCGCTTGGTTGCCAAGGATTTTACTTAAGAATATGACATTGATTATGAAGAAACCTTTGCGCTGGTTGCTCGCATCACTTTCGTTCGCACTCTTTTTGCCATTGCAGCTACTCAAAATTGGACCCTTTTTAATCAGATTGATATGATAAATGTCTTTCTTAATGGTGATTTGGAAGAAGAAGTTTATATGCGTCCACTCCTTGGTTACACTTGCCCTACAAACAAAGTTTGTAGTCTTCGAAAGGCTTTGTATGTTCTTAAATAGGCTCTCCGAGCTTGGTTTGCCAAATTCAGTTCTACCATCAGTCAGCTTAGGTTCTCGTCTAGTCCTCATAACTTAGCTCTCTTCATCTATAAAACTAATTAAGGCACTATGTTATTACTTCTTTATGTTGATGACATGATCATTATAAGTGATGACACTTTTAGCATTACTGATCTTAAGGCATTCTTAAGTTGTAACTTTGAAATGAAAGATCTTGACCCTCTTAATTATTTTTTGGGTCTTGAAGTCCTTTCCTCTGTTGATGGCCTTTTTCACAATCTAAGCAGCATGCCTCAGATCTTATCTCTCGATCCAATCTTACAAATAGTCGCACTGAGTCAACTCCTCTCGAACCTAATGTGCGATTTACACCTATGGATATTATGCTTGATAATTCGACTCTCTATCTCCAATTGGTAGAAAGCCTGACTTATCTTTTTGTTATTGGCCTAGACATTTGATATGTTGTTCGCTTAGCCAGTCAATTTATATCAGCTCCGCGCTACACTCATTATATTATTGTTCTCCGTATTATTCACTATGTGAAGGGGAATTCTATTCCATAGGCCTCATTTCTCTACTGGTTCTCTCATGATCCTCCGAGCTTATTCTGATGCCGATTAGAGTGGTGATCTTACTAATCGTCGTTCTACCACTGGTTATTGTATCTTCCTTGGTGACTCTTATTTCTTGGCATAATAAGAAGCAAACTCTGACTGCTCACTTTAGTACCAAAGCAGAGTATCGTGCTCTAGATGATATCACTTCTGAGATACTTTGGATTCGATGGCTACTTGAAAATTTGAGCATCTCTCAACCTTCTCCTACTGTCTTATACTATGACAACTGAAGCGCTATTCAAATTGCCCATAATGATGTTTTTCCTGAGTGCACTAAGCACATTGAGATAGATTATCACTTCATTCGCCAACACATCTTTTGTGGTGCTCTTCATCTCATCTCCATTAACACTATTGATCAGCTCGCTAATCTGTTAACTAAAGCTCATCATCCTGGTTGATTTTGTACTCTGGTATCCAAACTCAAGTTAGTTCACTCTGTACCCACTTGAGTTTGAGGGAGAATATTAGTGTGTAAAACATAAAAAATGTGAGTCACATGTAAAATGTGTAACATGTGTAAAATGTGAATATGTGAATATTATGTATATTGTATTTGTGCTGCATATGCATAGTCCTAGGCTTATAAATAAGTGTAAAGGTCTTTGTACTCTTCAAATTCAAAAATAAAGAAAACTTTTTCAATTTCTATGTCTCTAGTTTCTAACAACTCCACCCTCGCTAGTTTGGTTTTTCACTTTTGAATTACTTTAGTGTGAATTTATTTTGTCATATTTTGTGACACTTCTATGCTAAAATGTGCTACTAGATGATGTTAAGGAAAATGCATATGCAAAATATTTTGTCATTTCATCTTTGAAATGAAAAAGATTAATAACTTAGTATCTTTTTATTTATTTTTCAGGCCACAATGCCGTTTTGAAATGGAGGTTACCTTTTAAAACCTTAAAAAAGACTCCTCAACGCGATTGCTAATTCAGATGTTGAAAATAATCTCAGTTCGGACTTTAGCAACAAATTATTGCTGGCATATATCTCATCAGTAAAGTAATCACTTTTTACCAAAAATTAGAAAACAAATGATAATTGTATGAGTGTCTTAAGTTTTAAATCTTGAATGTTTTTACTATACAGCTAATTTTTGAACCAGCAAATCTGCAAGGTCAGTATCTATTATGTGGGGTTTTAGTAAAAGTCATTACTCATTGCTGAGTTTCCTTATTAGGACAGAACTGTGGAGAGTGTTGGAGAAGGTTTCTCAGATCTGTAGGTTGAGGATCTTGTGATCCCAGTATTTAGTGGAGAATGTGGTGAATGAGCACATTCAGATATGAGGAAAGCAACATTTGTGACATGTTGAGAATAGATGCAAGCAGAAGAGTTGTGCTTAGTGATGGTAAAAGTAGGTTCTCGATTATTGACAACCCGATAAAGCACATCTACTTTTAGTGAAGACACTGTGAATGTGCTCACATTACAGTTCGAATTTTAACTAAGATAATTTTGTCACAAATCAAATAAAAAAACCTATTGTGCTGCAGTATGGTTTGATAAGCCATAGGATATGACTTAAGTACAATAATGTAAACATGAATACTTATTTTTTCCGAATTTTCTCTCCAAAGTATGATATATTTAACATGACTAAATGATTTGCCTATGTTGTCTCACCCAGGAGGTATCAAATGAGGATTGGTTCCAATATGTTTTAAGGCTGCATTTAAGAAGAGGTCCATCTATAATCTCCTTAATTTAAAAGCTATTAGATTGAAATATATTTAGATGGATGGTCTAGATTGTTTATATGGAATCTGTTGAATAGGTAAACAATGAGAAATTTGACTTTGCAACATGGTGCATGAAAAATGAAATATTTAGTTTGACTTGCAGATCCACTCTTTTTCCTTTGGACAGCATTTGAAAGGAAAAAGAGGGGGCTTTCATATCTGGACGAAAGAGGGTACCATACCAGCCTTTTTTTTTTTAATTTTTTTTGCTAGAGGTCATCTTCCTTTCTGTATATTTGGTAGGTTCGGACTTTTTGAGAATCTAAGTGTCTAGACCATATTATCTAGTTTGTTGTCCTGTGTTCCATATCCGCAGTCCGCACCATTCTTAATTTGTAATATTTCCAATTTAATCAGAAAAAAAAATAGGAGAAATGAAAAGAATAAGAGAGTTGTTTGTTATGAACCTTTGACTCAATTTTGTGTCGACTCTGCTTCCATATGTGCCGCTATCAAAGTTTCAAAAGATATATTACAACTTTAACGTGTGATCTTATTGAGAATAAGGTTCTTTTTTGGGGAGCACTCATAAGTGTTTTTTTTAAGGGAAGTAGTATGCATACTTACAGCTAGCTTGGACCTTTTAATCCATTAGAACACTTAACGATGCTAACTCTAATAATAAGAACCCAGTTAGATTTTCAGATCTTGACGATGGTGGCTTGTGATGGGGTTTGAGATGGGTGCTCCATGGAGGTTGGATTTCTGCTAACAATTCCATTCTCTCCGGTGGCCCTCGCACCCTCCCATTTCACAAACATCAACCAGACAATAGCAGGAAGAAGATGAAGGACTCAAATGAAAATAATCACAGATTAAGGACTAAAATATAAATAGAAAATGGACTTTATTATAAAATCTTAAAACTTATTATAGGAAGTAATTTTAAGACTTCAATCCATAGACCCTTTAAGTTAAGATCCATGGGAAATGCCACATGTTTTAAAAGACAACATAAATGTGTATACTTTGTAACCCACAAAAATAAGTAAGTGAAAAAAAATTAGATTTATTTTCTTATGTCATTATATCTATTTCATCAATCAAGTTATAATATGTATATATTTTTTAAAAAAAGAGTAAAAGAGATAATATTAGTGAATACATATTATAACTTAATTGATAAAATTAATATAGTGAACATAAAGAAATTAACCTAAGTTTACTTTGGCAAGAAAGCCCATTAAAAATGCAATTATGCTCATGTACGAAAGTACATGCCATTAATTCAGGAGTCTATGGTTCTTAATTTGTCGTAAATTTTAAGGTTTGAAGAGTTTAGTTTGTTCAGCTTAATTTGGTTTTCTTTTGGGTCTCTAAAGTTTAGTGTGTTTTTGGATTTCTAATATTTAATACCCTGTAATAATCGAATATTTTTAAATCAATAGCAAACTTTTTATAGAATTGCCAATGTGAATATTCATATACCATGTTGTGATATTCGAATTTCATGGAATCAATAACCAATTATTTTGTTCATAAGACATTGATATTTTTTATCACATTTAATATTAAGAACAAGTATGGCTAATACTCAATAATAAAAAAGCATCAAGGATGCGCGTGCATAGTATGGGCTAACTTACTAGTTATCTAGAATATCTTCAACACCGTACGAGATATGAACAGTACATTGTTTTGCCATGTATTAATAAGTTACACAGAAATGCTTCAAAACTTTTCACAATCAGTTGTTCATATTTTATATATTACCAATTTATAGCTTCATAATATAATACAATAAGTCAAGAAGAGAACAGACTTTCAGAAGCTATACAAGAAAAGTAAAAGAACATTACAGATAGTGGCGGAGCTATACTACATAAAAATATAGCTAGAGGGGAGGCCATCTTTAAGAAAAAAAAAATTACGTGTAAACCCCTTGAAAAACTTGTGGGAAAGGGGGGCTAAAGCCTATCTTAAAATACATGACGCGCCGCCCCTAATTACAGAAGAGAAAAATAAATACAATTAAGTCTTTTCCCGGACTGAGATTGATTTCTTCTTGCCAGCCATGAATTAGGTGATGTTTAGCCAGTTCCCATCCAAGTGAAGCGATGCAATGCAGGTGCTCAAAAATGTGGAAAGCATGATACAGGAGAAAATAATTCAATAGCATGATCATTTAGCAAGTCAATGGATTGCCTAACTACCAATGTTTCTCAAACGTTTCAGCACATCTTTTTCGCCAGTGAGTTGCCTGACCAAACCTTTAAATGAACCAGAAAAATTCAATACCTCAAGGTCAAATATAAAGCAATAGACTAAAGGGTAGCTGAAATCAAATTCTATATGATAAAACTTATAAATTAACCATCTAAGTTCCCCCTATGTGATTAACACAGTTTCAGAGTGCAATGAAAGCATTCAGGACATCGATCCAAGACATCAGGAATTCATGATTTCCCAATTATGTAATTGATCTAGTAATAACACTCACAAAACACACAGATGCTCAGAATTTTTTCCATAGAAGGACATATGCAACATAAGGTCCATCATTGTAACAAATTATTACCGTTGGTATAATCGCGACAATCATTAAGACCAACCCTCAAACTTGTTTCCCATTTATCGTTGAATTCACTTGCTATTTCCACAGCATCTGCTTCGGAATATCCAACAAGCCAGCATTTGCTTCTTGGCAACTTTTTTAATTTCCTCACAAGAACAGCCCCTAAGAGTATAAACAGAGGTCATGATTTGATCAAGGAAAAAGTAAAATCATTTAATATGGAGAGAAAATCCATTCAGAAAGTTCATGAGTTATAAATAAATCTGTCCAAATTTGCCAAATGTGTTGTCACAAAAGGTTGACTTTATAATTTCAACTCAGAAGAACTCAATGCACCAAGGAATCAAATTCAAGATGCTGAAGCTCCCACTCATCCAATAACAACAGCACAGAAAATTTTTTCCTCTGCCAAATCATGAGAGCAAACTACATCATGCACTTCCACTGATGGTAACAGAGGGCTAGAAGGAAACTATACAAACAACATAAAAACTCATATGATGAAGCAAATTATCGGTAACAACTACAGGGAACATCTTTCAGCATAAAGATATTCACATTGTGATTTGTGATGTAATTTATGTCCAACTATAATCACAATCTATGTATAGCAGAAGAGTTTCACACTTTTGAAACTGTCTAGGGTCATGCATAATCTTGATAATTAGTACCGGCCAGAAGCAAACTTTCCCGAAATATCAGACAAGTATTTATGATTTAAAGACAAAGTGCTCACCTGGCACTGCTTTACCAGATAGAACTGCAAGTGCCATATATATATCTTCAGGATCTTTTGGTTGAAAATCAAAAACCAAAACCTGAAAAAGCATGGTCATTGTGATTAGAACTCAAGCTTGAAATAGGCAAGGGCAACAGATGGACTAAATTGCAGTCATAGGTTATATGTAATTACTGAAACAAAAGAGTCCTATATTTTTATTCCCAACAAGCAGTAAATGAAACAAATTTCGAAAGACTCGTAAAAGAAAAATTGGTGAAATTTTATACACTCCAAGAATTGTAATGAACTTATGAGTTATGACTTATCCATGAATTAACAGTGTAATTGTAGATGTAAGAGAGCAAGGATAAAAACCTGAGAATGAGGAGAAGGTGAGCAGGGTTTGATGATGACCATGAAATGCTGCAAATCCCAGAAATTCAGAGAGTAGGCAGCAGACATAAGCAACTGAGGTGGTCCCTTTGTGGCCCTTACAGGCATTGCTGCTACATACACTTCATCTCTGCCCCTTACCATTGCTGAGTTCGAGATGAGCGATGCCATTTCTGTGTGAGAATAACTCAAAGCCACCAACAAAACCCACCCAATCTCTATCTAGAGAGCTTCTGGCGCCGATGCAGCTTCTGACATAAATCTCCAACATAATCCACAATTATTGCTAACTGAACTGCTCAACTTATCCGAGCTTATGTATGACAGACTACTGGTTGAAATTGCATGTTAGACATATGGAGCATATCAATTTTATTTTGTATTTTTAATTCTTATCAGGGAATGTTATTTTTATTGTTTAACTTTCTAAATTTTAATATCATATATCAATATGATGAATAGTTAATATTCAATAATTGAATTGAAAAATTATATTTATTAAAAAAAACTAAATAACGTAAATAAGTTATATCTTGCATTATAGAAGTTCCGGCAAAGCAGTTAGGAAATTTTCAATTGAAGGGGAATAATAAGGAACCGAACATGATTCTTCAATTTTATGATAAAACTCTCAAACCAATTAAGTTGTGTGAGCGACTATTAAACTAAAGTAGCTGTTGGATTTTTAAGTTTTGATGATGATATGTAAATTAAGTTATTTGAGTATATATTTGATTTATTTAAGTCTATTATGTTAAAGATGTTTTTTAGTATGTGCTTTATATTTTAATTTTAAGAAAATTTTTAAAATTTGATTTATTTATAAAATATTTTCTTACTTAATATTTGATTTCTATTATTATTAGAAATAAGTTATTTATATCGTTTATGATTGGATCAAGTTCTTTTAAATGCAAATAAATGCTCCAACGGTCAAAAATTTAAATAATATGCTATCATACTCAAATCAAAAAAAAATAGCAACTAAAACAACACGTGCTAGGAAAACTAGCAACTACTAGGAGATAAAACAGTAACTATTTAAAAACGTATGAAGTGTATATCTCATGAGTTTTAAAATCTCTTAGCTAATTTTTTGCAACTTTCAACGACTAACAAATGGTAAGGGAAGCCTTCTGCTATATATAGAAGGCCTTGGAAAAGATCAAAGACAACAACCATTTGCTCAAATCAAAAGTGAGGAATCGCTGAAAAGTTTATTATATCTATCTTCCTCCTCCTAATTAGTTCTACACTTGTGTATCTACTCTATAGAGAAAATTTGCTTTTGGAATCTATTATAGCTCATTTTATAAAAGTATAAAGGTGAAAGAAACTATTGTAAGATTACTCTTCTTTGGGTAGAAGTAGAGGGAGGTTTAGTGGTATCCTTGGTGAAAGAAACCATTGTAACTCTATTTTAAGGTTAATGTAGAGGAAAGTTCGTCGGAGTCCTTGTAAGAGAAAATTCGACAAGTGAATAAAATTTCGAGCTTATGCTTGGAGACTGAATGTAGGTCGCGGGTTGTGATTGAATCAGTATAAAAATCGTTTGTGTATTTTTCTTAATATTTTCCTCTTTATTTTCAATTTTACTTGTCTTTATATTACAACTATTGTTTAATGATTTAAATTTTTTGTTACTGAATCATATAGAACTAATTCACCCCCTCTTAGTTCTCTCAGCAGCATTGGATGAGCCTCATCAAATTGAATGTATAGCTCCATAACTTGGTTCATGATTACCAACTAGCTTTACTTATTTTCAAGTCCTGTTGCAGTAGACTATGGTGACCGTGACCAAGGTGGTTCATTTGAATGTTTAATAAGGGTTGGCATCTCAAGAGATGAAGATAAGGAATAAAGTATCTCACAATCACAATTCTGCTGATTTAAAGGAGGTGTGACTTAAGAACGAGCATGGAATAAAACTCCTCAATTGCCGACGACATGTGGAAGACAAAGTTGCTAAAAAACGTGAACAAATTATTACATGAGATACTAATAATCTACATATTTATTTGAGCAAACAGAACTATCCTGCATTCCTGCAGAATCACACAAGGACCATAATAGACCTCATTCATTTTACCTTGGAGACCCACGCCCAAATCCCCACATAGCTCACAGTACATAAACAGATGTGATACAGCACATGTATGCCATGTGGTTGAGTACTGGGTAGCTGGCATTGGTAAATTCAAGTGGGTCATCCTCTCTTACCCATTTAGCTACTAGGACTAGCTATTTTATTATACCACTAAACAAAGAAAAGAAAAGACATCGAGCAACAAGACATCCAACAGAAAAAAAACTACCCTCCAAAACAGTTATACAAAGTGGACATTTCCCCTTGACCTTCTTTATTCAGTCTTCTCACTTGGAACATCTGTGACCTCTTCAGTCTTCTCAGCTGGTGCTTCTGTGATCACTTCCTCCTCTTTCTTTTCATCTGAAGCTTCTTTGTCAACCTTCACCTCACTTTGCTCAGCTGGGGCTTCTGTGTCAACTTTGTCTTTAGCTTCAGGCTCAGCTACCTTCTCTTCTTTAACAACATCTTCTATGGTTTCCTTCTCAGGCTCTGCAGCTGCTGGTGCCAGAACCTCAGCAGGATCAGCATTTTCTTTGGTTTCCTCAACAACTTCTGTCTCGGCTTCATCCTTCTTAGTTTCCTCTTCTGTCTTCTCAGCTGTTGCCTCTTGTGTGACTGTCACAGTCTCAACCTTGGCTTCTTCTTCTTCTATCACCTCTTTAGTCTCAACTTCAACTGAGGGCTTGCCTTCTGGAGCTGCTGCCTCTTCTTCCTTGGTTTGCTCTGATGCTGGTGTTGGAGTCTCAACAACTTCTTCTGTGGTCTTCTCCTGATCAGCCTTCAATGATGCCTCAGTTGTGTCCTCGGGGAGGGCAGTCTTTGCTGATACAACCTACAACATCCAATTTCAATAGGCAAAGATATATTACATGAAAAATCAGATGTTGTTTATTAGAGTCCTTAACTTAAACTCTGCTGAGAAAATGCATAAGGTGGTGGGCATGCAGTTTAAATACTTCTTAATTCTTATCCTTCTTACTTTGGTAATTATTGATTCGAATACCCCCCTTCTCATAATTGTTGCAATATATCTTCTTAGGTAAAATTTCCAAAATTGTCAGATGATAGATTTGATGTTTCTTTTAATACTCAAACAAATTAATTAAAATTTGCATTTCAAGAATTTTATAGTGACATTAATTTTACAAAACAAAAAAAATGATGGTTGAAATACTTCAGGCCAAAGAAAATGAATATTACTTTCCTGTTTCCATTGGATGTTTAAAAAAATTTACTTCAGCACAAATTGTTAAATCTTAAGGAGCGCAAAAGCCCTCAAAAATCTATGACAAGAGAGAAGCAAGGATAGATAGATAGATAGATAGATAGATAGATAGATAGATAGATATATAGTGTTGGCTTCAGATCAAAGTGAAAACAAATAAAAGAAAATAATCCTGAAACAACACAAGGAAGGAAATATATTTACGGGTTCTGACCATCCAAGTGAATTAGAGTACCAAGTACTTGAAGTTAGAGAGTTACCTCAACAGTGGCCATTGGAATACCAAAGAATATGCAACTGATTCTGAAAGAGAAAAGTTAAGAGCGTTAAAGGAAACTATGCCTTTGATGAAAAGAAATGAGCACTGAGACTGGCTTATATAGAGGTAGAGGCCTCAAGCTGATGAGGGAAAAGGGGAGGTGGGGGCACTTCAAGAATCTTGGGATTTGACGCCTCATTCACTGAATGTTAGTAAGCATGTTTGGCAATAATGGTGACAAAGGCATAGAGATGAGGTTAATACTATTATTTTATAATGGGTGTTTCAGATCTCTCTATTGGGAGGCTGAATAATGGAGGATGATTTTTCATCCAAGCCATCATCCTCTTTTGGTTCTGAGCTTCTGTGCTTTGTGCAGTCGGATCCATAGGGTGAACTACCTAATTCACCATCATTTAGTTATGTTTGAGTAGTAAAAGAAGAAAAATGACAATGTGGTTAAAACAAATTGTTCGTATTAACTAATTTGATTAGTAGTAAATATTTTTATTTTTATTTTTTTTCCTGTTGAAAGCTTCAGAATTCATTTGTATTATGACAAAACAACATCAAATAACTGTTTTAAGTTTCATGTAAGTTATTGTTATGTATTGTGATTATAATTAAATTCCATATTGGATTTTTTTTAGTAGTATTTTGTATTTCAAGATTCCCTCTTTTCTTTTATATTTATCTTTTTCTTCATGATATGCATTATGATATTTTCATTACTAAAATGATTTGGTTTCAAATGGTTGGTCATCGAAGATCGATTATAGAGGAGATTCACATATAAGCCAAAAAAATTTAAACTTTGTTCTAAACTTTTAAATAATTGAGAAAGTAAAATCTTAAATCTGTCATAAACTAACCAAATGTAAGGATAAGAAGAGAGAAAAAAAATACATTGATATCTGACTTATCAACATTATGAAAATCAACTACATCGTATAAGGAAGTTTCATTCTTATCGAAGATTTTAGAATGTTACATAGCCTTCATATAATTAAAAATTTAGGATTTTTATTGTGTGCGTAGTAAATCAAGAACAATACTCTTGTTTGGGTAGAAAGAGAGTTTTATTGTTATTATGATCTCATGAGAATTTTCCATGTTCTTTAAATATAAAATTAATCATCCATTAGGATAGTGAAGTTATTCCTCTTTATAAGTCCTTTTTCACATATTTAAATTTTTTATGTTGCAAAATTCCACAATCATTAAGCTCGAGCTTGCTTATTAGTTGAGACATTCTTTATACGTGAGTTTTTGTTATTCTACCCACGTAGTGACCAATTTAAATTTCTCAGTTTCTGTTAAATAAAATAAAATAAAAAATCTCAGCTTCTCCAAGACATGCCTTTGACAAGGAATAAAATTTGAAATGGGGCCTTATATTAATAACATAATTGGTATATAGCCATAAGCAGATTATGCATAATTTATGGTACAAACTCACAATAGTTGGATAAAAAGCATTACTTAATTATTATTATTTGGGTACATTCTTTATTGTTTTTATACATTAACTATGGAGCTTCCTTTTTTATATTTTTTTTCCCAATTATTGAACCTTGTTGGCGTTGGTCGTGAAAGACTGAAAAGATGTACCATGTTGAAGTGTCACCAAGCCAACTGGCCCAAGTGGCAATAACTATGGAGCTTAAAGTTTTATACAAGCACATTACTTTCTATGATTTTCATAGATAAATACTTCTCAACACTTATTTTGATAATAATTTAATCAATACTAAAGAAAATTTTACATTTCTATGATCATGTAGAACAAAAAATAATACAAAAAGAAATTAAACAAACGTAAACCATAATGATTATAACTTATTCACAATTTATTATGAAAATTTAATTTACTAATATTAAAAGAAAGTATGTAAATTGTAATTTTTTTTACTGTTGCTGTCAAATCTCATTTTCAATAATGTAGCATTCATTTTAATTTTTTTGGGGTCTAGCAATATCTGTTCTTGGATCCCAAATAAATTAATGGAGAGAAGGGTCCGTATGATAGCTGCCAGCATACGACGATTCCAGACCCGTGGCCTTTGAGGCTTTGACGCAAACAACAAACCGTCGTTCATGTATGCATTGTGGGCTCTGGTCGGCTGGTGGGCCAACGGGTCCACTATAATGGGCCCTACAAGGAATTTAAATAAAGTTGCCGTATTTATCCCCAATGAGTACGTGACACGTGGAAGTCACATCACCGACCACGTAGTCGTTTTGTGGCTGGCTGCTCTTTCTTTTCTTTGATTTGATGTAATGTGATGAGACTATAATCGCAAAATCAAAATAGGTGAATCATGCCACCATTGACATGTGTATGCTATCGCCTATGGGTTATTGTTAAACATCTGCAGATGATTCCTTTGCTTACAAATAGAATGATGAAACCTAAGAAAAACAATTTATGCATCACATCACCATCCACACCCACATTGGATTTACTTACCAAACCAACACACATAAAAGTAACCCTACAAGTTGAAAACCTGTTAAACACAAAAAAAGGGGTTATTGCCTATTGCATTGCTAATAAGGATGGAAAGAAATCAAGTTAAGTTAGGTATTATTTTAAATTGGTTTAATTTATTTTTTAAGTATAAGTCTTGAATTTGATTTATTTATTTGATATATATTATTTTTTAATATTTCACTTAATTTTTAAAAAAATTTGACTTAGTCTATCTTAAAAATTTATTTAAAGATTTATTTTATAATAAATTATTTAAATAGGTCAATAAAATAAACTAACAAACTTAGATTTTATATAGACAAATAAATTTAGACTTTAAAAAAATATTATATTATTTTTTAAATTAATTATATTATATAAATATTAAGTCATCATAATATATATAAATTAATAATATATATAATTAAATAGAATGACCACCTAAACCTAAAAAACTTTTGCAAAGAATTAAAGTATAATCCATTTAATTAAATAAGCTTTTTAATAAGTCTTACTCTCATATTTTTATTAAACAGGTTAAGTCAAGTCAAATTTTAAATCGTTTAAGTTATGTTTGATGCATATGATAGTATAGTATAAGATAAGATGATAGGATAGTATAAAGTATGATAGTATAATTAATAGGATAAGACATAATCTTATTTTTTATTTGATAACAAAAGGATAAATTAACTGATTGTATAACATTTTTTTTAAAACTAAAATATCATTTAGCATAAAAGTTAAAATAATTAAAAAATAAAAAAAAACTTTATATGGTGGTGGTGATGGTGATGGTGGTGGTGGTGGTAGTAGTGGTGGTGATGGTAGTGGTGACACGGTGGTGGGGGTGGCGGCGGTGGTGGCGGTCGTGGTGGTGGTGGTAGTGGTGGGAGTGGCGGCGGTGGTGGTGGGGGTGGCGGGGTGGTGGTGGTGGCGGCGGGTGGTGGTGGTGGTGGTGGCGGCGGTGGCGGCAGTGGTGGTGGTGGTGGTGGTGGCGATGGCGATAGTGGTGGTGGTAGTGGCGGCGGCGGCGGTGGTGGCGGCATTGATGGTGGTGGTGGTGGTGGTGGTGGTGGTGGTGGTGTGGCGGCGGCGGTCGATGGTGGTGGTGGCGGCGACGAGCGGTCTTGATGGTGGTGGTGGCGGTGGTGATGGCCGCGGCGGTGCTTGATGGTGGTAGTGGTAATGGCGGTGGTGGTGGTGGTGGTGGTGGTGGTGGAGGTGGTGGTGATGGTGGTGGTGGTGGTGGTGGTGGTGCGAGGGAGAGGAGTGATAAAAATAAAATTGAGGATAAGATTGGAATAGAAATCCTATCATGTCTTATCATGTATTAGGAGAGTGGATAGAGTTATCACCTTAGAAAAGAAAAAAATAATTTGACCTGATTTTATTATATTATCAGTTGAATGCATCAAATATTAAATAAAATTTAATAGTATTAACTTATACTATCATATTTTTTTTATATAATACACCAAACATAACCTTAAGTCATAGATCCTTGATAGACCACGTAACTTATTCTCACCCGTAACTGCTAATGTTGCAATGTGTTTGTCTATGGTATGAAAAAGTGCAACGAGTTTGTCAAACATAATATCGTTCTTTCTTTGTGGTTAGCGTCATGGTTGTACATTTGTGCAGTCCGTAACATGATTCCAGCAACAAAAATATTTCCAATGTTTGTTTTATTGGCAAATATTTCAATACAGTTTGTTTCATTGGCAAAATATGGTTTACATTGTCAAAATGCTCGTTTTCTGAAATTATGCTCCACGAGCAAATAATATAAAAAAATTAATTATCAATATTTTAATTGTAAAATAAATGAAAATTTGTGATACAAATATTTAAGGTCTTATTGCATATAATACATTTTAATTTTTTTTAATATTTATTTTTTATCATAATTTAATTGCATATTCAATAAAATTGACCAAAAATGTGCTGTTAATCTTAATTTCTTGTCATATTTAATAAAAATTACAAAAAATTATTAAAAAATGAAAGACTCAGCTCAATCTCACCAATAATAATTTAAAAAAAAAAACTGAGATAAATAATAATAATATATAATAAAAATTTAAATTTTCTTCAAATCTTGGGCTTTTTACAACTGAATGTAATTCAATATCCATATATATTTACAAAAGTAATAATTGACCAAGTGTGCGCTGGATATTATTTATGGAAACAGATCCTCCCTGAGAGATTCTGTTCTTTGTAAACAGTAAAATTTATATATATTACATGTGATATGTTATAAATAAATAAAATTATATATATTACATATGATATATAAATTTAAACATATATTTTTAGTTAATAGAATTCTTTCTTATTTTTTTTTCAACAAAATAAGATCCTGATCCATTATTTATCTGCCTACTAATTAAACAAGTTTTTAGACAATTAATTTTGGGGCAACAGATCCCGAATCTTGGACAGTTGAGCCCAATATTCCACTGTTCGACAGCCATGAGCCACTCTTAGTATGTAGAGGTGTTAAATCGAGTCAAATCATTTTTTAGTTGGGTCAAATTGAATTTAGTATGTTTTGAGTTAAAGTTTGAATAGTTTAATCTAATTTATTGTGAGTTTTATCTTATATTTGAATATTTTTTATTAATGAAACAAAATAGAATGAAATAAAATTTCATTATTCATATGTTCTCCTCATTCTACCTCAAGTTTAAAAATAATAAAAGTTTGGTACTTGAGAGGAAAAAAAAATAATTCCTCATGTATTCTGTTCTCTTCTCACATATTTTAAAATTTCTAAACAAAAGAAATTATTTTTCTTTCTCTCATTCTCTTTCTCTCATTACCTATCATTCAAATATAATATTAAGTTATGTAGATTGACTCACCATCCTAATGAATTTAATATCCAAAAAATTGAATTAACAAAAATTAAGAAATTTGACTAATTTGATTTTGATTCAATGATAAATAAATTATGGAGTTAAAACCCAATTATTAATTAAATTTTAATTTTTTAAACAAAAAATAGTGATATACTTTTAAATAATATATTGTGTTAGAGTAAAAAATGAATTAAATTTTAGGGGAGCTAACTCAATTTTGGGCTGAACAACTTGGACTTAAAATTTGCTAATCAAATTGGCACATTTTCGTTAGGCTTTTTTTAAAGAAAAATCTCATTTAAGTAAATGTTTTAAATTTTATACTAAATAGGTAAAATAAACCCTTTCATCGCTTGATTTTTTTTTCCTAATTATATCCAATATACACACACTTTTAAACTCTACAATCAATTCTCTCAAGTTTTAGAACTACACTTTTAAATATTTAGAGACTTCATATATGATAGTTTTTGCACTTAAAACACACAAATCCTATAAAAATGCAATTAGATTTGTCTTCGAAACTGGCTAAAGTATACTGGCAGAGATAATTTGTGATTTGTAGTAAAACCACATAAAAGTGCTACGAAAGATGTGATATGTGTGTGAAGGAGAAAAATGAGCATTAAGAAAAAAAATTTTTAGACCATGAGTTATTTTCATAGTTGTACGAACAAGATCGATTGAGCCGATCCAATTAGAAAACTCATGACTTGACCGATCTTTGAGTTAGTTTAATTCTTAATCACAATGAGTTTTCTTGACAATCCAATCAAATACAGGTGATCCGATGACTCACTCTGACGGGTTAACCTAAGTTGAACCGAGTTTTTACTTTTTTTATTTTATTTTAGCTAAGTTTCAAAAAGATAACTTTTAGGATTTGAATATCATACCTTTAACACTTTTTTTATAAAATGTATTTCTCTATTATATCAAATGTTCTTATTGAATAATGTTTTTAAATTTTTAATTTATATTATTATTTAACAAATTCAATTTAAAAAAATTGAAGTTAGATGATTATCATTACTAGTTTAGTTACATCATTAGTACTTTTTTCATATGATGTATTTTTCATTTAGTATTTTTTTATTTAAAGTACTTTTTATATAGTATTTTTTAAAAAATTATTTATTATTTATTCAAGTTTTCTAGTTCAACCATTGATAGGTCATTTTACTATCAAATTAAAAAAAAAAAATTACTGATTTCAAAAATTAAAATTTAGCACAATGACAAATAGAGTATCATTTCCCAAGAAAAATAATTAATTAAGTTAAATAATTAATATGGATAACAAACACACAAAAAAATTAAAATTAAACTTAAGTAATTAAATTAACCAAAATGAAAAGTTATGAAAAATGTTGTGTTTAAAATTGATTGATTGATTTAATCTAATGATCAGGTTCCCATACTAAGATTATTATTTTCTTAATTCAATTTTAATTAATTCTCCTATTCATTTGAGCTAACAAGCATGAGTAATTAAATATAAACTATTCATTATTCCAAAAAAGTTAAGACAAAAACGTTCCCTCCTAACCTTAATCAATAATTAATCCTAAAATATATAAAATCAAATTATCAATTCAAATAGAAAGAAAATTATTCTAAGCAAAACAATCTCGTATGAACCTTATGAATCTATGTTGAATTTTTCATTAAAAAGTAACTATTATTGACCAAAATAATTAATCTCAAGTGCTATAATTAATCAGAATTTCATAAAAGTACAAAATTATAATATAACAATAGATAATTTTAAAACAAACTCATATCATTAAGCTAAGAGAATTTTGAATATATCATAAATATTAAAGTGTTAAAAATTACAAATAACTCAAGTATATAAATGAAGAAATTAATGTCAAATCAAATTAAAGAATATATTATCATAGAGATTCAATATCACCCTTAACCAAAAGAAAAATTAATCTAACATAGTGGAGATAAATATATCAAAATATTCAAAATACATTAAAAGTATAAAAGAGAAAAAATGAAAACTCTTTGAAAAATAGTTTCCAAATTGTAATCAACTACTCCCTTCAATTTTACTCTCGTTGTCCTGTGCTACCCTATTGCCTTGTCGATTATGCTTGTGTTCTCTTTTTTCTCGTGCTGAGCTCTTCACATATACTAGAGCAGAACTTCAATTTTATTAGGTCTTTTGTATACTTGTTGCACCAAATTTGATTAGGTTTTTAACTATTTGATTTTTTTATAAGAATAAAAATTCAATCATAATCAATTTTGAAACTTTCACAATCAATTTAGATTTTAGATAAGATATAAGATTTAGATAAAATCTCTTCAAAATTTATCTTCAAGATCTCCTATTTAATTTAAAATTCTCTAAATTATGCCTAAAAATTCAAATAAATATATAAAATGGATATAAAAGATAAAATTATTAAAATATAAATAAAATTAATTAAAATAACATAAAATTTAATAACAGTCTTAACAAATAAAATAACATAAAAAACATAAAATATCATAAAAACACCAATTTTTGCATATTTAAACTTAAAAACCAATATGAAAAATAATAAGATAAGAGCTTGAACGTGAATTGCACTTATCAACTATTTAACCTGCAGTCAAATTACTGACTTGTTGACTCGGCCTTCTGATCAGATCAACTTCTGATTCAGATTATACAACTATAGATATTCTCCTAAGTTCGACTCAGTTGAACTACACATAAGACTACTCTTCATTCGATCACGAAAGCACAAGAGTTATGTGATATTTCTATAAAATTTGTTTTATTAGAATTTAAACTTGCATTGACCCATCATTTGTGGGTAACAAAAATGCTTTTCAAAATTTAATACATATGACAAAATCACAGTGTGTGTTCCAAAGTTATTTTTTGAGTAGAAGATTTTTTTATTCTTTTTTTACTCTTAGATATTAATATCAATCATAATTTTTTTACAACATTTTTTACATAATTTCTCATTTTATTATTTTTTTCATTTAATGACAATTATTAAAAAATATAATATAAAATAAGAAAACATAAGAACATTATTTTTTATTGAATATGTATCGTTTTAGTTAGGTGGATAATGTTTTTTATTTTAATTATATTTTAAATATTATACTTAAGGTACTATACATAAAAATTTCTTTGTCGTACTAAGAATTTCTCAAAAGTTAGAAAATTCAACACACCATTCTTTCACACCTCATCAGAGTCAATGACTCAATGTTACTATGTTTCACCTGACAAACATTTCGGATCACCACACGACCATTTCCCCAAATTACCCATATCTTTCTCTCTCCTCCTGAAATTTGGAACAACCCACCAAACAAAAACGCTAGGAGACAAACAAGCCATTTTTCCTTTCTCATCTCTTGCCTTTTTTTGCTTCTGGTTTTTTTAATCATTGTTGGGTTTTGTGAGACACAGACTGTTATAGCTTTTTTCGGTTTCACTAATCCCTTCTAAAGTTTTTTTTTTTTTTTTTGCATTGTTGCCTTGCATAAGTTTCTTTGCCTATGCCATTTGTTTCGTGGGGTTTCTCTCTTTTGGTGCATTTTGGTCACCATTGTCATTCCCTGTGACTGTTGATGAGTTAGCCACCTTTGGTGCTGGAGCTGTTTCAAGTTCCAAGAACATGGGGTTTGATGAAAACAAACAAACTGGAGAGAAAAGTGAGGCAGAAAATGAAGAACATTATAAAAGTGAAGGTGAACCTTTGAGCAGGCAGGTGAGTGAGTCTTCTATATATGCAACTGAGGATGATGATGACGAAGAAGGAACCAAAATAGAGCTGGGTCCTCAGTGCACTCTTAAAGAACATCTTGAGAAAGATAAGGTTTGTTTTTCTGTCTCTTGGAATCAAACGTTCTCTGCTAATGTGTAGTGCAGTTTCTTATTTTCTTCCTTATTCTCTTCTTTTTTTTCTTTGTTGGATTCTGGATTATAGGACGATGAGAGTTTAAGGAGGTGGAAGGAACAACTTCTTGGGAGTGTGGATGTGAACAACGTTACAGGTATATATATGTCTTTTAATTTTGCCCTTACAAGCTAATTGTATTTCGACGGTGTTGACTTGTGCAACTATGGGAATAGAACTATAAGGAGCCATGCAAATTGGCTTTCTCCTTTCCTGCAATTAACATTTTGAGGAATCACAATAATTTCAATGTAATACATTAAAACTTCAAAATATGTGGTTGTGAAGATTTCTTTTATATATAAGGTGTCTATTTGTGATGTATTTACTGTACTATGTTATTTTCTGTCCCTCTATCAATTAACTTGATGTTAATCTTTCTTTACAGAAATTCTTGAACCTGAAGTGAAAATTACCAGTCTGTCTATCGTCTCTCCTGGTAGAGATGACATTGTTCTTCCTATTCCTGAAAATGGAAATCCAAAGGGTTTATGGTTTACTCTTAAAGAAGGTAGCCAATACCGCTTGAAATTCTCCTTCCAAGTGAGCAATAATATTGTGTCTGGCTTGAAGTACACCAATACTGTCTGGAAGACTGGTATCAAGGGTAAGTTTTTTTTGTCTAATTTATTATTATTATTATTTCAAACTTCTAATATGCAAAACCTGAAGCATTCTCTTACAACAAGTCTCATTTCAGTGGACAGCTCAAGAGAGATGCTTGGAACTTTCAGCCCTCAGACAGCGCCTTACACACATGAGATGCTGGAAGAAACCACACCCTCCGGGATGTTTGCAAGAGGAACATATTCTGCAAGATCAAAGGTAATATTATCACTAAATACATTGAACTTGATTGCAAAATTATATATGAACTTTCGTAATTAGATGAAATATTCTTATTTAAATGGCTGCTAAAATATTCAGACTATCACTGTTTGTCCTTTCAGTTTATTATATCTAATTTAATCAATTTTGCAGTAAAGAATGGGTGAGAAGAAAATTTCCAAGTTATTTCTTTCTTTCTTCTTTATTCAAAGTATCATTTTGTCTGGCTTGAATCTGTTCTTGTTTTAGTATCCGTGTACAAGGATTACGGCCTGCTGCTGCTGCGAAGTTTATTTTATTTACTTTGTTATTTATAGAAGAATAAGTTTATTTCTTAATGTTTTTGGGTAGCAGCATGTACTATTTTGAATAGTATGGAAGAACTGTGAGTTATAAATCTGAAGTGCTGGACTGCTGGTGCCTTACTGTTTTATATATATAGACCAGTATCCAAGAATAACATTCAGACTATTGTCACTAATTTTCTTTTATTGTTGTATAATAATGAATTAATGATACAATCACATACTATCGTGTTTGTCCTTTTGCAGTTTTTTGATGATGACAACAAATGCTACCTGGAAATCAACTATACTTTTGATATTAGGAAGGATTGGGCTTGAACATAGATGAAGATCTTCTCAATCTGCAATTGCAATTGTAACTCTGCTTCATTTAGGCAATATTTTTTTAAATTCTATTTGATTCAATTAAGAAATTCAGATATTTTATTCTTAGACTCTTTGGTACTAAATTTCGGCTTTTACTATTTTTTTTTATTGACTAAAAGAGACAGAAAAAGAGGATTATTGGGTAATTTTCCCAATAAAAGTGCCCTGCTTGTCTCTTTATGACTCTCTTAGCTTCCCTATTTTTGCCAGTCTAAATCTGGAGACAGTAATCTTTTTGGCGGTCGGCTTGGCTTGCTTCTGAGTTTTGCCTATAATTTGAAGCAAAGCCGTGGTATGTGGGCTTTTCAAGCAATTAGGAGTAAAACGGAAGATAGATTCTCTTTTTGAATGAGAATTTTTTTCTTGCTTCAGTTGCTGGCTGCTGTGTTCAGCTGATTGTGGTCTCTCGCCTTTTTTGGTCATCTAATGTCTCTTATTTTGTAGTTCAATCCTCACATATTTTAATATCACCACTGTGATTGGTGAAAGTTCAGTCCGTAGTATTCATGATTCTGCCATTGGTAGTTATACTTATCATTTAAAACTTTCTATTTGATTCATTAACAATTGCCATAAACCCAATTTTTAATAGTTTTTGTTACATTTGCTTAATAAAATTGAGTACATCACTTTTTTTAACATTATTGTAGTCCCTTTGTGCAGAAAATACATCTAATGACGGTTTTGTAGACAGACCAGAGGACTTGGAAAACCTGGCCCAATGTCTTGGAAGGTTACACAAACCTAACCAAGTTAATAAAGCTTGACCATTAGGCCCATTATAAGTTTTGAACAACCCCAGACGACTGTCATCTCAGTCTCCAATCCATCTTGGCTTCATTACTGTAATTGTCATCTGAAATAATTCTATCTATATCTATAGTTTATACATTAGGGACATCAACCTTTCAAAAGAATTATTAAGATGATTTGGCCCACAGACATGATGCAAATTATTATATTGAGATGGTCAATTGAAATGATGAGTAATCAACTTAAATCATAAGCAGTAATTTTATATAATATTAGGGAACCGAATTTATTTAGTTAAACTTAACACCAAAGTTTTTAATTATTAATTTTTGGCAAAAAAAAAATTGAGAACATGTTGTTTTAGAGGATAAGGAGCAAATTAAAAGTCACTTGAAAACTAGACTCACAAGAAGTTAAATCGAACATCAAGTTTGAGTTAGTGCTGATGAAAAATATGAACTCAAAGTAGTCTGTCTCTCACTTTGAGAGTGAGGTTATGAGGCTCCTAGACCTTTCTAAAGGGAGTTCCTGATGGTTCTGTCCTCAAAAGAACTCGATCCTGCCATCATCTTTCCAAATTTGGTTTACGGAAGCTCTATGCACTCTAAAAAGAAAGTGATAATACACAAGAATTCCAACTATCACTACGTAATTTATTGGCTAAGACAAGACTAGTGGGTTAGTTTTTTGGATCAAAGTTAGAGAATATAATTTAATAGGGTTGGTTAAAGATTAGTCACTCTTGTGGTTTTGGTGTACAATTTAGTTTGTAAGACAGCTCCATATGTTAACTTATTGCCATAGATTACTAAAAACTAAGTACGAATAAGCTGCTTTTGTGACATAATCCCATTTAAAAAAAATTAACTAACATTGATTAAAGTAGAAAGAATTTGAGTTCTTTAAATATATAATTTTTGTATTTAATTTTAAAATTTATATGTATAAATATAATATTATTAAAATAAATTTATTTATATGTCTGATCGTATCTAAAATAAATTAATCTATCACATGTTAAATAAAAATATTCTAAAAAAAATATGAAAGATGCATTTATTGGACACAACATGACCCAACAATTCAAGTAGTTTTCCCCATGAAGTACAAATAGGTTTTTGACCCAAGGCTAGACTTACCCACCCAGCTACAAACAATACTAAACTAGAGACTGCAAACGTGAACTTGATCAACAATTGGTTCTCCATAAAATTCCACCTGAGCATACCATATATATAAAACTCGTCCGCAAGATGCCTCTCTATGCAATGTAGCTTGCCTAAACTACTGCTGTATAATTGGTATTATATGTTTCTTCAATTTCTTGAGAAATTATTTTGAATTCTCATGATGGCTTGAAAGGCAATTATCATTCATTACATCAATATGCAATCACCCTCTACGAAAGGACGCGTAAAAGATTGGAAGACCCACCAAATCCATTGTGTTATAGAATCAGCCTGATAGGGCTATCCAAGCTGCCAGTCACATTGACAGCAATCTCTCATCTTCTCAATTCTACAATTACTCATGCTAGTCTTCCTAGGCATAGACACGTCTTGAATAGTTACTTTTGCTTCCTCTTCAACAAGTTGAATATCCTATTTTCAGACCTTTCTTTAATCTCTTCCTTCCCATTTTCTGCTTATATCTTTGAATAACATTACTTTTGCTTTAATTTCACGAAGGAAATTTACAATCAATGAACAGTGAACTTTGCCAAAAGGATGACGAGTTTGAAGTCCGTAACTACTTCCTTTGTTTATTACATTTTGATTTTGTCATGTTCATTGGGATAATTAAAGGGACTTATTTAACGAGGTTCATGTGCACTAATTAATTAGATTAGGCCATTGACATTGCCACTACACCTAGTTCTGCTACAAGACAAAAGCTATCAAGCCGTTGGCTAAAAATAATTAAAGTTGTAATTAATGTAAAGAGTAATTTGATTTCATCACCGATCTATAATTAGTCTAACCATTTTTCCTTGATTTGACCGCAGGTCCCAATAAACTTCACATGCTTGCATGCTAGTGCTTAAATAACTGTCCCCCATTAACAAGTTATTTTGGCATTGTCTTCCAGTTCACTAACCAAGCTAGATGATTAGAAAAACTTAGTAGGTGCTGATAGTGCCACACTGCTACTTATAGATATGAAGGGGAAACTTGCCTTGTTTGTGAAACTTACTGCGACAATAATATTTAAATTCAATTTCCACCTACTGTTTAACTCGAAGGGGGAAAAAAGCATAAGTATTGTAAAAAACGGAACGTAGTATTTTCCATAATGTGGCAAAAAAAGTAATTTGAAGTTTTTTGTAAAAAAAAAATTATTTGAATTGAATAATCTACATATGCACAAGAAGAAAAATGCTACTTATAATATTATAGTCACATCTTCAAATCAATAAATATATATAGAAGGCATATCTAATGAGAGAAATTTTTATTGTGAGAAAACGAGAGAAGTAAACCTTGATTATATAACTATAAATATATAATTAAAATTAAAAGTTACTTAAATATCATATGATCATTTAAAAATGTCACATTTATTTATGTTTTAATTTTGATCATTTAGATAAGATTTAATTGTCAAATTCACTTCTTTCATACATTTATGTAAGATTTATGTATAGTTATATGATCAAAATTTACTTTTCTTATTCTTTCACAATAAAAATTTTCTCACTATATATATATATATATGAGGAGATCTATTTACACTTAGTGTAAGTAAAAAGACTTACACACTAATCTCTTATCTATTAAATTTATTTTAATTTAATAATTATAAATCATCTAATTAAATGATGAAAGAAAATAATAAACACTCACATTAAAAAAAAAAAAGAGAAAATAATGAAATGTGATTTTAATGAATAAATAAATTTTAGTTATTAAGTTTATTTATTAACTTAAAAAATGATATAATATTGAATATAATTTATAATATTTTATTTTTATATAATGCATTAATTTATTATATTTTAAAATTAGTTAATAAAAATTAACTATCAACTTTTATACTAAATAAAAATATTTAGTAAGTACTACATTCGATATGTTTAAATAAAAATTATCAAAATCATTTAAAAGTATTGGATTAAATAAAGTCGATAATGTGTGATTTATGATTACTTAGAAGCCATTTAAAAGTTTGAGAAGAATTTGATGATTTTTTTCTTGGTTGATCATGAAGGGATGCATGAAGAATTATCTGATATTTTCAATTGCGATATGCTTAATCCAGATTTTTCAGTTAAAACTGAAAGCAGAACATATTATTTGAAAGTATATTTATTTTAATAAATTAAAAAATGAAAATTTTAGTAAGAAGATAATGACTCCAAAGATTCTTAAAATATAATTTTTAAAATTTAGTTATATTTTATTAACTTATAACTAAATAAAAACAAAAATATTATAAATTATATTAAATAATTTACTATTTATTATATTTTGTTTTTATATAATGTATTAATTTATTATATTTTAAAATAATTTAATAAAATTTAACTATCAACTTTTTATACTAAATAAAAATAACTTATATTAAATAAAAATAAAAATATTATAAATTATATTCAATATTATATCACTTTTTAAGTTAATAAATAGATTTAATAACTAAAATTTATTTCTTCATTAAAATCACATTTTTTATTTGCTCTCTTTTTTAATGTGAATATTTAGTATTTCTTCATTAAAATCACATTCTCTCATCTAGGTGTAAATGGATTCCCTCCCTATATATATATATATATGAAAGGATTTACTTATATTTAGTGTAAATAAAAAGATTTACACTCAATTTTTTATTATTGAATTCATTTTAATTTAATGGTTCTAAATTATCTAATTAAATGATGAGAGAGAATAATAAATATTCACATTAAAAATGATAGAGAATTAATAAATGTGATTTTAATGAAGAAATAAATTTTAGTTATTAAGACTATTTATTAACTTAAAAAATGATATAATATTAAATATAATTTATAATATTTTTATTTTTTTCTAGTATAAGTTATTTTTATTGAGTATAAAAAGTTGATAGTTAATTTTTATTAACTTATTTTAAAATATAATAAATTAATACATTATATAAAAACAAAAATATAATAGATAGTTATATATATATATATATATATATATATATTTCAGTCACATATTCACAATTGGTCAAATCATTTGAACTAATGGCATGCAATTATGATTTTACACTTGATTTCGTGAATTACATTGGGCAAGATTAAAATGGATAAATTTTATATTAAATTAGAAATACGTTAATATTAATAATTAGTATATATGTAGAGTGATTGATTTAATGTAAATTTGTGAATAAAATAATTATGGATAATTCGGCGTTAAATATAGCAAGATATAATTTAATGGTATAAAAGTTTTTTTTTGCATTTTATATATGTAACATTACTTGATAACTGTACACTATGTACAAAATAAAATATAAAAAAAAAACATATTTGTAAAAGTTACACTAGTTTTGCTTCTGAGTTTTGAAACTGTATATTTTATTACTACTGACTGCTCTATTCAAGTCAAACTTGCTTGTCTCTTACGTAGACGATAGGATGTTCTTTCACTATCGTTTCCTCTCTTTTGCTTCTTTATTTTATTTTAAATAAACAGTCTCGATTATACGTAGAATACGTTTGATAATAATAATACTTTATTATACAAGAAGAAAGAAGGTAATACTATCTATATAATTATTTTGATGACAATTATATACAAGTAGCTCATATGTCATTTCATCTGAATTTATTTGATTAGATATTAAAGAAATTTTGATTAACTCAGATGAAAATTAGACACAGTTACGCATAATTATCATTCTAATAATTGCATTAGTAGCATTATTGAGAAGAAGAAAAAAAGGCAAATACACTTTTTTTTTTAAGAAATACCAACCAAACTAGTGTCGGCGGTGGTTGATGTCGTTTGAGTTGGAAAGCGTAGCGATCTATTTTAATAATGTTAGTTTTTTTTTTTTTGGGGGGGGGGGGGGGGGTGGGGTTAGAACATTATGTGAGAGAGACACAACAAACCAATTACACGAAACGACGTTGAATAGGTGGTAGTTTTGTTTTGTGGGCGTGTTTGCCAAATGGAGGTATAATTATATTTTTAAGGGTGAACTTTACTTTCAAGAAAGGTGATATAAAATATGGTTAATTTAATTATATAAAATAATTCATTATATATTATTATAAGTGATCTAATTATTTTATAAAATAGAGTTATTTATATTTTATATCACATTACCTTATACATGATTATCATAGAAGCACGACAATATTACTCTCTTAAATAAAAATTTTTATTTAAAATGAATTTGTCTTTTAAACAAGTAAAGGTATATGTTAGAGGTATATGGGCATTGGCTTGATTCGTGTAACTTGTGACTGGTAAGAATTAAGATCAGATAAAATATAAATTTATTTAAACGTGAGTCTATAAGTCCAATATATTTAACCCCCGTAGATTTAACGGATTTTGCAAGCCAACTTACAAACCCACTTATATTTTTCAAGATATTTTGCCTTTGATAAGTAATGGATTATAAGACTCTAGTGACCGAACATGTTAAAATATTAATGGTCTAACATGTTGTAAGACTTATGTTGCTTACATAATAGCCTCATAAAACAAAATTAAAATAATAAAATGAGATGTTATTTTTTTTAACCTTTCAAAAAGTAATATATATATTTATATAGACAATTTTTTTTAAATAATGATCCTTATAAAATGAATAAATAAATTATATTAATTATTAATAAATAAATTTACATCAACTATTAATAATTGATATTAACTTATTTATTCATTTTATGAAAATCTTTATTCATATATATATATACATATATGACAAGGTTTGCGGTTCAGACATACATTACATTATCCTGACTCATTTAAGTTACAAACCAATTCGACCTTTTTTGCTTAACTTCAACTCATTGCAAACTAGCCTCGTGTAGACTGGACTGGCCTATACACCCACTGGCTCAAGCTAGTTCATATACTCAATTCTAATATTTATTATTAATTTAATGTATTAAAATTTAATAATAAATACTCTATTATTTACTAAATTAAGAGACAAATATCACTTAGCTTTGTCCTACGAAATAAATGATTCCTCCACAGTTGGCATGGGGTTGCTGTGGGGCGAGCAATGAGCAACCAATGTGGCGGTGGGTCTCTCTTGGTGTCCGCTGTTTGTAACCGTTGTGTGCGAAAAGTCAATGTGGATGTGTGTGTTCCAAATCCAAATATATCATACGTATTCAAAATTGTTCTCACGATATTTTGATGGTCTTGGCCCTCTTCGTTACCGTGACACGAATCACAGACATACAATGGTCCACCTGGGGAGTTTCGCACAAATTATCATGTTCGGGAGGGATTATGTTAGCCTTAGGCCTTAAGATATTTATTGACATCTATTTACACAGCACATCAAGAAGAAATCTCCCACATAGCCATGATTCAATCAAATACAGGATTTACAGCATCCATGCCTTATGGCATGTAGTTTTAGCGACCGAGACAACTCAATTAAAGAAAAACTATTATTCTGTTCAATTAGCATCATATACCGACTAAGTTAATCATGACTTAGTGCATATGATTTTGTTTAGTTACTATAAACTTTTATCCTCATCAATGATCTATTTTTTTTTTTAATTCAAGCAAGCAATGCGGGCTCTAAAGTATGATAAAACTTAAACACTAAACCAAGAAAAAAGGTATGATAAAGTAGATCACATCATCAATGAATTGGTAAAGATAAGAATAGGATGAAGTTTCGTATGATGACTATCATTATTCATATAAGATTCTTTTACGTTTTTCCAGCTAAAATGTAATATTTTAATTCTAAGTTGGTTGGATTTGATTTTTGTCCTGATTTATTTATTGTTAATGAATTATTTCTATAAATGTTTGTTGAATCTGAAAGTTTGATTTTGAGATAAGATAACTCTCATTACCTCTAAATTTTATTTCAACAAAAAAAAAACAATATGTTAATTATATGTAAAAAAGCTAAATAAACAAAAACTAAATACGGTTTTACATTAAGAGAGTGGTAATTTTGATATATTGAGTTCGAATTGGTTAGAAGAATCTAGGAAGTTAAACTTTTACTAATTCTGTACCAAAAAAATAATTACTAATTTACTAAATTTGATAAAAATATTATTTTAAAGTATTTATACCTTAAATTGTCATAATTAAGTAGTTAAACTCAGGTGTAAGATGGATATACAAACAAATAGTTAGACAGTTGAATATAAAAAGTAACTCACATAACTTACATAATATGAATTATTATAATATCTTTCATTCTTTTTTGTTTTCTTTCCTTTTTCTTCATCTAAATCAATGGTAGACATCGATCTAAGTGAAATTATGTCCAGGAGGCATTCACATTAAGTCCAAGAAATAAATTATTTATATAATTAAGAATTTAAATCTGTAATTATATATTTACTCACAACTAATAAACAGACTTGATTATATATAAGTTCCTGAGATGATAAATTGGGGATAAAGAAAGAGATGAGATAGAAAGGGAAAATGGTGGGGTAGAGTGCAAGGTTGGTCTAGGATGGATTAAAGAAGTCATTAGTTGAAATCGAAATGGAAAGCCCACCATACAGAGAGGAAGCCCTTTTCCAGAGAAGCATTTTCCATTAAAGTATATTATATGTCACCACGGAAGAACCTCCCTCAAGTTAGAACCATCTCTGTGCTGTAGGCATCTATCTTTATATCTCTTCACATCCAGCTGGTACGTACCATCCCCACTACTTCCTTTACCTCCATTCCATCTTTATATACACTCCCTCCATTCTCATTCTTCGTCCTTCACTCTCTCCTTTTTCTC
This sequence comes from Ormosia semicastrata, assembly GCA_029884595.1. Taxonomy (NCBI): domain Eukaryota; kingdom Viridiplantae; phylum Streptophyta; class Magnoliopsida; order Fabales; family Fabaceae; genus Ormosia; species Ormosia semicastrata. Next base: position 2,638,123 of record JAQQTO010000026.1, on the reverse strand, counting down.
TCTCTGAATTCCTCTTGTTCAGGTCAGTGCCCTTCAATCTCAATCTCAATCTCATGCCTTTGCTAAAGGCTTTCTTGTTACTAATTCTATAGTGGATGCCATTCAAGGGGTGCCCATTTCATGGTTTAGTGCAAAGTTTTAATTTTTATTATTTTTCCTATATCTGAATGTCATTTTTGTTTGTATGGGTTCTTGAGATTTTGGATCAGCTTGTCTAGATCTGTCTCATTTCTTCTCTGGGGTTGATGTGATGATGTGGACTGTGTCATTGTGTACTTGACTAGTCTAACTCATGTGCATTTGACTTGTGTTTATCGAGAACGTGGAAACTTTCTGGGGAAAATGAACTAGTAACGGATTTGATTGGGATGATGATAATAAAACACAAATCCTTTAACATTCATTTCATTGGGTGTCTGATCTCGAATTTAGCATTTGGAAATTTGGTCTTCTGGGACTCATCAAGCTTTTGTTAATTTTTCATTTTTCACTCTTTCTTTTCTCTTGCATTTGTACTACATGGGGTTCAAGAGAGTGAAGCAAAAGGAGCACATTTGAAGTGTTCTTCGCCTCCATCAAATTGTCAGTGTTCATATCATGCTCTGATCTGCAATTGCTTCTGCTTACTTTGTTCAATTAGCATTCCTAGATCTTCCTTTATGCATTCCCTATTCTGTTGAATATTTTTCTTTTCTTGGTCTATTTAACCTTTGTAAGATCTGGTTTCAGGCATTTTGTTAGTCTCTGTAGATATAAATAAATTGTAAATTGTACACGAATGATGCTACTCTCACAGACACACATTTCACGTATATATAGTTTCTACCATTTGATTATATCTGGTCATATCTCTACACATTGATTCTCATTCTGTCACCTCATGTGAGAGATGTGAGGTAAAATGTGATGTGAGAGAAGCATTGTTCATTGTAGACAAATGTCCAGTGTTATATAAAGAAGGGTAGGTGGAAAAATTAGAAGGATTTACATTTTTTTTTTTATATTTGTTGGAGATTGAGTTTGAACTTGGAGTTGATTTTACTTATTTTTTGCACCATTGAACTATCTCACCACTGGGTTCTGGGTATGTTTTGTCGAGATCTAACATTCTGGAGCTCTTTTCTTACAGGAATTTGGAGAGACTGGTGATATTTCAAGTTAGGATAAACTTTTGGACGAGGAAAATATGGAGTTTTCCATGATTTTCATTGTTAGCAACACTCTGCTGCTTCTCAGTTCCTCAGCATTTGCCAAAACTGCTAGCCCTCCCTCTTTGAGCCCCACTCCAGCACCAGCCCCGGCACCTGACTACGTGAACCTCACTGAGTTGCTCTCTGTTGCTGGTCCATTTCACACTTTCCTTGGCTACCTTGAGTCCACCAAAGTGCTTGACACTTTTCAAAACCAAGCCAACAACACTGAAGAAGGAATTACCATCTTTGTACCCAAAGATAATGCCTTCTCATCTTTGAAGAAACCTTCTCTATCCAAACTCACTGATGACCAGATAAAGCAAGTGATCCTTTTCCATGCCTTGCCACATTTCTATTCTCTATCTGACTTCAAAAATCTTAGCCAAACCAGCTCCACTCCCACATTTGCTGGTGGGGATTACACTTTGAATTTCACTGATGAGTCTGGGACTGTGCATATTAGTTCAGGATGGTCAAAGACCAAGGTGACAAGTGCTGTACATGCCACAGATCCTGTTGCAATATACCAAGTTGACAAGGTCCTACTTCCCGAGGCCATTTTTGGCACTGATATACCTCCTGCCCCCGCTCCTGCACCAACTCCTGAAATTGCCCCGGCTGCAGATTCTCCAACTGCACATAGTGCAGAGAGCAAATCCTCTTCTCCATCATCTACACCTGATGGTTCCTCTTCTTACAAGATCATCAGCTATGGAATCTGGGGCAACCTTGTTTTGGCAACTTTTGGTGTGCTGATGCTCTTGTAATTTGGGATTTATTGAGTATTTAATTTAGATTATGTTTATGTATCTACCTTTGGTGCAATTTGCTTTGATTTGAATCCAATTTTTTTGAACATATGTGTTATTCAATATATGTACGAGACTGTGATTTCTACTATAATACTGTTTTTTTTTCTTCTCTAATAGCATGAAATTGTTATGTTATACTATGTGGCAACAGCTGTATCTACCTTTCTTGAGAATTTTAATGCCGACACTATAGCCCAATCAGAAGATGATTATTGATGCAACTTTAAGGAATGAATTGTGGATAGATTCGTATTATTTGAACACAAAACACAATATCTAAACGATACCTTAATCACATTTGTGGATTTTTATTTCAGCTTGGCAAATAACAACGAGTCTAACTCACAAGTCCCAGCCATGTGTGGTATTCTAGATATTTGAAAAAAAAAACATTTTTGTTGTACAAAGTGTCTCACATTCTATGTATTTTAAAATATGTGTTTTTAATGTCCAGATTAGAGGTCAAATAAAAGCAAACGTTTAGCCGTTTGCATGTGACCAGTTAGGGATGGACCACCAATGGAGATCTCTTGTATTATTCATTTGCGCTCATGTTCACGCAACTGAGAGCCACTCACGAGGTCGGCTATAGTTCACCACCAAGTTAAATGCAACCAAGTTTATCGCGTGCTCCTCTACACGTCTAAGCACTATTCTATTTGAGCGCAATTTTAAATTTTCAGCTGATATTCAATGCCTAAATATAAAATACTTCATAATAAATCTTTAATTTAGCATTGCATTTAAATTAAAGTTTTCAAATTAATGTTTCATGTTTATATTTAATAGTACATGTTTTCTAATTTCATATATTTTTTTTAACTCTTGTCTTTCTTTTGATTGCGATGAAAATCTACTTTTGGATATATATATATATATATATATATATATATATATATAAAGAGAGAATCCTGATTTCAATATGACCTTTTCATGAGGCTATTATTCAATAACATCAGAAAATATAGATTTGTGGATGTATATTGAGGAAAGCGGAAATAAATGTTGTTTCTTAGTTTGGAAGTTTTTTATATGACAATACAATGAATTCATTGGATTGCCCTTGAACGTTACTCTCAAGGTAAAAATAAAATGAGGTTAATAATACTACATGTATAACTTTTCAATTATAGAAAAACTCACATCTTTTTACGCAATTAGATTGACCTTTTACATCACACTTCTTTTGCGTAAAGAAAAATCCCTACATGTCATTTTCCAAGAGAAAAAATAATACTAGTTTAGAAGTCCAGTCCTTCAAGAGTAATGGTAATTTCCAATAAATGTGAACTCAATTTTATAATGACGAAAAAAAATTATATAGTGTTGTAACCAAAAGAAATTATATAGAGTGTTAGGGGGGGTCAAATACCAACGAAAGAGAAAAGATGTGAAGAGTACAATTTTAAAGATAAACAACAAGAGGAAGAAAATGAAAGAAATAGAAGGACAAGAAAAGAAAACAAAAAAAAAAGTGAAAAAGAAAGAAAAGAGTGTTGTGATTTCTTTTTATTGGATTCACTGACTCGACTAATTTCCGTCTAATTCACGTCTTTAATTTAGTTAAAAGCACAATATTCATGTTAAAATTAAGAAATTTATAAAAATATTCTTTAAAATTTGGCTAAAATTGGAACAAGTGTATATTTACCTATATATCATACGTTGATCCACACCGTTAAGTAAATATAGTGTTGTGATTTTGATTTGATGACAAATGTCATTGAGTGTCATTGAGTGCATTATATTCATTGGTAAATGGTAATTGAAAATTGATATTTGCATTCCCATTCCCTTTGTCTTCGCGGGTCCTATCACCAAAACGTTTTTTTCTCTCCACCCCATTTCCCGTTTCCGACAAAACACACCTTCCCTCTTTCTCTTTCCCTCCTGCTCGCACAAAAATGATGTGAAAACCTTTCCATCTACGCTTTCTTTTCTGATTCTAAATCTGTAAGGTACGTCTTCTTCATTTCCCATCTGCCTTTTTCCTATTTTCCTCTTTTCTTATTTTTTTGCTATCGATTTTTCTTGCGTGTGCCTCGTCCCAATCTGCTGTTAGATCGGTTAAACCGAGATATGCACGCATCGTTTCGTTGATTTCAAATGTGATAACCCAGTTGCCTTATATCCATATTAACATGTGATTTTGTGTGTTGGGTCAGTGTTCTTCCAAGTGTTTGCCATTTTTCTCCAACCAAGTCGAAGATGTCAAGTTTTGTGGGCGTCCTCGTTTCTGATCAATGGCTTCAGAGCCAATTCACCCAAGTCGAACTTCGAACCCTCAAATCAAAAGTAAGTGTCTTCCTTTCTATTACTTTGTTTTTTTTCCTTCAACATCAGAATATTGGGCTGAAACATGGTAATGTGTTATGTTCTTTCTAGTACGTATCCGCAAGAACTCAATCAGGACGTGTTACTGTGGGAGATTTGCCATCCATTTTTAAGAAATTAAAGGCTTTCAATGAAGTGTTCGAGGAGGATGAGATTAAGACTATATTGGCAGAGTCATATCAGAACATGGATGAAGAAATTGACTTTGAGTCCTTCCTTAGGGTGAGTTTTTTTTTTTTTTGGGTCTGAAAAGTTAAGGCTTTAGGGTTTCTGTTCCCATACGTTCATGTGTTTCTTATATAATTCTTCCATGTTGTAAGAATGACCTGTTTATTGCTTTCCTAAAGAACTAATCAGAAAATAAACTGTACACGCAAGAATGCCGTTTGATGCTCAAATTGCCTCTTGAGATGTATGCACCTAACATAAAAGTGCGTTTTTGTTTATGTCTGCTTGTGCAGCTATATTTAGTTTATTTCTAAGTACTTTTGTATGCATTATATTTATATTGGACCTAGCAGCTTATTCAGTGAATTGAATGGCAGGCACATTTAAATTTGCAAGCCCGAGCAGCGGCGAAAGATGGTGGTTCAAAAAGTTCTTCTTCATTTTTGAAGGCAGCTACAACAACTGTTCATCATGCTATTAATGAATCTGAGAAAGCTTCATATGTTGCCCATATTAACAGCTATTTGGCAGAAGATAAATTCATGAAGCAGTTTCTTCCGATTGATCCATTAACAAATGCATTGTTTGATCTTGCAAAAGATGGAGTCCTTCTCTGGTAGATGTTCAGGACCCAACCTGAGTTCAAATTTTTTTTTTAATTTTAATAATTGTTTTAACTTTTTTTTTTCCTTTTCTAAAGTTTGGGTTTGTTGTTTATTGTACTGCTGCAGCAAGCTTATTAATGTTGCTGTTCCTGGGACAATAGATGAGCGAGCTATTAACACAAAACGGGTTCTTAATCCATGGGAGAGAAATGAGAACCACACCCTTGGCCTCAATTCGGCAAAGGCTATTGGGTGCACAGTGGTTAATATTGGTACACAGGATTTAGTCGAAGCAAGAGTAGGTTCAGTCTTCTTTTTGTCCCTCTCTTCTCTCACTTTCCAATCTTGTTTTTCTGATTTGACAGGCTTTAACTCTTTTATTTTTGAAATTTTTCCTATTTGGTTATCTTTTAGCCACATCTGGTACTTGGTCTGATTTCACAAGTAATCAAGGTAGACTACTGAAACTTAGCTCCTTTTTATTCGCATAATATGACGTTCAGATAAGGAGATTGACACCATTATGAGTTCAATTATTCATTGGTAAGACTTGAAAATTTAATAATGCTAATGCTGTCTTTGGTGTTTGTTTGTCTTTTCATTATGGTGGTAACATTAGATTCAATTGTTAGCTGATCTCAATCTGAAGAAAACTCCTCAACTTGTGGAATTAGTGGAAGATGACAAGGTGATATATTGGATAATATTGCTCTTTTTATTTGTAATATACAAGTGCCATGGTTTTCTTTCCTCTACATAGGTCATAACTACAATTGAAATAAACCTCTTTATTACATTGTAACATACTGGCAGGATGTGGAGGAGCTTATCAGTTTACCACCAGAAAAGGTTTTATTGAAATGGATGAATTTCCACTTGAAGAAAGCTGGATATGAGAAACAAGTTACAAACTTCTCTTCTGACGTAAAGGTGAGGGAAATTCTAGCTATTTCTGTATGCTGACTTACTCTAATAGAAGTAATTACTTTTGTCTGGATCCTGCACCTTGTGACAGAAAAACATTTGGTGGACAAAATATTGAGCTAGTATTCCTTATTAACACCTTTTGTTTTGACTCACAATTGCCTACATTTTCATGCCATACTTCAAATCGGTAAAGAAAAGGTGGACCTTTTTGTTATGTTCTATTGGCCTTGACAAGTCCATATAGTATTTCAAGGAAAAGATTCACTATGTTGACCTACACCATGCTAATTGCTGAATCATTGTGTGGCTAGCTTTTGATACAAATGGCTGATGTTTTTATATACATGAACAGATTAAAATATGGTTCTAAGTTGCACGAGTTTATTACATCTGATAATGTCTTCTATTTGCAGGATGGAGAGGCTTATGCTTACTTGCTTAATGCTCTTGCTCCAGAACACTCAGGCCCGTCTGCCTTGGCCACAAGTGACCCAACAGCAAGAGCAAACATGGTTCTTGAGCAGGCAGAGAAATTAGATTGCAAGAGATACCTCACTCCAAAGGACATAGTGGAGGGGTCGCCAAATCTTAATCTTGCATTTGTTGCTCAAATATTCCAGCATAGGTATGGTTAGTTTTAAGAGCTTGCAAATGTGCTAGTGATCTCATCCTCTATTGATACAGTAAGAATACTTTGGGGTATGCTTCCAAGAACTCATGCTGTTTCCTGCCTTTTTTATTTTTATTTTTTTGAATGGGGATGGGGGTGGCTCCTATATCATGGAAAGTAACATTATTACATTAGATTTTGACCTTTCATATTTTATTTGTCGTGATTGTCCTTAAATAGGCCACTGGGTATCAGATTCATTATATCTTATGACTGTGTAATAATTCAGATTGTGCTTTGTTTTGATTATTGCCACTAGAGCTTTCCCTTGAGAAAAAAAAAAATAATAATGGGATGGGGGAGTTGATAATGTATGTGGTACATAATGGATCTCTAGTTGATTCATTTGTTAGGGACAAGTATGTCGGGTTAGTGAAAGTTAATAAGTTAGAAAAAAGTATTTGGTACATGATGAATCTCTAGCTGATTCAGATTGTGAGTTCCATTTATATTAAACCAAAATGTCTGGTACATGTACCTTTGTAGGAATGGCCTTACAGCTCCTGACAGCAAGAAAATGTCCTTTGCTGAGATGATGACTGATGATGCACAGACATCCCGGGAAGAAAGATGCTTCAGACTGTGGATTAACAGTCTTGGAATTGCTACTTATGTCAATAATGTTTTTGAGGATGTCAGAAATGGGTAAGCTTTCCATGCTTCTTCATCTGCTTCTTCCTTTCTCTTATTATTTGTTTCCACTTATTTCTTCTTTTAAATTTTTCGTTTACCTTAAATACTGGTTATGATTTTCTTATTTCCTTTTCTGCAGATGGGTTCTATTAGAAGTTCTTGATAAGGTTTCACCTGGATCTGTCAATTGGAAGCAGGCGACAAAGCCTCCTATAAAGATGCCATTTCGAAAAGTTGAGAACTGCAATCAAGTTATAAAGATTGGGAAGGACCTAAACTTTTCCTTAGTGAATGTCGCTGGTAATGATATTGTACAAGGGAATAAGAAGCTATTACTAGGTGAGTCTCAATGTTTTTTTAGCATTGTGAGGATTTGTTATTGCTGGTGAAGTTGATATGTTTGTGTGGTGGGTGCCTATTCTTTTTAACATCTACTTGAATTCTGTTTTATCCTCATTCATTGGATTTTTGGTGGATCAATGCATTATGCATTGTTTTATGCTGTCACCTTCTCTTTGTAGTTCAATTGCCAGCTAAAGATAACCAACAGGCAAGATATATTCTTGTGATTTGTTACAGAGTAACATTAATAATTGTCCTCAAATAATGATAGAAGGATATTTGACCTTTATATCTATGTATCTATCCATCTATTAGAAGAGGCACCCACAATGTGAGTGTAAAAAGAAATTTTAATTTTCCCCCAAAAAGGATAAGGGAAAGTCCAATTTTATTTAACTATATGATAGAATGACAATCTTCTCTCTTTTTAAATCTAAACACCGGATGAAAACTGACTTTAAACTGCAATATATAAAAACAGTTTAAAAGATAAGTATCATAAAAGTAGGAAGTGGGTGTAAGTTCTGGGTGTTTGTGATTGATTTGAAATGATAATATTCTCCTCTCATTTTAATTTTAATTGTGGTACAAATAAAAGACTGGGCTTTTAGGATAAGTTAAAATTGAAGTCCAAGTTGGAGATTCTTCTTTCTATAATATTATAGATATTAGACCATTTAAGCAAGATATAATGGTTTAGATTAGCTCCTCTCACTCTAATAAACTAGTATCTTCACGATGTGTCTCACTGTTCCCAAGATCAGAATGTGTGTTGTGTGTGTGTATTCTGATATTAGTACACTTTGTAGGAAAGGAATGAATTTTTTCAGTTGGTTACTGTACTAAAAAAAGTGGACAGCATGAACATCTGGTTAACTGGTTTAGTAGCATGGAGTAGGCCATTGGCATGTTGCCATTAGTAGAGGGTGCTTTTGTTTGATTCTTTTCCCTAGAACCTTCCCTTGAGAAAAAAAATTAATAATGGGATGAGGGACTTGATAATGTACATGGTACATTATGGATCTCTAGTCGATTCATTTGTTAGGGACAAGCATTTAGGGTTAGTGAAAGTTAATAAGTTAGAGCAACTTCATTAGTATAGTTATATAAAAATCAAAAGGCTTTAATTTTCAAGTAAGTTTCAAAAATAAGAAAGAAAATTATTATTTTTTTAACCGATGGTGTATCTGTGAGAATCAACCATTCATTTGTATGATGTTTGAAATAGGAAATCAGTTCATAATTTCTGGTTTGCTGTCCCTTTCTGAAATTCGAAAGGAAAGAAGTTGATAACTTCACTTACATCTTCACTTGTGCAATGAATAATTAGCTGAAAAATTGAATGTTTTACTTGTCAGAATATGTAAATTATTTAATAAGATTTAACTTAGTTTATGGTTATTGGTTTCATTACTATTGGGTTTGTTTTTAAACTTTTCTTTGGGGGGTGGGGGTGTTGTGATTGGTGTACTGTTACTTTGTCCCTTTCTTTTCCAAATCTGCCTCATTATATGTTGGGAATATTCATCTGTGTCTCCTTCACAGCATTTTTGTGGCAGCTGATGAGGTTTACTATGCTTCAACTTCTGAAAAACTTGAGATCACACTCCCAAGGTAAAGAGATTACTGATGCTGACATTCTAAACTGGGCAAACAATAAAGTGAAGAGAGCAGGAAGAACTTCCCAAATGGAGAGTTTCAAGGTAATCAAGCAAACATTAACCAACTATGAGTTATCAATATTTTGACATGTATGTATATGATCTTAACATGGCTCCAAAAAATTTTGAAATTATAGACCGACTATTAAGAATTAGATGTCTGTTTGTGCTTACCTTCCTTGCTACTCGTAATTTTTCATTGATCTATAAAAATTATCAGTCTTAAACATTTGTGTTGCTCATGTTAGGAGAGAAATGACAGGCCTGATATCAATTGTACTAAAAGTAATTCAAAGCTTTAGAATAAAGAAAAGGACTGTTCATTGTTTACTTGAAGGGACAGTGTACATAATGGTTCCTTTGATGTTGGACTATAACTTTTAGTTTTATTCTCGCATATTTTTTATATTTGTTTCAATTTCTTTTTCTTCATTAGGATAAGAATCTTTCCAGTGGCATTTTCTTCCTTGAGCTTCTGAGTGCTGTGGAGCCAAGGGTGGTCAACTGGAGTCTTGTTACTAAAGGAGAGACTGGTATGCCAACTTTGCCAATATGGTTCAGCTTGCAAACTCTTTAATTTCTTACCAAGCATTATATTGAACATTAATGGTGTGAATACATTATCTTACAAGGAACAATTGAAATGTTCAAATTATTCTGTTATTTGAATTGCAGATGAAGATAAGAAGTTGAATGCAACATATATAATCAGTGTTGCCCGAAAACTTGGGTGTTCCATTTTCCTGTTACCTGAGGACATAATAGAGGTAATATCATCAATGTTAAACATAATTTTAATAGTCACTTTGCCAGTGGTCCATGAGAAGTCAATTTTCATGATTTTGTCCAGTTTGGTGAATGTTGACTGAGTTGGTAGCAGTTTGTCTCCAATATATGCTTACGGGATTAGAAATAAGTTTATAAAATCTCAAAATTGGAATGGTATGTTTTAATAATTGATCTGGTGGATATAATGATGAGCTTGTGTCATTATTCAACTCCTACAAGGTGTATTTCTAGTTGGTAATGTATATGGAAAGCCATTTTGGGTTTAGTATCTAAATATATCTGTCCATTGAGCTTGTTGCCCACATACTTCATCATTTTTTTTTTCAATTTTCTTGGTAAAAGAAATGTTAGCTCACAATAGACCACTAGTCAATGTTATATCAATAGTGTATTAATGCTTACCTAGATTCAATCAAACTTTTATCTATGTCCTTTATTGGACAGAAATTTTATTTGTCTGGTTCTTGCTTATTTTGCATTTAACCTTGACAGGTCAATCAGAAGATGATACTTATTTTAACTGCTAGCATCATGTATTGGAGCCTGCAGAAACCTGAAGAAAACATCACCCCAGAAGCATCACCTGCAGCTTCTGTAGATGGTGAAAACGAAACAGAAGTTGCTAATGAGGTATCCAATTTAGCCATTGATGATACAGCTTCAGAGAATGCCAGCTCTCCTTAAGTTGGAAATGTGGGAACCTCCGCCGACATGGAAAAGAGGCGGTCTGTTAAAAGGTTGAAGTAAACCACACCCAATAGAGAATGAGGGGAAATAATAAACATTTTTGTTTGTAGAACAAAAGGAAGATGCTAACGTCTTGGTGCTCAGTGCGAAAGAAAGAGCTTATTGTTTGTTATGGAAAACCACAGAATAGAAGGGTCATGTAAATTTTCTTATAGATTTTTATTTTTTATTTTATTTTTGTACTTAGGTATATTCTTTGATGGAAATCGCATGCATTTTTTTCCCAATAAGATTGGAGGAAGGCATTGTTTTATTTTCCTTCTGATAGCTAAGATTACTCTTCATGCATGATGCATGCATGCAGACACGGGCTGAAGTGGATGAACAGAACCAGTGATTATTAATTATTATGCACTTCATTTTAGTGAGTGGTTGTCCTGTTTCGGGTCTGGGATTCAAGTAAGTATGATGCAGAATACTCTTTCTTCCCATGGTATTCAACATGTATGCCAACTTCTCTTTTCCTCCAAGTGCAAATATGTTCCTGGTTTCTTTTCTTAACTGGGTTCTCAATTATGCCAATACAATAGTAAAATTAGGCATCTAATCATTTAAAAAAGAAACGAAAAGAGTGAAGTATCCATTTGATATAATACATACTTTACATATTAAAAATCACCTTTATTTTTATATCATTAAATCTATGTTCATATGTAGCACTACATTAAAATTTTTCAATACAAATTTATATGCAATCTAGTAATTTTACATATTATCTTTTAAAATATTGTTCATGTGGCATTTATGTTAATTAAAAATTGACGTACAAATGTTGAATACGTCCCTAAGAAAATGTGAAATGCAAGAAAATGTCATATCTTAATAAGTGAAGGTATATTTAATGCAATTTAAAAAAACTATTTTTTATTTCACAATTTACTACAACAGTTCTGTAATCCAGGGTACGTTACGTGGTGCATAGTTGTTATCTTGCTCTCAAATGCCATCCATGTAACCTTGGAAAATCCAAAAAAAAGGAAACACCAAAGGTCAATATATATAGGAAACTTATTGCCAACCTTTTAAGTTTTCATATATCTGAAATCGTAGGTCTAATTTTCGAAGACATAATTGCTGATCTTGAAGTCTAATTCACCCATGGTAGAAACATGCTCCTCTGTTCTGCAAAAATAGCTGGTCCAGACCGTCCTCTAAACATAGTGTCTCAACTAACAACTTAACAACAGCTGGATATCTCCACTTCAATATAAAATTGTCTTAAAAGAATTGAAGAAATTGGAAAAGTCAACTGCAGGCCAACCGATACAAACAGACTCTCTAAAGAGAAATGCTTCGGTTAATGGTGTGCAGAAATATGTGACATATAAAAAATAATTTAAGTGGATGTAGTGTGTATTTAGGAAAATTGTGAAAATTATTATTTCAATAATTGATTATTATATAAATTTTTTTTTGTTATAATTGATTATAATTAATTCATTTTATGTTTGGATTCATTAATTAAAAAGTAATTTTAAGTTAATATGTTTTATTTAGATAATATAAAAAATAATTATTTTTATATATTAAATTATTAAAATAGGTATAAAATAATTAAAAAATTATTTGATTAAAGATAAAATAATATTTACATCTTAAAATATAAGAAATAATTTATAAGATAAAATTATAAGTTTTAATATTCAAGCATTATGAAAATTAACTTTAAAATTTTTTATAATGTATTGAATTTCATACAAAAGTTAAAGTTGATTTTGTCAAATATATTATGACACTGTTAAAATAGTTTTTTTTTTTTAAATTTATTCGTACAGAATTTTTTTTTCCCAAACATGTTATTAGTATCTTCTATTAGCTTCGATAGTTCTAATGTAATTCATTTATACAGACACAAAAATAAGACATTTCTAATAGAGCTCACCTCCTATACACTCCATATACACACATCATCTATTCTTTCATGCACGTTGCTATATTTTGATTTTGTCTGTGTGGAATCATTTTGCACACATACACGAATTGTCACGCTTCACCAGTGAGTTTCCCTTAAAAGGTATATAATGAGTAAGGATGATAAAATCTCCGAACACTTGGGAATCTCTGCTATGACCGCCTCATTTAGAAACTTAAATTTGAAAAAAATTTCTCCTCTTGAGATGGAGACGGAGATAAAAATTCTCTCGAAACAAATGTAACAACGAGAACTGGGATTGTATTTCCCACCCCGCATGATCCTTATCCCCAAAAAATTATTAAAGTATCCTTAATGATTATATTATATATATGAATTAATACTTTATTCTTTTTAGTAATTTTCATTTATATTATTTTTATATTAATTTATTTTTTTTAAAAAAATGCCACTAGATAATAACTTGTTGTTTTAATTTTTTAATATTGTAGATTTAAATTGAAATTGATTAAAACTTTCTATATATTTTTTTTCCTTTTTATAATTTTTTCTGAATTTTCTTAATAAAATTTTTCCCCAAAGATGGGGATGAGGAGCGGAGTCACCCTGCCTCACATGAGTGACATACCTAATAATGAGTATGTAAATTCGCCAAATTCAATTTATTTAAAAGTGTCTGTTTGACTTTCTTAAATTGAAAGCATAAAATTAAAATTTAAATTAAATTTAAACTTCTTAATTTTAATTTTTATGTTTGAAATGTCATTTAAAATTAAATTGTAATTTCATAAACCAATTCTATGGAATTGAAAAATAACTAAATTAAATCTTTCTCAATTCTTAATATATACCTTAAGAATTACCTATTTCATAATTTAAAAATAAACTTTTTCTCTCTCTCCATATTTATTTATAAACAATTATATTTATTGAAATTTTATATTTATATAATTTTTTTATATTTATATAAAATTATTATAATAATTATTATTTTTTTTCTAAAAAAATTCATGAAAAATTTATTTATGAAAAATATGACTATTATATTATAAAAATATTATTATATGAATATTTCTATTAATTTTAATTTTATAAATATTTTTTTTAATGTTTTAGATCATACTTTTAAACAATAAAATTATAATTGAATTTAGAATTATAATTTGTTATCCTAATTCTTTGACAAACCTAAACATAAAATTTAAAATTCTAAACAAATTTTATTTTTAAAAGAATTGAAATTAAAATTAAAATTTTATATTTCAATTTTAATTTTATTATTCAAACAGACTCTAAAAGAAAGGGTAAAATCTAACAAGAAATCTAATTTTGCTTTTCATTATACTTATAGCATTATTTAGGCCACATTTTAAAAATAAAATATGATATATATTAAGTCCAATATCTTTTACAATTTCCATATACCAGTTACAGTCACAAGTTATACGATATCCTCGAAAGAAAAGCAAACCGTCATTTTAGTCTCTAAAATTGTTAGCATCGATCATATTAATTTATGATTTGAGAAAATTAACATATTAATCTTTAAAACTATAATATGTACTGTTAAATTGGTTTTTATGATTAAAAAATAGTTGGCATGAGGATCTAAGATGACCAATTTTTTCATGTTCAAAGACTAATATATTAAGTCAAGAATTAATATGATCGGTATTAACAACTTCACAGGCTAAATTGAAGTTTCACTATCTAAAGACACTTAAAAGCATTATGTACTGAAATGTGAAAATAGGTGTTGGTTTTCTTCATTGTTGTTAAGTCATCTATAAGTAGCATAGTAAACTATCGTCCAAACTTGTAACATGCTCTCACCTTAAAATGGGATAAGTCATCTCTAAACTATTTTTCACAAAAAGAAAATTTTTATGAATAAAATTCTCTAAAGTAATTAGATATTGTATAATAATATTATAATAAGGAAATATACGCTTCCTAAATTCCTTTTGGTCTTGCTACAAAGCTTCCCACCAATGTCTGGTTTAGTTGGTTGAATTTCCTTCTAGTTTCTCCTCAGTTTTCGATCCATTTCCAGTATGACAGTAACATGGAGTTCCAATTGACTACTTACAACCTACACCTTTCTTAATCATTGCTATTATCATCCACTATCATTATAGAAAAGAAGTACTGAAACGATGTTGAACACATCAACATACACTTTCACATGAAAAGCAGACCCCCAAAAACATAAAACGAACAAGTTAACATCAGACTCAGTCAAGCTACACTCAATTAAAATAGTTAACGTCTTCATATCAATCTATTGTTATTAACCCTATTGTGAGATGAAAATAGTTATCAAGTTGCAATTGTAGAATTTTTCAATCTCTATACTTCCACTGCCATTACATTATTATTATTATTATTATTATTATTTGGTAAAAAAAATTTATCAAGTCCCCTGTAAGCTTTAACAAGAATGTAAAGTGGACAGGCGAAAATGCCTTGGTATATCAAGACATGCATGGGGCATGCTTAAAATAAAGCAAGTACAGGGCAGTGAAATACCTCAATGCCCTAATTTGATGTTGATGCACATTATAACATTAATAGTTTGTCATGTATCCATATTCAAATTTACACTTATCACCTACAAACATCCTGAAAAACAACAGGGCTCGTGTCATGCCCCAAGAAGAATTTAAAGGAATGCATAAATTCAACATTCTCTGCTCGAGGCAGCAGACCCTACTAGAAGGATGGTTCAACATTTCAGATTAACTTAGACAAAGCAAACGCTATTTGTCACCTATTTTAAGGGAATTTAGCCGTCTAATCCTTTGATCAAGCTCCTTCATGACTTCAGGTTCCTGCTTCTTCCTTTGCTTTGATATCGTATTGGTTGTCATGGAACCTATCTTATCAAATGCCACCTGCAAAAACAAGAACAATTAAGGAACGCTCTGAAGCGCTTCCCCATAAAAAGGAGAAGCAAAGTAGAGATTTCTTCTCCCCTAACCCCAACTATCCAGTATCCACCCTCTAGTGAGAAACTTGTTTATAGGCTTTCCTCTTGTAATAACAGGAACTGAAAACTATTATAGTACCTTGAAGAAAACATGACAGGATGATAACAAGGAAACCAAAAATATAGTCAAAAAGATATATAAATGATTGAAAGGAAAACAATAGATAAACATAAGAAATGGTGAAAGTTGTCTTACGGTCAGTAAATCATCTGGATCAAATAGGTGATGAGTTGTCATATGCAGAATGTTGATTACTTCGCCAACATGATGCGTTAGAAGTAACTCATCTTCCTTCATCTGCAATTGAAGGTTACAACTGTTGAAACATCCCTTCCGTTGTAGCATAGTCTTCTATATTTTTTTAGTGTATTAATCAAAAACCAAGACAGAAGAAAAAGGCTACACTAGTGGTACCTTAAAGATTGCCAAGGCCACGTTAAATATAACCTTAGCCCCCTCATAGAAAATGACATCCCACACTCGCAGAGTTGTCTGATTCATGGAAGAAGTGTTAATATGGGGAAACAATTGAAGTATTGAACATTTCAATGCATAATTTATTGCAACATTATTCTAACCTCAGAAGGAAGGCTCTTCGAAAAGAGGCAAAGAAACCACTCAGTGGTGACAAGGGAAACATCAAATTCCAAAGCTTCCAAATGACTCGCTATCCTGCATTTCCATTTCTCTAAATTTCAGAAGATACTAATAAACAAACATTATGAAAGGCATTTAATTCATCAAATTAAAATACCTTGGGCACTTTTTAACAAGTAAATCTTTAAACACTCTTTGTTCAACATGGCATCCTGATAAGTTGTTAGTGTAACAGTCATTAACCAGGACATTTTCCAACAAAACAGCTAGCATCCAAAATGCTTCTTCTTCCGTCTTCATGACAAGCAACAACAATGCTGCAACGTAATTTAATCCCTGGAGCAATAATATAGAGACAATAATTAAGAATATATGTTCTCAGGTATGCATACATTTTTTATCAAAAGTAAACCACATATTATTGATAACTTCAATTTTAACAAAAGGAACTGTATGGTGCTATATTTTACCAACCTTAAAAAAATTTAAAAGTAGTTGCAGAAGCAATTGAGAAAAGCAGATATAGGGGCATAATAGGTTTTGTGAATGACATATTTAGTTTAGTCAAATGTAGGTAGAATACAGAAACTAATCCATGCTTTAGTCGCACAATGTTATTAATCAGTTAGAAGAGTTTTGGGGGTTGAGAAGCAATAAGAGAATAAACAACATGCATGTTACTAATTCATGAAGATTTAACATCTAATGCCAGAAGAATAAGAAGAATAGAATAAGCATTGATTGAATGAAAGAGATAGCCACACAAAAGACAGTTTCTCCTTAAATACCTAATATGAGATATTCAGTAAGTAGTACCAATTTTCAAGTTATCAGAACATTGTCCTACACGTACTTAGCAGAAAAAAAACTTCAGAAGAGGAGGGAGAACAGAGTAAACCCACCTGACAATACCCAACATCAGAATCACGGAAAGAATAAACAACAAGAACACGCCTAAGAGCAGCATGCCCCTCAGGAGTGTCCAACCATGGGTGACCAGGGAAGGTTCGTGGTAGGTCCTGTACATATGCTTAAAGAATGATTAAAAACAGAACAAATATAATGAGCATTGTAACATGAGCACAAGTTCAAATTATTCTGAAACAAACATCAATAACCAATAACCATTTTAAGGATCATATTAAACACCCAGGTGGCAGTCCCTTTTCCAAACCCATGAAGTTCACATTGTTGAATAAATAGATAAACAACATCCCAAACACATATCAAAGTCAAGATATAAAAGCCTACACAAAGTTGATCTCCAATCTTCAAACTGTACGGAAGACCACACAAATTCCTATCTCTTTCTGATCAGCATGTACTCAAAGCTACATTTTGCCTCAACTGAAATTCATACACTCAACAACTTGTAAATTCTTTACTTGAGCTATAAGGCTAACAGATCCCATAATATGCAAGTTATAAACATTGCTTACAAATGCTTCATCTCTTTTGGATTTTTCTTAACTCTCATTAAGTCATTATCATCCATAAATAATAAATTTTGCTCATTGGGGGGAACACAATCACAATCATCCATCAAAATCTACAGTAAGATTTTTGTCTGAAAATCTTTTGACAAGATACACAATGTAAAGTCTAGACAATGAGATTACTTCATCAAATTCAATAAAATCTTCCCTCAGACTTCAAAAAAATTGAAAATGATCCACACATCTGCAAATACTTATCAAATAAAAGGAAACCAACCAAGCCAGAAGGGTGGTGCCCACAACTGAAATTAAGAAACTTGTAATCAAAACCAAACCCAATTGTGTGATGATCACAAAAAATGTGAAGAACTCACATGATCTATCTGTCGGGTAGCAGGGGTGACCTTCCCCTCCACTGCTTTTGTCAAATCATCATAATAACTCTCAGGCACCGTGGACTTTTTCTTGGCCGCCCCTGACAATGAAAACCAAATCTTAGGCCTTAGAACTGGGGGTATACCCTTCCTGATGAGCTTCTTCAAAGTGATAGCATTAGCCAAGGCTGAGAATTTCAAGGAAGATGTAAGGGCACTCCCTTGCCCTATGGTTGTGTGCAAATACCAATTTGCCCCTTTGCTGGCTTCCAATGCCCACCATACTCTACCCTGTTGCCTCACCTTCTCCCTCACCTCATTCAACACATTCACATCATCCACATTCCCTTCCACCGTGAACCCATAAAGGTCTTGGAATTTCACAGTCAGATTTGCTCTTCTGGAATGGATGCTTGGCCTCAAAATTGCTGCTTGAGATTGGTATTCAAAGGCAAGATCTATTTTGCTTTTGGTTCCATACATTTTTTTTCTTGGGACAGATCAAGAAAGATGGGCACAGAGGGATTAAGGTGTTGAGACAAGATTGTCTTTTGAAATTGGAAAGGAGGGACCTTGTCAAATGAGAAAATACCCCACTAGTCTCAAACCATGAAATGGTCCATTTAGAGGACCTGGGTGCTTGAGATTAGGTGAGGATAGGGTGCAAAATTGTCTAATACAAAATGGGTGCAACAAGATTTGATGAAACAAGGGTGGGATTCAAAATTTATAACAAAAAATAAAACTTTACATTTTGGGAAGCCATGAAAGACCCCTTTTGCATCATCAGAAAGCTTGAAACTTTGATATATTGAGCTCAAATTTCCTGTACGACGGAGCTCGTCTATTGAAAACAAAATATAAATAAATATGAATTATGAACAGAAAAAAGGGTTTGAATATTCAGAGACAAAGATTAGACCCACGAAAACAAAAGTGGGAAAGAAAATGGGGAAAAAAATAAAAGGAAAGGAAGAAAAAAAAAACCCAGAAAAAACAGATCTTTTAAGAACAATGTAATGTAATATACAGAGAGAAATGATGAGAAAAAGTGAACTCCTGAAATGGTTTCTAAATTCAGGAATCAGAGTGGTCTAAACAAGAGAATGGATTATAAGAGAAAAAAGGAGAGAGGGACAAGAATAAAACCCTGAAATTTAGGGAAAACAAAAGCATAGAAAGAGTGTAAAAACAGAACGAAGAAATAGGTGGTGATCTGAGCTGGTGGGTAACTTTCGCTCTGGTATAATATCTACAAACGGTGTGGTGTTTCTGTGGTTTGGTTTTTGTCTAGTAATTTTAATTTTCTCTTTCCATAGGTTAAAAAATAAATAAAAGAATTAAAACGCTATAGAGATGTTCATGATGTTTATTAAGGTCTTGGCTGCTAAGTGAATTGATTGAGATTGCATAATTGATGGAAAAAAAAAAAAAAAAAACCCTTTGAAGATGATGTACCCAAAAAAAAAAGAAAAACTTGAAAATAGGAAATGTCTGAAATGCACTTTTCAAATTTCTGATTTTCTAGATAATAGCCTTGTGCATTTTTCTGAGACTTTAGTATTGCATAATTGCATTCTCTTTCATTCACTTTTATATTATAAATAAAAATATTTATTTTTTAAAGTAAAATATTTTTTATCTTATTCTCTTTCTTTCTTTTTAGAATAAAAAATTCTTTTATAATCCTCTCTTTCTTTAATTATCATATGTTATTTTTTTATTTTAATTCTTCTTTTATATTTGTTCTTTTTACTCAGTCAAATTTTTTATATTTTTTCTCCATATATGTTAAAAATAAATATTCTTAATAAATTCACAAATTTACATAATCAATTATCTACCACTTTATTATATATCTACTTAATCTAATCTCAAATTTCTATAAGAAATCTTAAATTTAAATACTTTTTAAATTTTAATAAATATCTTTTAATCTAAATATTATATACTATTTTTAATTTTAAACATTATTTTTAATTTAAAATCATCAAATTATATCTAAATTAAAGGAAAATTCCATGCATCGCACAGGATATATACTGATTTTTATTATATATTAAATTTGATTATTTAGTTCTTAAAAAAATGTTTGTCAAACAATATTATAAAAAAACAGATGAAAAAAAGAAAGAAAGAAAGAAAAAAGTTTTTAAAAGAGTTTAAATTGCAATTTTCTATGAAAAACATTATTTACACAGCTAACTCAAACATTAAAAATGACAGCTACTTGGATAAATTGTTATTGTTTATCAAGTCAACAATCAGTTAAGTTAAGGCAACGTTCTTTAATTTAATATTCGAGTAACATTACTTAATATTTAATTATTTTTTATCAAAATAACAAAAAATAAATATTGATAATCACTGCGAAGGACATATAATCCTTGCATAGGTTTTACAATGAGAATGGTCATTTTGATTATTTCTATTCATTAACAATCCTTTTTTGGTACATTTTCATTAACAATCTTTTTTTTTTTGTATTATCATTAACAATCTTTATTATACACTGTTGTCACCTCAAAATCAAATTGGAAAAAGGAAACATGTTTTGCATCTGTATGACTGTATCGTGTGTGTATATGATTAAATTTTCAAAAGACATTTAAGAATGGAATGGAAAGGAAAAGAATAGAATGGAATATAATTTCTATTCTCTTTGTTTGGAAGTTTCATTAACGGAACGGAACGGAATTACTCATATGTTCCTCCCATTCCTTCTCAATTTTGAGGGGAACAAAAGTTGGGTATTTGAGGGGAAGAGGAGGAAAATGATTCTCTATGTGTTCCGTTCTATTCCTATGTATTTTAAAATTCTCAAATAAGGAAAATTATTTCCGTTTCTCTCATTTCCTTTCTGTTCTCCTTATTATTTATCATCCAAACATAATGTTAAGTGAGATTCAGATAATTATTCGTAGCTTATATAGAAAGCATGCTGGTATAATATGATTATTGCAACTGAAATGTAAATATCATTATGCACATGCATGTTGTAAGTACATTAAGAATTATTTTATTCATAGCTATATATTATAAAATCAAAATCAATATAATATGAAAGAATTGTTCAAAATTTCAAAACCAGGGATAGTCTCCGATTCCCCATAACGTGCAGAGGGTTAAGAAAAACTCTTCAATATTTTAATAGTTATACATAATAGGTTGGGCTTTTTGACTAATTTGTTATTAATAGCAAACTTATGAATCAAATTATTTTTTTAATTATTTATTAAATTATCATTATTTTTATTATGTTAAAATTTTTTATTATTTTTTGTTCTACGTAGGCTACGCCAACAAGCGTGGCGCATCCAACTAAGATGCGCCAATACACATGATGCATCCAACTACGATGTGCCAACACATATGGCGTTTTCTATATAAAAACGCTATAAGTGTTGGCGCATCCTAATTAGATGCACCACACGTGTTTGCATAGTTTACGTGAAATGAAAAAAAAAATATCACGTGACATGTGTAGAGCACTTAACTTATTTTATGTGAATTTCTTGAAAAATGGCACTCAGATACACATATAATTTATATATCTACTAAAGAGAATATCATAATATTAAGAGACATTAATTTCAATTAATTTATCTATAAGTCAATTATTTGATTTTGATCTGTAAAATAATTGATGTGAAACTTTGATATTAGTAAAGTAAAGTAATTAAATAATACAATAAAATATATTTGTTCGACATAAAACTTTGGTGATAATAAGATAAAGTAATTAAGTAACACAACAAAATATATTTATTCAATGTGAGACTTTGATAGTAACATGGTAAAGCAACAAATTCCTAGTTAACAGACTAAAAGGGTCACTGGGCCCTAATTACTGTAGGTAAATACTTGCTGATTTCTTCTTCTGGGCTGTGAAAGGTTGGTATATTCTTGGCTCTATGTTGTCAGAGCTAGTCACTCCTCTTGTTCTTTGTAGTTTAAATATGTGAAGATATCTTTATATGTGTCATAAATATGTAGTTTCAGCATTCTGTCATGTTTAGTTATGGAGTTTTATCTGTAGAGTTTTATCAGTTTCAATATGTAGTCTCTTTGTTTGCTGGGCTTTTAGCAATTATGAATGCTTATCATTTGTTTCATAGATGCAATTTTTGCATGAGTACATGGGTATGTAAATGCTTGAATGTGGGTTGAAATAGAAAAAATGTACATGGGTATGCAATTTTTGTATATGTACATGGGTATGCAATTTTTGTATGTACATGCAATTTTAAATCAGATTGCTGAGTTAATCTAAATGTGGGTTGAAATAGAAAAAATGCTGAGAAAGGAAAGCGTGGTTTTAATTCACATTATGTCATAGTTGTAAGCCTTTGATGTTCACATGGATAGAGAGCAAGTTATTACACCATTCAAGGTTTCCTTGATATATTTGCTTTAAAAATCATACGACAAAAAAGAATCGAACTGGTGTAAAATTTTCCTTTTGAGACTATAGAAATGCATTGTCATGCTGCCAAATCTACATTGGCTCGAGTATATAGTCTGCCTTTGTTTCATGCAAACTAGGCTGTGACTAGCTTCTTGGCTTATACTCCTGTGTACCATTGCTTAATTTCCAGTTTGTTATTTTCAATCGATTGCATGGAATGCAATTAGCAGCTTATTGGAATTATCTTAAGTTATTAATTGGAGTTTATACAAACATAGATATGGATAATGAATAAAAGGATTTGATAATTCTGAAGGAAATCGGGTAAAAAAGTGGGATTTTATTAAATTATTCACGTTATGTATTGATCAAATTTAATGTGGTTATTTTTAAGTTGCATATTGGCATTTGATAAATTCAATGATTTCTGGCAAGAAACGTGTTTCTTTTTGAGCTTGAAGAATAATGTTCGATCTAAGGTACTGTATTGCGTTACTTAGTTATTTTATCTTGTTAACATTAAAGTCTTATATCAAACAAAAATATTTTGTTGTCTTGTTTAATTGTTTTGTCTTGCTAACACTAAAGTTTCACATCGATTATTTTACAGATCAGAAGTAAATACTTGACTTATAAATAAGCTAATTGAAACTAATGTCTCTCAATATTGTAATATACTCTTTAGTAGATATATAAATTTTATGTGTCTTTAGGTGTTATTTTTTAAAAGATTTATGTGAAATGGGTTAGGTGTCCTACACATGTCACGTGATATTTTTATTATTATTTTTTGTTTCATGTAGACTACGCTAACACGAGTTGCGCATCCAACTAAGATACGACAACACGTGTAGTGTTTCCACGTGAAAAACGTCATATGTGTTGACGCATCCTAGTTAGATGTGTCACACGTGTAGGCATAGTTTATGTGGAATAAAAAATTTTAATATAATAAAAATAGTGATAATTTGATAAATAATTTAAAAAAGATAGATAATTTAATAAATAAGTTTGTCATTAATAACAAATTGTTAGATTTGCCTAATAGGTTGTGTTACAAACTCATTATTGACAATCAAATTAAAAATATCAATTTAAGTAAAATCATTTTCACTAATAATATAGTAAAATATACAAGTTTGATAATGTTTTATTCATAATATGATAAAAGCATATGATAAATTTCTTAAATAACCTTATTACACCAATGTATAATGTTTAAGTAAAATGGGTTTGAATCTTTTAAATATATAATTTTAAATTTAATATAATATTTATGTATATAAAAATAATATAATTGAGAAAATCATCACTTCAACTTCAGAACGTATCCCAATAATTTAGTCTATCACTACCCATTCACGAATCTTAATTTGGTGACAATAAGCATTCTAAAAAAACTCATCACAAATTTAGAATAATATAATATATACACGGATATAAACAGTGTAAATTGCTTATGATATTAAATGTATATATAATTTATAATCTTTATATAATAAGAAACATTTACAAAGTGTTTTATTAACATTTCAATTAATTTACTAAATTGACTTTTAAAACTCATATAAATTGTACCAAATAAAACTCTTTTGCAATAATTGAGAACGCCATAATAAATAGTTCTGTTTATGATTTTTTTTATTTTTTATCTTCATAAATTATTCAAATCTTACTTAATTTTATTTTTATCAAATTTTACTTAACCAAGATAATATAGAAAAAATATATATATAGTTTAAAAATTTATCATGTGTCATCTAAGTTAATTAATAAATACATTAAACTTTTAATATGTGACAAATATATTACCTAATTTTTGTATTATGTCATCTAATGTAACAATTTTAAAAGAATATTAACAAGTGTAAAAAAGGTTATCACATATACATTAATATAATCAATTAATCAATATAATTAATAATAATTATAATTAAAATATAAAAATAAAATATATAGCCTAAAATTTTATCATAATTTATCTAAGTCAATTAGCAAATGCATTAAATTTTTTACAAGTGACAAATACATTCCCTAATTTTCAATTATGATTTAACAAGTTAAAAAAAATTGACACTTGTAAACAAAATTGCCACATATACATTAAAAGAAAAAAAAAAGAAAACAAAAAATTACAAAGAGAAAAAAAAAACAAAAATTACAAAGAAAATGAATTAAAAAAAAGTCAAAGAACTTAATAAACCAAATGTCAAATGATTGATTTAACTAATGTATATTTTTATTTATCTTACTTAAATTGTATAAACAAAATATATAAATTAGAGAATATTAAAGAATTAGAATGTATTAAGTATTATTTGATAATATTATTACATATTATTATTATTTTTGAAAGATATATATTTTTTAATTGTCACTAAAATATTTATCAACCTAAAATTTTTATCTTTTGGGATAAAATTTGACATTAGTGATTAATTTGATATAATTTTGATAATAGAAGTGAAAAATTAAGAATTTAATTTGCAACATAATTTTATATGAAAATGTCATTAATGAACTTTTCTCTAAATATTTAATATTTAATAGTATTCAATAATAATTATAACAAAATTTAAATATTTTATATTAAGACTTAATCTGATATATTTTTAAAAAATAGGAATGAAAAGTTAAGGAAAAATTTTGATATAATTTTATTTGTATTCTATCTATAAATTTTTTTATATGATAATACATTAAAATAATTATAAATAATAATACAATTTTATTATGGATCATTTTGGTAGAACATTAAAAAAGTAGCTTTAATTGTACTACTTAAAAATATTAATTAAGCAATATAAATATATAATGAGATAAATTAATTATAGATAAATGAAATATCAATGTGATAAGAGTAAGAATAGTAACATAAAAATATGTTGATGACAATATTTATTTTCTAAATTAGATTTAATATTATCAAATCTTAAAATTACAATAATCAATATTTTATGAAAAATATAGACCAATACAAATATAAAAAAATATAAATATGGATCAATTTTGAAAACATGATAAAATTTAAATGAGTGATAAAAAAATTTAAATGAGTAAAAATATTATAAATAATATAAAAAATATAAAAAATAGAGTCTAAAATTTAAATTAGTTGAAATTATATAAATAAATTATTTATTTTAAATTTTTTTCTAATTATCTGATGCATTACATGAATACAAAATACTAATTTATTTTAAATCTTGTTTACAATTATAAGGCTTATAAATAAAATCTATTTAAATAAAAACTTATTTTAGAATTTCAAAATCTATCATCCTCTTGTGTCAAAAGAAATATCTGTAATTTTTTATTAAATTATGCTTTTTTTTATATATACTAATCGGGGCTGACAGCCCCTATGACGACTTTTTTCGTTTCCTTTATTTCACTTCACCTACATGGTTTCTCTTCATGATGATTTGGCTTTTTACGAGAAAAACAAGAATTTTGTTTTTTTATTGTTCACTAATTCATAATGCAATTTTGGGTCGATAATACTGATTAGATAAAACTCTCTGCAAAATTATAACAGTAAAAATAAGATTTTATTTATTTACAAATAAATTATAATTACATATTTTTCTCACATTTTATTTGGTAAATTGCTAAAAAAGTAATTTGATAAAGGGGAAAAAGGGTAAGGTCGCGTTTTTTGTTGACATATTTTTGCACTCATGTCATTGTGACCCACAAAATGATTGTTCGGATTTGAGCGAAACTGGGAAGGTGTGGGGCCCGCTTGGTAGGCCCATCTTTCCACTGGCGCCAAACGGAAGAAATCACGTGCGGGTGAGTCTTCTGAGACTGAAAGAAATCAGGATAAGAATTAGGCAGCACCCAAAGTCTTACGATGAGTCCTGTTTAGCAATTATTTTTAGTAATATTCAAAGATTAATGGTACATTTCGCTAAACTTTTGAAAATAGTGGTTATAAAATAACATAAATAATTTATTTTTTATAAAAATCTTTTTGAAAAATTGAAAATTTTTTATACTTAAATATAATTATAAAAAATATTTTTTATTTTTTATTTCTTTTATATATTTCTTTATAATTGATTGTTTTGATGAAAACTTATTCCTACTTCAAAAAAAATAGAAAATTGATTTTTTTTAGATTTTGTTTTTAAAATATTATCTAAATAGATGTTCATGTTTTAGAATTAATGTGTTTTTAAGAAAAAAATACTTTTCTTATAAAAAAATATATAAACAAACGCACTCTTAGTATTAATTTAGATTAACTTATTTTATATTTAAAATAAATTATAATAAAAAATTCTAAAAAATATTTTAAAAAATAAATATTTATTTCTCATAATATAATCTAAACCAAACATACTTTTAATTTTGCTTCAGTATAAAAATTATTTACTATTTTTATCATTTACTTATGATTCTAAATATCAGTAAAAGAAATTGATCTCTTAAATATTTATCATTATTCTTAAATCTTTTAATTGTATGCACTTAATTAAATGGGAATATAAAAATATTTATATATCAAAATTAAACTCATATTGAATAATGTTACTATATATTGCTTATTGTTTATGCACTGCTATTGAGTTGTTCTTTTTTCAGATTAATAATTATTTAGAGTATGTTTAGATAGAGAATTTTGTGAAAAAGAAAATGAAGACTAATTTTTTATTTTTAAATTAAAAAATTTATAAAATGTTTATAAAAGTAAATAAAAGATGATTAAAATATTATATGATCATCTTTTATTTTTTTTTTTATTTTAAAAAATCTCAAATATAAAAAATATTTATTCAAAATAAAAAATAAACTTTTTCTTTTTTTTTTTTCTTTCTAAAATTCTAACTCCCAAACATACCCTTAAATTGGAATCCAATAGTTATGTTGCCACTTAATGTGTAATTTATAAAAGTTTGTAAATTACACCATTCATTTGATGTTTATTAAAAAAATGGATATTGGTAATTGGTTTCGTTATGCCAATAACATTTTTTCTATGCATATATTCTCATCATAGTAATTAGTATTATAGAATATGAGACATATATAATAAAATACATTTGATTATATAAAATTTATTAAAATATATAATATTTATTATAAATGAAGTCTAAGAATTAGTGAAATAGTGACGGAGTTCAAAAATTTTAGGTAGTGAAAATAAAGGTAACACATAAGCATAATTTTTTTACTAAAACATATATTAATATAAAATAATAAAAAATTAATTTATAATTATTCTTTTGATGTTGAATAATATTTTATTATCAATATTTAGTCACATATTTTTAATTTTATGTATGTAAGAATGATCATGTTAAATAAATTTTAACTTCTTTAGTATAAATTTATTTATTTACCTATTCTATAAAAATAAAATATAAAATATAAAAAGACAAAAATGATAAATTATTTTTATGAGATAAAAATAAATAAAATTGAGTGGGAGTATGTATTTCCGCTCCCATTCATTTTGGTCCGTCGCCGAGTTGAGGAGAGGGAAAAAAAGTAGATTAAGATGAAAGTAAAACTCAGTAAATTTGACCCCTGAATTAAAAAAACTCAAAAAAAATTTGGTGCCGATTAGTACGATACGGCTCATACGCTGATCAAAAATACATTTGTGCATTTCATTTTTGTTTCATCACTGGGGCACAGATTTGTGTGTGGTTATGCAATTGCATGATTTTTTTTAGAAATCAAAGCACTGGATCCTTGCCCTGCACTAGCAGTTCGAGGTGGACACGTGTGTCCTTGTGACACGGGCCGGCTTCATACTTGGATTGGGCTGGACCGGCCGGTTGATGTCCATGTGGGTCCCAATAAACCTTTAGAGTCGACCTAATCAAGCCGTCTTCAACGCTCCATGGCCATTTTGGTCGATAATTTTGATACTTATATCATAATAATAAGAATAATTAATCAATTAGTGATATTAATTTCTTTCTTACTTGAGAGAATTCTTGCAATGCTCTTTTCATCTCTATATTCTCCAATCGGCATCAAAATACAATATTAGTTCAATTACATTAGAAGATGAAGTTGAATTTAAAATATGAAAATGTCAATTTTAAAAGAGAGAAGCTCTCAATTAAGTACTTATCACAGAGGATTTCAATTAATCAATCCTTGGTTAAGAAGTTAAAAGTAATAATTATGTGAAGATAATAGATTGAAGCAAGATTCAATGAGGGTGAGGTTGATTTAACTTTTAATACATAGCAAACAGGTGTTTTACTTCCCAAAAGAAGAGGCCAAAGTTTTATGTCTCTGATGCTTCAATTATCATATTGGTTTAGATTATGACTATAAAATTTTGATTTACGTATCGGAGAATGAAAGAAATCATACCAAAATATAACACTACCAACATCATAAGAGACATTATATGCTTCCCAATTGGAAGTTCTAATTACATTATAAGTTGAAACTTGAAATTAACCTTAAGAAAAATGAAAAATCTTGTTCCCTTAGAAGACAAGAAGAATTATATTACTTTAGACAAATAAAAAAAATGTACATAACCCTTTGAAATTATGCTATCTAATTAGTAAAATGAATAAAATATATCTATCCATATTTATTTATTATACAGACAAAGGAAAGGAAAAGTCACCGCAAGGAGGCTCATCATGATCCACTCCACTATTGCAAGCAGAAAGTTGTAGTAAACAGCTAAACATTATAATACACACGTGATGACACCAAGCTCCTTCCTTCGGTAAAAAGACACAGACCATTCACATATAGGGATGGAAACACAGTTTTATTTTTAAACGGTCAAGTTTGTGAAAATATTTGACCGAAATTGTTCATTACCCAGTAAATAAGTTTGGCTAAACATTATTTAGAAGTCGATTTATATTAAGGCATCTAAATAGGTTAACGTGATGACACCAAATAGACCTGCTTTAAACAGTAGCCTTCGGTTGAAAAAAAAATAGAATATAATTTTATAAATAAATATACAGACCAAATAAACAGACTTTTAAAAAGTCCTGAACCTCGTGCATTCATTTTCTAAATAGGTCACAAGTCGCTGACATTGTTTCCATCCCTATTCACATAGTATAAATATATTGTTTTGAAGTACTGTGGAGCTGAAGCAAAGGCGCAATAGTTTGTATAAAAAAATCAATATCATTATTTGTACATTTAGAATTTGATTTTGATATTCAATTTATATATTTTTTACATTAATATATGATATATCTATTTCACTTTAAAATACAATATATTTTAATATTTATTTACATTCATATTAACATATAATATCTACATGTTAAATTTAATGATACAAAAAATATTTTTCTAAAAAAAATATCAAAATATATAAAGTTCCCTCTCGGGCTTTCTTTTTGGATCTTACTGAATGGTGGCAGTGCTGAAGCGTAGTCCTTAATCCCTTTTCTTCCTTAGATTGGAACACTAGCTAGCTAGTAGGGCATAGTATATCATATGGCTTTGGATGTGGTAGCTATAATATGGTTATCATCATCTTTAATTCCATCCCATAGTGTGTTGTTCCTTTTTGGCAATTGTACCTTGTGTTACAAATAATAATGGATCAGAAAGCAACGTTGCTGTATATTACGTAGTAGCTGACTAGATAACTCATTTTTTTTCTTTTTTTGATAAACAGCTCATATGACGATCGATATAGAACATGCTAGGATTTTCATATCCACTCAAATATGTGTTGCACTCCTGTTAAAACTCATCTTTCAATCGTGAGTGAAACACACATACATGTACACGTAGAGCCAAACAATTTTTTTCTTTTAAATAATTTGCACATAAAAATAAATGGTTTAGTAAAAGAAATTTGATCATTAATCAATTACCTAAACCCAAAAGTGAGCAAATTAGGAGACGTTTGGTCTTTTTTTCTAATATTATTTTTAGTTGATATATTTTTATTAATAATTATAAAAAATATTTTATTTTATTTTATATTTTTAAAATTTTATGAAAGAAATGATAAAAATAATGCCATTACCACACAAAATCTTTAAAAAAAAAAAAAACAAGGTGGTCCCTCAGCCGAAATATTTTCCTACTAAAAAAAGCCATATCTCTATTGCCAACATCATACCCCAGCCCTTATGTAGCCCAAGCCCAAATATCGATGAATTATCAAGTAGTTTGCAATAATTCTCCAAACTTGAGCCCATCATTGTTCCCATTTGTTCCATCCCTGAATGTTTTTCTGTTTCTCGTTTGCTACCCTCACTTTCATCGTACTGCCACCAACACTAGAGAGCAAGACAATAAATTCTTAGGTGTTAACAGGGATGGCAAAAACCCTCGGGGTTCGGGGATTTTCGTGGGAACCACTTTGAATGGGATTCTAAATGTGAAGATTTTTTTTTTTTGCCAGGACAGGAATAGGGGAAAAAATTCTCCCATATTATGTTCAGAGACGAGGGCAGGGATCATACATTCTGTTCAGTCGATTTTTTGTCCCCATTAAAATTCTTATAATAACCTTCATCA
Source organism: Ormosia semicastrata (assembly GCA_029884595.1). NCBI lineage: Eukaryota > Viridiplantae > Streptophyta > Magnoliopsida > Fabales > Fabaceae > Ormosia > Ormosia semicastrata. Next base: position 2,607,080 of record JAQQTO010000026.1, on the reverse strand, counting down.
TATATATATATATATAAATAAATATATAAATTTTAATAATTTCATCTTTTATTAATTTTTATATTTATTTAAAATTAAAAAATTAAAAAAATATAAACTATATTATTTTATCAAATTAATCCTCCTCTTTCCTAGTTACCTTACAGTTTTAGATCTGCTGGTCTTATGCTCCTCTTAAAAAGTTCGTAAAAACAGGCTCAACTCGTTGAGCTTAATCCGCTAACCCACCATTTTTTTACGAGTTGAGTTCAAGAATTGAACTCATATTCTTTTTTCAATCCGCATAACTTCATAACCAGGTGGGTTAAGCGAGATAAGGGACGGGTTGACTTTTTTCTTTAAAAAAAAATGATAAATAATATTATAAATAAAAACTCTTTGATTTTATATAATTTATATTTAAATATTTAATTAGACTATTTTAAAAATTATTTTTTAGATATGTGATTTGTAATTTTTTATCATTATTATTTATTATTTTTTATAGTTTTTTTATTTTTTATATATATTTTTTTATTTTTTAGGCGGATTAACCCGCCAACTCATCTACGTTTTTCTATTTTATCTTTTATGCGGGCTAACTTGCCAACCTACCAACCCGCCTTAAAAGCGGGGTGGGTTGGCTCTTCCAACCCATTTTTTAAAACGCGCCAACCCACCCCACCCCGCATTTTAGCGGTTGAAGCGGGTCGGGCGGGTAGGTCAGCCCATTTTGCTAGCTCTAGCTCCTGCTATTGTCCCTGTGTCAAGACTCACCAAGAACAAAGCCCCTCCCCACTTTTCCAAATATTTCTCAATCAATTTTTGAATTCATATTCTCTCTCTCACTCAATCCCTCATTCCCCCTACCCTAGCACACAGCCACGGCCTACTGAGCCACGCAAGCCTGTCCCAGGCCTGCAGCGCCACTCCTCTCTACGCCATGCACGTTTGCCACAGCTTCACTCCTCTCCGTGCCACGAACGTCTGTCGTAGCGTCGCTTCTCTCCACTGTGCAGCATCGTTGCATCGTGCTCGTGTCGTCGCTCCATCCCAAAACTCATATTGGAGATCTCAACCGTCATTGTGGCACTGATCTATCGCTGTATAGCCGCTGTTCGCATCACTGCTGGCGTCAACTGTAGCAATGTCCACCCAATCCCAAATGTGAGTTATGGTTTATTTTTCTTTTTTTTTCAATTTTTTGATTTTATTATTATTATTTTGACTTTGTGGGAAATCCTCAAAGATATTTGAAGGAAATTGGAGAACGGGAATAAAGAGAAAAATTCTTCGGTGATGAGAATCAAGGACGAGGACGGGGGTTAATCAATTGGAGGAGACAGGGGCGGGGAGCCCCACACGGGTTCCATGCCTAAGTGTTAAGGAGCAAGACACCTTCCCGATGCCTCCTTGACTTCTCTCTTTAATCTTTATTTGTATTTACGGGTATTCCACTCCATTGCCTCCTTTGCCTACCATGAAAGTGTTGGCTTCTCTAATCTCTAGTTACAACGTACAAGTATAGGTGGCCACTTCAGTTCATCCTTCCTAAACAAAAGTAAAACACCATTCTTCTGGAAACTGCTCAACGGCGATTTGCGATTACAAGGAGAAGCGTTGCATTTGTAATTGTACAAATTGCATTGCACGTGTATTTTCTTACTACTTTATTTATTTTTATTAATTTACATATTTGATTTTCTTTTTTCTTATTTCAATAATTCTAACTTTATTAAGGAATTTTTCAAAATTACCCACTAAAAAAGCCATTTTTCTTTTTAAAAAAAATATTGTTTTAGGGAAGCCTTCTACGTCCCTCTACATATGGACAAAGTTTGCACATAAATTCCCTCGTTACATTTTCAATTTATACCTGAAATGGTGGACTATGTCAAACCAAAATTGATTGCCTGACTTTGGACTTTGTGGAACCTTAAGAAATTGAACCCCAAGGTTATAAATTATTGAACTAAATATTATTTTATTGAAGTGCACCCGCTTAACACATGGATAGTATAGAAATATCAAAGACTTAGTTTCATTGAATCTGTTTTCATTGATTTTCTTCTGTACATCATTGTGTATATATAGAGTACATGAGATTTTGAATTTTGAAAGATACAAGATAATAATAACAGATAAAGAATAGAAAAGATAATAACAAGATTGATAACAGCATAACAAACTAGAACCGAATGCTGTTAAGGATAGGATTAGGATGAGGACTAAGTCAATACTCCAACACGCCCCCGCAAGATGGTGGTGGAGGAAACAACACCAATCTTGGATGTGAGAACATTGTGTCTGGATGGAGGCAGCGACTTAGTGAGAAGATCAGCGAGTTGGTGACTGGAGGGTATGTGAAGAACTTGAAGTTCCTTGTTTGTCACTAAGTCACGCACAAAATGGTAATGGATGGCAAGGTGCTTCATCCGCGAGTGAAAAACTGGATTGGCACATAGATATGTTGCACCGATGTTGTCAGAATAAATGGTGGGCTGCTGTTGAAATGGTAGATGAAGTTCTCGGAATAGCTCTCGAAACCAAAGGAGTTCATCCGCAGTGGAACCAATGGTTCTGTATTCTGCCTCAATGGATGATTTAGCTATTGTTCGCTGCTTTTTACAAGACCAGGAGATAGCATTTAGACCACAGTAAATTATGAAAGCAGCAGTGGATTTCATGTCAGAGGAATCACCAGCCTAGTCAGAGTCACAAAAGGCACGTAGTTGAAGATCATTGGAACAGCGAATGTGTAAGCCATGGTCTAGTGTTCCTTTAAGATAACGAAGTGCACGATTGGCAGCTTGCAAGTGTAGAGTGGTGGGAGCATGCATGTACTGAGAGAGTTTATTTACAGTAAATGACATATCAGGACGAGTGAGAGACAAATACTGTAAAGAACCCACAAGTTGTCGATATTCATGCTGGTTACAGGCAGAAGCATCTCCGGTGGCTGCGAAATTTATTGTGGAGGACATCGGAGTTGAGACAGGTTTAGCGTCATGCATGCTGGTAGTATGAAGTAAATCACGTACATAGTGATGCTGTGTCAGGAAGATGCCATCCTTGGTTGAAACAAACTCAACACCAAGAAAGTGATTTGGAAAACTAAGATTCTTGAGAGAAATTTTGGTAGCAAGAGCAGACTAGAAGGAGGAGAGAAATTTTGAATCATTGCTTGTAAGCAGAATGTCATCCACATACACTAGGAAATATGCTACAGTACTTCCACGACTGTAAATGAATAGGGAGGTGTCTGACTTTGAATTTGTGAATCCATATTGGAGTAGGAATACCTTGAGAGCATGATACCAAGCACAAGGTGCTTGTTTGAGGCCATAGAGAGATTTTCTCAATTTGCAGACATGGTTGGGAAATTGAGGATGGATGAAGGCAGGTGGCTGAGACATGTAAATATCATTAGTTATGGTGCCATGGAGAAAAGCGTTATTGACGCCCATTTGATTCAAGGTCCACCCTTTTGAAAGAGCCACACATAGGACAAGCTTTATGGTCTGCGGTTTGATAACAGGACTGAAGGTTTCATGGTAATCAATGCCAGAACGTTGGTGGAAGCCCTTAGCAACAAGGCTCGCCTTATACCGAGCAATGGAACCATCAGTGTTGCGCTTGATTCTGTAAACCCATTTGTTGCCAATGATATTGAAATGGTCCTGTTTTGGTTCAAGCGTCCAAGTACCATTGGTAAGCAAGGCATTGAATTCTTCCGACATGGCAGCTTTCCATGCAGGGTGTTTAAGAGCCTGAGTGAGGCAAGAAGGCTCCACCGAATCTGGTAAGGGGAACTTGGTGGCTAGGTGGGCTTGTTTAGGTTTGAAAATACCACTTTTGGAGCGTGTGATCATATGATGTGTGGATGATAGAGGGGGAGGACCTTCTGCGCGTGCTTGTGCCTGTGTTGCGGTGTACAAGTCAGAGGCATGGTTATTGATCAGTGGTGAGGTTGAAGTGGGAGAGGGAGACGCATGGGGCAGAGTTGGGTTGAGAAGAGGTTGGGATAAAGTTGTTTAGTCAAGTTGAGAGGTAGAAGTGTTAGATTTTTTATGGGTGGTGGGTACCATGTTTTGTGGGATAGATGTGGTTGGAGATGAGAGAGATTGGGATGTTGCGGAATTTGAGGGTTAATAGAATATGAGGGTGGAGTTTGGTGGGTGTGGGTCGTGTGGTGAGGAGATACGGATAATGATTGGGATAAAGAGGTTGGTGAGGCAAGTGAGTTGGAGTTTGACGTGGTGATGGGGGGTTCGGTTATTGGAGGAGTAGTGTGGATAAAGGATAAAGGCTGAGAGGATAAGGTATGAGAATTTGGATTGGATTGATTTTGTTTGAGAGAGGGAGGGTGTTGTGTGGGGTAGGGAAAAATGTCCTCAATAAAGGTAACGTGTCTTGAAATGTATAAGGATTTAGACTCTAGATGAAAACATTGATAGGCACTTTGAGTGGGACTGTAACCTAAAAAGAGACATGATTTGGATTTTGGCTGGAGTTTGTTTGTGGTGTATGGACCAAGCCAGGGAAAACAGAGACAACCAAAGACATGTAACTTCGAGTAATTTGGGATGCGATGGAACAATGTTTCAAATGGAGTTGCCATGCTCAAACCGGGAGTTGGTATATGGTTTATTAAATAAGCGACAGTTTGGATAGCATAGAACCAAAAGGACAGGGGAAGAGAGGCGTGATTAAGGAGGCAGCGGGTGGTTTCTACAAGGTGTCTGTGTTTTCGTTCTGATAGGCCATTGTGTTCAAGTGTGTATGGAGGAGTGGTTAGGTGAGTTATTCCATGAGTTTGAAGAAAGGATCGGATTTTTATGAATTCACCACCATTATATGAGTAAAGGGATTTAATTTTACAGTTAAATTGATTTTCAACTAGAGATTTAAAAATAGGAAAAATGGTTGCAACATTCGATTTAAACTTCATGGGATAGAGCCAAACATACTTGGAAAAATGATCAATAAAAATAACATAGTATGAGAATCCATTTATTGAAGTTATTGAGGTAGGACCCCATACATCATAGAAAATAATTTTCAAAGGTTTGGAACTAGACAAAGTGGATTGGGAAAAGGGCAATTTGTGTGCCTTATTAGCTAAACAGTCTAAACACCTAAATGAGCTGGAGGACGGCTGGTGGGGAAGGACGTGCTTGAGGGCTTGAAGGTGAGGGTGACCAAGACGATGGTGCCAAAGTGTGAGGGAAGGTTGATGGTGAACATAGTTGATTTGGGTGCGGACTGGTTGTAACTTGTACACCTGATCTTTATTCCCGCCGCGCAAAAGAACCGCCCCAGTGCTTAGACTCTATACCTCAAAATGCCATGGAAAGAATTCAACAAAAAATGAATTAGTTTTACAAAGTTGAGACACGGAAACAAGATTTTGAGTAATATTAGGAACATGTAAAACATGAGATAAATGAAGTGGTGTAGAAGATGTAGGAATTTTGGTGGAACCATAGTGTTTAATGGGGAGAGCCTTACCATTGGCTACCAGAAGTTTATCAGAATCATTATAATATGTGGACAATGAAAGTTGGCCAAGATCATGAGTTATATGGTGGGAAGCACCAGAATCAAGAAGCCAAGAGGAGTCACCTTGATCTTCATAATGAGCAAAGTTGGCTTGACGCCTAGGATGATTGGGCGGGTAACCATGCAAGCGATAGCAATCATTAATAACATGCCCTCGGCGATGACAATATTTGCATACTGGCACAGAACGTTTAGAGCCAAGGTGGTCCATTTGTGGAGCAGAGGCATCTCGAGATTGAAAGTGAGAAGGTCGTGAAGGTGAGCGATGACCATGATAGTGGCCACGAGAGGTGCGTTGAGTATAGTTAGCAGTGACAGGAAGAGACTGCTGCTGACACTCATCGCATTGAAGAAATATTTCAAAGTCAATGAGTTTGTCAAACAATTCATCAAATGACAATGAAGAGTCTCTAGTGCGAATTGATGCAGAAAGTTCACGAAAGGAAGGACCAAGGCCATTAAGAGCAGCAATTACTAGATCAATATCATCAATCGAATGACCAATAAAAGCGAGTTCATCACCAATAAATCGGATGGAACGAAGATAATCACCAGCACTAGAAGTGCCTTTTGAGATTGAGGCAAGACGTTCTTTGAGAGACATAACACGAGTACGAGAGCGATTGGCATATTGTTTATTCAGACGAGCCCATGCAGCAGTAGACAATTCAGCCGAGGTCATAACAATTTGGGCATCTGGGCCACACGACCCTAGAAGAGCAAGGTAGACATAATGATCTTGACGTTTCCAGAGATAGTAGGCTGGATTGTCAACGACAGTGGCTCCAGTACCGATTTTAGGTGCAGGACAGACACTGTCGCCTGTGACATAGCCGTAGAGTTCATTGGCCTTGAGAAGATGAAGGATTTGATTATACCAAGTATGATGATTTCCAAAGTTGAGTTTGATAGGAAGAGTGGAAGCGGTGGTGAGTTCAACAAGAGGTTTGTTGGAAGGAGTGGAAGATGTCATAAGAAGGAAAAGGAAAAAAAAGGAGGATCGAAAAAGAAATTAAATGTCGTTAGGCTGAGGCTTAATCTGATACCATATAGAAATATCAAAGACTTAGTTTCATTGACTCCGTTTTCATTTATTTTCTTCTGTATATCATTGTGTATATATAGAGTACATGAGATTTTGAATTTTGAAAGATACAAGATAATAATAACAGATAAAGAATAGAAAAGATAATAACAAAATTGGTAACATAATTACAAACTAGAATCGAATGCTGTTAAGGATAGGATTAGGATGAGGGCTAAGTCAATACTCAAACAGATAGTATATAAAGTCGGAAAGAAAAAAACACACACACAAGGGTAGTATATGATCCCGAATCAATGGAACTTCATTTGTAAATAAAATAAGCATATATTTAGATTAAATTAAAGATTGATATATTTTTATTTACTCAATTTTTAAAATAGACTTACTTTAAAAGAATTTTTGTTTTCCTTTTGTGAGAGGTTCTTTCGGTGTTTATAAAATGGATTGAATTTGAAAATATATAAATCTATAGTAAATTTTTTTTGAAAATATATAAATTTAACCTATTCTTATTTCATATGATTTTTTTATTAAAATTAAACTTTCGATATCTTCCTTCATAAATTGATTTGGCTTAAGTTTCCACGTAGAAAAGTACATATGATATAATATTAATAATTCGATCAATCGTTGAAAGTTCAGGCTAGACAACCATAAATTAAATACAATCCTAACTAACATTAGAAATCATTGATTCTTCGTTCAAACCTCCAAAACTACTGCAAGAGAACATCATTGGGTGTGAGGAAATTTGAGGCCACACTAATTGCCACCAAGCTTAAAACAAATGTCCCTTGTCTTCATGCGTTTGGCAATGAAATTTATAAGAAATTCTGAGTTCTTCTAGAAAAATATTTTTCTTCCTCAATATCGTTGAATGTATTACACCTTGATCATTTATGGCAATTTTAATATGTTTAAAGAGACAATAATAATAATTTATATATTTAAAGTGATACACATTAATAACACATGATTTAAAATTGATGGTAAAAATCTAACATATGGAACATAATCTATTGTACTTCAAGTAGATGCAATGATTTATCATAATACAGAGCAATGGATTTGAAATCACCTACGAATCTCAACGAAACTTACAGTCAACTTCTTGTTTTTTATTTTTGAACGTTATAGCTGCTGAAATTAAAGGGTTTGTTTTGTTCCGTTTTTTTCAATTCTTAAAAAATCTTCCTTGATGGTTGTCATAGATACCACAGCCTGCACACGTCGCAAAACTTTTCAACTCCACTTTCTATGCTGACTTGAACGTATTCCTCCCTCTCCTTTTCTCATTCTCTAGTTCACCTTCAAAATATCCAAGTAATAAAAACTGCTACTATTCTGGGTGATGTTAATGTACAGGAATCATTATTCTTTTTCTTATTGCATATTCAAATTTTGATGTTATGTTTGTTTCTTTATTTTTTTAAATTTATTAATCATATCAAATAATGTTTTATTGATATAAATGAGTGTTAAATAAAAAAAATCAACATGACAAATAATAATTTAATAAAACTAATAAACTGTTATAAAGACACGATTTAATGGAATCAGTAAGTTCATGGATTAAAATAATTAAACATATAGAGAAAATTATAAAATATATATTAGGCTATAGAGCACAAACATATCATTTTAGTGTCAAGTATACCCTCATGATACATGTCTAATTTAAGAATTATTTTTTCGACTCTGAGACCACAATGATACTGTAAAACATGGCATAGACACAGTCATTTAAAATTTGAAAAAAAAAACTAAAAAATTGAATCTGTTTTAAACTGTCAAGTACCAATTTATAAACCATATTACCATGTCTATGTCATGTAGTTTTTAGAATTTAGTATACCCTATCATGTTATCAGGGGCAAAAATAAGCTAGGTGCTCCGTTTGGCTCATTGAAAGTTTATGGTGTAATTTATTTAAGGTTTGGTTTGATCTAGATCATTTAATAAAAAAGTTAAATTAAGATTTTTTTAAAAATTTATTTAAAATAGTTTAGATTTAAGTCTTTGAAAAGATTTTTAAATCTAATAAATTATCTATTTATTATAATAATTTTTTTATATATATTATCGAAATTATAATATAATTCATTTATACTTTTTTAAATGTTTATGATGTTAATTTATATAAAGATTTAAATTAATCTATCTCATTGATTTATTTAAAGATGATTTATAAAAATATATTAATCAAAATTTATTTAAATAAAATTTTAAATTAAATTTAAAAAACAATTAGTTCAAGAATTAAAAAATAATTTATATATAAATGATTAAAAAAATCAAGTATTTGATTGAAACAAATTGTATTTACATATCAAAATATAATGAATAATCTATAAAATAAAAAACCATCAAAATCAATTGGTTCAATCTTCAAAACCGAACCAAACATTATAAAAACCAACTTTTTTTAAAAAAAAATTTTTATTTTTTCATTGAAAATACAAAATAAACTAAAAAAAATTTTTAAAATAGAATCAATCTTATTAATTTTAACACTAATAATTTTCATGATTAAATATTATTACATAAAGGGAACAAAGAAACATATTTTTTGTATTAAAAAAATATTTGAATAAGTAATCAAGAATCTCTACCAAACATGCACTTAATAAAAAAGTTAAATTAAGATTTTTTTGAAAAATTTATTTAGTTAAATAGTTTAGACTTTAAGTCTTTGAAAATCCAAGATTTTTAAATCTAATAAATTAGTCTATTTAATTATATATAATATTATTTTATATATATTATGAAATTTAATATTTATATAATTTAATTTAAACTAATTAACTTAATAAATAATATACTTTTTTTAAAGTTTATATATGTTAATTTATATAAAGACTTAAGTCTATTAATCTATCTCATTGATTTATTTAAAGATAAATTTATTAATATATTTAAATATATTATTATAAAATAAACATTTAAATAAAATTTTAAATTAAATCAAATTTAAAAAACTATTAGTTCAAGAATTAAAAAATAATTTATATCAAATAAATAGAAATCTTATATTTAAAAATCAAGTGAGACGTGTTTAAAACAAATTCTGAGCCGACTCATTTTTACCCTTACGTGTCACACTGGCTGTTCTTCATCATTGAACAGAATAGAAAGAATAGTCAATAATGGTGTCCCATTTGACTTTTTATTCTGGTTCACTGTGAAATGTCAGTGTGTGGAAAAAGTGGAAGCTGTATATCTCATTGAAACTTAAATTTTGTCTATAAAAATATATATCGGAAGGCACTGTCTTCAGTATTCAGTCTGAGAAACAGTAACCCAAACAGGCAGGCAAAGTAACGATCAAAATCAAGCATGAGGGAGAGGCAGAAGCAGGAGATAAATGGAAGGCAACAAGTATCTGATGAAGAAGCCTTCCTGTTTGCTATGCAACTAGCGGGTGCCTCGGCTGTTCCCATGGTCCTCAAGTCAGCTTTGGAGCTTGGTATCATAGACACCATAGCCAAGGCTGGTCCTGGAGCTTACCTTTCTCCTTCTCACATTGCTTCTCAGCTCCCAATAATAAAGAATCCGGACGCACCTGCTATGCTGGACCGCTTGTTGCGCCTCTTGGCTAGCTACAACATCCTCACATACTCCCTCTGCCAACTGCCTCATGCCAAGCCTGAGAGGCACTATGGTCTTGCCCCTTTTGCCAAATACTTTGTCAACAATGAAGATGGTTTCTCTATGGTTGCTCCCTTTCTCATGCAACACGACGAAGTCCTCAAAGACATGTGGTATGGTATTTCACTATTTATGTACTCTTAATATTTTTTTTCACTCTTTTTGTAGGAGAAACTTTTAAAGTTTTATCATTTAAATATTTAGAATAGGACACTTCAATCATATCTTCCTTTAGTATATTCAACTTAATATGATATATAAAAATAGTAAATTAAACTTGGACCGTACTGGTCCGATTATCATCCGAGCTCCTATGACCCTGACTAATTGGGCCGATCCAATGCCTAATAAATATTCCTGTTTCGAATTGTGAAACCATTAACGGTCATTGGATCTTGACTTAATGACCAACGTAAAAACTGATATACCATTAAGATCAAATATAACGTAAAGATTAAAATAACCTTAACGGTAGGGACCGAGGATGATCCTTATATAAGCCTTATGTTCCAATTCTATTAGCCTTTGATTATATTGACTAAATTCTTTAAACTGATCGGCAAACCTAAGAGTTGATTCCACCGACTTTCCGTTCTGCGAACTTCGATGGATCTCCTTTTAAAACACCTTGGGTTTCGGTCAGTATTCGGAACAAAATTCATATACGTGGCTCCTGTGTAGTAACTAGTAAGAAAATTCCTACTGCTTGAACCTCGGAGGACATAAGATTTTTTATTTTTTTTTTGTGTATTTGAAAGGTTAGTTTGGATGTTGAAGTTCAAAATCAGTTTGGACTTCTGAGGTGGGGACTTGATATTTCGAAAACTAGCATTAATTAGCATGACCCACTATAAGCATATGCTGAAAGTAATTTGCCAATTTTCATCTTCTCGAGTTCAATTCTTCTAAGTAATGGTGATCCTTCTTCTCCTTTCATACTGAATGCAAACTGACAGACATAACGAAAATCAACTATGTATTTTGGTTCTATGTAGTTTAATTATACTTATAATTAATTAAAGAGACTTAACTTCATCAAATTATTATACTTATGAACTTGCATGAAGAGGGGGACAGTTCCACTGAAAGTTGACTCGAGTTTTACCATAATAATTATGAGTCAAAGTATTGGGCACATTAGTAAGCTCACAAATGATTTGAGTAGCTTTAACGCTGTCCAAATTTGACTCCGTCCAGTTAAGATAAAGGTTAAGGGAAAAGATAGTTGTATAGAAATTTTCAATACAGAAATTTCACAAAAATACATATAAGTGGCTCAAAATTATATGGGCTGTGAAATAATTGAAGAATTTTCTCCACGGATTATTTAAACTCTTGTGACCTTTCTGTATAGAAAAAGCTATGTGTAACTAATAGCCCTTAAACCGTAGGTCCTACCACAAGTGTTTATTTATATTTACGATTAAGTGTATATATATTAAGATACTTTAAGTATACTTTTGTGGAAATTTTCTATAAAAAAACTTTAACATATTCAAATCAAAATATTAAGTGCAAATAATTCAATTCCAATAACCTCCACCACTGCATATATACGACTAAAAGGGCATATTTAGAACTTCAACGAATTTCTCTGTGATTTTGATAAATTATTTTTGGCCATAGAAGTAAATAGAAAATTCTAGCCAATGAAGAGGAGCTAAAACTCGTACTAGCCGTCGAAGGTAGAAGCCCTTGTTTAATAGTTTTTTTTTTTTTTGGATACAACGAAGTTAAGAGAGAGGGGAGAATACATCATTTTAAGATAAGAACATACCACAAACCTTAATGAAAATTTATAGTGACATTTAATTATACGTCACCTATATATCATTCTATTATGAGAGCATGCCGCAAGCTTCAATGAGAATTATAGCCATATTATATATAACCTATCAAGAGAAGTTTGCTGCAACATGAATCAAGCCTAAGCCTTACAGCCAAAGTATTTCGATCCTTACCGGCTTTTAATTGAAACATTTAGTGAATGCTTACTAATAGGGTTGACATGACTGTGTTCCTGTAGGTACCACGTGACAGATTCAATCAAGGAGGGTGGCCTTCCATTTGACAATGCTTATGGAATGACTTCCTTTGAATTCCATGGCACAAATCCAAGGTTCAACAAGCTTTTCAACAAGGGGATGTCTGATTTCTCTAGCATCGTAATGAAGAAAATTCTTGAGACCTATACAGGCTTTCAGGGTCTTCGATCTGTGGTTGATGTTGGCGGTGGGACTGGAGCTGTTATTAACATGATTGTCTCTAAGTATCCCACCATAAAGGGGATTAATTTTGACTTGCCCCATGTGATTAAAGAAGCTCCATTTTATCCAGGTGCTTTTAAGTCCATATCATATGAAGTTTATATAGTGGCGCTCTTCTAACTATAAAAAGTTAAAAACATCAACTAATCAAGTGTTCAAACTAGGATCTGTCCTTCATCCTCATTCCCAAAGACCATTAATTTGGCTATAATAGCATTGTCATTTGAAGCTGGGCTTCATTTATTTGAATAATATTGTTTGGTTTCCCTACTTGGACCTAATATCACATTTATCTTTCGGACGCGTGATCCTGTAGAACTAAGATGTGTGTTTGGTGCAGGTGTGGAGCATGTTGGTGGAGACATGTTTGTGAGTGTTCCAAAAGGTGATGCCATTTTCATGAAGGTGAGTTATTATTTGAAGCTTTCCAAGATTTTTTTTTCTTTTGAGAAATTTTGTCAAGAGTCAAACCAAGTTAAAATGTTGTTTAAAAATTAATTAATAAAAAATATTTAATAAAATTCTACAATTAGTTAATTCTTCATTAATTAATCAGTTATATATGACTTGATCCACTAGCTATCATTCATCAATTTTCTCTAAATCTAACATCTTGAATTAATTTGATATTTTTAAAAAATTTCCTGTCCTTATCTTAGCAATTCTTTTTTTCCTTTTTAATCATTTGCAACAGTACATTAAAATATTATGAAGTAAAAGAAATTTTTGACACTTTGTACTACAATTCAACTTGAGTAATTTTAGACACACATTTACATTAATTTATACTATATATATATAATTTTTATTATTTAATTACAATTAGTCATATTTAATTTTTTATATATTTATACTCTAATTTTATCGACTCAACATGTATAGATGTGAGAAAACATGCAAGAAGCATTATTGATTCAACTTTTATAACCGTTTGAACTTTAGGATCAACTTTTAGCATTTTGACGATACCTCACATCTTTTTCCACCCGTTTATACTAACGACAAAAATACCATTTATAAATTCAGTGGATATGTCATGACTGGAATGACGAGCAATGCTTGAAATTTTTGAAGAACTGCTATGATTCCCTTCCTGACACGGGGAAGGTGATTTTGACTGAATCCATTCTTCCAGCAGCCCCGGACACTAGCTTGGCTGCAAAGTGTGTGTTTCAAATGGATGTTATCATGTTGTGTCATAGCTCAGGTGGAAAAGAGAGAACAGAGAAAGAGTATGAGGCCTTGGCTAAGGGGGCTGGATTCAATGGATTCCGAGTAGCGTGCTGTGCTCTCAACATGTATGTCATGGAATTTCTTAAGAAGCCTTAAGTTCTTTTCTTTGCAGTTGCATTTAGGTTTAGAGACAGCGATAGCCTGGCCAGATAAGGTTTCCCCCAATACATTGTTGTCTTGATAATAATAAATAATAAATAGTAATAATAATAATAATGAAAAGTTACTTGTGTTTGTTAAACTTTATTGGGATGGGATCTACTATGTTATGTATTTAATTGTCCACATTGCTATGGATTGTGGTAGTTTTTGCATTTTGAATCTACAGGTTCTTTATCCTTGTACCTCGATTTAAGACTTCACATGGATAAATTCATCTCTTTAATTTCTTCACAAATGGCTCACACTTGCTCTTCAACCTCGGTTTCATCTTCCCCACCACATAATTCCACCACAACTTATCCTCATGATCTGCAGATGTCCCTTCCTCATCAGTTTTCCATCTCCTAGTGAAGGGTCCATTGGCTTCCCGAGTTTGGTTTCTCTTACCTTTGAAAGAAACGAAATGACTTGGTTTTCTACAATAAAAGCTGGGTGCCTCATTAGATTACTCAAGAGGCTGAGGAATAGCTAAATGAACTTATTTCTATCGCTTACCCAGGTACCCCATGATGCAGCTCTGTTTTCTTTAGGGGAGTGGAATGAATATAATGGGATGGAATTAATGGTATGAAATTGAATAAAGGTTACATTCTTTTGTTTGGATAGGTTATGATGAAATGCTGAAAAATTTTCATTCAATTATTTGGAATTGTAATATAATGGAATGATAAGAATTAATAAAATAAAAATCTCATTCTATTTCATAACGATCAATTTAGAGGGAAACAAAAAATGGGATATAAAGTGAAATATGATAGAATGGATCCCAATTCCAACCAATACTATTCTATTTTATTTTTATTTTTAAAACCCAAACAATGGAAATACATAATTCTATTTCATTCTATCGCATTTCATCTTTTAACACAAATCCAAACAAAGCCTTAGGATACAATGGTAGTTGGCATTAGGTCAATGTTCAATTTGTTACTTTTCTTTTATGAAAATTTTTCTATCTTTCAAGAAAAATATATAAAAAATTAATATTAATTCTATTGCAATGAATTTTATAATTAAGAAGGTGCTAATTAATTCAGCTAGTAAAGTCCTTTGCAGTTGATTATGAACATTTGGGATCAAATCTCACCTTCACCCATTTGTGACATATGAGTAAAGTTCAATGTCGTCTCCCCCTTCTCCAGATGTAATGTGTGTTTATGAATCTAGGTTTGTGAGTCAATTTTTAATTGAAATCTATAAAGTTTTGATGTGGAATTGACAAGTGCACCAAATCGACAAAAGTAATAAAGAGTGAGTAAAATATCGTTTCCACAAAGATTATGTTATCAATTATTAAGTTCATTGAAAATGACACTATTTAAGCTAATGAAAAGAGAGTTGATAAAAACAATAAAAAGAAAAAATAAACAAAAATAACAAAAACCAAATTTAATTAATTGAGTTGAATTGAAAAATAATGATATGAAAAGGTTATGAGTCAGATTTTACTTGAACTCTTTAAATGCACATTCAAATATTAGTTTAATTAAGTCCTATTCCAATGATTTATGGTCTATTCTCAAAATTAATTAATATTCAATCCATTAGTATATTAATCCTCTTATACTGTTTAGAATTAATTAATCTCTTAGTCTAATCTCAAATAGAAAGACATTATCAAGAACAATGAAATTAAAAGAAAGACTACATAATTCACAACGTCTATTCTGATCGATTGCAGAAATTATGGTGTTTATCACAAGTTTTAGGTTCATGCAATTTTTCTCAAATCATACATAAATTCAAAAATTATTCCCAAATTGGTCAGATTTAGAAAAGTATTAAGAAAATAGATAAACACATAAACCATGAAATAGAAACATTGATTAAACCTATAAAAGAATTTATATCATCCAAAAATAAGATCCATCATCACCCTAACGAAAAAAAGAGTTTAGTTATATATGAAAAAAGAAGAAGACAAAGAGAAAAATATGACAAACTTCATTGTAGAAAGGTAAAAAAGTTAAAAAAAATTCTTAATTTTCAAGCCTAATTGCACCCACACCACATTAGGATTTGTGCCTCTTGATGGCTGCTGCGTTCTGTTCAGGTGTCTGTTGAAATTAGCGTAACTTATGTATTTATAGTGAAAATAACGTGACAGGTTACGCATCTAGCACTCAGGCGCTTTGTGTCCAGTGTCTAGGCGTTGTGTTCTTTCTTGAAATTCTGATACGTAATGCACGCTTAGGCACTGAACGTCCAGAAATAAAATTCATCCTTTGCAGGCGTTGGCTTTCCAGCGTCTGGGTGCTAGACCACCAGAATGCAGATTCAGCTCTATCTTGTACAATCATTCAGTCTTCTTCCAAGCATAATTATCTACTAAAAATACATAAAAACACACAATCAAAACATAATTTAAAATAATAAAAATAAAATAAAATTAAGAACAAATTTAATTAAAAAAATTTAAAAAATAAAACCTAAAATTTTGAATCGTAAAAATATAATTTTTTGCAGGTTTATCAAGTTTTCAAGTCAAACTATCTAGGACAAAATAATAACAATTAAGAACAAACATTGTCAACCATTAGAAGAGACAGTTAGATTAAAGGTTAATTTCTTCATCAATGAAAAGGTAAATAAGAAAAAGGTGCAAGTACTCTATGCATCAATAATTAAAAACTAGATTGAACCCGTCAATTCAACCAGAAAATTGGTGAACCGGTCATATGAATAGTCCATTTAAGCTTCAAAATTGGTAATTAAAAAACTGATAAAAAATTGAATAAACTGATTAAAACTGGCTATATATATAGTTCAGTGTTTTTAAAATCGGATCAAATTGATTGGTTGAACTATGAATCGGTCTTATCTCTAGTTTAAACATTTTTTTATTCAATTATAAATCTGACCAATTAAACCATGATCCAAAAATCTCTCTTTATTCAATCTTCAATTCAATTTTCAAGTGTAAACTGATAAATTACTGGTTTGAATGGTTGTAAATATATTTTTTCCATCTCCATGGAAAGCCCTGTGGGCCACCTCAATGATATGATGAAATTTAAAATACTGATATCTTGTGAATGGCCCGCTTTTGTTTAGATGATGGAACAAGACACTTCTGTTATAGTCTCCAACATTTATAGGAGCTTAACTATGTGTTTAGATATTTTTTTCATTAATAAAATAAGTGAAAATAAATTGAAAATGAAAAGAAATTAATGGAACATAATTACTATTTTTTTATTTAAAAAATTAATAACGAAATGAAACAAAACATGTGCTCTTCCCGTTCTACCTCAATTTTAAAATAACAAAAATTGAGTATTTGAAGAGAAAAGAAAGAAAATAATTTTTCACGTATTTTAAAACTCTTTTAAAAAAAATTTTTTTATTTTTTTATTTTTTTCTTATTATCTATCATCTAAATATAATATAAAAATTGGATAAAGCAAAAAAAAAGGTTGATGCTCCAAGTCATTGGACTTATATTACTACATTCTTTACATGATGTATACAATATTTAATATTTAAATATAAAAATATATGTATTTTGATTTGATTATGTTTGAATTATTAAATCATAAATCAATTTTTTTACTGATTTAATAACCAGTTCAATTTTTAAAATACTAATAAATAAACAAGCATATAATTGAATTTTTTATGGCAATTTTTTATTTCGAATCACACACCGAAACAAAGGCCCCAAGCAAATCCGACGTGTAAAAACTAGTTAACGATAATAGTAATAAGGGATCTTTGATTTCAATAATTCAAAAACAATATTCAATTTTGATTTCTTTTTGGTTTCTGGTTATTGTTTCTCGATCAGTGCAGATGGAAGGAATTGGTGTGGTTGGTCTATTGAGACGTGCCTTTTTGTCTTTGTACTAATTGGGATTATGTGTGTTTAAATTAATTGTAAATTTTTTGATTATTTTAATAATTAATTATTATATAATTAATTATAATAAAATTAATTTTATATTTAAATATATTAGTTAAAAATAATTTTAAGATGATTTGTTTTATTTTGATAGTATAAAAAATATATTTATACATTAAATTATTAAAATAATATATAATAATTAAAAAAATTATTTAATTAAAAATAAAATTATATTTACATCTCACAACTTTTAGAATAATTTATAATCTTAAATCATAAGTTTAAATATTAAACTTATGAACAAAAATTATTATAATATATTAAATTTCATATAAAATTTATTGACGAATTATTCAAACATATTATAAACAATAAAAAATATTAAAAGACTATTGATTTGGGAATATAATCCAAACCAAACATGTTGCTCGAGGGATCAGATTTTAATACTTCCCTAAAACCTATAATTTAATACTTCGATTTTAACTCAGGCGTATAGTCTTACAGTTTTCAACACAAACATGTTGTACATTAGAAAACTTTTATTCCAAAACTGTACCACCATAAAGAAAATAAACTAATCTAAGTTGAAATTAGGAGTCACGTCCATGCAGTTAAAATTCCCTCATCTTTTCCCTGCTATGCCTTTTTTTTTTTTTGACTAATTTTAGTTACATGTATTTTTACGTACATCATTTTATATCTATACTATTTTTATCGTTTAATTATATCTAGTCTCACTTTATTTTTAACATTTATTCTAATTTTATCATATAAATAGATATGATAAATGGTGTGTATATAATTTTTTCCCCCTTCTAAGTCCATACCTACTAGTGAAACATTCAATTGTTAATTCATAGTTTTTCTAAAAATATTAATATAAAAAACTACTATTAAAACATAAGGATCTTAGAATTTATAATTCTCACAAACAAAAAGTATGAATATATTAACTTTTATTCATGAATAAGAGTAAATTATATTCCAAGAGTATTAGATGAAATCCTAAAAACTTATTTTCTATTCTTTTGTTTTTCTTTGTTCTTTTTTTTTTTACTTTAATAATGATAAAGAAAAAAGAAACCATTTATGACCAGAAATAAGACCTTGAGTTTTATGCAGAAAATGTTTCTTAAATACTGTTAACTTCCATCAAGTTGACAGTTACTATAATTACAAAACTATTATTTCTATTTTATTCAATAAGAATTTAGCTCATTAATTTAATTTAATTACTTATTAAACTAATAAGATAAGTTACATGCCTATCACATGAGACATTTTATTTAACATTATCTCATTTGACTCATATGACATTACATTCTTTATAGTTTGATAAGTCTGTCAAAACATAATGTGAATTCATATATATAGTCAAACTCTTCTTTACATTAGATACATCATTCATCATGACTAAGAATGAAAACTAACATGAGTCATGACGGTAGTATATCATTTAATTGACATGGTCCCTTCCATGTATTATAGATTTAGTCTTCTCCTTAACATGACTTATAAATGAGAAGCACATAATTGATCCAACAATAATGTCTTTATTAAAGACAGAACATGTTATCATAATTCTTATTCAATCATGTATACAAACTCGGAAGACATGTAAGATAGAAATATATTCATTCATGAGTTCAGAGTGTCAAAGTACATATATAAAACATAATCATTAACATAATATATAATAATGCCTACTTGGCAACACTGCTCATACTTTCAACATGATCACTAAATGTTTTGGGAGGTAATCCTTTTATCAAAAGATCAACAATCGTAAAGTCGGTGTTAATATGCTCTATTGACATTGTGTTTCTGAATTTCTTCTTTAACGACAAAGTATTTCAATTTCATATGTTTAGCACATTTAGAATACTTGTCATTTTTAGAAAAGAAGGCAACTGAAGAATTATCACAATAATTTTTCAATGACCTGACAATGCTATCGACTGCTTCAAGTCTTGAAATAAAGTTCCACAACCACTTCGCCTGAACCATGACCTCAAAGCATGCCACAAATTCAACTTCCATGATATCGCTCTTCCAGCTAAAAGATACAAATAGTCAAATGTGAACTTTCTTGTATCTACACAATTGACAAAATATAAATCTGAATATCCAACCACCTCAAGATGATCGGATCTTCTATAAGTAAACATGTGATCCTTCGTTATATATCTCTCTAAAACTTTATTGATATATGCTTTTTAAGACAAGCCTAACAATCATTGTGATATGTCACGAAATATTTTTATTCCAATCACATAATTTGTCTCTCACATATCGTTCATTTCAAAGTTATTAGATAGAAACTTCTTAGTCTCACTTAATAGACCAAGATAATTAGTTGCAAGTAAAATGTTATCAACATATAGAATTAGAAAGATAAATTTACTTCTATTAACCTTCAGATATATACATTAATCAATAGTGATTTTCTTAAATTCAAAGGATACAATAATATCATTGAACTTGAGATACCATTGTCGGGAAACTTGCTTAAGTTCCTATATTGATTTCTTAAGTTTACACATCATGTGTTCTTTCCCCTCAACTGAAAACCCTATTGGTTGATCTATATAAACATCTTCCTCTAAATTCCTATTTAGAAAGACGATTTTCACATCAATTTGATGCAACTCTATATCATAATGAGCTACTTATGCCATGATAATTCTGAAAGAATCTTCATTGGAAAGTGGTAAGAATGTTTCCTTATAGTCAATGTCATCTTTTTTAGTAAAACCTTTAGCAATAAGACGGGTCTTGTAACATTCAAGGTTGCCATAAGAGTCACGCTTAATCTTAAAGACTCATTTAGACCCAACTCTTTTACACCCTTCAGGTAATTCCATAAGGCCTTATTCACCAATATCTTCCATTGATTTAAATTCATCTTTCATGACATCTAATCATTTATCAGCATTATCACTATTAATAGCTTGTGAAAACGAAATTGGATCATTGTCATTAATTCTCAAGTCATTTTTTGACTTTTGTAGATACATCATATAGTCATTCGGAATAGCAGATCTCTTTTCTCTTTGAGATTTTCTTAATGTTATTTCTTGTGATTATTCCACTATAAGTTCATTATTAACATCAGGATCATTAATTTGTTGTTCTTCTTGATTGTTATTCGATTCAACAACATGAGGAACAATAATTTCATAAATAAGAGCATAAGTCAAAGGAACTTGTACTCTACCTTCTTTAATTTCCACATTTTGTGAAGCTTCACTCCAACTGGTCTCACCATTCTCAATGAACCGATCATTTATAGTTTCAACAATTATTGTACTATAGGTAGGACAATAAAATCTATACATTTAGACTTTTCTTGATAACCAATGAAATATCCACTGATTATTATTGCATCTGATTTCTTTTCATGTAAATTATAGATTCTTACATTTGTCTGACATCTTCAAATATACAGGTGCCTTAAACTGAGTTTCTTATATCTCCATAGTTCAAAAGTTGTACTTGGAACTGCCTTACTAGGAACCCTATTCAACAAATGCACGAAAATTTTTAAAGCATACATTCACAATGACAAAGGTTAAGACGTGTTACTTAACATGCTCCTGACCATATCAATTAAGGTTCGGTTACGCCTTTCTGATACACCATTTTGTTGTGGTATACCTAACATTATGTATTGAACACATATGTCACGTTTTTCTAAGAACTTAGCAAATGGATATAGGTGTTGTCTAGTTTCATCAAATCTTTCATAATACTCACCATCTCTATCTGACCTTACGATTTTCACCTTTCTGTCAAATTGTCTTTCAACTTCATTTACATAAATTTTCAAGGCATTCATTGCATGAGATTTCTCATGCAATAAATAGACATATCCGTAATGTGAATAATCGTCTATAAAGGTGATAAAGTACTTTTCTTTACCAAAAGAATTGACATCAAAGGATCAATATATATCAGTGTGTACAATTTCAAAAAGCTGAGTGCTTCTTGTGGCACATTTCTTTGTGTGTTTTGTTTGCTTTCTCTTAATGCAATCCACACAAATATTAAGGTAAATGAAGTTCAAATTTGGAAGAATATCATTCTTTATCAACTTTTTCATTCTTTCTTTGAAAATGTGTCTCAAATGTTTATATTACAAGTAAGCAGAACGTTCATTCACTAAAATATGTTTAGTGCCAACATTATGATGTAAAGTCATAAGAGTTTCAACATATAAATTATCAAGATTCAATTTATATAAATCATCACAAAGTATACCGGAACTAATCATATAGTTATGCTTATACAAACTAAAATATCCATTACCAAACCTAAATGAGTATCCAACAACATCAAGTTTAGACAAGAAACTAAATTCCTAGAAGAACTTCTCATTAGGGTCTATGGTTTGGATTGTAAGGAATCATTGCATCGTATTAGAAATATGAGTTATATATCTAGAATCAATCCACTAAGTATTATGAAAAACTTCAGTTAAATTTGATTTGAAACATACATAAGCATTAAACTTACGTTTCTTTTCGAACCAAGCCTTACACCTTGGGCAATTCTTCTAGAAGTGTCCAAAATTTTCACAGAAATGACATCTATTATTGTTTGACTCTTTTTCTTAATTTTGACAGAGAACTCATCAATCTTTAATGGTTCTTTTCCTTTTCCATGTTTTTTTTTCAGCTTTCTTTCCAATTCCTTAATGGATCACATAATAGATAGAGTAATTTTCTTAATTCTTAAGTCTAGTTTTCTCCTGAACTAACATACTGTGCAATTCATGCACATTTCCTTTATCTTTCGTGATATTATAGTTTATTTGGAATAGACCATACTCAAGCGGTAATGAGTTTAGAATGAATTGTATAAAGAAATTTTTATCCACTTCCATTCCTAATGACTTAAGTCTTGTTGCAATGTTTGTCATTTCAATGACATGCACTTGCATAGTACGAGAATCATCAAATTTTATTGTGGTTAAAGTACCAATTAATATCCTAGCAAGAAACTTGTCAGTAGTTTGAGAGCGCTCTTCTACAAAACTCATGAATTCTTTAGCACTTTTCAATTTTATTAAATTTGAGAAGAATCGATTTGATGTTGTGTGCTATGCTTATTCGTATAAACATTAGGCTTAGTCTGTTTGACCTTTTCCAAGCCTTATAATGAGTTTTCTCTTCATTGCTACTAGTAGTAATAATAACAACATGTTTCTTAACTTGGAGTGCCAAATCAAGATCCATTACACCGAGGTGAAATTAGACTTGTTAACTTCAGTCAGAGAAGTTCAACCCATTAAAGAATAGAGCAGACGAAGCAAACGAATTTAAAGAAATGAGGACAAACACTGCAATGATCATATATTTAACATTAATACTTTGAGTCATAAATTTAACATACTATACTGATTCAGATAACAAATCACTTAAGCATTTAATGTATATCAATGTTCTCATTTGAGTGATACATCAATATACAACAATAAACATAATGATGATAACAAATTTAATGTTATTTGACAATGATATATGTACTAACTATAAATATTTATTATCTTTTAGATATATAAATAAAATTAATAGAACACTTATACTACCAACAATCATGTCAATTTATTATAAGGATAGCTAATTAACCTTTAGATGATTTATAAATGTCTTATAATAATAAACTTTAATTTACTCATAAGATAATCAATAATTATTATGTCATTCACAACATCTATTATATGAGTAATTAAAATAATAATAACTTTCATACAATTTAATATTAAATCAATTTGATATTAACAAATGTCACATAATATTATTCTAAATTGATAACATTATGATGTATCATTAAAATAATATTCATTGATTTATTATAATAAATATCTCAAATTAATTTATTGTCGCAATCATTAAAACAAAAAAAATCATTGATATAATTATCCAGAATAATTAATTATAATATAATATAATAAAATTTTGTCCGGAACAATTAATCGTTGATATAATTTGTTACAATCAATTATCCGCAACATTTGACATGCCCCACATCATATAGTATAATATTAAGAGATACTTGCGTGACGTGCGTATCATATATATAATATAATTATATTTACGTGACGTACGAAATGCCGTGAAAAAAATTTTAGAATTTAATCTTATTAATTTGAATACAATTAGGGTTCATATTATTTGAATTTTTTCGTTGATCTGCATTTAATTAAGAGAAAGTTGATGGCAAACGTATATATGGATGACAAAATTATCTAATGAAGACTTGATTAGTTGAACTTTGAATCAAGAACCTAATGAATCCAAAATCTCCAACCTTTGCAGTCATATTTTCATCCAAGAGAATGTTGTAAGGCTTCAAATCATAATACACAATAGGAACTTCAC
The DNA here is from genome assembly GCA_029884595.1 of Ormosia semicastrata. Taxonomy (NCBI): domain Eukaryota; kingdom Viridiplantae; phylum Streptophyta; class Magnoliopsida; order Fabales; family Fabaceae; genus Ormosia; species Ormosia semicastrata. Next base: position 2,582,951 of record JAQQTO010000026.1, on the reverse strand, counting down.
CATCATTGTGCAGGTAGTCCAATGCACAAGCAGTATCAATATCTATATTCAGTCTCTCCATAAGGTTCAACTCATTTTTATTTATATGCTTTCTCTTTCCTTTAATCCAATCTTTTAAGCTCTCATTACTTAAGTACTCATAAACTAGAGACATAAATTCATTTTTTTAAAGTCAATACTAGAGCATTTAAAGTCAATTCATCGTTTTCAAACTTCTAAGTTTAGATGATGTTGTTGCTGTTACTTTCACTTTTTTATTCTTTATGTATAGTAGCAAGCAAATTGTTAAACATAGTATCAGTGTTACCATATATATGATTTTCATGTCCACATGCCTTTCCATGGCCATGAGGCTATGCAAAATACAAGTAAAGTTTTTTATTGCCTTCTAAATGGATTATCGAAAGATTTTGAAAAACTCCACCATTAGGAATAGTTCCTTCTAAATCATTATAAGAGAGGTTCAAAAGTTAAATGACATGTAAATTTTGAAATTCAATAGGAATGGATCCAGAGAGTTGGTAAGGAAGGATTTTTCAAGCCTCTCACCTCTCCAAGAGTTTTTAAATAGCACTATAGCATATGCTTGGCTAAATCGCTAGCAGATAAGCGAGAATTTTGGCAGAGGAGTTTCCTAGCCTTTTGTTGAAATTTTAGGAGTTGGAAACCGAGAAAGTATTACAAAAAATAAAGAAAAACAAGTAGTAGCAAAAATGTTGTAGCATAAATTTTTTTAAAAATAAAATATATAAAATATGGTTTGTTCGTTGGTTTTTTGAAATTCAAATCCAAAAACCGAACCAATTAAACTTTAATTGGTTTGGATTTTACCTGAACCAATCAATATACCCAAACCAAACCGAACCAATTTAATTGGTTCGGTTTAGATTAATCGGGTTGGTCAATTATCCAAATCAATTTACTCCCCTACATTTGACATGCCCCACATCATATAGTATAATATTAAGAGATACTTGCGTGACGTGCGTATCAAATATATAATATAATTTGATTTACGTGACGTACGAAATGCCGTAAGGATTGAATACAATTAGGATTGAATTTTCGTTGATCTGCAGAGACGTGATGGCAGACGTAGGGATCACAAAATTATCCGTATCCGCAGGGATTCGTGGGGATTACTCCTGATGAGACGGGAGATGGGTACTCATTTAATAAATGGGGACGGAGGCGGGAATTACAGTACCCGCTCCGCGGGTACCCGTAAACCTGTTAAGTATATTTTTTTATCTAATATGTATCATATATTTTTTTTTCTTTTTTACTTTGAGATGAGATGAAAATACATATCTTTTTATATTTTGAAATAATTTTTTATTGAATGAGTCCATAATGATAAAATTTGTTAAAAAATATATATTATTTATGTAATAGTTATTTATGTAAATTAATTATTACAAAATATAATTGAATTTAATTTGTTATTTATAATATTCTTTTAATTTTGTAAGAATTTTAGATTGTTGAACAAAATTGTAGTATATGGTGTTAAAATTTATTTTCTTTATGTTTTTTTATAATTTTTAAGATTTTATTTTAAATTATTAATTACCCATGAGATACCGCGAATATCCCCGCTTACCCGTGGGGATCATAAATGAGTACTGTAACAAGATAGAGATGAAGGCGGAAAAAGCACTATCTGCCCCCGTCCCGCTCCATTGCCATCCCTAGGCAGATGCAATGTTATGAAGAAAATTAAGTTTCAATCAATATATAATTAGGAATATGATAATTCACTTTAAAATTAATTATATGTCATAAAATTAATTCATATAGTGCAACAGAATAATATAATAAAAAAATTCATAAAATTTACAATTAAAATTCATACAAATTAAGAAAAAATAAATATTATAACATAAAATCATAAATTTCATAATTTTACTTTGATACCACATATTAATTCGTAATTTTTTAAGAATTTTAATATAAAAAATTATTATTAAAATATAAAAATCTTATAATCTATGATTTTCATAAATAAAAAATATGAAGACATTAATTTTTATTTATTGTATTTTAAGAATGTTCAAAAATTCACTTTCTATTATTTTACTTTTTTTTTATCTTCTTCTTCTATTTTAGTGATTATGAAAGAAGAAAAAACCCTTTATAATTAAGAACATGACCTTGCATTTTATGCAAAAATTATTTCTTAAATATTATTAATTTTTATTAAGTTGACAGCTTATTATAATTATAAAATTATCTTTCCTTATTACTCAATAAGAATTTAGTTTATTAACTTAATTTAATTATTTATTAATGTTAAGAGTCTTACATCATCTATTTTAATTTTTTGAGTGCTGTTTATATATCTGTTGAGTCATTCTACTTAATATCAATTAATTTTATATTAAAATATCATATAATATCAGAGTTAAGATCTCATCTTCGTCGTACTTAACTAGATTTCTCTCACTTATTTTACTAGAGTCATCTATTTCGTCCAAATATATACAAACTAGAGTGTTAAAAATTTTATATCATTTATCTTAATTTTTTTAATATAATTTATATATTTATTAAACTACTTCATTTAATATTAAATGATTTTAATCTGATCCTGGTGAGTGGTGATATCAAATCAAATATAATCACGAAAATCACCCTTTCTTTACAGCGGTGGTAGGTCGACCAACTAAATAGTCACTATCAGTCCCAAAACGAGATTATGGTCTTTGCGGCAATTAAATTTCGGAGAATAAACGCAATAAAAGTCCATAATTAAGGTTACTTAAGGTTTCTGCCTAAATGACAATTGACAAGCCCAAATAACATAAAGCAACTTCCTCAAATGACAATTGACAAGTTTGTAAATTTGGTAGGCTTTTTACACAATACATAGTGATTATCTCAATTTAATAAAGTTTAAATTATTGAATATCTCCCTCATTATTTTTTAATTACATTATTCCCCATTTTTTTTTGGGGTGAATAATTCCCCATTCTTTTAACATAAAAGTAAATTAACAGAAAAAAAATCTCATAACAAGTTTTTTTTTTTTTGGATAAGGCATAATTAAGTTATTGCACTAGATAGGGTTTACAGTTAGTATTTGAGGTAGGATGGCAAAGTGAATTTGATTGCCTACATATTTAGTTTATCAATTTAATTGCCTGATAAATTATTGACGTCAATGTATGGGAAACGATGACGTCATTGTCTGGAAAAAAATTGAAACTGTCTATGTTATTTGAAAAAAGAAATTATTGTATAAACTTTCTGTATTTAAGTTAAGTGTATTGTGAATAAACTATTAATATCATTAATTAATAATTAATTATAAAATTAATAATATATTAATTTAGTATACTCAATTTGAATGCAAAAAATTTACACAATATAATGCTTGAAAAAACTTTTAAAATATTTATAAAAATTGTTAAAAATATAATAAAATCATTAATGTATCTTTAATTCATAATTTAACTCAGGATAAAGATGAGTTTGTATATTTTCTTTATTTCGGCTAGAAGCAACTTAAGCTTTTTTAAGAATAATATATTTCTTTCTTTGGTACAAAAAACAATAAAATTATTTATACACATAAATAGATTTATTTTTCTTTAGGCATTTTTTATATGCTCTTAGAGAAAGAAGTTAATCCTCACCGTTCATGTTAAAAGAATATGAGAGAGAAAGAGAATTAAAAAATGAATGAATTGATGGGATGGGGTGTGAAAGAATAATTTTCTTTCTGCTAATGTTCGAAAGAAGCTCTCAAAATAGACACTCACATGCGATAAGCTGTACCTTTCTCGGATGTGTTGGCTTTGCGATGGTGTAAACATCTTTTCCCTTCTATAAAAAAGAAAAATCACACTACACTCTCTTCAGTCTAAAGTAATATTGAGCGTGAGAAACGTAAACCCACACCCACCACCATCACCCAGGGCAGGCAAAGTAAGGATCAAGCATGGGGGAGAGGCAGAAGCAGGAGATAAGTGGAAGGCAACAAGTATCTGATGAAGAAGCCTTCCTGTTCGCCATGCAACTAGTGGGTGCCTCCGCTCTCCCTATGGTCCTCAAGTCAGCTTTGGATCTTGGTATTATAGACACCATAGCCAAGGCTGCTCCTGGAGCCTACCTTTCCCCTTCCCAAATTGCTTCTCAACTCCCAATAATAAAGAACCCGGACGCACCTGTTATGCTGGACCGCTTGTTGCGCCTCTTGGCTAGCTACAACATCCTCACATACTCCCTCCACCAACTGCCTCATGGTAAGGCTGAGATGCACTATGGTCTTGCCCCTTTTGCCAAATACTTTGTCAACAATGAAGATGGTGTTGCTGCCTTATTTCTCATGGAGCAGGACATAGTCCTCAAAGACATGTGGTATGGTTTTTCTGGCACTTATTACAAGTTCAAAATCAGTTTTGACTTCTTTGAGAAATTTGACTTGGATTTTACTATAACTAGATTAACGCCAATAAAATTAAAAACACACGAATAATTTGCATAACGGCTTATTCACTATATTAATTCTTGTTGTTTAGATTATAGGCACATTAGTAAACACACGAATAATATGCGTAACTTAGATGCTGTGCAAATTAACAACTGATTAAATAAGAGTGAGAAGGAATTCCTCCAACTAAAGTTAGAACTAAATTTTGTCCAAAAAATTAATCCGTCAGTCCTACTTGCACATTTAGTGAATGTTTAAACTTTATTTATAGGGTTGAGATGACTGTATTCTTGCAGGTACCACTTGACAGATTCAATTCAAGAGGGTGGCATACCATTTAATAATGCTTATGGAATGACTGCTTTTGAATTCCATGACAAAAATCCAAGGTTCAACAAGCTTTTCAACAAGGGGATGTCTGATCACTCTAGCATCACAATAAAGAAAATTCTTGAGACCTATACAGGCTTTGAGGGTCTTCGATCTGTGGTTGATGTTGGCGGTGGGACCGGTGCTGTTATTAACATGATTGTCTCTAAGTATCCCACCATAAAGGGGATTAATTTTGACTTGCCCCATGTGATTAAAGAAGCTCCATCTTATCCAGGTGCTTTTAAGTTCATATCATATGAAGTTTATATAGCGGCTCTTCTAACTATTAAATTTTATAGACATCAACTAAACAAGTGTTCTAACCAGGATCAGTCTGAAGACGATCAATTTGACTATATAGTAGCATTGTCATTTGCAGTTAGTGCTGGGCTGCATTTATTTGAATATTAATTATTGTTTGGTTTCCCTAGCTACTTGACCTCATATCACTTTTTTTTTATATATATATAATGTTAAGTACTCACATTTATATATATATATATATATATATATATATATATATATATATATATATATATATATCAACTTATAATTATATAATTTTTATTATTTAATTAAAGTTAGTTTTACATCATTTTTTTGTACACATAAACTTTTAATAATTTTACCACTTTATTGATGTGAGAGAAAACAAATGATGTGAAACAAATATTTTTCTTTATTTTAGACGCTTGATCTTGTAAAACAAAGATTTGTGTTTGGTGCAGGTGTGGAGCATGTTGGTGGAGACATGTTTCTCAGTGTTCCAAAAGCTGATGCCATTTTCATGAAGGTGAGTAATTATATTTGAAGCTCTTCAATTCTTCATTCGGTTATCCAGTCTGTTTCCAAGATTATTTTTTGAGAAAATGTGTCAACAGTTAAACCAAGTTATTATTATTATTATTATTATTATTATTATTATTTACAATGATGTTACTAAAGTTTGATTCTGTCATTTCATGTGAATTATTCAAACCTCTTACCATTAGTTCACTCTTAGTGACTTAAATGTTGCTTAGAAACTTAATTAATAACAAATATTTCAATAAAATTATTCATTAATTAATTAGGTATATGACTTGATCCACTATTTTTCATTAATCAATTTCCTCTAAATCTAACATCTTGAGTTAATTTGATATTTTAAAAATTTTCCTACCCTTATTCTAAGCAATTCTTTTTTTTTTTTTAAATTCAACTGCGACAGTTCATTAAAATATTATGATTTAAAGGAAGTTTTCGGGGCTTGCACTACAATTCAAATATTGGATAGTAATACCAACCAGGGCTTTTACCTTGAAATTTTGGTTCACTGGAAAAAAATGTAATGGCTTCTACTTTATACCTCACATATTTTTCCACCTGTTTATATTAATGACCAAAAATACCATTTATGAATTCAGTGGATATGTCATGACTGGAATGACGAGCAATGCCTGAAATTTTTGAAGAACTGCTATGATTCCCTTCCTGACACCGGGAAGGTGATTTTGGCTGAATACATTCTTCCAGTAGCCCCAGACTCCAGCTTGGCCGCAAAGTGTGTGTTTCAAATCGATATTATCTTGTTGTGTCATAGCCCAGGTGGAAAAGAGAGAACAGAGAAAGAGTATGAAGCCTTGGCTAAGGGTGCTGGATTCCAAGGTTTCAGAGTAGCTTGCAGTGCTCTTAACATGTATGTCATGGAGTTTCTTAAGAAGGCTTGAGTTAGAGTCTTCTGCCAATTGCACTCGGGTTTTGAGACTGCGATTTCTAGGACACAGAAGGTTTCCCCCAATAAAAATATATTGTTGTCTTTGATAATAATAATAATATTGATGAAAAGTTACTTGTATTGGATAAACTGTATTGTGATATATACTCCGTTATGAATTTAATTATCCACATAGCTGATGGGATGTTATACTTGTAACTCTATAACAGACTTCTCATGAATGAATTTATCTCTTTCCACACAATTGACTCACACTTGCTCTTCAACCTCTGATCAAACTGCATCTGTGGATGTCCCTCCCTCTTCAGTTTTCCATCTGCTAGTGAAGCGTCCCTTGGCTTCTCGAGTTTGGTTTCTGTCACTTTTGAAAGAAACGAAATGACTTGGTTTTTTTCAGCAATAAAAAAGCCGGAAGCCTCATTAGATTATTCAAATGGCTGAGGAATAGCTCAATGAATTTATTTCCATCGCTTACCCAAGTATCCCATGATGCAGTTCTGTTTTCTTTAGGATACAGTGGTATTTGGCATTAAGCCAATGTTCATTTTCTTACTTCACTTTGTGATAAATTTTCTATATTTAAGAAAAAAAATTGATATTAATTCTAATACCAATGAATTCTATAATTATAAAAAATATTTTAATTTTAATACATCGTAAATATAAATATTATTTAACGAATTTAATAATTATATAAAAAGTTAAATTTATTAAATAAGGTAAGGATACACAACCTGACCCGTCAACCCGACCAACTCGACCCGACCTGATCACATATATCCGGGTTGATTCAGGTAACGGGTCGATTTGAGTCAAATTTGATAAACCCATTGAATATCGGTTCAGGTAATGAGTTTAGTGAACCAACCTGATGACCCGACTCGACGACTCAATAAAATGACATCGTTTTGTCTATATTTAAATTTTTTTTATTTTTTCTTACAATCCGATCTGGTGACTTGACCAACCTGATTAACCCGATTAACCAACCCGAACCAATCCAATTCTAATCGGATTGGTTCGGTTTGGGTTACTCAAATTTTTTCCCCTCGACCCGACCTGATTCGATTCAAACTCACATGATTGGTTTGAATTTTTTCTTTCCTAAACTCCTCCCGATCACCCCATGATCACCCATAAAATAAGGTGACAAAACATCATTAAATGTAAATATAAAACAACACTACATTAAAGTTAAATTCTATAAAGAAATATTTTCAAGCATTGGAAGACACCATCATAGTGTAAAGGTGAATCTCTCCATTAATGAAAAAAGTACACAAGAAAATGGTGCAAGCGCTCTTTTTTTTAATAGAGAAAAGGTGTAACCACTCTAAGCTTAAGAAAAAGACAGAGTCATTGCATTTATTAAAGCAAATTTTAGTTAAAAAAACAAATTTTTATTTCGATTCACACATTGAAAGACAGGCTCCGAGCAAAAGCGACATGAAACACAAGCTAATTATAAAAATAATAAGGCATTATTTAATTTCAATAATTAGAAGGCTATCTTCCTTTTTTTTTTTGCGGGGGGTTGGGGTGGTTGTGAGTGTTGTTTTTTTATAATTGCAGATGGTTCTTGAGACATGCTTTGGACTTTGTGTTAGGTAAAAAGAATAATAAGGCATTATATAATTTCAATAATTAGAAGGCTATCTTCATTTTTTTTTTGCGGGGGGTTGGGGTGGTTGTGAGTGTTGTTTTTTTATAATTGCAGATGGTTCTTGAGACATGCTTTGGTCTTTGTGTTAAGTAAAAAGATTATTGTATATAATTTTTTAGAAGTGTATATATTATTAATATTTTTTTAAGAGTGTCAAATTTAATAAAAAAAGTGATAAAAAATAAATATAATGAATAATATTAAAAAATGTAATATATATATATATATTTATTGTTAATGATAAAAATATTAGAAATATTATGCCAATTGGGATGTCGTGGATCTCCAAAGGATCACAAGGGATCAGATTTGTGATAGAGAGAGATGAGTGTTTCTCAATTTCTCCCGTGATGTTAAGGAAGCGTTTATAATCTCCTGAATAAGGTCTGAGTAAGTTTTGAGCATGATAGTACTTGTAAAATACTTGTTATTATGAGTAATATTGTGTTGACTTAAATGTTAATTTTTTTAATTGTAAAATATTTTGTTTATTTTTAAAACTTATAGTTATTAATATTTTTTCCTCTTGTCTTCTCCTCCACTTTGTCTAGGTGTTGGAGGTGAAAATAAAGATTTGACAATTCGTCGGTTGAATGATAGTTTTAAAGAAATTTTTTAAGTGTTGAGCCGACAAAAATGTAAAATGGTGAAATCGACAGAAGTATTTAAAAAGAAAAAGATTCTAATGTGGCTATAAGGTATTGATGTCGAACAAAAGAATAATTCGACAGAAAGATTATATTGAGTCGACAAAGAATGGTCAAAGCAGTTAAGTGTTGATTCTATCGGAAAGTGGATACATACTGATGACATAACTGCCAAGAACGTGTTGATCTTTTAGGATGTTCGTTATTTTTATTTTTGTCTATAAATATCAGTAGCCACGATATAAAAAGGGAGGTTATTTGCTAATACATAATCCTAACATCTCAACTCGAGCAGATTAAAGGATTTTTATCCAAGTATGCCTTCCCTTTTTTATTTCAAGTCATTTAAAATTAATGCAATGTTCTTTTAAAGTTCTTTACTTTTCAATCTTGTCCTTTAAATTTCCTTTATATTTCTTCGCACTTTTACTTATTTTTTCTTTACTATTTTTCTTTTAAATTCTGCACTTTAATTTTGCACCATTTACACGCTTTCAGTTAATTTTCTGTATTTTTAAATTCCTGCTAATTTCCTTTAAATTTCTTTAATCTTTTCAAAGTTTCTTTTCTGCATTTTCTACTTATTTATTTCAAATCTTTTTAATCCCATTTGTTTACTGTCAAAAATCATTTTTAAAACGAGATTGCCACATAACTTTGAGTCCACATTCATCTGATTTTCATTATTTGTTTGTTGGAATTGTTACCAAGTCTTTAAACCAAAATTCCATTTAAACAAATTGGCACGTCCGGTGGGACGAGTTCAGAGTAACTCGTAGTGTCAACAGGAAATGGTTTTATGCGTTTACGAAGTGAAATATTTATCTACTCTTCTCAAAGTACGTAAACCATGAGTAATGTAAGTAGCCAGACGTCAAATATACCTTCGACAGCCGTTACTGTGCCACCCTCGACTGTCGCTTGTACTGGTTTGGTGGAGGACGTTATAGCAACTGGTGCTCTCCGAAGTAATCCAGTATTTGAACAAGTATTGTCTGGAATGACTCAGCCATTGCCGAGTCAGCCAAGTAACCAAAGCATAATAAACTCAAATTCGAGGTTTGTGCCCCAATATGGGTTGCCACCGAACTATGTGCCTCCTGTCATGGCACAAATGAGACTTGGCTCCACTTTGGCCAATACTGTGGGCCAACCAGTGGTTTTACAAGGCCAACCACAGATAAGTTCGGCCTTGGCAAGTTTTGGTAGCCAAGGAGCAGGGGTTGCAGGTATAAGCAATCCAACTCTCTTTCGATAAGAGAGATTGAATTTAAGACCAGTTTTTCCAAATATGTCGAGAGATAATCCCTAAAGTGTAACAGGGCCAACTGTAAATTCTTTGGCCAGCTTTTGACAACAAATGGACGAAAGCAACCATGACAGGATGCATATGTTCACTCAGCAAATGGGTGCCGTGATTACGCCAATCATGGAAAATACAAATAATGTTTGCAGTGCATTGGCCCAGCAAATGGCAGGCTAAACCAAGCCTTAAGAGTAGGCAATTTGGCCAATGACAATGCTCAAACCGCCCAACCTGGGGTAAATAGAGAAATAATTGCACCTCAGGCAAATGTGGGGCAAAATCAACAAAACTTAGATCAACTTAGACAAAATGATCAGTCACATCTGGAATATGGAAATGTCCATGTGCTCCATCGAGGAAATGAAGATCAAATGGCTAGAAATGATGTAGCCATGAGATTGCTTCGACAAAATCTTGGGGGGCACCAAATGGTTGAACAAAATGTAAACCAAGTAGTGGAACAAGTGCTAAACAGATTTGGCTTCAACGTTGGCTATGCCAACCAACCATATTTTGTATCAGCGTTTTCTGAGTGGGTTCAACAGGAAGAAATGCCTGGAGGAATTAAGATTCCTAAACTCTCTAAGTTTGCAGGAAAAAGTGGGGAATCGACCGTCGAACATATTGCACAGTTTACAATAGAGATGGGGGAGTTGACTACTATCGAAGGCCTTAAAATGATATTCTTCCCAAGTTCCTTACAAAGAATACTTTTTCCTGATTCTCGACATTGAGACCAAATTCAGTCCACTCTTGGGCTCAATTGGAAAGAAACTTTCATGATCAATTCTTTAGAGGAGATTTAAAAGTGGGACTTACAAATCTCTTTAATATCAAAAGGATGTATAATGAAACTGTTGATGACTATCTTGCTAGGTTTCGACAAATAAGGAGTAGATGTTTTACCCCTATACCTGAGGTCGAAATAGTAAAAATAGCTGCAAACAATTTAAATTATTATATAAGGAAGAAATTAGTGAATCAACATTTGGTTGATCTTGCCCAACTAGGTGAAAAAGTTAGGCAAATAGAACAACTAAAAGTTGAAAAGATTCAAAAACAGAAAAGATTTCTTAAAAGAGAAAAAGTGGCATTTGTCGGATTAAATGAATCCGACAATGAGTTTGAAGGCATCGATGATAAGTTCGAAGTCAACATTGCTGAACTTCAGAATGGTCATCCTAATGTTTGCCAGACTTTACAGCCTACTAGAAACAAGGAGAAAATATGTTATGTCAATAGGAAAACATATACATTCGATGTAACCAAAGCCGATAAGATTTTTGATTTGTTATTAAAAGACAAACAGATTAAACTGTCGGAAGGACATAGGTTACTAAAGTTTGATGAAATAAAAGACCGAAAATATTATAAATTTCATAATAATTTCGGTCATGTTACTAATGAATGTGTTCGTTTCAGAGACATAATTCAAAAAGTAATTATGGATGGACGTCTGAAGTTTGCAGACAAGCTTAAAGCGGATATGAAAGTTGACACAGATCCGTTTCAGGCTGAAGTATCATATGTTGATCAGTAAGTTCCTTTAAATGTTGGGATACTCAACATAAGGAAGTTGCAAGAGTTTGACGTGGATACAAAGGATGCAACCGACATATATCTAAAGCCAGGTGAGTCTCTCAAGGCATTTCTTGAGAGAAAGAAAGAAGAGGGCAAGGTCAGGTTGTGCCCAAGATGTAATGCAGTATACGATGAGCTTACTGCGAAGAAAGCTGCTAAAGAACAACCAAGTGTCCAGCAGGGTAAGAAGAAGGTTCTCGACAATAAAACCTGGAAACCACAGAAGCCTTTTCATGCTCCAAGGCCAAGGCCAATCAACGTGCCTAAGCCTAACATCAATGGATGGTTAATGGAACCACATGAGCCTGTGGGAAACAGAAATTATGTCAGGCCAATTAAGATCAGAGTGTCATCTTCCAATGTTGCCGTGGATAGATGGATAAAGAATTCTGTAATGGCTAGACATACGTATTTTCAACGAAATGTGTCTGCCAGGAGGAGTAACTTTCAGAAGGATCAACCTTTTTGGAATGAAGACTATAAGAATGGTAGGATCAATCTAGGAAAAACCTCGATTGGCCAAGATGTAGTAGGGCCATCAAAGGTTCTTCCCATGTCGAAGAGTAAGAAAATACGATTACAGAGATTAAGACAAGCACAAAAGAGAAGAGATATGGCTGAAGGATTGTGATCAAGGAGCAGCCTGTAGAAACAGGATGTTTGGTGGTCAAAAAGAGGCCAGTGCTTAATCAGGATAAAGATGGTAGAAAACTAAAAAGTGTTGTTACCAATGGATCGTTTCCAGGGAAGCCGACAACAAATGAAGTTAGACGGCTTGATACGGGTGATGAATCCCGACGAGAAATATTGGCGAAAATAAGAAAAGGTAAGCAAGTTCAAAGGCCAATTCCAAATAAAACAAAGAGGAAATGACTAATTGGATTGATAACAACAGAAAAAGAGGCAAGAAAGAATAGTTTACCAGTCGAGAAGGATAAGGAGTTGTTCAGCTCAAAAGTTGTAAAATCGAAAATAGGAAAGGAGCAGACTAAAGACTCTGGAATTGGAAATAGTAAGAATATTGAAGACTGGTCGAAAGAAGAAATCAGGAGAATCTTAGAGGATCCTGATCAAGATGTTGAGTGGAGGAAAAAAGTACTCGACATAAGTAAAGAGAAAGAAAATTGGCAAAGCCTGATTGCCAAAGTATGGACTTGGCAGCCGATGAAGTTATTGAGGCCTTAAATGATCCAGATGATCTATTAGGCCTTGGTGACAATGAGCTCGATATGGACATTAACTGGGAGGGGGACTTGGATGATATCTTGACGGCTATGGATAGCAGCTTGCCGTTGAAAGATTATTTCAGAATTAGAAGGCATGTAAGTGATGAAGAGCTGTCCAATGAAAAGGAATTCTTGAAGTCAATGAATATGAATTTAGTTTCAGTGTTGCCTGCAGATTTTGAAGAGTATCACGAAATTGAGTACACTGGGGAAAATGAAGAGGATTTAGATGATCTGGATGATCATTGGCTTCTTTTCCAAGACTGTTGCAACAGAGATCGCGACGGGACGATCGAAAAAGATAAAATCAATGGAGTCGCCACCAATGTTTATTTAAATTGGGAAAACATTAGAAAAACCCTTAAAATAGGAAAACTGATCTTTTAGAAAATGAGTTTGGATTCGGGAGTCGATTACAGGTAGGGAAGGTGTTAGCACCCTACACTGCCCGTTCCAAGAATGGTACCTTAAGTTAGTTGTGTAAATTTTAATAATCTCAAATATATTTATTTTATCCCCTTTAGAAAGAAAAATGTCATAACTATTTACAAAAGAAAAAGAAACAATGAAAATATGAAAATTTAAATTTGGCTTGACAGAAATGAATTTCAGCTCCTACGTATCCCCTGGTGCAATGGGAAACTCAAAGTCATGTAGTTCTTTTAAAAAATAAGTGTGTGTTGGTTGATTTTAATTTAAAAAAATGATTCTAAAAATTTGAATTAACAAGTTGTCGCGACTCAATTAATCAAATTAAGGGTTAAATAGGTGAAGCTCGCATCACGCTAGAGACGTCACCCACTGATTATCAAATTTGTTACGAAAATTTTATTAAAAAAAGTTTTGAATCTTTATCAATTAGCGATTTGTTTTATAAAAATTTGAAAACAAAATAACAATTTAGATCATCAAGCTGTCGCAACTCAGATGATCACAAGGGTTATCAAGCTGTCGCAACTTAGCTAAAACCAATTTATTCTTGAATTAATTTTAAAATAAAAATTATAAAAAATAAATTAATAAATAAACAAATTAAACTGATAAATGAATAAACTAAAATGAATAACACTTATATATAAAATAAATACAAAAAATAAATAAATAAGCAATCTTACCTCCAAGCGTAAAAAATGCTATACTCAAAGAAGTTGGTGCACAAGGCTCCCACGCGTTCTCTTCAAATCAAACATTGAAAAGCAATTCACTAGCAAGAAAAAAAAAGTTTTACTAAAGTTTCGGGCTCTTATACTTCGTATTAAGCCAAAGTAAAAAAAATTTACTAAAGTTCTCGGGCTGTTATACTTAATATTAAGCCCAAGTGTGAAAATTTTTAGATCTTCAAACCATTAAGAAGCACCCCTTTATATAGGAGGAGGGGAGGGAGAAGGAGCATGGTTTCTCCAATGTGGGACTTAGACACTTTAGTTTTTCAACTATCTTCATTTTTCATTTTTCATTTTTATTTTTTTTTAGATTTTCGTTCATTTTTTCAAGGTTTAAAAATAAATTTTATGGATAAAATTAGGTGTTCATACCTTGATTAAGTAACAAAAATAAAAAAAAAATATGGACAAAATTGAGTATCAACAAAGACAATATGGTAATAGTCTTCGACAATACAGCTCAGCTCGAAAAACCGACGAAGACCAGAAATCTCATTTACGAGCGCTGCACACCAAGGCTCTATTAGAAGGAAAGCCCACCAATAGAGTTTTGATCGACGAGGGGACAGCTACTAATTTAATCCCAAGGGCAATGCTCAAAAAACTTGGGAAAGATGAATCAGATTTGATGTCGACAAACATGATAGCCACTGATTTCAGTGGCAAAACCTCCCCGTCGGACCGAGTGGTAATGTTGAAAGTACAAGTCGGGTTTGTTGCAAGGCCGACGCTATTTGTGGTAATTCCGATGAAGTCAAGTTATAATCTTTTGCTAGGAAGGGATTGGATTCATGCCGTTGGAGCAATACCATCAACGGTTCATTAGAAGCTCATTCTTTAGAATGAAAATGACCAAGTTGAAATAATAGAAGCAGATGACAGTCCTTACTATCTCTAGCAGCTTCATGTCGATTTCAGAATATATGCTCCAAATGTTAAACCAATAACAGCAAGTGGTGGAGTCATTAACGAAGATGCACTCGAAGTTTGCTTGAGAGATCAATTTGATATACGGCTGGTGAAGAAGGCCAAAGAAGATCGGCCAAACACTAGTTATAAATGTTAAGGATCACTCAGAAAGATTGTCAGCTTATTTAGCCGACAAAGTAGTATACGCTGCTGAAAGTATGCTGTCGGATTGTATAATTGATGATGGTCTTTTAGGTTTTGAGAAAAAGCTTGATGAGAAGCAGAATGTGGAAGTGGAAGATCCTTTGGAAGAAATAAGCTTAGGCACTGAAACAGATAGGAGGCCTTTTTTTTTAAGTACATTTTTGCCAAAGGAGTTCAAAGAAAAGCTTGTCGAATTAATTAAGGAATATAAAGATTGTTTTGCCTGGGATTATGATGAAATGCCTGGATTGAGTAGAGATCTTGTCGAGCACAGATTACTTCTGAAAGAAGGATGTAGACCTGTCAAACAAGCTAACAGGAGATTTGCACCTGAGGTGATTTTAAAGATAAAAGAAGAAGTCGAAAGATTGCTCAAAGCCAAACTCATCAGAATAACCGGGTATGTCGAATGGCTTTCTAATATTGTTCCTGTAGTTAAGAAAAATGGCAAGTTAAGAATATATGTAGATTTTAAAAATTTGAACACTACCACACCTAAAGATGAGTATCCAATGCCAATTGCGGACATGTTAGTTGATGCCGCATCTGGACATGAATTATAGAGTTTTATGGATGGCCATGCAGGTTATAACTAAAACTTTATAGCCAAGGAAGACGTGTCAAAAACTGCCTTCAGATGTCCAGGAGCTATTGGGACATTTGAATGGGTAGTCATGCCTTTCGGTTTGAAGAATGCAGGGGCCACCTATCAGAGAGCATTGAATACAATTTTCCATGAAGTCATTGGGAAATTTATGAAGTTTACATCGATGATGTCATTATCAAGTCAGAAACAAAGGAAATCCGTTTGACAAACTTGAGGCAGGCATTCAACAAAATGAGGAAGCACAGCCTTAAGATGAATCCAGAAAAATACAGTTTTGGAGTGTCAGCTGCTAAATTCTTAGGTTTCTTAGTCCATAAAAAAGGTATAGAAGTGGACAAGAATAAAGCCAAGGCAGTTTTAGAGGCAGCGCCACCGACGAACAAAAATGAATTGTAATCTCTTTAATGAAAAGTTAATTTCCTGAGAAGGTTCATATCCAATTTGTTGGGAAGAACCAGGGTATTTGCTCCATTGATCAAGTTGAAGGCTGAACAGGACTTTGTGTGGGAACCTTGCCACTAAGAAGCCTTCGACCGGATAAAGCAATATTTAACAAAACCACCGGTCATGATGCCTCTAGTGCCCCATCGACCATTGAAATTGTATATATCAACATTAGAAGAAACCATAGGAAGTATGCTGGCTCAAGAAGATGTAAATGGCGTCGAGAGAGCCGTGCATTATCTTAGTCGAGTTTTAAATGATGTTGAGAGAAGATATAGTGCAATAGAGAAACTTTGTTTAGCATTGTACTTCTCATGTACTAAACTTAAATATTACTTGATGCCTTGTAATGTACTGGTTATGTCAAAAACCGATGTAATAAAATATATGTTATCAAAATTAGTGTTAAATGGTCATATTGGAAAATAGACTATTGTTTTGTCAGAATTTTCTTTATAATATATGCCAATGAGAGTGGTGAAAGGCCAAGCAATTGCTGACTTCTTGGCCGACCACCCTTATTTAGATATGGATAACATAAATATTGTCGGTTTAAAACCTTAGTGTTTATATTTTGATGGTTCAAGGCATCAGAATGGAATCGGAGTGGGGATTTTAGTTGTTTCCCCTCAAGGTACTCCAACTAAGTTCATTTTTGAACTTAAGTATACCTGTTCCAACAATGAGGCTGAATATGAAGCTTTAATTGTCAGATTAGAAATATTGGTAGAAATGAAAGCACATAATGTGCATATATTTGGTAATTCACAGTTAGTCGTTAAACAGCTTGCCCAAGAATATAAATGTGTTAGTGAAAATCTAATGAAATATTATATTATGGCAAGCAAGTTAATGAATCAATTTGACGAGGTAACTGTCGAACACATTTCCAGAGGTTTAAATGAAGAGGCTAATGAAATAGCCCAAATAGCCTCTGGGTATAGGCTTTCATCCAAGGTTCTTACAAATCTAATGGAGATAAAGCAACTTTTATATCCATTAGAGGAAAGAGATATACTACAAAATGATATTTTGACAATTACTGACTGGAGACAACCAATACTAAGTTATTTGGAAAATCCAAGTCAAGATGTGAATAGAAAGCTAAGGTATAAAGCGTCGAAGTTTGTAGTATTAGGGGGAACCTTGCATAGAAAGTCTGTCGATGGAAATTTGGAAGTTTGCCTGAGTGAAGCAGAGGCTTATATTGCCTTGGCAGAAGTCCACGAAGGAATTTGTGGAGCTCATCAGGCAGGTGAAAAGATGAAATGGGTCCTTCAACGTCAAAGGTACTATTGGCCAACACTGGTTAGGAATTGTATAATGTTTGCCAAGTCTTGTAAAGAGTGTCAAAGACATGGCCATATACAAAATGTTCCCGCTAGTGAATTGTATTCTATAATTAAACCATGGCCTTTTAGAGGATGGACTTTGGATTTAATTGGCCAAATTCATCATGTCTCGTCGAAGGGACACAAATATATTTTAGTAGGAGTCGATTACTTCACCAAATTGGCTAAGGCTGTAGCCTTGAAGGATGTAACCCAGTAGGATGTGATTGACTTTATTGAAGATAGTATAATTTATCGGTTTAGAATACCGCAAACTTTGATAATCGACCAAGGATCAGTATTCAATGGAAAGAAAGTTGTCGAATATACCAATTCAAGGAAGATTAAAATGCTCACGTCGATGCCATATTATGCTCAAGCAAATGGCCAAGTAGAGGCCATGAATAAAATAATCATAAGTTTGATTAAAAAACATATTGGTCAGCAACCTAGAAATTAGCATAATACTCTTAATCAAGTTCTTTGGGCATATAGAAATTCACCGAGAGAAGCAATGGGCACATCACCATACAAGTTGGTATATGGTCATGATGCAGTCTTGCCCGTCGAGATTAAGCTTCAATCAATTCGTATTCAAAAACAAGATGAGTTACCAGTTGAGCATTACTGGGACTTGATGTTTGATGAATTGAACGAATTAAGCGATGAAAGATTAATTACTTTGGAACATTTAATTTGAAAGAAAGAAAGAATTGTAAAGTTTTATAATAGTCGAATTAAGTATAAATCTTTCAAAATTGATGATTTGGTTTGGAATGTGATTTTGCTCATAGATAAGAAGTGTCGAGAATATGGGAAATGGTCTCCAAAGTGGGAAGGACCATTTAAAGTGACTAAATTTTTTTTAAGAAATGCTTATGCACTTGTCGAAATTAATTCTGGTTTAAGAATTAAGTCAATTAATGGCAAATATTTAAAGTCATATAGACCGACAATGTGTGAAGTAAAATTTGGTAAAAAATAAGAAGTCTTTATTCATGAGTTTGACAATTACAAGTTACATTGTCAAAGTGAAATGCTAAACAGATGTTACAACTTGATATTGCCAAAGCTATACAAAAGAATTAACCGACAATTAGCTAAAAAATGAAAGAAAAGCTACACTTAGAATTTTTGAAGAACCCCCCTAGGAATCTTCTAAAGATTGCTTGTCGGAACAGGCGGTTTGATATTCCGCTTCAAGAGAATTTATTTTTGCCAATACAGCTTTGGCTTCGACAGCCCATTGTTTGGTATTATTGGCGATACTTTGCTGTCTAGCAGCTCCTTGTTGCAATGCCGTTTGAAGTTTTTGTTTGCGACGACGGGCTGCCTCAAGTTTTTTCTCTAAACCTTCAATCTCCTGGTCGAGCTCTGCCTCTTTGGCTTTCCCCTTTACTAGATTTTCCTTCAAAGTGGCATTTTCACTTTTTGCGTTGATCAACTGCTTCAAAATTCTGGACTTTTCTTGAATCTCTTTTGTATAAGCAGGAATGACTCAACGAATGACTGACATTTTGGCCGTTAAGCTTTGAAGAAAATCTTTAACAGTCGTAGGAAGAGCTCGACTGGTGATTAGTAATTGCTGAGCAATAGGCTCAAGTTCAGTTACGATTGCCACCATTCTTTCTTGGAGAGGTTGATCAGAAATTAAGTGCTCAAAAGAATAGGTGAATGCATTCTTCAATTCAGTTAAGAGTCCAGTGATATGGGAATCACTAGAGTCTTGTCCAAATTGTGTCAGACAAGAAGGAGAAAGGAAATGCCCTAAATTGATGTGCTCAACAAACAAATGTAACTCAAAGAACGAGCCGATTGAGGAGAACTTCTGTGGCCGCCCAATAATATTGTTATCAATTCGTCCAAATCTGCCTCCATATCTTCAGTGTCTTCTGGCATAGCAACAATTAAGTTGGCTGGAGGAGATGGAAGAGGATCAATTGGAGCAAATTCTGCCATTAGAGTATCCATGTCGAATTCTTCTGAGAGAATTTGTACATGATTGGCTTTGTCTGAACGAGAAAAACCATCAATACCTGGGGGGATTGGGATTTTTTCTAAAGCTTCGACAGTTCTGGTTTCTGTCGGAAGTGATGAAGAAACAGTAGATGTTGTAAGGGCCAACGAAGTTTGGGATTCTGGAGGATTAACTGTTTCCAATCTTTGTGGGCTATTAGCTATAGCCAAATTTGCTGAATCCTGTAAACAAGTAGAAGAGGTTTCAAAGACAAGAGGTGAAATAACGAGTAATGCTTAGAAAAGTGTTTTCGCAAGATATATTACCTCACGTGATTGTCGAATTGATTCCTCAATTCTTGGTTCGACAATTGGTTCAGGAGGATGATCTGTGGATTGTTCAGCCTCCAGATCATAAAAATGATAGAATCAAGTGTTAACCAAGTAGAAAGATACAAGAATATATTAAAAAAAAGTGAGAGGTTGAAGATGGTAAACAGTGATAAAATGGTGAAAAGTCGCGTGAATTTGAAAAGTTATTTTTTTGCGAGAAAATAGGGGTAATTATGAGCCCTATTTATTAGGAACGGCTATTTATTGTTTGCAATGATAAGATTGATTGTGGCTGTTCAGGTACTTGTGGAAGGTTCTGATTGGATTTATATATATATATATATATATTGAAAGTGTTTTTTGATTAAAATTTATCTTTCTCCGTTTGTCGAAAGAAAAATTTTGGGGGGCATCTGTTAGAGGTGAAAATAAAGATTTGGCAATTCGTCGATTGGATGATGGTCTCGAAGAAATTTTTTAAGTATTGAGCCGACAGAAATGCTAAATGGTGAAATCAACAGAAGTATTGAAAAAGAGGAAGATTCTAATGTAGCTATAAGGTATTGATGCCGAATAGAAGAATAATTCGACAGAAAGATTACATTGAGTCGACAAAGAATGGTCAAAGCAGTTAAGTACTGATTCTGTCGGAAAGCGGATACATACTGATGACATAACTGCCAAGAACGTGTTGATATTTTAGGATGTCAGTTATTTTTATTTTTGTCTATAAATATCAGTAGTCACAATGTAAAAAAAAAATGAGATTATTTGCTGATACATAATCCTAACATCTCAACTCGAGCAGATTAAAGGATTTTTGTCTAAGTATGTCTTCCCTTTTTCATTTCAAGTCATTTAAAATTAATGTAATGTTCTTTTAAAGTTCTTTATTTTTCAGTCTTGTCTTTTAAATTTCTTTTACATTTCTTCGCACTTTTACTTGTTTTTTCTTTACTATTTTCTTTTTAAATTCTGCATTTTAATTTTGCACCATTTACACGCTTTCAGTTAATTTTCTGTATTTTTAAATTCCTGCTCATTTCTTTTAAATTTCTTTAATCTTTTCAAAGTTTCTTTTCTGCATTTTCTACTTATTTATTTCAAATATTTTTAATCCCTTTTGTTTACTGTCAAAAACTATTTTTAAAACGAGATTGCCACATAACTCTGAACTCACATTCATCTAATTTTCATTATTTGTTTGTTGGAATTGTTACCAAGTCTCTAAACCAAAATTCCATGTAAACACTAGGGAAATGTTGTGTTCAATTTTTATACGCATATTATATTTATATTATATGTTAATATGTGAAAAATATTAAATTATCTTATATACGACTATAACATTCTTATAAAATATATAATGAACTAATTGTGAATGAGTTAAAAAATAAAATTAAACGTATAAAAATTAGATAAATATCTGGACTATCATGTCTATTTCCTCTTTGTCACTGGCTTCGAGGCCGTCCTCCTCAACCTCTACACCACTAAGAACTTGTGTCGAAAATCGCTGTGACTGTTTAATCACTGGTTGCGGGGAAATCGACCAATAGAACTTGCAATAGTGGTTGTGATGTGGCGGTACTGGGCACAGGCAGGAGCGGCTCACCGTGGTGTATCTGGACTAAGCAGCAGCTGAGGTGGTGGTAGAGTGAGTGTGCGGTGCTGGTCGCCACGTCTTCCACCACCAATGCTTCGACAATTGGCTCCACCATTACGACTTCAATTTCCCCTTCGACCAGTCTCTAACCAGTGTGTTTTCTCGTTATGTTTCATATAGGAAAACTCCAGGTATTTCCCCGTTATGTTCAATTGTCGATTGTTAGAAAAGGTTTATCTGTTGTTCAAGTTATCGGTAATCGAAACCAACTGTTGATAATGAATTTGCTAATAATATCAACTGTCCACACCAACTAGAGTATCAATGTTCCAAAGGATTTTAGGAGCGTTGACAACGTTTCCAAATTTAGGTTACCATACTGGAACAAGACATGATATTTTTGTAAAATGATCTGCATAGACTTTCCAAAACTTGTGAATTTGATTAAAAACACAACGACTTCAGCAGACATCAAACGTAAACAATTACATTATGAAAGTAATAATCAAAGTTCTAGTAATAATCAATTTCTTTCTAATTGATTATTTGTCTTTAATCAAAGAATTTTATAGGTATTATTGTGGAATTAATCTTCAAATTGAGAATGGTGATTGAGTAAAAAAAAAATTAAAATGAAGATTCTAAGATTTACTTTCAAGTTGATTAATTTATTGTCTTTAAAAAGTTTTATAATTAAAATACCAGAACTTATGATTAAAAAGCTATTTTTTTTTTCAAAAATGGAATGCTACTAGTATGTTAAGAGAAAAATTGGTGGGAGTTTTTGGTCAATCAAATGCTTTGTGGGAGATGAAATTATTTTAATAACGTGGCAACAAATAATTAAATGATAATATAAAAATTTATAATTAAATGTATCAAAATTATCAAATAATTTATAATCGCATTATCAAAGAATTTGATTATAATAATTCCTGCATAAGAAGTGAAATTCTATGATAAGATAATATTATAAGAAAGTTATACGCCACTAAATTCATATATTTTCTTATCTCACATACACACATATACAAATACTTGAATAATTTAATTTGTCTTTTTCTTCTCTACATCTGAATTAAAATTGAAAATCCATTTTGCAATTTTGAACTCACCTTATGTTTTGTTCTGTTCGTAGGATTTATTTTTAAAACAAAGTGCACATGATATAGTCTGTAATTGAATTTGAAGGTATGGAAACCCATGTCAACGTGTGGACTTGATATTGGATGGATGAGCTGCATGGTCCAATCACAGACCGACAGATGAGAAAGGACAGATACCTAAAGAACTTGAAATGCGAAGCTAGTTGAACGACGCCGTTTCAAGTTTCAAGAATCACTTGAACATTTGGAACACCGACTCTTCGTTGATATTAATAATCGAAAACTGTGTGTGTCGTGTTCCTTCTTCCAGTTCTAACGTTGGTGTCTGTCACCGCAACTCAAACTCAAATCGTTTGTTGTGGTGTGTTGCGTTTCCCTCTCTCTTTCATCATCACCCTCTTCTTCTTCTTCTTCTTCTTCTTCTTGTTTCCGAGGAGACACACCCAGAACCAGAAAGGTATCTTTTTTTATTTAAAAAAAAAAATTGTTGATTTTGTGGATCGGTGTTTTTGAAATCAAACTCTGTCAATTAAGCTATTTTAATTTGGATTATTAATTGTTTTTATGGAATTTGATTGTTTTGGATTTTGGGTTTTGTCTGTTTAGATGGGATTTTGGTGGTTGAGAGATGTTGTGGTGTTGGTGTTAATTGGGGCATTGTGGAACTTGAAAGGGTCAGAGGGGATCAGATTTGTGATAGACAGAGACGAGTGTTTCTCACACGATGTTAAATACGAGGGTGACACTGTCCACATTTCTTTCGTTGTTATTAAGGCTGATTCTCCTTGGCATTACGGCAGCGAAGGTGTCGATCTCGTGGTATGTTCCATTTTACTTGCCATATTTTTTCTTAATTGGTTATGATTTAATGTTGATTTCTTACATGGATTATTGCCTTAACTTGATTTCATTCATGGAAAAAGCATCTATGTAACCGCTATTATGTGGCCAATCCTATCCCACATTTATTATTTTGTCTGCAACAACTGTAAACTTTTAGAAAGCTGGTCTTCATTCACAATTCCACATTCTTTAGCTTAATTTTTAGCTTCATGATGCTGAAGGGGAATCACGAGTAGTCAAAGTTTCTTAAGTGTGCAAGTTTGATTTATGTATGATATTTGGTGTTCATAGGAATCTGTTTCAAAATTATGTGCAGAGAATAGAACCTTAGGCACATGAATAAAAACTGAGAATATTGCTTTCTCGTACGTGTGCCTGTTGGCTGTTGGTTTGGGGTTTAACATTCTGAAGTGAAGCTAAAACCTACTATGTACGTTATTCATACCTGAGGGGGACACAAGAAGCTTTCTATGTTTTTCTTCACCATAACCATGAAACTGTTAGTTATTTCTAGATCATGGGTGACATTGTGATTCTTAAATCCCATGTTGGAAAATTTAATTCATTGACCATGCTGAACAATATGGAGGATATTATAGTGAAAATGCAAGCCAATCAAGCACCTGATGAGCAATAGTTGTATCAATAGTTTGGAGACAACTTCAAGGTTTAAAATAGTTAAAGTTCTTTTATTTAGTAAAGAATATATACATATATGGATGTTACGTGTTATGTATGTCTAGGAATTTGTATGTGGTACATTACCTTTATAATTGAATATAAATGGCCCACATTCAGGTATCTATATATGTATTGGTGTGCTGCTGTCCAAATCTTTTGAAATTTATATCTCTGGCATCTATACAAATCCATATCTGTATCCACAAGTAATTCAAATAATCTTTTTTGGAATTTATCTGTCCTTTCTTTTTCCTTAATACCCTGCCCGATCATGTTGGAATCTCATTACACTACAATGTATGGATTTCAGGTAAAGGGACCTTCTGGTGATCAGATTCAAGATTATCGTGACAAGACCAGTGAAAAGTTTGAGTTTGTGGCTCACAAATCAGGGGTCCATAAATTCTGCTTCACCAACAAGTCTCCTTATCATGAAACCATTGATTTTGATGTACATGTTGGTCACTTCTCTTACTTTGAGCAACATGCAAAAGACGGTAAACTCCTCTGCTATAAAATCCACTCGTATTTGGTCTTTTATTTTTACTTTTTAGAGTAAAACACTGCTCTTTAAGTTGCATGGAAGTCTAAAAAATGAGAGAACTATCATGGAAACTTTTGTGACTGCCTGCAGAGCATTTCACCCCTTTGCTGGAGCAGATAGCGAAGTTGGAGGAAGCTCTTTACAACATTCAGTTTGAACAGCATTGGTTAGAGGCTCAGACTGACCGCCAAGCAATAGGTATTATTAAAGGTTTACTTTTCTATTTATCTAAAAATTTACATTTTTCTGTACATAACATATCTGGTTTTCTATATATATATATAACATATATATATATATATATATATATATTCATGTTAAAGATAAAACCCTAGTTTATGTATGCTATCTGGTTTTCTATTCTTGATGCCATTTAGTAGATCCTCCTGTCCCAATTTGTGATCATCTTAATTCTATTCAGCTACCATACCAAAAAGACCTCCCTGTTGGGAACATAATTTCCTATCTCTTGACGGTATTCATTGGCTTTCCTTGGAGGCCAAAGTTGACCTTATTCTTATGACTTAAAAGTTTGAGTATTACTGCTGTGCCAGTCATCTCACGGTCAAATGCACACACCATTAAGATAGATGGGAAACAGCTATATTTTACTGGATTCTTACCTAGGTGACTGAATTAAGGAGGACTATGAAGCCATCTTAGTTGTCAAAAGCCACAAACTTGTTTTCTCTATTAACTCTTCTTGAGTGCGATTGCAATATCATGTTCCCTTATTACTGGAATGCAGTGAATGATGCAATGAGCCGAAGAGCAGTACACAAGGCAATCTTTGAATCAGCAGCACTAATTGGGGCTAGTGCACTCCAAGTCTACCTTCTGCAGCGCTTGTTTGAACGAAAGTTGGGAACCTCCAGAGTTTAGAGCTAGGAAATGTTGAGACCCTGTAACATTACTAATGAGAATTTTATTTTAAACTTTGTTTTTTTATCCCTTGCCATTACATGGATAATTTATATTACTAGTTGTTCGCCCTACTCATAATATACTTGTGGAAACATGTTATTTATTGTTAATTACAGTTGATTTCCGGCAAAATTTACAAATGATTGGCCATGTAGGTCCATGATCATTTACGCTCCTCCCCGTCCCCTTCTATTCGTCTTTTTGTCGTAGACTTGCTTGCTGTTCACTTTATTTCTCCTGCTTAAGCTGTTATGGCCTAATAGAATTTAAAAAAAAAATAATTTTACTGGGTCTAATAGAAATTCTTAAGTACTCTGACAATAAGGGATTTTATATATATATCAATTATAATATTAAATATATAATTAAAAGTGGGAGATTTAGGAACACTTCAGAATTTCTCATGGCTTCAATATAAGCAAAATATTTAGGATTGAGGTTTGACATATCCAAACAAAACATTGTACGCTAAGCTTAGGATTTCATTATGCACACTGTAGCATGAAAAGATCAGGAGCTAACACCGCACACCGGAAAAAAATGAAGAGGCTCTTTCGAATATTATGGTAATGATTTTTTTTTTCGTTTTGGATTAATTAATGCAAGGTTAACAGTTACTTTATTTATTTGAGTAAACTATACCGAATTCCTTCGAGTTGTTTAAAGTGATATTCCACCCAAATCACAATTAAAATTATACTAATTTCCATTTTATTACTTTAACCAATTAAAGGTGCCAATATGATAACAAATAATACCATTTAACTTTAACTTCGTCACGCAAGGCTGGCCTTAAATCCTCGTGTTGTGCAGTCGTAGGAATCCTTCTAGTTACATAATATCCAATGAAAAAAAGGTGCATTAATAATATTCAAGTATTACGTATAGGTAATAGGTATACTCTTCTAAAGAGTGCATCAAGAAGTTACTTACACCCTCCTAACTCAGTTGTTAAAGCTGTGAGACGTGCAAGGAGAGATCTGTCCACCTTTATGTGAGAAAAATGTTAGTCTCACACTCTTTTTTAGAAATATATTATTATTTACATTATTTTTAAGAGATACGATTAAGTGAAAAAAAGTGATAAAAAATATGTATAATTAATGATATGAAAAAAAGTATAAAAAGTGATGAAAGAGAAAAAAGTGATAGAAAAATTAGAATTATTCGTGCGACTCCTCATGGGCATCCCCATGGTCCATTAGTAGGTAGGCCCTTCTTTGGGATAAAAAAAAAGTTATTTATAAAATTTACCAAGGTACAACTTTTTTATGTTTTGTAAGACAATTTTTAGTTACGATTTTATTAGAGTTATATAACTTTTGCCTTTGTCATTAAAAAATAAAATAAAAACTGCTACTCTTGTATATAAAAGATCTTTTTAGTACAAAAAAGTTTGGGAAAAAAAGTTGTCATATTCCAAAGTTAAAACTTACATAAAACCTACTAATGAAAGCCTTTCGATAAAAATCAAACTCGATCTCAAAATTTTGTATTTGCATGTGAAAATCAAAGTTACTTTAAAAAAAGTTACAATAATTCTTATAAAAACACAAAATGTGTAGTATATTTAACAAATCGTGTAACTAACCTACCGGTATATTATTTTCTCAATGGTATACCAAGAAAAGGTAAGAGAGAACATTAGGAATGGTTTGTTCATCCACTTCATGACAAGTAAATGTCACATATTCAAATCCAGTAGTTAAGGCCAACAAATTATTGGAAATCGGAAACCGATGAGAGGTTTCACTTAGAAGAACTACTTCCATCAGTAAGAGTGCAAACAATTTCCTGTAATTATGATTTTATTTTCGTTGTGAATCTAAAAAAAGATGGCAAACAATGCAAGCAATGCACTGATAAAGCTCGGCGAGCCACAAGGGTAACAGTCACCACTCACCAGCATGGGCAAACTCCATTACAAAATAACCAAACACGAAATATAAAATAGAAGGCTTCAATAAATAAGTATATAGTTACACACAAATATCAAACTCCATTGTAAACAATACAGAGAAGTTTGAGTAAATAAAAAGCTTGAATCGAAAAAGTGCTGAGTCAATGAAGTGTGAATCCAACACGAATTGAACAAAAAGAAATCCCAGTAATAATTCACCAGAAATCATAAATACCATGCAATATTTGTTTTGTAATCATTTTTCTTTTATGACAAAGATTCCAGCAGGACCCATCATAGCTTTTTAATGAAGCTCCAGACTTCCGGAATTTATCTTACACTTCCGAACTATCATGAGTTGAAAAGCCTCCTCATGATTCTGCAGATGCGTGTATGCAGCAAAACCATTTTCTCTGCATGAAAAAAAAAAGGATGGAGAAATCAATAGAACCACGGATTATTAACTTAGGCAACAAGGCAGTCCAATTCAAAAGTTCACACAGCATTTCAAGGATTCAAACATGCATGCCCGACATAAAATCAGTCCGAACAACAAAAACCACAAATATAAATTGTCAATATTCAATTCACAATTTCATTCAGAAGAAACTAATATGTTCAGGATAGGTCACCAAAGACAACTACTGGATATTAATCACAAGGCCTTATCAAATCCTCCAACAAGTGGAAGGGATGACAGCCTGGGAAGAAAAAAGGACGGACGAACAGCAGAATTAATTCTCCAACAAGTGAAGGGGATAACTACTGTCTACCCTGAATTGGTGCAGGAGCAATGGAATAAAGGACAAAATAGCAACTATATATCCAATCAAGTATTTTTATGTCTTTCACAGCATAAGATCAAGTAAGGGCTAAAATATAATGTAAAGGACTGTAAGCCAAACATGATTACTTAAGTTCTTGATAAAGACATGCATAAAAGTACATTGCAGCAAACTAAACTACTTATGATATAAAGCACTTAAATGGACAAAAAGTTGCTACTTTTTCTTTTCTTGCAGTTGCCGACATACATAAAATTGCTATTGTTTCCTTAATTCTTCTAAAAGTCACTGGATTATGGACATCTCTATGCATATAAATAGGTACATATGATAGGCATGTTGACTACTTGGCCAATGCAAAACTTCTTTATCGTACGAGCATTGCCTTTTGACCACATATAGGGATGCACAATCAACAGTTTCTGGTGCAAACCAAACCAATGAAACCACCAGGGGTGGAGCTAGAAAAAAATGTTAAAATAGTGAAAAGGCCACAATATTCATGAATACAAACATGCATAGATACATATATACAGAACCCAACCTTATCCCACTAGGTGAGGGTTAGCTACATAGATCAACTGACACCATTGCACCCTATCAAAAATAAAAATTTTGACACATATTTTGGGTTTCAACAAGACCTTCGTTGAATGAACTAAAGTTCCTCCTAATGAAGAAGGATAAACATACATGAGACAATCAATTATTATTAAAACACACAGACATATGAAGGTGCCCCCATTTGATCAAAGGAAAGGGGCAGCAATTGTAACATTTCTACCAAAGCAAGCTAAATGACTTAGTGACTGCAGAAGTGCAGCTCTACCAAAGACTGAGTAAATTCCAGCCTATGCTAGGTAGAAGCAATGGCAGTAGCAGAGAAGTGAGACTAAAAAGTTGACCTCAAACATATAATAGAGACTCACTCACCTTCTCCCCTTTTCAATTTCACCAACCAAATCTTAAACAAGAAGAGTAAGTGAAAGACACAGAACGAGTGATAGGTGTGCAGTAGGAAACTGCAGAGGGCTGTAATTTTCTAGATCATTGCTATAAGATAAGAGTTTGAATAGGAAAAATGAACTATCCAAGTGCCATCAAGCTGTAGCAGCAATGGCTTTTGCAATAGATCACAAATACCCAAAGCCCTTTAAATAAGCTAGAAAAGGACGTAAATGGCCATAATGAAGGATTATGCGAAACAACCCCATTATTTATACACCCACTTTTGACACCCATAGGATGTAGTGATCAATGAGGCAATAAGTCACGATTTGAATTACTTATATGGTGACTTTTTTCTATTACACATGATAAGTTGAAATTAGAATTCACCATATCTTACACACAGATCACCATTTATCTCAGAGGTATTCACCACTTATTGAGACACATTTTTTAACACAAATCAAGGATGTGCTGATCAATAAGGCAATAAGTGATGATCCTTATTACTTATATGGTGACCTTCTTTTATTCTCTCTAACTTTGCATAATTAAAGTTCACCATATTCAATATAAGAATCACTATTTATCTTAGAGACATTGACCACATCCTATGAGTGTTGGGTGTACAAAAACAATTTTGTATGTAAAAATGAATAGAACAATACATACAGTTTGCATATTAACTTGAATCATTCATGCATCTAACAGTGACTGAAATAGGACATGCAAAATTTAAAAATCCTTAAAAATGAACAGTAGTTAATTATTTGTGTAATTGTCTGAAGATAAAATAAATAAATTTGTTTGTCTTTTCACTTTTTCAGGTGATGAAAAGGAAAGCTTCAAGTGGGGGACTCAAAAGTCAAAAGGTAAAAAGTTTAAAAAACTCGTGAAGTTATCAAGTAAGATTGAATAGCGATAGCAATAATAATAAAGGGAATGGAAAGATGGACGTACAGATTGGGGCTTTCCAAGAACCACTTGATGCTTGTATTTGGTATTTTTATCCTTTGATGGTGAATCAAGCTTAGCACCAGTCTTCCTCTCATTCCTGGCTTTGTTGAAGATGACAGTGAATCCCTCAGCTGATGCTGGGTCATTCACATCCCATTCACCAAACTTTGGTAATGGTCTACCCTTATCCTGTGGAATTTTGAAGAAACTTATGCATATTCAATTGCAATACTTTTGCATCTAAGAGTAAGTCCGAACAAATACATGGAAATGAAAGTGAAAAGAAAATACACAAATATAGAGAGAAAGGGAGAAATAAAATATTAATTCAGTGCTCTTGAATCAAATAAATAAATTAATAAATATAATGTGTAGAATACAATAAATAGGTTGAAATTTTATCGTGCGATTATGAAATCATGCAGAACATTTGGATCCTATCTATATCTATATATCTATACACATGCGAGTTTATGAAGAGAATAATAGAAAATAATTAGAGAGAGAGAGATGGTTGCATACCGCCATGGCTGGTGCAGGAGGAGGATTGCAATGCCTCTACCAACCTGTTGAGGTTGAAGATTCGCCTTTTCCGGTTCCCAAGGAGGAAGACAATGAATTGAATTGAAGAGAGAGAGAGAGAGAGAGAGAGATGAGTGGGTCCTGTGCCAATGAAAATTTGTGGGGCACACAGCTTCAACGACTTTACACTATTTCCAGCTAACCACGCTCAACCATCAAACCTTTTTTTACCATAATAATCCAATCTTACAATTTATTATTATTAAACTATTATATTTTTAAAAGTGTTTTTTTAATTATTATTTTTGTTATTTCATTCAGTTTGTCGACGAAAAATATGGATCGTCTCAGAAATTGATGTTGGTTCACTCAGTTACTCATCCCCCCCCCCCAACCATTACCGGTATAAACATTTATGGTAAAATTAATAATCAATAAATGTTTAATAGCTCATCCCGATATCCTCACGAGTATTATAACAACTCAACTACTGAGAGTCTGAGATCAAAGTAAAAAATAAATGCTGAGATTCTGACATAAAATTGTCTAAAAGAATCTAGTTGACATTAATCATTGGTCTGCTGAGACTTTTATAATATCTTGATAAGAGTCGTATTTAAAGTGAATTGTCAAATTTTAATTAAATATTAATTTTATAATAAATGTTTAAAAGGCTATTAAATATAACTAACGGTAAGTAAAAAAAAAAAAAAAAAAGATACCGGTGTAATCTTTATTGATCCATTTCCCCCTAGTTGACATTAACCATTATGCAGAATAGCAGTGAATTCCGAGAAGGATCTATGGTTGGTGTTTGGACTGTGACAAGATTTTTAAGTGCAGCTGATATATAGCTTATTTATATGTATATGAAGAGGAAAGCCTATCAACACTATGAAGTAGAAGAAAGTGGTCAGCCTCCTCAGGATTGTTGATGCAAATATATAATGACTACTATTGTGCATCACTAGCTGTAAGTACTTGTTCATTGAGGGAAGAAAACCCTTGCTTTTAGCTAGTTCCTCCATATCCACTGCCGTTATTTTTATTACTATGAAATCAACACCCAAAAGGACAACCACTTTTATTTAAAATCCCTAACAGCGTAGCCATCTGTTGTTTTACATGGAATTAATTAAAGGCCAATGTCCCAGTAATGAACTCGCGCATAATTTAAACTCAACTTTATCTTTGAGCGCAGTTTATTGGTATCATTGAGAACTTGGATAGCTCCAAAAACACCTGTAATCATCAAAAACTTCTTAATGCTATGTTTGGACCATATAAATTTGTAAAAGGAGGGGGGAAAAAGTGACCCAACTATTGTTGGGCCATGATTTCTATAATTGAAATTGAATATGTTTTCCCTGTTGAACCTTGCTAATCATGAACTTGACCATATTTGTCGGTTGGAGTTTATAATGCTTCTGAAAAGTCGTGAGTATACATGTTCCATGAAAAAAAACTTGTAATAATAGGTAACATTGAGTTGACTTAAAATTTTATGCTATTTTTTGAAGATAATTTATTTATTTTTAAAACCTTCACTTTTTTAAATTTCTTGAATAGTCCTTATTCATGTTTTTGCTCAACTCCATTCCATTTGACTTCTGGAAAAGTCATCGCAAAATTTCACCAAGACAAAAAAAAGTCACTGGAAAATTCATCTAAATTTGTTGGGTTAATTTGGGTTTCTCTTCTACATATAGGTTCTGTTCCGGGTACTGACTGAGACCTAGAACGATAATAAGGAGACTCATTGAAGATCTTCGGGAGAGGTAACATCGAGGTCAAAGAAAAACTAGGCTAGCCAGCAAGTCGATCGCAAAGTATAGTCGATAAGTGTTTGGATTAAGAATGGAACATATTCGGCCTAAGCTGTCAGGTTAGCTTATATAGAAGTCCGATTACTGGCTCATCGAATTCCTACCGTTTAGACAATTTAATGTTCTGATCATTACGATTTACGTTATGCTCGGTTTGAATAACGCGAAGCCATTTTCAAACGTTGGTCATCATCAACCGAGAGCTATTGATAACAGCATGTGAATAGTTTGCCAACCGTGTTCATACTGATCGAGTTTTAAAGCTGGATAGGGCTCGAATTATCTCAGACCACCCTGGGCTCGTTCTAGAATGGGCCTATATCATAGTCATCAGATTTGTAAGGTCGGCCCAATAAGGCCTGCTTTCAGCCTTGGCAATCTTGATATCAGGACTAAATCAGTCTTCCACCGAGCTTGCGAGAGGTCCAATGATAATTGAGTCAGAACAGTTCATGACCCCCAGCTCGGTCAATCGCTAAAATTGGCCGAGTTCATAAGAGGCCCGATGATAATTGGGCCAAAACGGTCTAGTTTCTTCTTGGAAGTAAGCCATGGGGAGGAGCAGAGGAGTCGTAGCTCTCAAGCTGCTGCGGCGACGTAGCTCAAAGGATCCAGGTTGAGGACGATTTTGAAAGAGCCGAGGTACCGGGGTGTGAGGAAGAGATCGTGGGGCAGGTTCGCCGCCAAGATCAGGGACGACGACAGTGGCAGCGTGAGGAAGAGACGTTGTGATTCTGCAAGTACCCGTTGACGGCAACAGTGACGTGGTCAGAGCTTGGCCACAATCGGAGTTTATAGCATAGCCTGGAATAACATTAAACATCTTATAAAAATCACAACATCCAAAACTGGCCATTTCAAACCCACATGAATAACCAGGAATGAAACAGAAAACAAAAGAAAAAAAACCGAAAATGCAAAATTTCTTCGTCTTCCTCATGCTCATGTTATATAAGTGTATCTATTTTATGCAATTTTTGTGCTTGAGCAATAATGGGTTTGTGTTGCTTTTTTCGGATTTTCGTTTTTTTTTATTGCCGTTTCTGCAATTTGGTATTGGCCGATTTGATTTTCAGAGTCAACTTTTGTAACTTTAACTTGGTCTAGTTTATTCTTTCGTTTCTGGGCTTGGTGAAGGGCCTAAATTGGACCTCCCTATCCCCCTGCTACTACTTTATGGTGTTTTTCTTTTCCATCCTCAAACAAGCTTTGAACCTTCAATAAGGGTGTGACCTTTGGTATCAACATCTAGGCTGGAACATTAGGATTGCAATTTCTCCACCATCCGGGGCAGAGGGACTATTATTGCATTGAGTGATGGAGTGAAAATGGATCCAACAACACAACTTCTATTCAACATTTCCATTGATTTGGGATCATTTTGCAAATCTTTAATATAGATCTTCATGATATCAAGGACCAATCATGTAACTAGCTATAGTTCAAAATATTATCTGTTATTAAGATTACAGGTTAAACATACCAACCATTGATCAAATTTTGCACAAAATAATCAGTCTTCAATGCATTGAGGATCGATGCTCCAAAGCTTTTAGGAGCATTGAAAACGTTGCCTATTTGTCGATCTCTCCCTTGGCTGCACTCATTATAACTACATATAAGCAGTTGACCACAGGAATGGCTCGGCTCTACACTTAGTCAACACTCACTTGAGCAAAATTGAATTTTGATAGTAAAAAATAAATCAAAGTTGATTGAACTTTCAACCTCGAAACAACAACAGTGAAAAATGAGGAAAAACAGAAACAATACAATTAGAGAGATACACAAATGAATGAAATGATTCTGGCTAGTCTTATTGGATTCAATTACAGCAACCAATTGACGCCAAACCCAATGGTATGTTTGTGCAACAACCAACGGAAACTTGAAAAAGAAAAAAAGAAAAAAAGGCACAAAAAGAATCAGCGATTAGGATGGGAAAGATAGAGGTAGATATGGTATGGATATATGCACGGTCATGGTGGGTGGGGTTGAACTTGAATTCAAACGTTGGCAGCGTTGTCTGGCTTGAAATAAGGTGGAGGAGGTGAAGGGAAGGAATTTGCAGCACCAGGAGGTGGAGTTGGCATCCCATAAACTTGGGGGTTGGTCTGTACATCTCGCCTTCCTCTATGTCTTCCAAAGAAGTAACATCCAAAACCAAGAATTAAACAGAAGAATATCAGAGGGAGAGAGATCACCACCACCATACCCATCTTTAATTTCTTCTTGCTTGTTATGACACACTCACAGACAGTCACAGAAAAAGAGAGCACAACACAAGTGTGATTGGGCTGTGTGTGAGAAGGCAGATAGATGGTTGCTTATGCACAGAGTAAAGAAAGAGGGAGTATATTTATAAATGGAATGGAATGGAAGCCAATTTCTGAGGTTTCAGATTCTGTCCGTAAGTGCTGTGAACTATGATGGGCTTAACGTTCAAGTTTCTAACGGTCACTTGTTCTGTCCTACAACAGCTGTCCTTCTGAAGGTTCCTCTGTCTTTAACGTGACCCTTTTTTTTATTTTTATTTTTCTTGCTTTTGGTAGGAATTAATAAATATTATATAAGTTTCACCAATATATATATATGTATATATAAAAGTTGTAATGTACATAAATAAAGGGACTCGGTTTATTTAAAAATTCCTTTGCCTTTAGCCATCAATGTGCTCGGAATCAAGTTAGCTGGCACTCTCATAAATTTCCTATCAAAGTTTTAACTATTAAAAAAGATATTTAGATTAGTTTTTATTTTCCTATTTATTTATATATTTTAAAATAATATTTTTAGTAAAAATTTTAGTAAAATACTATAGATACTTATTGTGTTATTTTCTAATTATTTTATGACATATAGATTAAATTTTACACATTCTTATTACTAAATTATCTAATCAGTATTTTCATTTTATGCTGTTAACGTTAACGTTAATTCTCTTATTTTTTCCACATCCTTTAACTCTCAAAACTTCTGTTCCCAAATCATAACCCTCAAATCCCTTAACCCAGAATCTCAAATTCCCTTAGACCCTCACCGCCTTGTTCATCCGTGACTTCAACGTCTCTCCTCCGACTTTTCCCTCACTCACACTTCTTCTCCCAACCCTTTCCCCGTTTATCATTCTTCTGCCAAATCCCAGCGTAGGTGAGAGCTACACTTTCCTCCTCCTCTTGCAAGCTACTTTGTCATCGGTCAAAGTTTTAACGAGTAAAAAAGATACTTAAATTAGTTTTTATTTTCCTATTTATTTATATATTTTAAAACAATTTTTAATACTTTTTTTAACTGATGGGAAGGAGCCAAAGGCCCAAAACAAAGGAAAACAAACTAAGAAGTAATTAAGGACTTCGGTTAACTCGTAAATTTGTAAGTTTTGACCCAATACAACTTATAAAATATGAGTTAGATTAAATTAAAAAATATTTCAATATGTAGTTTATGGGTCGGGTAGTATGTTTAGAAACGTCTAGCTTACGGGTATTAACCCACCTATGTTTTTTTTTATCAAAAAAAGTATTTAGTCGCGATTAAAAAATTGTTTAGCCGCAATATTTAATCACGACTAAATGACCACTTGAAAAAAAAAATTCATCTAGTAGAATGACACCATTCTACTTTGAAGCTTAACAAAAGATAAAAGCACTCACATAAATATTATATTCGTACTTACCAATCACATTTCGATCACTCACTCTCAAATTCTCAGTCTTTTAAATAAAAAATTAAAATCCCTAACTTTCTATTTCAAGAACTAGAACGTCTTGAAAAGAGAAAGTAAAGTTAATGATTATGTTAATTCACATTTTATGTATGATGATATTGAGTTTAATTAGTTAGAGTAATTTATTATTTATAAATATTGAGGTCTATTAGCTTAGTTTAGTTTATTACAAACTTAAATTAGTAAAGACTTATTAATTTGTATGCACTTATGTGTATTTAATTTATTTGAGACCTATTATGCTTGTATAAGATCGATTATGTGAATTAATATATAACTTGTTATATTTATATAAAACATGTTATGTGTAACGAATTTTTAATTTCATATTTTAATTTTTTTTCATGAATTTTTTTTAAACATGTTAGATTCATGAGTTCAACCCAACCTAACCCACTCTTAAATGTATTAGATTAGGTTGGGTTTAAAAAAAAATTTGACTCAATCCAACCTAAACTATTGCTCTCTAATAGGCTGATCCAATTAAAAAATGTTACAAAACTCACCCAACCTAGCTTGTCAACACCCTAGAAGCAACTAATCTACAATTCAAAGTTCCAGCAGCATTGAAAAATAAAACAAGTGAAAGGAACTGCAGCACCTGGTCGAAAACATGGACACCCATACTGATGGCCATAATCCACCATGGCATCCGCAATGAATTTCCTTCTCTGAAGATATGCTTCCACAGGTTTCTACAGTGCCAAGCAACCGAAATATTTACTTTCTTTAATATTTTTATTTAAAAATATTTTTAAATTTTTTTTCTCCAACCCTCTTTCTATGCACATACCTTCTTTTTTTTTTTAAGAGAAAGCACATCCAAATTTAAAACCAAAATTTTATAACAGTTCTTTTATATCATATTATTTGAGATTTTAAGTCAGGAGACTTAAAAAAGTTGGAAAGGCAGAATTAATTTTTTGACAAATTCTAATTGAATTCTGTCAAGTATTTTTTGGTGGTGTATAATTACTCTCTACATTTTCTTTTTCACCACATTCATCGTATGACTTTAAGTAACTAAAGTGGTTGGTCTATGCTGCATTCCTAATATCTATTCTAATGTGCAAGCTTTTTTTTTGGTTGCATTAATGTGCAAACTTATCTGGTATATGTAATTAGTTATTCGTTAGAAAACTGATATGATATGAAGTGTTTTGTTATGTTGCCTAGTGTTATGTGTTTTTTCTTTTGGAAAAACCAATATATATATACTTGACAAATGTTCTTTGAGATTGGAGAGCATCGTTTCTTCTCCTTTAGTTTGTTTAAATCATATGAAGCTTGTTTAAATCATTTTTTTTGGGTGGCTTTTCCAACCTTAGTTTTGATGATGACAATAATGTCTCGGTTAAGATTGCAAATTAATATCATGCTGAGGTAAACTTGATGAAAACTCTAGCCCAGTATATGAGCTAAGTGAGAATGCGCTTAATTAAGCTTTTGTATTTTTTAACTCAATTGTAATCTTAGGATTGTTACATAGAAATAAAAAATTATCTTGCAATCCTTAGTTAATCCTCTTTATGTGTGTTGTGCAATTTGTTAAACTCAGCTTGGTAAGTGATTGCTATAAATGGGAGTTTTCGGAATAAGATATATCATCACTAATAGAGTTTAGAAATTCCTCTCCTTCAATTTATATCTCGTACTGCTTTCTTTTTGTCCTTCCTTTTGCCGTGTTTAGAAAACCAATAAACATGGGATCATCTTCACGTTTGAGGGATTAAAAACATCTCTAATATATTAATTTGGATTAGCTTTATATAAGTGCCGAGTAGTATTACTATGACAACTGTCCTACATTATTTTGTTGCATTTATATAGAACACAGCAATAATAAATCTATAGACACAACAACAACTACAGCTTCCTTGTTTCCACTTTTTTCGGCCATTTCAGTTCTAAACACATTCTTACAAAGCACAGGAATATGTGTAATCTGGTGTTTGAAATAAGAGATTTGAAGAATAATTCATCTCAAACCAAAGTACACCAGTAACTTATTGCAAAGAAAACAAAAAATGTAGAAAATATTGCTCCATGTTCTACTTTGATGCTAAGAGAACTTCACTATCACAAGATCTGAGACTTAAATCTAACAATTATATAGCTAAATTCCGCTCCACTTTTTCCTTATTGTCCTGAGGCAGAGTTCGTTGAACTTTGCACAAACGCTGGCTCTAGAAGGACATCTACCTAACCTGAAAAAAGCTTACAGAAGTTCCACAACAAGGGCAGATGCACCACCTCCTCCATTGCAAACGCCACCAACTCCGTATTTCCCATTTTCCTGCCTCAGTACCTGCATGCAGTGACATTTAGACTAACTGGAACGAAAAAGAACATTCAATATATGGAATATATTTGAGTGAGCAAGAAAGATTTTTCTGTGAGCGCACACACACACACACAGCGTTTTAAAGTAACCTAAGTTATCAACTGAAACATACCCCCAAAAGTGTCACCAGGATACGAGCACCACTGCAACCAAGAGGATGGCCCAAAGATACAGCTCCACCATGCACATTCACTTTCTCCTGCAAAATAATAATTACTTGAGTAAAAGGAATAAATGATAGTTTAGGGCAATTAATGGCCACAATGAAGACAAACTATGGACTACAGACAGATTTAACATGTTCCACCCGGTGCAGAGAGGGGCGGGGGCCATACAAGTGATACAACTGCGTGAAATCTTCAAGACACTCACTCAAATAGTTTCTACACAGACATGAAAGGATTACAACTTTCACATGATGACAAGGGACAGCAACTCACCGGATTAAGTCCAAGAAGTTTCTGATTTGCAAGAGCCACAACCTACAGTCAATGAGAAGAATTAAAATTCACGGCATCATAAATTGACAAACTACCACAAAAGTTTGGAATGAAATCCTACCGCGAAGGCTTCATTAATTTCATAAAAATCAATTTGTGAAGCCTCCAACCCAGCATTGGAAATAGCTTTGGGAATGGCAAGGGCTGGAGCTGTTGTAAATAACTCTGGTTCCTGTACAAGCCAACCTCATATGAGCATGAAGTCATACTACTAATATACCAAGCACTAAAAACAATGTGAATAATGATATGGTTTTTTTCATTTCTCATTTTTTTATGGCCTAAAGGTCTAGTTCATATTTAAAATATATTTTATGTACCTGAGCAGCATCAGCATATCCAGTGATTTTTGCAATAACTTTAAGCCCAAGCTTTAGTACCTTCTCTCCACTCACCAAAACTAATGCAGCAGCGCCATCACTGTCGGCAAGAGCAATTTCATTTTTATTAAAAACCATGGCTCATGTCAAACTAAAACTTACAAGAAATATATGTCAATTAATAGCATTTGAGCGCTTAAACTAGTAAAACTCAAGATTTAACAGAGTGAATACTCAAGCAAGCATATAATATATTAAATAAGTCATGAATGGTTGGTTGTGGGCCAGCATCCTGCCTTGGCAAGGCCAAGGTAGGGTCGGAGTCAGATCGAACTATGGCGTTTGCTGATGGGCTTAAGTAGAAAGAGTTGCGCCTTGGTTAATAGCTTAGTGGTAAGCGCCCAACCTAACAAGTAGTATCAGAGCCAAGATCCCGAGTTCGACTCCCAAAAAGGCACAGACTGCTGGCAGGTGCTGGGAGGAGGATGTTGGTTGTAGGCCAACATTCAGCCTTGGTAAAGCCAAGTGAGTCGGAGTCAGATCGGGCTAGAGGTTCGATTCTTGGAAAGGCCCAGGTAGGGTCGGAATTAGATCGAACTATGGCACTTGCTAATGGCCTTAAGTTGAAAGAGTTGTACCTTGACTAATAGCTATAGCTTTTATGACCTAGTGGTAAGCACTTAATCCAACAAAATATAACTCTGTAACTAACTTCAAGGTTCAAACAGTAACGTCACTGGAATCACTTGTGGCTCAAAGATGATAAAGGCAGAAAAATTGTCTGCCTGATGACATTCTCTGCTATCTATGCTTGCAAGTGTGAGTGGCAGATTAACAAGAGGTGTTCCCTTACTATATTCCCCAAATTGATCAACTCCTCCATGTCTATATCACTATATCAACTTCTGGTTCCCTTCTTTGCCCCACCACATCACTCTTGAGTCTTAATGACAAGTTAATATTGAATTAGTCCAATGAATCATGTTGAACATCATGTATTTTCAACAAAAATTAATTGACAAAAGCACCCAAATACAAACAGTTAAGTTAGAAAAGACAAACAGGAAAAAGTTTAACAAATTCAGATAATATATTAACCTTATGCTGGAAGCATTGCCAGCAGTAACAGAACCTCCATTCTCCTTGAAACTTGGCCGAAGTTTGCGTAACTTGGCAGCATCAAACTGGCATAGCAAAAGGAAAAATATAATGATATATTGGTTTACATTCAAATGCATGTATAGACAAAATTAATGACTATATTAACTTAATAGATTTGCAGTTAGAAGTATCATAGATATAAATGTTCTTTGTGTGAGGAGGGAAAAATTTACAAACTCCAATCCCCACTTCTTCTGATTAGTTCCTCACATTAACAGACATGAAAGTATAATTTACAAAGGATAACATGCAATATGTACATTTTCATGCTTAGAAAACCTATATTCTTTTAACAAATTTTTAATACTCAGGAAACTAAGAAAGATTACTTAATATGGATAAAAGAGTTCATAGACATGTATTTCGTAGGCTCACCACATGTATACAAGAACAAGTATTACCATGGTTCAAGTTATTTGGATGACTACCTTTCCTAGGCCTTCATCCTTATCAACAACTGTTGATGGTTTTCCCCTTCCACCAGAGACTTCAACTGGGACAATTTCCCATGCAAAGGCACCACTTTCTTGGGCAGCAATTCCACGTTCAAAACTCTGAACTGCATAGTTATCCTGCGGGAAAGACAGAGACATCAACAAAAATCTATTATAATGATCTTGCCGAAACCTTTCCGAACAGAAATCAATCCTAAAATACCTGGTCTTCTCTTGTTATTGCATGGTTATCTGCACACAGTTCAGCACACACTCCCATGCCAACATCCTTATAGACATCCCACAAACCATCTTTCAACATCCCATCAACAAGTGAATCATGTCCAAGGCGGGATCCTTTCCTGAACTTTTAGTATTGAATCAGTTTATTTCAACACAAGAACAATTAGAAAACTGTCAAATAAAAGGCAATAGTAACCTTGCTTCTGCCAGGTACTTAGGTACATTAGACATGCTTTCCATACCACCAGCCACAACAACATCATTTATGCCTAATTGAATACTCTGTGCAGCAAGCATTGTAGCTGCAATAACCACAACAAGTTTAACATCCTTTATCTTAAA
Source organism: Ormosia semicastrata (assembly GCA_029884595.1). NCBI lineage: Eukaryota > Viridiplantae > Streptophyta > Magnoliopsida > Fabales > Fabaceae > Ormosia > Ormosia semicastrata. The sequence continues at coordinate 2,541,343 of JAQQTO010000026.1, read as the reverse complement.
AGGAAAAAAAAGGACAAACAGAATTCTTATTATAATAAATTGCACACCTTTCATCCCTGATGCACAAACTTTGTTAACAGTAGTGCAAATTACTGAATTGGGTATTCCTGCTCCTAGAGCAGCTTGTCTCGCAGGAGCTTGCCCCAAATTAGCAGTAAGAACATTCCCAAAATATACTTCTTGCACAAGTGCTGGATCAACATTGGCCCTTTTAAGAGCAGCTACATATGGACGAAAAAGATGTAAACATATTGCTAGTTATATTATCTATAATAACCAACAGATATCATCAATAAGTTTCAAATGTTATGCAATAAGCACCAACACAGGTTTCTATACTTACCTTCAATGGCTATAGAGCCTAGCTTGGTGGCAGATAAAGATGACAGGGTACCAAGAAAGCCACCCATTGGTGTACGTGCAACACCGACAATGCACACATCTGTAGAAAACAAACCGATAAGATCAAATAAACCAAAAAAGTCCAGTGTTTGAGAGTTTAGAAGATATGAAAATCAATGTTTCCTTTTTTCTTTGTAATCGTGCCTGATTGATGAAATGAACAATTATATAGAATAATAGTCTAAAGTCTAAACGGTTAAAGAAATCAAATAAAGGATACATAAACACAGTCAATGCTCCAACAATGTACTTTATATTGTGTATATATACTAAGCCAAAAAGTTTGATGAATGACCTCTAGGCTTTACAGAATCTGAAGATGCTTCTGCTGCTACTGGAGCCATTGATGGATGAAAATGGAATCTGTAATTCAAAAAATAAAAAAATGATGTATATAGATTTAATTAACAAGCTAACATATTTAATCTCTGAGAACTAACTTCATATATGATCAATTATATTTATATGAAACACCAGTAGTTATTGTTGACCTCACATACATGAGAATTAAGATGTAGCATAGGAACAGGAATAACCAATGATCAAACAGATAACCATGAATGCATCAAATATCATGGCTCTATCATATTCATGTCGTCTCAAGAGAAACACAGATCTGATTCAATTTGAGCAAAGAAGCTTACGATACGAGAAAAAAGGCCCAAAGCAAATATTAACGCAGAGAAAGATCAATCGAAAGAGGGAGAGAGGGATGGTTACCTTACCTTAGCGGTGTATGGGTGTTGGAGAGGTGAAGAGAATGAGAGGTTAGAGTGAAGAATGGCGAGGAACAAGCATGTCCGAGTCCATCATTTATATATGTCAATAATTAACCAACTGCCAAACACGGCACGAGGTGCACGCTGCCTTCCAATTTATTAATTTACTTACTCAACCTTCTCCAACCCCTCTAACTCCAAACACTTTGATAAATCCAAGTTAATATTAATGGTCTCTTTAGTATGCCTAATTTGAAGGAAGGAAAAAGAAAATAAAGGAGGGATGACATGATCTTTCTCTTATTTAATACCAATAAAAACAAAGAAAAATAAGAGATTGAGAGGGAAGATAAATATATGGGTTTCACAAATTTCTTTTCACTCTTTTTTGGATGGATTATGAGAGAAGAGATTTGTGATCCTTCTTTTTCTGTGGACCTTATATGTTTTCATTTTATTTACTCATATTTACATATATTTTTTTATCTAACTAAATAAAAGAAAGGAAATATCATTTTTTCATTAGTTGATATCAAATAAGGGAATAAATAATTCATTTACTTTCTTCTTCTTTTTTTCTTTTATTTTCTATCATATTCTTTTTTTTTATTTTCTTTTCTCTCTACTATACCAAACGAACCATAATTGATTCATAAAAAAATAATAAATAATAAATGTTACTCAACAAGACTTTTCTCTTTAGTTTATTTCTTGTTCTTTTTTTATCTCCATTTTTTCACGACTTCTTTAGAATGGTAGGACTGCCATCTTTCTCTTGCCTTTACCATCTTTCTCTTTATGTTTTTATACATTTCTTTTCAATATTCGCTCATATATGAGCTATTTCTATTGTCATTTTTGTTTATCTTTTTTGGGTGTTTTTTGTTTCCCTTTGTTTGGACAATTTTTTTGAGTTTTTTTATGACTCTTTTGGTTTTTACGATTTTGCAAGTATATGAGATATTCAAATTTATTTTAAAATAGGACGAGATACAATCTTAAAATTGCTACATTGTTTTGTGTTGAACTTTGATGAAAAATAATGCTTAGTTATCAATAGTCTTTAAACTATTTGTAACAAATGATTTGATTTTTGTTTGGAGTACTTGCTTCACCATTTTTAATATCATTCTTAGGAAAGAAGCATTTCTTATTATTTCTTTTATATTTTAATTCAGAATGTAAAGTGTATTTATTTATTTTTCTTGATAGATATGATATTTCTCGTTCAATTTATTAATATTGCTAAGCTTTTTATTAACGTGATTATTCCTCTTACTCGAAAAAAAAGACTATCAATACAATATTTTAATTTTAATTACTATTATTTATCTATATTTTTAAGTTTTAACTAGTCATTTCGAAAATAATATTTGCATCATTCTATGTTATTTAGATCATAGTTGTACGGATCAGACCGATTGGTTGACTTGAAAAACCTATGATCCAAGTTCCAGGTCAGTTCGGTCAGCCTATTGAACCTATTTTTTCATTGACTCGATCAAACCTCGATTGACTCGAATGACCTACCTAGCCGAGTTGACTTGGGTTGGCCATATTTTTATTTTTATTTTTATTGAAACTTAACCAAAATAAATTTTTTTAGGATTTAAACACTATACTTAAAGATTTTTGTCATAAAATACATTTTATCACTAGATTATATTCTTCCGTTAAATATTATTATCAATTTCTTAATTTATTATGTAACTAATGGGTTATTATTATCCTTATTTGAAAGTATTTATTTTTATACAATATTTTTTGTTTAATATTTTTTAATATAATATATTTTATATCAAGTAATTCTGTAAATAATTTTTAAAAAATAATTTTTTTTATTTGTCCTGATTTTTCGGTTCGATCATTTGACCTATGGTCAAACTATTGACTCGGTAACTTGATCTACTGACTGAGTTGACCTCTAGTCCAAGTTATACAATTATGATTTAGATATAGTTAAGTAAAATTTAATTTTTATTTAATGTTATAGAGACACATGAGATGTGTGTAAGAAATCATATTATTTAAATATTAAAATTTACTGTAAAAATCTAATTAGATGTTTTTTTTTCTTTTAACATATTTTTGTGATGTAAACTAATATTGTAGTTTTAAATAGTATTATGGCCTTTTTATGCATGAAATTTACATATTTGTTTTCACCATTAAGTTATAACTCTTTCCAATAAAATAAGGTGTTGTTATAAAGTACACATATTATACATTTTTGGGTAGAGGTTAAGTGGTGTTGAGCTCATTTTTGCATATCTCAAATGATTTATATTTAGTTACCATCCATACTCAAGTCAAGAGATTTATCCAAAAATTAATTAATTACAGTTTTGGTCCCTTTATTTTAACAAAACAAATGATTTGGTTCATTTATTTTTAAATTGAACAATTTAATCCCTCTACTTTCACAAAATGAACAATTTTAATTCGTTCGTTAGTATTCTATTAAAAATTTAACAAAAATTATTGATGTAGCATTTAAAAATTAATTATTTATTCCAAATAAACAATTTAACTGCATATAACATATATATGACTTTCTAGATACTCAAAGTAATTTTAATTCAACTTAAAAATGTTAATTTTATTATAAATTATGTCTACAAATCAAAGGTTATTTTTTTAGATCTAAACATGTTAATTTATTTTACAAAAAAAAAATTAGTAAAATAAATTTTAAATTAGATTAGTAAAGCTAGATTATCTCAAAATAAAAAGTAGCAATAATTTTTTTAGTGAAAAAAAACGTAGCAAAAAATTGACAAGAAAGTACATTGGATGATAATAACAAATATAACCTAAATCATAAAAATAGTGAACAACTGCCCATAAAAAAATGTTTTTGTTTTTGTTTTTATGATTTAATGTGTACTAGTCATTCTTTAAAATTTTGTTTTAAATTATTTTAAAGTGGATCTAGTTAATACTTCTGCGAGTTTAATAAAATCTTAAAACAATCATATATAGATGTGTAAATAAAAATATCATATATGCATATGTCTAAATAATGAGAGATTTTAAGTTGAGCAATATTATTGTTTAATTTTGTTTGTAAGGTTATTTTAGATATTATAAAAGTTATGTGTATATCACAAGCATTTTAAGTTGCTTATTTGGAATAAATAATTAACTTTTTTAAATGTAACATCATCAACTTTTGTTAAGTTTTTAACAACATATTAACGACTAACGAGAGATTAAAATTGCTCATTTTATAAAAAAATAAAAGAATTATATAGTTCATTTAAAAAATGAAAGGACCAAATCATTTGTTTTACTAAAATAAAGGGATTAAAATTGTAATTAAGTTAAATAAGGAATAATTAATAGAAAAGATCGCTAACAATATAAAATTAATAAGAAAAATTATTTATTTATTTAAAATGATTAAGCACCCATTTTGAATAGTCATTGTTGTTATAGGAATAATCATTGATCTTTCACTGTTAATTTTGTATTGTTAACTGTCATTTTCATTAATTCTTTTTTTTCTTAAAAATTGATAGGTAGTGTTTTTGACACGTTTTATTTTCTACAATTTTGGTAATTTTATGTACAATTAATTGGTCAAGCTTCGGGAGAAGACTGTGCGATGGGAGCAAGGGCAACTGGTTTTGTATGGGGGTAATTGGACAATGACAAATGACAAAATTCAAACAGGATGCGTTGCATGCGATGCACACAAATTATTATTATTATTATTATTTTCAGATGAAGTCACACGTGCAGCCACCAAATCAACTAAACCCTGTGCATAGGAGCCTAGGTCCAACAACTCGACTATGGAAATTGGACAAAAATGAATTAAGGTAAAAGCAAAAATAATATTTTAATTGTTTAAGTAATCCTAACCACTTATATGTATTTTACAGAACGGACGATGGATTGTAAGAAGAATAATACTGTTTAATGTGCTTATTCCTTGCCCATGAACGAGGGAATTGTTGGGAAAAAATCTCCAACTCATATAAAATTAAGCAGATAATAAAGCACAATAAATTTAGAGTGATTCGACTTTCACTAATTACATTCACAATTTCACAAATTAATATACTAATTTTAGAAAATAATTACAAACACTAATATTAAAAACATTTTTTACAAACTCAAAATTTCAATATACCTAATCTTACAAAGCAATTAAAATAGCATAAGTGTGATGTACGAAATTATAAAAATATTAAAATATTTAAAAGTAATATATGATAATTATTTTATTATTATAAAAAATATTTATAATTTTCATAAATGATCATATGTAATATAAAAAATTTATGTTGAAGTTTAAATATTTATTTTGATTTTTTAGGGTGTTAAATATTAAGTTTATATGCAATATTTGAATAAAATTTTAAAAATTATTAAACAAGTACTTTGAGCTTTAGGGTCTGCAACTACTACAAAGTTTCTTAGTTTCATTTCTTTATATTATAGTAAAATTTGACATCATAACAAAAATATTTTTATTTTATTAAAAAATATCTTTAAAAAGTTTTCATAAATATATTATTGCATTAATAAGATAATAAAATAAAATTTAAATTTAAATTTGTAATAAGCTAATAGTGATACAATCTAAAAATAATACTTATAAGAAATAATCCTAAAATAATTTATATTTTTCTTTAAATTTTCTTTAAAAAATAATATTAAAATTCAAATTCAAATTATATTGATATTACAATCTAAAAATAACACAACCTAAAATTATCACTTAGTATAATTCTATAAATCATGACATTTTTTTAATATATTATATTAATACTTTCAGTCAAACAAAAAGGAAATCATTACTTATAATTTTTCTCCACCTCATATGATGCTCTTACTTTCACATCATCAAAATTCCCTTCCCTCCAGCCTCACAATGGCATTGTAGCAAAAAAGAGGACGATACAGAGGACGATACACTCATAGCTCCCCTATTTCTCTCGTGAGACGCAACACCATACCAAAAGGAGAATGGAACTTCAAAAATCCTCTATGGTTCAAGTTGTCCAACGTGCTCACAGCAAACACGCATAGTTCTTTTAATTTATTTTTCAAATGGGCCAGTCCAAAAGATCAATCCAAGGCAAATACCCAACAGGAGTTATATTTTTATTAATTGGCAACAATCTTTATCAATTTTTATTATCTTTTGTATAAAATAATTTGTCATTGAATCTACAGAGTAGGTTATAATATTCTTGTACCCATTATGATTGAATATCTATACTCTGTAACTTGTGATCATTCATATTCTTAACGTACCCTAAAATTATTTAGTCCTTTACTCTTTTTTAGTTTTTACTGAATTAATTATGCAACCTCAAACGAACAATTATAATCCGATCAAATATTTTCTTATTTTTTAGAAATAGTTCTTGAGTTGCATCGACACGGGAAAAATTTATCATGTATACGATGCGAGTCAAAATGCCCAAATAACTTTTTTGCTGAGAAGCTGGGACAAAAGCCCAACAACAAATGTTAACTACCTAGACATTAATCTACAAAATGCCCAAATAGCTAACCATGATTGATGTTGGTTGGACGACGGTAACAATCGAAGGTAACAATATCCCAAATATTAATATATATAAATAAAACTAAATTATTTTTATAATATTAATACCTTTCATAGAAGACTATAAAATTAGGAGAAGTCTAATATGCACCTAAAAAAATTAGGTACATTCATGCTATCTCAACCATTGATTTTGTAGACAAATATATAAATGGTTGGAAATAATGACTTGTAACTTAGTCAAAAGGTTATTTAGTAATGTTAGTTAATTTCAAAGTTGGTCATTCAAAAGAAAAAAATTTATGTACAGGTATTTGTATAAAAATTCTTAGTTTGTCTCTCTCTCATTCTTAATATTTTCTTTCCTTCTATATGCAAAGATTGCCATTGACGGAGAAATTTTGTCAAACACTATCAATTCCTTCCTATTAGTTGGAATTAGTTTCTCTTTCAGTTCAATTTTGTATTAGTTATGGTTTAGATTAAAGACTTAGAAATCTATTGAACCAATAAATTGCAAACCAAATCTTTACCTTCATCCTCCGACAGCATGTCTGTCCATTATCACTACATCTTCTTCGGTGACCAAACCTCCATCATCGTGTCCTTCGGCACAACGTCTTCTTCCTCCTCCGACGCTGAGAAGCTAGCACCCCCACCCTTAACCTCATCCTCCTAAACCCATCAGCAGATCTAAATTCGCCAACTCGTACTCAACCACCTTCGTCCAAGTTGACACCTCCTTCAAGCAAGTAATCCAAATGCTCATCAGATCCTTTAACACCACCAAGCACGCCTCCTCCACCAAACCCACCAACCCGACCCACCACAACATTTTACCCATCAAATTCGTCCCCAAGAAGTAGCAATCCAAGTTTGAGTTCAAGATCAACCTTTTGATCCCAGGCGATAGTTCATGTTCATGGATTATGGGTGCGGTGGTGGGAGTTGCACATTTTTCTGCGAGATCAAAGGATTCAGTTCAAATCTCAAATTGAACCCTTCCTCCGTTGCAAGTTTGGCAACCCCAACGCTGTCTCTTTCTACTCTGACTTTGTCATTGACTGCATCCTCGCTATTTATTATTGGTTGCATCCTCTCCATTCACTGTTCACCAATACCAAGAATGACCTACCATTGTTCTCACTTGATGAGACAGAATACGGGAAGAAAGATAAATACTAATAAGCAATAGACTAAAATATAAAGGTCAAAAAATGAATAAGAAAAGGTTTGGATGACTCATAATAATAAGTCATTTTAGTGGATGTACCCGTAGACCAAAACTTAGGTTGATCTATATTAGACTTCTTCTTAAAACTATGGTGACTTTTACCATGCACACTTTAAGATTGGGTTCATCCATGGATCCTGTAAAAAACCTGCTATGGTAAAATTTATGTATTTATAAAATGAATCATTATTTATTTATTATAGAGCCCTATTATTATTGACTTTTTCAATTTAGTCCCTAATCAATTTGACCAGCTCTTTTCTTCCTCTCGTGGAACTCCTCCAACAGCCACGCAACACCTGAGCTTCATTGAAAATGCAGTGTTGATGTAAGAAGCTTGGGACTGAGCCACTTACTGCTTGGTTTTCAACACAACAATAACGTAGAGGGTTGCAGAAACCCCAAAGAAAAATGCAGCACCAAGGAAGAAAAACTTGGATTTATCAAGCATTTGCCAATCAATTTCAGCCGGGACATGAACCTCTTGACCAGATTCTTCGTCTGCCACATATGCTCATTTTCGTCACTTTCTCAAAACCCCACAAAAATCCACCACAAACCCACGATCAAAATATGATTTTTTCTTTAAAAAATCCCTCCAACCCACAAACCGTACTGTACAACCTTTGCAAACCCAACAAAGAAAATTCGAAAATCAAGGAAATGAAAAAGAAAAATAAATTCTAACTGTACAATTCGCAAATTACAATCACATATGTTATGAATTTGGAAGGGGAATATGACGAGGAATTAATGAAGTGGGTTTTTGGTTTTACCTGTTGTGGAATAAAACGAGTTCACCGTGCAGATAAAGGTCAATTGTTCTTTGTTCTTGTGTGTGGGTTCTGATTTGATTTTCAATTTTTTTTGTTCTTTGTTCTTTCGTGCGGGTTCCGATTTGGCCATGAAGTGTGGTCATTTCAGACACTAAAGGTTGTGGGAATGCTGAAACTCTTTGTTTTGAGAGGGGCCTGATTTTATTTTGTTTTTTTGTTTCTTTTTGCTTTGCTTTGATTTGATTTGTGTGTTATGGTTGTGTTGGGTTTGGTTGCAGAGAGGGAAACAAAGACCACAGCCATGCTTGTGTAAGGAAGAAAGCCATGAATGTGTTTCTTTGTTGCTTGTGTTTTATGAGATAAATAGATTTATGAGTTTTTGACATAACTGCAGTGCTCTCTCTCTCTCTCTCTCACACACACACACACACTGTTCAATCAGATCTTTACAAAGACCACAACAGACTAGAGTAAATCTGCCCAACCTCCATTTGTTGTCCATTTGACGTGGGTTTGATCAAGTCGGAGGTCTCTACCATGATTTTCTGAGTTGGTGGTGGAAGCAGTCACCGGTAGGTAGTAGCTGGAGGAGGAGGGTGTGGTTGGGATATGTGGGGTCTTTTTCATAAATAATTCTCTTTTTAAGGACTAATTTGATATTTAGACTCTTTTTTAATTAATTTCTACCTGATGAGCAGGTGAACGATTCATACTGTCCATCTAATGGACCTTTTCTTTGGATATCCATGTTAAACCGATCCAAAAAATTATTCTAAAAATTCTTACAATAAAACCAAGCAAGCACGAATTTGTACATGTTTTATTTTGCTTACTTTTTACTTAAAAATAATTTTTTAGCCAAAAGTTTTCTATGGTCATTTAAATTATGATTTTTTTATCTGATAAATTATGATTTAAATTATGATTTTTTTTAACAAGAATAAGATAATTTAAACATCATAATAAGTGGTGAAATGAAAATATGGGACAGAACAAGAATGTACTTAAATATAAAGAAAAATGATAGTTTTATACCCTTAAAAAAAGTGTGTTATTATTCACTCTTTTTAAGAGTTATGATTAAATGAAAAAAATATAAAAAAATAAGTATAATACAATGATATTATTAAAAAAAAAAGTGTGAAAAAAAAAGATATACTGTTTATAATAAAATATTAAAGTTGAAATATAAAATATATAAAAAAAATTTAACAATCTTTGTCAAAGACAAAAAGAAAAAAAAGAAAATTTCTTTTAAATTTTGTTTGACTGGATAAAACCGTATTTTGCAACCACTCTTTTAAATCATTTTCAGATAAATAGTTTTTAACTTTAAGTAGTATAACTTGGCATAGGCGCATAGCCATCACTTCTCAGTTTTGGAAATGCGACAATAATCATGTCAAAGTAGAAAAGAAAAAAAGGAATGAGAGAATTCATTAGAACTTGTATGGCCTGTTAGGGCAATCCGTATTGTCTCCAGCAGCGTGCTGTCCATCAGCATCCTGCTATAGTATCTAGATTTTTTATTTCCTAATTATTAGATAAAAAATAAAAGGTTCAGATGCTACTGACAACACCTGTTGGAGACAATCTGTTCCCTGCTAAAGGGAGGATGCACTTAATAAGTTTGGGTCAATCCATACAATATTTATATACAGATTTAAATATATATAAAAATTATTAGTTAAATTATAAATTTTTTATATTTATAATTATTTATAAAAAAATTAAATTGATTAAATTTTTATGTAAATTTAAATACTACTAATTAAAATTTATAAAAATAACTTTTAATTTGAATCATTGATTTATTTTAATAATAAATCAATCATCGAAAATTAATGGTCCATCCATGGACCTTTTAAGAAGTCCATATTAGAATTTACCCTGTTTATAGTTGCCATGTTTTGATTCATCATAAGTTCATAACTACAGGTAGGTCATTGTTTACTTTAAATACAGTCCATTTGACATGTATCCTCTAGTTAGCATGCTCCTCTGGGAAATTGGAATCTTGAATACATTGTAATTCGTAGTTCGCACATAAGCTTCTTACATCAGTTGTCAAATTGAAACAGTGGCTTTTTTTGATCTTATGTTAATAGTCGTATATCTATTATGCAGCTAAAGCGTATTGGCGTTGTCATTAATGCCAAGAACTATTGTGTTGATTACATAATGCCAAACATGAATAAAACCTTGAGTAGTTTTAGACGCCTTATGTGAGTCAGAAAAACACAGGATAAAATTCAAAGTACAAGTAACAAGGCGTTGATTGAAAACTGCTTTCTCGGCCTCTTAATCTCTTGAAGTTCAGGCCAAGCATTCCAGACAGAATGATATTTTTGTTTTGTTTTGTTTTTTATTTTTATTTTTTTTGTTTATAGGAGAAATAATATATTTTAACTTTTTTAACTAATTTAACTTAACAATTGGATATATGTATAGCTCCTTGCTTTCTTGTTACTTATTTCAAACTTCTGGAATATTTTAACTTGCACAACACCTTAGTTCATTGCCTCCTTTATTTGCTGGTGATATTATTGTGTAATTCTGGTTTAGACGTATAGAACTATAGATCCTCTTAGTGCTCTCCCTTGTGTACGGTGTACTTAAAAGAAATTCTTGATTCATAGTGCTCAACACTTGAGGATTTATCTGAGCATCTAGCTTCAATAACTGGCAGTGATTGAGATTAACTTGGTGAGCACTAGGAAACCAACATTAGGGTTAAAATGGGGAAACCAAAAATATGTTTGGCTAACTATTGTAACCATGCTTTAACAGACAAATTTTTTTTTCTACTTACAAAAGTATGATATTTTCTTTATCTTGAAGGCATAAAATGTCTTGCACTATAATCACCCTCCAATCCTGTTTCTGTAAAACTCGTATAGATTGGCATGCTTGTGTAAAAAAATTGAATGTTTACAAGAAAATGGAGATCAAGACAACTTTGCAAAAGCTTGAAAGAATTGAATTTGTTGGTAAATGGTAACCAATTATATCATTTTCTCAAACTTATCAAGCTTCTTTACCCTTTGCATGGACCTCAAAAATAGTGTCATAAAAACACCTGCATATTGACAAGCTGATACCAATTAGCCACAAGAATAAACTTTAACATGATTGAACAATTTCTTGAGAAAAGCTTTATAATATAAAAGTCACCTGCACCAATGAATGATCCATTTGCAATAGCTTCATTGCCTTGGCTGCTCAAAGTGACGCCAAGATTTAGCAGGGTTCCTCCTAATACCGTATACATAGTAGCCATTTGTAAAATTGTTGCTTTCCGAGCAGCTCTTTCAGACTGGCAAATCAATAATATAGTTTCAAATAAATTTTTTTTTAAAAAAATCAGAATATTCACCTCCTAATTAGAAGTAGTTTATCTCAGTAGGAAAATGCTAGTCCCAGTGTCATTCAAAATTTAGAAATACTTGGTCATACAGCATATACCATGTGAAGAAAAAAGAATTACTAACCTCAAGCACCCGGACTCGGAGTTTCAGATCCCCTGCCTCAAGTTGCTTTGTAAACTCTTCTATTCTTTGAACTCTGTATGGCATTGACATGGTATAGGTTCTCGCCTAAAAATATCACACGAGCGTTATCAATTTAAGTGGATGCACAATGCCATAAATAAATGTTTCACATCACATGAGATTTTTCCATTATAATGAAACATCGTGTGGACCAAAAGGCTAAAATGAGAGTTCCAGGTAAGGTGTGGTACATCATCTGCTTGCTTCCTTAACTCCTCCACAAGTTGTGGCCCAGTGGGCCGCTTTTGCCTTACATCCAAAAGTTCCTGTAACGTAGTAAAAGTTATGACTTATGAGCACTGTATTTTTTAATGCAGTATGACAACATTAATTGTTCATAGGCAATCTGAAGTCTGAACCTGCGCAAAGGGTGCAGCAATCTTCGCAAAGGAGAAATCTGGATTGAGTATGTAACCTATGCCTGTCAGAAAAAAAAATTAAGGAATAGATAATGAAGAATTAAAAAGCACTGATTAAAAGATATCCCCTTTTGCTATTGATTCACTAAATAGTTTAAACTTTCCATAAGAAAAGATGGGATTACCATATTATAATGCGCATATTAATGTGAAAATAATAATACACAACGGGGCATGTTTAAAAGAATTTATTAAGAATGACCATAAGGAGAGAGAGACAGAAGGTGCACACCTTCAAGTGTTGAAAATGCCCTGAGAACAAAGGTGAAGGTGGATGGAAAACGGAATGGCTGGTCTTGTGCTATTGCAAATAAATCCTGCCACAGAAAACCCTCAATAATAAATTGTAGACTATAAATTCTCTAGATAATTTGGAATAAGTGAATAACAAACCAAGTAAAACAATGATTTTCCATCTTCAGCTTATCCTTAGTCAAAATGAAACAATCACCCAAAATATTGATGAAAGCAACTAAGAATTCATCGATCCAATATAATTAAATGTTGACATACCTCCCCAATTGCAGAAAAAGTCTGCTGCTGATCTGGTTTCTGGCTTAGCAGATTGTCCAAGAAAAACTGCACAGATCTCCTCACCTGCAAGCCATTTACTTATTTATAATGTCAAGACATGAATCTTAATATTTGAACTGTTAACTAACCATCTTCTTATATAAGAGTACAGGTAGTTAACATTCTTACAGATGACAGGTCCCCAGTAGGTTGGAGTGCTCCAAGGTCTATAAGGCATTGCATAACCTGCATCATTGTTTCTTGTAAGAATAAATTAATGTGAAATGGGTCCTGAAGTTAATCAGTTCAAGTTCTGAGCAACTTCAAATTCCTTTTTTCTGAAGATAGTCACTCGTTCGCTGGTTAGAAATTTATAATTGTAATTGTACTGATTACTGAAAGCACAAGCCATGTTATGTTATTTTGCTTGCTCGAGTCGATTGGGTAAAGTCAACTACGAAATTACAAAATGGATATTGATGACACACTTAACAAAATAGCTTATCAAGGTATCAGATTGTAATCCAGGTGTAGCAAAAAACAAGACCTTTTTGGCATCCTTTTCATAAACAGCATAGAAAAGTTCGAGCAGTCTCTCTCGGGTAAAAGATTTGATCTCCCCCATCATGCCAAAGTCATAATATATAAGTGCTTCATCCACATCAATAGCAAGATTTCCAGGATGAGGATCAGCATGAAAGAAACCTGTTCTCAATATCTGTAAGACAAGAAAAAAAAATTGATAATTCATTCACTCATAAAATATTTTTAGCAACACCTATCATCAAGTGACAATTTCTTCTTCTTCTTCTTCTTCTTCTTCTTCTTCTTCTTCTTTTTTATATAGGCATATAGGTATTTTACTTATTTTGAGGAACCAAAAGGACAACCATATTCAACATCAGATATTAGTATATTACTATTAGATTGAGTTTCAAGAGAAACAAGGATGCGCACCTGAATCAAGTATGCCTCAATTGCACGTGATGAGATTCGTAATCGATCATAACCACGCGAAGTTAGCATATCCACCTGATTTATTTTGATACCTGTCCCAGAAGTAAAATCAAAGTAGGAGCAGTTAAAAAATTAAGTTCACTGGCATAATGTCATATGACATATTACTTTGAAGAAAGAAAATTATTAGCTCCCACAAGTAAAGAAAAAGGAGAAACAAGACATATGCACTAGTCAAGATGAAAACCTGGTACATACTCCAAGGTCAACACCTTTGATGCAGTATAATCCCAATATACCAGCTACAAAGGAGGAAATGAAGGAGACGATGTGGTCAAAATTAAAATTTTTTACTAGATATTGATAATTTATACAGGTTACATATAATAGGCTGTAGTGTTGCAGCAAGAAACATACAGGTACTCGAACCCACTTTATGTTTCTAAAATCTCGCCGGAGCCTGTCAGCATTCTTCCCTTCATTTATATAATCAATTTCTTGATACAAAATACTGCAAAGTAGCATGTGCAACACAACATAAATTATAGAAGGCAATAGAAAATAATGTAATGAAGGGAAGTTGAAATGCTCCAAACATAATTTAACTTATGCTTTAGTTATACTTCATGAAATCTCAATAACACCTCCATGCTTATTACTTACGTTGCACATTCTTCATATATACCTATCCAATCTCTAGTTGGACCGCCTAGAGTTTCACTTCTCTGAAAATACTCTGCAATCAGCTTTAAGTTTCCTGGACAGAACAAGCAAACTTGTTAGAATAACAAACAAAATAATTCAGTAAAATTAGTAATCTTAAAACTATATGTTGCTATAAGTAATACTCTTGTTCAGATTAGATTTTCTAGAAATAAAGCAGTCTGTCGAACAATACATTGGTGGAGAATAGCAGCAAATGGAAACAAAGTCTCTGGTACCAAATGGTTAAGTTTGATCATTGCCACTCCCATACTTTGATAGGACCCTCGGGTCCAGTGTTGGGGATGGGCAGGAAGTGGATCAAGTGTTGGATATGAATCCAAAGAAGCCCATCATATGGAGGGTATATTCTAGAAGGAAGCAAGTGGGTCCAAAGGAGAGAGAGAATTAGTTAGTGACCTGGCATATGGTTACCGCATTTGTAGGGGGAAATTCAGTTAGCATTCAGGACTTAATAGGTCAGGAAGGATAGAGGGGGGGCATTCACGCTTTTCCGGTAATAGACCTTTTAGGAGAGCATCTCTCTGGAATAGGAGCTCTAGGCTCTGGTGATATTTTCCTGCTGTAAGAGCTCTAGTAGCTCACCTTTCTCATTAAATAACAATACTTAACCGGAATTCTTTCCGGGGTTCTAACATTGGTCCGACCTGCCGGATCCTCGAGGAGGGAGCCAGTGAGAGCGGGGTGTCCATGCCACCGAAGATGGTCGACAGAGTAGAAGCATTAGAGGCTAGGATGACTACACTAGAGGATTCAGTCAGGCAATCCTTAACTGAGTTTCGCCAAGCTATGCTGTCAGAAATGGCGAGACTGTTGGGTCGTCGTTCTACAGAGGAAGAGGACAGTGGTGGAGGAGGTGCTTCATTCTCTAACGTAGATTCCTTGGCAGAATATCGTATGGCGGCTAAGAAAGTTGAACTTCCGTCATTTAATGGAACTGACCCGGTGGGATGGGTAACACGGGCAGAAACTTATTTCGAGGTGCAAGAATCATCTGAAGAGGTTAAGGTGAAACTGGCAAAGCTGAGTATGGAGGGATCCACCATCCACTGGTTTAACTTGTTGCATGAAACCGAAGATGACTTAACGTGGTCCAAACTGAAGCAAGCTCTGATCGAACGATATGGGGGAAGGAGGAATGATAATCCATTCGAGGAGCTGACTGACCTTCAACAAACTGGGAATGTAGAAGAATATATAGCTGATTTTGAGTATATTTCATCTCAGGTTGGTCGTCTTCCAGAAGAGCAATATTTGGGATATTTTATGGGGGGACTTCGCCAGGAGTTACGCCTTAGGGTTCGAACCTTTAATCCTCGTAATAGAACTCAGGCGATGAAATTGGCTCGTGACATAGAGGTGGAGATGCGGGGAATGGGGAGTTCACGTTTCAGCTCCTCAAGACATTTTAGAGGAGGTACAGGAAGCAGGGAGCTGGAACAGGGGCTCCATGGCAGAAACAATATTGGGCCGAACCAACATTTAGGCCCAATTCGAACAAATTATGGTTTTGGGCCATCAAAAGGCACCTAAACACGAGGGGCTTCCTCTTCTATTACTAATCGTTTCCAGCGTGAAGAGGGCGTAAAAGGAAATGGCGAAAAGAATCGGGGAACCAAGCATCTCCCGTACTCGGAACTCATGGAGCGCAAAGCGCGGGGACTGTGTTTCCGATGTGGGGATCGGTACCATCCCTTACACCAGTGTCCTGAGAAGCAGCTACGACTCTTGATTCTGGGAGACGACGAGGCGGTGAACGAAGAAGGCGAGATTATCGCCATCGAGATGGACGAAGAGACCGAAGAGGCAACGCTGGATTGCAAGACGATGGGGCTTTTCGGTTTCACTGAAACCACAGTGACCGAAATGTCAACCATGCGGTTGGAGGGAAAATTGCAGGGAGTCTCGGTTTTGGTTCTTGTAGATAGTGGGGCAAGCCACAACTTCATCTCACCACAAGTCACGATGGCGTTAGGGATGACGGTATCCCCGATTCCGGTAATGGGTATTCGTTTAGGTGATGGCCACCGGTGTCCACGAAAGGGAAGTGTTCCGAGCTGCAACTCCAATTCGGAAAGTTTACAGCTACGGTAGAGGCTTACGTACTGGATTTGGGTGGTATCGACATGATTCTCGGAGTGACGTGGTTACAAAAATTAGGTAAGGTTGTGATGGATTGGAAGGAGATGACCATGAGCTTCAATTGGGAAGGACAGAGCAGTGGAATTGCAGTGGTCAAGCCAAGAGAAGTTGGAAAGTGCAAAGAGAACCGGTCTCGTCTCTCTCCACATTGTTAGAAGGGGTAAATGGCGAAGCAGAGGTTGACCCGTAAGGTGGGGCTCTTACCCCTACAACAAACGAACTTCAACAACTACTATTTCAATTTTTCAAGTTTTTGAGGAGACAACGGGTCTTCCTCCCGAAAGAGAGATTGCCCATTCAATCGTATCAAGAAGGAGCCGGCCCCGTTAGTGTTCGCCACTACAGATACCCTCATCATCATAAAGATGAGATTGAGAAGCGAGTACAGGATATGCTAAGGCAGGAATTATCAAGCACGGACTCCAAGTGCTTTTTCCAGTCCAGTGATATTGGTGAAGAAAAAAGATTCATCATGGCGTATGTGTGTTGACTATAGGGAACTTAATAAGGTGACGGTGCCTGATAAGTATCCAATTAGGTGGTTGATGAGCTCTTGGATGAATTACATGGAGCATCGTATTTTTCAAAGTTGGATCTCAAGTCAGGCTATCATCAAATTAGAGTGAAGAAGGAGGATGTTCACAAGACAGCATTCCGGACACATGAAGGACACTACGAGTACTTGGTCATGCCTTTCGGATTGACCAATGCTCCGGCAACTTTCCAGTCCAACATGAATCAGATTTTCAAACCATATCTCCGGAGATTTGTGCTTGTGTTTTTTGATGACATCCTAGTATACAGTGCTGATTGGGCGACTCATCTAGTCCATCTTTCTCGGGTTCTTGAGGTCTTACAAAAAAATCACTTCGTGGCTAATGAGAAGAAGTGTAGCTTTGGCAGCCGTCAGATTGAATACTTGGGCCATATCATTTCTGATTTGGGAGTGGCAGTGGATCCTGCTAAAGTAAAAAGTGTCCTTGAATGGCCAGTTCCTCACAATGTTAAAAGAGTAAGAGGGTTCTTGGGACTCACGGGTTACTATCGGAAGTTCATTGCGGGTTATGGTAAGATCGCCAAACCACTTACTGAGTTAACCAAGAAGGAAGGATTTCACTGGGGACCCGAGGCAATTAAGGCATTCGAAGAATTAAAAAGAGTAATGACCACCTCGCCGGTGTTGACATTACCCAACTTTTCGCAGCCCTTCGAAATAGAGTGTGATGCTTCAGGTAGAGGGGTCGGGGCAGTTTTAATGCAAAAAGGGCAGCCCATTGCTTTTTTTAGCAAAGCACTCTCCGAGAATAACCTGCCCAAGTCTGCTTACGAGAAGGAATTGATGGCTTTGGTGTTGGTCATGTCCAAAGCATTGGCGACCATATTTATTGGGGAGGAATTTCGTGGTCTATTCGGATCAAAAAAGCCTTCGTCACTTGCTACGGCAGAGGATCACCACGGCAGACCAGCAGAGTTGGATAGCCAAACTGTTGGGCTATCATTTTGAGGTAGTCTACAAACCCGGGCCGAAAATAAAGCTGCGGATGCTTTGTCCAGAATCTATGGGGAAGGGGAATTAAGAGTGTATGTCTCGTCCCCTACTTGGTTGCAAGGGCAGCAAGTGCAGCAAGAAGTGCAAGATGATATTTTTTTGAAACAAGTAATTGCTGATTTGGTATGTGATTCTCGAGTCCAGACCTGGTTTCTGTTGGAATCAGGGCATTTTGCTTTACAAAAACAGGGTTAGTCATCTCTTCAAATTCATCCTACATTCCCTACTCTTAAAGGAATTTCACTCCTCCCATGAGGGGCCATTCTGGATTTCTGAGAACTTATAGAAGGATTGTTGGAACTTGTATTGGCTGGGTATGAAGAAAACCATCCAAGACTTTGTGAGAAGTTGTGACGTGTGCCAAAGACAAAAATATTCAGCATCCTCTCCTTCTGACTTGTTACAGCCATTGCCAATCCCAAACCAGATCTGGGAAGATATCTCCCTAGATTTCATTACGGGTCTACCGAAGTCAAAGGGGTTTGAGGCAATACTGGTGGTGGTTGATCGGCTTTCCAAATATGGACACTTTATCCTCCTAAAGCATCCCTATACAGCAAGGAAAATTGCGGAGCTGTTTGCCAAGGAAATAGTGCGTCTTCATGGAGTGCCACAAACTATGGTTAGTGACCGTGACCCCCTTTTTATTAGCCTATTCTGGAAGGAACTGTTTCGATTACAAGGGACTATGCTCAAAATGAGTTCTTCATATCACCCGGAAACGGACGGACAAACCGAGGTTGTTAATCGATGCTTGGAGTCCTATTTGCGGTGTTTCGCAGCAGAACAACCTAAGAACTGGTCTTACTAGATTCCTTGGGCTGAATTGTGGTACAACACCACCTTCCATGTGTCAACGGGAACCACTCCATTTGAGGTGGTGTATGGAAGGAAGCCACCCACCTTGGTGAGGTTTTTACAAGGAGAAACTAAGGTGGCAGCAGTAGCATCCGAGTTGTTAGACCGTGATGAGGCCTTGAGACGATTGAAACATCATTTAACCAAGGCACAAGAACAAATGAAGAAATATGCCGATAGAAAAAGGAAGGATCAGGAATTCTCAGTAGGGGAGTTGGTTTTCATCAAGCTCAGACCCCATAGACAGCAAACAGTGGCCAAAAGGATCAACCAAAAGCTGGCTCCCAGATATTTTGGTCCATTCCCCATTCTGGAAAAGCTGGGAGCAGTTTCTTATAAGCTCAAACTGTCAGAGTCCTCTAGGATTCATCCTGTATTTCATGTTTCTCAACTCAAAAAAGCTCTTGGGGATTATCCGGTTGAAGCTACTCTACCCGAAGGCATGGAAGTAGAGTGGAATGAGGCTGAAGAACCAGAAAGTGTGTTGGCTAGTAGGGAGGTTCATGTTGCTGGAAAAACAGTTAAGCAACGGCTGATCAAATGGAGAGGTAGAGCTATTGAAGACATAACTTGGGAAGATGATCTTGTTCTCAAAAGTCAGTTTCCTCATTTTAGCCTTGAGGACAAGGCTGATTTTCCAGGAGGAGGCAGTGATAGGACCCTCGGGTCCAGTGTTGGGGATGGGCAGGAAGTGGATCAAGTGTTGGATATGAATCCAAAGAAGCCCATCATATGGAGGGTATATTCTAGAAGGAAGCAAGTGGGTCCAAAGGAGAGAGAGAATTAGTTAGTGACATGGCATATGGTTACCGCATTTGTAGGGGGAAATTCAGTTAGCATTCAGGACTTAATAGGTCAGGAAGGATAGAGGGGGGGCATTCACGCTTTTCCGGTAATAGACCTTTTAGGAGAGCATCTCTCTGGAATAGGAGCTCTAGGCTCTGGTGATATTTTCCTGCTGTAAGAGCTCTAGTAGCTCACCTTTCTCATTAAATAACAATACTTAACCGGAATTCTTTCCGGGGTTCTAACATACTTCTAACACACTCCATCAGACAAGGTGTGTTAAAAGTAAAACCTCTCCCTAAGTTTGCACAGAACAGCCTAGGCTTTTGGATTCTGTTAGGAAACCTGAGATAACCCAAGTGTATCGCAGGAAAAGAAAGGAAGAACGTAGGGGATCACAATCCCACCAAAGCCATGCTGACTGCGTGAGAGGGGATGTAGGGGATTACAATCCCCTGTGAGTCATGCATGCCGATTATGTGATAAGGGATGTAGTGGAATAACCACTTGCTGATGTGGCTCGAGGTGTGGCAAATGCCAAAAGGGGAATCAGTTAGGGGAAGGAAGGATAAAGAGGAGGGAGAAAGAAGTGAGGGGCAGGAAAATAGTGAGTGAGGAGGGAATTGGGTGGGAGAGACCAGGCCTCTTGAATTGCCTGGGTTATCAGTTTCTTTCTTATTTTTTTGTTGAGAGAATATCCTGTAAATTCCATTTTCAGTCCCCACTGGTCTGATATCATACTGATATCAGCTCAGGAGAGGAGAATTATAGTGCATATTCAGTATTTGGTGTGTTTTCTGAACCAGTACCTATCAGATTCATTGATACTTGGCAACAACCATTTTATCAAAATCGCGATGTGTTGCTAATGGCACAAACAAAATGAGCACAACTTACGCAAGTCAATGTCAAAAAGCTTCTTCAGACCAGGCCTTTGAACTTTGACAACTACTTTTTCTCCATTATGCAGAATAGCACGGTGAACCTACAAACACGGTCCCCAAAAAAAATTTTTACTACATTAAGACCATCACTAATTAATATCAATACATTAATTAAGATCACCAAATTGACTTTGACAAGAAGAAGTGAAAAACGTTCAAATCAATCTTAAATTTTTTTAAAGTTGCTCCTAATCTACAGAGAAAGGGCACGAAGCTATTATTATGCATCATCTCACTTTGTGTTATATTTATCAATTTTCACCACTTCTAATAAACCTACAAGTTTCTAACAATAAAAGTGAAAGAGAATAGGTAAAGATTCAGTGCATAAAAATATAATGGATTGCGTAGGGAATGATTCAAACACCTGACCAAGACTAGCAGCAGCAATTGGCCGATCTTCAAACTCCTTAAACAATATGTTAATGGGAGCTCCCAATTCACTCTCAATGAAGCCTATTGCTTTCTTTGGAGAGAAGGCAGGAACCTTGTCCTGAAGAATGTTATATTAAGAATTTCACAGATTAATATATCAAATCTGATATCAAAATTTAGCACTCAATGTTAAAGAATCTCTACAATGATGAGCCAGAAACTGTGAAAAACAAAATCTATGAAAATACCTGCAATTTTGCGAGCTCATCCACAAATTCACGTGGAAATAGATCCGACCTTGTTGATGATAACTGTCCAAGTTTAATGAAAGTTGGACCAAGCTGTAACACACACTCCCTAAGCCATGAGGCTGTTTTCCACCTTCTGCTTTTCTAAAAAAAATGTTAAAAAAATTCAGGTCAGCAAAGCACAAACACAAACAGAAACTTGATCAATTAAAAACAAAACACTAATGTCTTAATTTTAAGTGGCAAGAACTTTTAGAACCTACCAGCTTTTCTTCTGTGAAGCCTCCCAAATATGCCCATTTTGCATTGTCCAACAGAACCCGAATACGTAAAGAAATAACAAATGACCAAACATCAATAGACCTCTGCCAGGAATTGTAATTTTCATTGGCCCAACTGAAACCTTCATCTGAGGGCAAAACTTTTAGCTCCTCCAATGGCGGAAGTTCTTTAGAGGTTCCAGTTTTCATTGTCTTCGTCAAGGTTGGGGTAGGATCTCTTCTAACTAGACTTGCTCCATTAACAAATTGCTTTGAACCATTCACTGTCTTCACCTTATTCGCTGACATTGTCTTTGTTTTCACTAGCACATTTGCAGGTACCATTTTAACAGCTCTACCATTGGTACCATCCTTTGAGGCAGGCAATTCTGTCTGTTGCATTTTCACTAGGAACCTAGGAAATTGATTATTCACATGTGGATCACATGTTGTCCTTTTATTCTTTGACAATCTATGAGCTGAAATTGAGCCTGAGAAACTGAGATTGTCTAGTGTTCTTCTTTGATTTGCCAACTTTATATGGTGACAATAACAACCATGCAAAGCCATTATTACTGCCGTCTAAGATGAAGATACCTTGAAGAAACATCAGGATAAACAGTAAGAAAGAGAAATGACAAATGTCGAGTTAGTTGAAAACCCCACTGCAAAAATCAATGAACATAATTTGGAATCTCCAAAGAACAAGGCTTAAAGGAGGCCAGGGGAGGGGGGGGTTGAGGTGGATGGATCAAAATGCCAAAAAAAAAAAGTTTTAAAATTTTCTGTAAACAAGAAATAATTTATCAGTAGTTCCATTTGGATGCCATGTCTTACTCTCAGCAAGGTTCAATAGAACCAGTAAGGCTGTAATCTCATCATGTTGTAAAGTTGAATTGGGTGAACATGAATTTTGGGGTTCAAAGAAAGTAAAAGTTGCTAATAAGGAATATATGTATCATAGCAAACTAACCAATCAAACATAAAGGCGATAAACTCCATCTCAGATAATTTATCTCATATATCAAACTTAAATAAGTAAAAGCAAATCCTACCTACAGGTACAGCCAACCAAGGAAAGCAAAGAGTTTGATATCAGTTATTTCATAAATGAATATCAATGACCATTAGCTACTGATAATCATTGGAAACACCACATACAATAATATTGTATAAAATCAATACAGTAACTGATATTCATTTAGGCTCAAACAAATTTGTTGAGCAATATAAAGCAAGTGGAATCAAAATATTGTACCTGAACCCTTTGCCTTTTCAGTGAAGACAGACTTAGGAAGCAACAGAAGGGGATGGGACCTCAGTTTTCTGAATTGCACTGAGACTTTACCTTATGATTTGACTAGTATCCAGAAACAAGAAAGATATAAATAAATAAATGATTTCAAAAAAACTGCTATATACGTGGCCAGAGGCAGAATAAGAATAACAGAGAGGTACCAGGATGTTTCTTGCTTCTAAGTTTCGGTAGTCAAGTAAGTGATATTTTCTTTCTTCAATTTCGGTGCTAACGACAAAACTGAAAGTGGGGTTTTCAACTTCAACTACCGCTAGTCTGTAGCTTTGGTGCGTGTAAGACTCTTAAACCGTATGGTTACCCCTTCGGCGCAAATCAATGCCACTCTTTTGTCAAATAAAAATGTATAAAATAAAATATTCATATTAATATCATAAAATTAAAATTTCCCACCATATATGATTTTGCTTTAATAAAAATATCTTAAATTAATAGGAGAAAAGACAGTGTGATAACTTGATATCAGCCTTGATTTTATGCAATTTAAAATTATTATTTTATCTTAAAGAGATATATAAGAATGGACAGCCAAAAATAAATAATTATTATTAGCTGTTCTTAATGATCCTAATTAATTATTTTTATTTCCACATTTATTTTAAGTATTAAATTCTCTTTTTTAACAAAATCAAATAGTAAAATATTATAATTTATTCCGATAAATTTAATCTTCATATGTATTTTTGGTACAGATCTATGGAGATTTATTGTGGCCCTAAAATTATATGTTTTTAAAATACGATAATTCAAAAAATATTTTTATTATTGATTTTAGAAAAATTTACATAAATTTTAAATTATTAATCTAAAATTAATTATAATAATTTTTTTAAAATATATATTTACAGTACCCTAAAAACATATAATAATTTCTCGTAATTCTGACATTTGAGCCAAATTCAAATAATTAAGAAGAAAACACAAAATCTAAGAAAACTATCTTGTCTTTATATATGTGCTGTGAGTTTATGTCTACCACTACCACCAACTCATCATCCACTTCAAAGTAAAACGAAGGGGCCACGTCTATGCTTATATACAAACGAAGATTGTGGTTGTAGAATCCAGAAATCCATGTACACAGTGCACTGCATGGAATCATTCAAGGTGATTGGAAAATTTATTGTAGTAATTAGTATGATCATTTTATCAGAAACTTAAATAATATTAGAAAAGTGTTAGGAAGATATTTTTTATTATATTTTTTTAAATAAGAGAATATAATGTATTCAAAAGAGTTTGATAGATTGATAGAAAATGTGTTTTTAATACTTCTCAATAATACAATATTAAATTATTATTTATTTTAATTTTTTTACTAAAAAGTGTTTTAAAGATTTTTATTAATAATATAAAATAAATATTTTTTATTGAAAAATAAAGTGTTTAATGTATCGAAAATTGAAAAAGTTTTATTTTTAATGTAAAACTTTTTATTTTAGATTTTTTAACAAGTGTTTTTTATATATTGAAAGCTTTTTATAAAAAATATTGAATTTTTTTAATGAAAAAAATGTTGAATATTTTTAATGAAAAAAATGTTGAATATTTTTTATACTTTTAAGACATTAAATGTATTTATTTTTTATTAAATATATTTTTATTTAGTATTAAGATGATTATTAAAAGAAACTTTTAAAAAGATATAATAAAATTTATTTTAAATATATATATTACCATTTTTTTTTGCTATAATCTATTATCAATTTTTTAAGCATGCGTAGCACTATTATGGTTGTGAAGAATAGTCAAAAATAGAATAAGTTTTTTATATTATTTTAAATGTATTTTTATTAAGTTACATACTAAATTACAATACAACCATATATATATATATATATATAAATATTGGTTACACAATCATAATTATTTCAAGCAAAAGTTGAGTGGTAACTGAAACGAGGCCACGGCGGCTCCCAACCCCAAAATTTTTCAAAAACGATTTTTAATTATAAAATAATCTTCATTTAGTTTTTTTGACTGGAATCTTTCATTAATCAAGGGCATCAAAGCGAAGAAGTCCAAGAATAAAGTCTAGAGGATTTTCTAGCTAAATGCTGAAATTGCAATCCTTAGGATAATTGGCTAGAGAACGGTGTTGAGCATGCTTGTTTATGAGTTAAGTTGACTTGTGAGTTACTTAAGATTTGGTTCGTTAATAGTTGAGTAAGTTATATTTATGAGCTTGAGCTTGAACTTGAAATTTTAACTCATTTACCGAATTTGAACTTCTATAAATTTGGCTATATAAATATATGTGAGACATATTTAATGAAATAAATTTTTATTATAAAAAAAATTTAATCATATAATTATATATAAATAATTAATATTAAAAGTTATTTAAAGATCATATAATTATTTAAAAAAATACATATATTTATATTTTAATATTAATCATTCATATAAATACAATGATTAAAATTTATTTATCTTATTTTTTATAATAAACATTTATTTCACTATATAAATTCTTTATATATATATATATATATAATTGAAAACTCATTTTTCCCTGTATATCACGTTTATAATCTAAATTTACATACAAATATATTTTTATTACTTAATATTTACATTATTTTATAATTGTTACCTCGTTGGTGAAGTGGTCTCCACTTCCATTAACAATGGATAATGGTCTTAAAATTCAAATGTATTATGATCCACTAGTTCATGAAGGTATGTAGCCTAACTACTCATAAATTGAGTAGTTGATAATTGTATTCTTTATGTTATAAACTGATTCATTAAACTCAAGCTATTTATGAGTTTATAATGAGTTGAGCTTGAATCATTAAAATGAACTCATTTTTTTATTGAGATGAGTTTGAGTTAAATAAATCTTTATCAAGTTATGACTCAATTCATTATCAACCCTAATATATTACAATAACATTAAATACAGCCGCAATTAAAATGAAAGAACTATGATGCAATTAAATAAATGTCTCTAAAAATAAAATCATTATAAGACCTAGCCTCGTACCATTCTTAATGCTTGAGTAGACATTATTGGCACATGTAATTTTTTTTAAATAAAAATTCCTTAACTTGCCCTCCAAACCATTTATTGTTAATTTGTTATTCCTTTTTGGTGATATGTATTGTTTTTCTTTGCCATAATAATAATAATAATGAACGCTCATATTTAAAAAAAGCAGCTACAGCTAAATGATTTATATATTTAAATTAATTAATGTAATATAAATATTATTTATGAAGAAGGTGCTAATTAATTCAGCTGGTCAAGTAAATGTAAATATTTAGAATTAAATTCACCTTTATCCTTCTTACTTTTTGTATGCATAAAAACTCACTTACTGATTGACTTAAGTTTAAATATTGCCTTCATTCTTTTCTCTTTTAATGTGTGTAAAAAATTACTTAATACTCTAAGTTTCCTAAATTTAAACTATATATGCCCAAAAAAAAAGAATATTATCTGTGGAAAAAGAGAGAATTTTGGAAACAAAATTGAAAAGGCAAACCAACAACTCCCTTGGAGCTTGGTTAATGATTTATGGAGCGAGTTCTATGAAACTTTGGAGAAAAAGTGAGCAAAAATCCCATCTCCTCCATTGAATTCGAATACCTTGAAAAGTAATTACTGGTGTCAGTCTGTCTAGTTTCCTCCATTTTTTTGTCTTCAGTTTCGTTCAGGTTTTGTTTGGTCGGTATGAAAGAAGGGAAATAAAAAGAAAATATATAATAGAAGATTAAAAAAAAAGGAAGAGAAAGTAAATCTTCTTATTTGCCATTATACAATAAAAAGATGTTTTTTTTACCTTTATTTAGTTTTATAAAAATATAATAAAAATATATGTAAAATTGTAAATAAAAAATATATGTAAATAAATAAAAAAAATTATGTTTTTGCCTTTCATTTTTTTTTATTATCTAAAAGTGAGAAGATGAAAAAAGTGATTAGTCTCATAAAAAATTTATCACTTAAAAGAATTTCTTTTTGTTTGATAAAGTGCAACCAAACGCCCACCCTTTCTTTTCCATCCCACAACAAAGCCTCACTGTTACGACTGTGAAAGAATAATTTCATTATTTATCTAATTTTTATAAGTTTAATTTTTGTTAATTTACTCATAAATTTATATTGTGATTTATAAAAATACTATAATTATATATTAATTTAATATTTCTTTCATATATATAAATATTAAACATACCATACATATATAATAGTTGGACAAAAATCATTTTCCGTGAAAAAGGGTGCGGTCCAAGTATCGATTTATTCAAAGTCTCAGCCTCAGGCTCATATTGCACGGAACCTGACCTTTCAACTATAAATATGTCTCAAGTTTTAAACTTAAATGTCCTCACAATGCCTATAAAGTAGAAACACATATACGAATATAAGATACAAAAATATATTAAATTTAAAAAATTATAGGAGATATACACAATATATATATATATATATATATATATATATATATATATATATTAATATTAAAATAAATTTAAAAAAATGATTTATGTATATATATATAATTGTAAAATTTTAAAAAAATATAATCCATTAATATCATTTTTATAAATTTAAAAAATTATAATATCTTAATATATGTCATATGTGTCAATATTTATTATTTAAGAAGTGCCTCTAAAAAAATATAAAATATAATTTCTATTGACATTTTTTAAAAAATATCTTAAACCAATTTCTTTTAATAGAATTAACCATGTACAAGTATATGTGTAATAAAAAAAACCTAGCTAAAGGAAATAGTAGTGTGAGGTAAATTTCGATAACAATGAAGTGTACAACTTGATATGATTAAATGTAAAATGAGCAGATAAAAATAGCAGTATGTAAAAAGTTAAAATTTAAAATCTTAATAATTACGTGTGAAAATATAAAACTTAAATTACTGATATATAAAAATAGTGACTTGGGATGTTAGTCATGTGATTGGATTTGGATGAGTTACAGTCTTACAAATTGGAAGTTAGTCATAGAATCTAATTTTTAAAAAAAAAATATTAATGAGCCGTATTATAGACGTGTCCAAGTGTATTTGAATCATGTCCAAGCCCAAAAAAATAATTTTTTTAATCAGACACATTCAAGGATGGATTTAGAAAATGTTTAGTGGAGGGGCCAAAATTTATTAATCATATTATTAAATTATATCATATATTTACTAATAAAAATATAATTAAAAAATACAAATTGATAGTAGACGTATTAGACATAGATAGAAGAGATTAACTCTAACAAATAAAAAGAAATTAAAAGAAAAAATAAAAGTCAATTAGTAAAACACCACACCAAAAAAGAAGAATTAAAACATAAGAAGACTTGATGCATAATTTTAATAAAATACTAGATAGATGAAGATATTAAGAAATAAGAGATATAAATTTACAACAAAGTTTATAAAGTGAGATATTTATTGTGCCTAGGACTCAGCTCTCTCGAAGTGAACTTGCTAAGTCGGTGAGTCTTTGCTGTATGATTATAACCTCTCTGATCACGACTCACTTACTTCCTTCAGGGTCATAAATGGACAATAAAAATGATTAAGAAAAACAAAGAGAATGAATGAAGAGTTATACATTAATCCTTACGTGCCTTTGTTGTGCTGTGTGGGAGTCTAGAAGACGGTGAGACAAATTGAAAAGTGAATGACTTCTTTTTTTTTAATAATTTAAAAATATTTTCTTGTAATTGTAGGACTTTAATTATTTAGTATTAGCTTAGTTGTCAAAGCCCACGCAAAGATGAGATTGGTGAGCTTCA
This sequence comes from Ormosia semicastrata, assembly GCA_029884595.1. Lineage (NCBI taxonomy): Eukaryota > Viridiplantae > Streptophyta > Magnoliopsida > Fabales > Fabaceae > Ormosia > Ormosia semicastrata. Next base: position 2,512,284 of record JAQQTO010000026.1, on the reverse strand, counting down.
CTTATCTTTTTTCAAGATTTTTAACAAAATAATTTCTTGATATTAACGATTGTCATTAGATAAACTTTATTCTTTAAATTTTGACTTTTGTTTCATATTATAATTATCAAATAAAAATAATTTTTATTTTCTTTGGAGGGGTTGTGGCCCATGCACGCCCCCCTTCAAATCCATCCCTAGAAACATTCAGACATGTAGAATATATATATTGTACATGCAGTAACGAATCCAGGAATTTTAACCAATGGAGGCAAAGTCACATTTTTATATTTTGAAAACGCTAAATGATATTTTTATTATTAATATTATCAAATATTTTTCTTTCTATATATGTAATTAAATAATTATTCAATAATATTATATGAATTTTATTTTTTATTACCATAAATTTATTAATTTATCTATATATAAAAATAAAAATTACACTTATAAAAATATAAAAAGACATATACTTATATAAAATTAAAAAAAAATTACAAAATAGAGTAGAAGCGTGCGTTTTCACTCCACTTAACGTGGATCCGTCCCTGCATACATACATCTCTATATATTCAATATAGATACATATTCAACACGCAAACATATCTAAAAAATAACGTGCATGTGCTTCATACTTAAGACGCAATCGAAGGAAAATTGAAATATCATATTATTATTATTATTATTATTTGTCTTTTTGTGATCCTTACCTTTGATTTTCCATTGCATTTACATGAAGAGGTTTAGAGCATGCAGTAATAACCTTTATTCTTGCCTTTTCGCATAGGTGCTTTTTATGGTAATTTTAAATTTGGAAAGATTTATTTATTTTTAATTGGTCTAAATTTAAATACCTATTTATTAATAATTAATATTGATTAGTCTTTTATGCCCACAAATAGTATATTTCAAAATCAACTTCTTCTTTGGTCTTATCTATCACTTGTATATTTCATCCTTTTTTATTGTTAACCAGAATTTTTTTATGATCATCATTGATCATATTTATGCTTATAAGTATTGGTCTATGTAAGTGTGTGTAGCTATAGATTGTACAGAGAAAATAATTTGACTTCAATTCCTCTTATTATATGAAGTCTTATACCTTAAAAATATATTTATACTTCTGTCACTCAATGTTGAATATTGATAAAACTTTGATTAAGGATCTAAAATATCTTCTTTGGATGAGTAGTGTACCATATATTAATTCTAAATTAATTTTTAATTATTTTATGTAATTCTCAAGTTCTTTGATTTAGTGAAAAATATACTGTGTAATCAATATTAAGAATGAAAAATTTATTATATCATCTTTGATTTATGTAAGTCCATAAAAAAGAGTCATGTGTAGTCAAATTTTCTTTTGTGGGCTGGCCCATGGAGTGGGTTAGGGTCAGCTCATTAAACAAGAGGGTCAAAATTGTTTTTTATTAGTCAATTTTTTTTATTAGTGGGTCAACTCTAACCCACATGACCCTGTGGGCTTTTAGCCTTGTGGGCTTTTGGCCCTATAAACTTTTTAGCCCTAGCCCACATGGGCGCTGAGCTGGGCTAGTTTGACTGCTTTAAACAGGACGACTACTTTTCTTCCTTCTGTCCCTCCTCAACCTCAAGGTACACGGTATTTGGTTAACAAACATCACAAGTTTTATTTGAGCTTTGCCATGGTTGATTTGTGTAACCATTTATTTAGATTACAGTTACAAGAGCAGTTTCCTTTTCACAAGAACATACATGTCAATGTCAGCGGAGGACCAAATGGGAGGTGAAGAAGGCAATGAATTGCTTAGTGCAGTTGAGGATCAACATGGAGGAGTTCTTGTAAACATGGAGGAGCCTATGGATTCTATGCTCTTTGCTTCTTTATTGGAAGCTTCAATCTCAAATTGGAGGCAACAGGTATTTTTTCAATTCAATAGTTCTGATCTGCACCCACCACCCCAGTTATATCATTTATTCCAATTCAAACTGTGTTTTGTTTTGCAGGGAAAGAAGGGAGCGTGGATCAAGTTGCCCATACAACATTCAAATCTTGTTGATTCTGCGGTGAAGGTTAATATATATAGCTTAGAAAGTGCCTGAATGAATCCTAAGAAGCATTTTTTTTGTGTGATGATTCTTGTGCTCCTTTTGCAGGCTGGATTTAGGTACCACCATGCTGAGCCCGATTACTTGATGCTTGTATATTGGATTCCCAATACTCTTGATAACCTTCCTGCAAATGCTTCACATCGCGTGGGTATTGGTGCTTTTGTCATGAACACTAATAGGGAGGTAATCTTTCTTTCTTTTCCAATTTTCACTGGTTTGTCATTGCTGTTCATGAATGAATGAAGTTAAACCAGTTGTATGTTTTTCTTGCAAATAAATGAACATGTGTTATATAAAGGTAAATGTTTAAATACCTGTGTCTTTTAATATGTTAAGCTTTTGGAATGTACCTGGAAATCTACTACAGTATAATATCTGGAACATCTGAAAAATCACAGTTTACTTTGGTCCTTCTTCTTTCAAGTACGAAAGTACAAATCCATATGTAAGGATGCGTGTTAAAAATATTAGTGATTAAATTCCTAGACTCTCTCAAACATAAGTTTTTGGATAGCTTTGTGTAGCACAAGACAATCTGCGTCAGTGGTTAAATTTTTTGTTTGACTGCTTTAGAACTTTTGGGCTAGAGTGAACACCATATTTCCGAGGAGTAATTGTTTTTCTTTCTTCTACCAGTTCCCTTTGCTCATCAACCTGTAGCCTTCATTTTGTGGTTATACTACTACCTTTTGTGCTTAAGTTTTGTATTTTGCACAGTGATCATTCAAGTTCCTTTATATATTATACTGATAAAATTATCTTGTTTCATTTTTAGGTGCTTGTGGTTCAGGAAACCAATGGCAAATTCAGAGGCACAGGTGTATGGAAGATGCCTACAGGAGCTGTTAATGAAGTATATCAAAATTATTATTGATCAAGTTATTAAACTTGTAAAATTATTTTTTGATACATTTGAATTCCATTTGCAGGGTGAGGATATTTGTACTGCTGCAATTAGAGAAGTCAAAGAAGAGACAGGGGTAAGCAAACACATCATCAATATATAGTTTAGACTTTAGAGTAAATTACATTCCACTTGAGGTTTGTCAAAATAATAGCAAACTGCAAACTTACTCTTAAATTACAATCCACTCCATTCTTTTCTCTTTCACTAGCTGTTGAGTTAACAACATTAAGTATTTTCAAAAAGGAAAAATAAACTAACTTATTATTAATTATTAGTAAGCTCTATATTACAGCAATTTTTCTGAGTTTAATATTGTTATTTGCTTTACAAAACTAAGTTAGTTTTTAAATATAAAAATGAAAAATATAATTTGATAAATATTATAAAGAAGAGCATAATTCATGTGTATTTATTATACTCTAACAAATAATTAATATACCATAAAAACAGACTATGCTTCTTTATTTTGTCATTTATTATTTTTTGTGATTTTTAAAATATTTTCTTAATTTACTGAGAATTTCTTTTAGCATTACAAACCACAACCTTGTCTAAAAACTTGAAATTTCAAAATTACATAATTTTTTTCCAACATGTAACAATATGAATATTTTAAATTAAATAATATTTTATTAAATTTTAATCCAAATATTCACCTAATATCATGTATATTACGTATTTTTGTGTTTTTAAACCCATGCAAGATATAACAATATATTATACATATATATTTTTCAAATGTTTTTAAATTAAAGGTACTTTTTATATTTATTTAGCGATACCTATTGGGATGATGAACTTGATCTCAATCCATGCCCCCGTTTATTAAACCAAGACAAATATCTCTCTGTCCCAATCCCATAGGTAGAAATTTGCCTTCATATCTGCCTCCTCACGAGAGATGCTCACACGTTAAGGGGTATTTTTGCCATCTTTATAAACAATTGTAAATTGAAAGAACTCAGTTTTTCTGAATTGCTTCTCTTATTCAACTTACACAGCAAACCGATGCTTGCTTTTATACACTTGGAATATTAATTACAACTTGTATTTACAAGACAAATAAATGAGATAGTTATTCCCTAAGTACATGAACTAGAAAATACATGAATCTACAAAATACTTCTTAAATTAATGTGGATGGTGGATGGTGGACGGACACTCCCCCTCAAGCTGGAGAATGGATATCAATCATTCTCAGCTTGCAAGTGAGATTTTGAAACTTATCTTTAGGAAGACCCTTGGTTAGCACATCAGCCAGTTGATGTTCTGATGGGATATATGACGTGGCAATCAATCCACTATCAAGTTTCTCTTTAATAAAGTGCCTGTCAATCTCTATATGCTTGGTCCTATCATGCTGAACTGGATTGTGAGCAATGCTAATGACTGACTTGTTATCACAAAACAGCTTCATTGGGACTTCATACTTAATCTTAAGATCATCAAGAATGATTTTCATCCATAACAATTCACAAACTCCTTGAGCCATAGCTCGGAACTCTGCTTCTGCACTTGATCTTGCAACTACATTCTGTTTTTTACTTCTCCATGTTACAAGATTCCCTCCAAGAAACATGCAAGAGCTGTGGTTGACCTCCTCAATAATAATTGACCCTAAGATAGTCAAGACGGCATCGATAGACCTCTATAGATAGATTTGTACCCCTTTTAAACAACAATCCTCTTCCTGGAGAAGCCTTGAGATCTTGTAAAATACGATCAACAAATTGCATATGTCTTTTTCTTGGGTCATGCATGAATTGGCTTACCATGCTCACAAAGATATGCTAAATCTGGTCGGTATGTGCGGATATATCAACTTTCCGACCAACCTTTGATACTGAGCTTTATCCACTTTTGGACTTTCTTCCTCATTACCCATTCTATGATTTTGCTCAATCGGTACTCCAGAAGTCTTACATCCAAGCTTCCCAGTCTCCTTGAGAAGGTCAAGGACATATTTCCGTTGAGAAATGAAGATACCTTGTTTAGAGTAGGCAACTTCAATTCCAAGGAAGTATTTTAGTCTCCCAAGGTCTTTTATTTCAAACTCAGTAGCCAGTTTCTCCTTTAAAAGAGATTTCTCAACATCATCATCCCCTGATATAATGATATCATCTACATACACAAGTAGTACAGTCAATTTACCTTCAGGTGAGTGTTTAATAAAGAGAGTATGATCACCTTGACTTTGTCTATATCCAAGGGACACCATAGCCTTCGTGAATCTTCCAAACCAAGCATGGGGTGATTGTTTCAAACCATATAAGGCCTTCTTCAATTTACATACTTTATTTCCTGCACCATATGAGTCATATCCAGGAGGGACCTCCATATAGACTTCTTCCTCTAATTCAACATGAAGAAAGGCATTCTTCACATCAAACTGATGAAGTTCCCATTGGAAGTGTGCTGCAAGAGAGAGCAGAATTCTAACTGTGTTCATTTTTGCCACAGGGGCAAATGTTTCCTCATAATCTATCCCATAGGTTTGTGTATACCCTTTTGCAACCAGTCTTGCTTTATACCTGTCTAGTGTACCATCAGACCGGTATTTCATAGTGTAAATCCATCTGCACCCAACTGATCTCTTTTCCTTTGGTCTCTCAACAATTCCCCATGTTCCATTTCTTTCCAGAGCTTGCATCTCCTCATTCATGGCTTGAACCCAATTCTTATCCTTCAATGCTTCCTGTACTGTCTTAGGGATTTTGATAGAATCAATGGCTGCAATAAAACTTTGGTGCTGCAAAGAAAGGTTTTTGGAGGAGACAAATTGGGAAATAGGGTACTTAGCACAAGACCTTTTCCCTTTTCTTAAGGCAATAGGTAAGTCATCATCAATGTTAGGATCACAATTATACAAAGGAATAGGTTCAGAAATAGGATTAGTGCATTCAGTACTCACCACCGGTACAGACACTTGGGGTTGAGGCTGGACCAGTTCGGGTTGTTTTTTCCTTTGATACACCAATTTTGGCGAACTTGCTTTAGTCCGAGCAATTCTTTCAAGTTCAGGAGGGTGACTGTCAGAAGGAGCTAATTCCTGTATATCAGAAGGCATATCAGAAGATGGAAATAAGGGAATGTTAATGTCTAGAGAAAAAATCTCAGCTTCCGAATCAGTAGACTTCTCCCCCTGAAGCTGAGAAGAGATGAAGAATGGTTGATTTTCTTGAAAAGTGACATCCATGGAGACAAACACACGACGAGAGGAAGGATGATAACATTTGTATCCCTTCTTGTCAGGAGCATAACCAATGAAAATACATTTAATAGCACGAGGATCAAGTTTGCCCCGATGCTGATGATGGATATGAACAAAAACAACACAGCCAAAAACACGAGATTCAAGACTTTGCATAATAGGAGCAGAGGGAAAAAAAGATTTCATGACATGAACAGGACTCACACCACCAAGGACTCTAGAGGGTAACCTATTTATTAAATAAGCAGCAGTCAAAATAGCTTCCCCCCAGTATGAATTTGGAACAGACATCTGAAATAATAAAGCTCTAGTAATTTCAAGCAAGTGTCGATTTTTTCTTTCAGCAACCCCGTTTTGTTGGGGAGTATCAACACATGTAAGTTCATGAATAATATCGTGTTGTTTAAGAAAGGTGGAGAAATTTTGATTCACATATTATCTACCATTATCAGACCTTAGACGTTTAATAGTTTTATCAAATTGAGTTTTAATCATATGATAAAACTGGATGAATAATTGGTACACGTCTGATTTATCTTTCATTAGGAAAATCCAAGTGACACGAGTGCAATCATCAATAAATGACAAAAATCATTTTGCACCAGAAATATTAGGAATAGATGCAGGGCCCCAAACATCAGTATGGATAAGAGAAAAAGGTTCACTACTTTTATTACCATTTGGAGGAAAACTCACTCGATGGTGCTTGGAAAACTCACAAATGTCACAATTAAAGGACTCAACTGACTCATTTAAAAATAAAGCAGGAAACATGGATTTAAGTAAAGTAAATGGGGGGTGTCCAAGACGTTTATGGTGGAGCCAAATTTGGGAGGCACAAGACTTGATACTAGATTGATGACAGGAATGTTGCAACTTTTGACTAGAGCCTCCTGACGCTTTCATCTCAAGGTAGTACAACCCTCCCTGTTCCTTAGCAACCCCAATCGTCCTCCCCGTGATAAGATCCTGAAGTACACAATGAGAGGAAAAAAAGGTTACAGCACAATTAAGGTCTTTGGTAAGTTTTTGTACTGAAAGAAGGTTAGATGAAAGTTTAAGAACATGAAGCACATTTTTCAAATTTAGAAATTGACTAAGTTTAACATTACCAAGACCAAAGAATCGATGTATGAGAGAGCCATCACCCCTACGCTTATGTGATGATTACCCGTGGGATTTTGATATGATGAAAAAAAGGAAGAACAGAAGGTCATGTGATCAGTATCACCAGAATCAATAATCCAAGAATCCTCAAGAACAGTACTAGAAGCATGTGAGAATAAAGAACATAGATTCTTACCATTCATGACCAGAGAGCAAGATCCAGAAGGCTTACTAAAGGAAGCCATAAGAGACCTTAATTGTTCCAGTTCTTCTTTGCTAAGGGCAGGGATATCATCTTTCACCTGTTTGGCTTCCATCTCTGACTCCAAGTCCATGGAAGTCAAGTGTGCTTGTCCTCGGGCAAAGTTGGTCGGAGGTTTCTGAGAATGATGGTGGGTGGGTTTTTTTGATGAAAGGTCGTTTTTGAAGGTTGGGCAAAAGGAAAGTGAAGAACAGAGTGTTTTGAAGGTTGTTCTGTTTATGAGAACCAGAACTTGCAATGAAAGCAAGTGAAGAACAGGTCCTGCAATGAAGGCAAGGCACTTGAGGGTACTTAGCAATGAAGGCTGAGGCAGCGGGAAAAAATGAAACAGAGACTCCCAGGGTCGGGAGCTCTGATACCAAATTGTAAATTGAAAGAACTCAGTTTTTCTGAATTGCTTCTCTTATTCAACTTACACAGCAAACCGATGCTTGCTTTTATACACTTGGAATATTAATTACAACTTGTATTTACAAGACAAATAAATGAGATAGTTATTCCCTAAGTACATGAACTAGAAAATACATGAATCTACAAAATACTTCCTAAATTAATGTGGACGGTGGACGGTGGACTGTGCATGAATGTAAGTGGACGGTGCTCAACATAAACTATAGCATATTATGATAAAATTTGTCTTGCATACACAATAGTTTAAAGCATGGTATTTGTTTAGAAGCGGTTGAGCTAAAAGACTCAACAAATTAAACAAAATGAGAAAATGAGAGTACATTTGTTACATAATAGATAAACATTGTATATCGTTTGTCAGAATAAAAAAAGTAAACAGATACATGAATTACTCCTCATCATAACATTTGTTTAATTATATTCATTTTTGTTGAGCTTACTAATAATTAATAAGTTTTTTTTTTCTTTTTGAAATACTTAATGGTGTTAAGTCAATGGTTAGTCAAAGACAAGAAAAAGGGGTGGAGTGTGATATACAACCAAGTTTGAGGTTTGCTGTCATTTTGACAAACCTTAAGGTAGTAGAGTGTAATTAACTCTGTAGTTTATCTATTCCCTGTTTTTTGGACCCTTTCAAAGTCTAATTTCACTACTTTTATTCTTCTTTTAGATAGAGACAGAGTTTGTTGAAATTTTAGCGTTCAGGTAAGAGTAAGACACTAACGTTATCAACTAGTATGCTATGTGAATGTTGCCATAGATGTTATGTTTGGTGTTCTGTGAAAATAGCATCTGCATGTTACACAAGAACCAGCATATTCCTATACAAATAATTCGCACTATTTTGCTCTCTCGATTCAATATTATCTATGGTCTTCACGTTCACGGTCTTTGTCTTTCTGGTATCAGGCAAAGCCATAAGTCTTTCTTCCAGAAATCAGATTTGTTCTTTGTTTGCGTTTTGCAAGCTCATTCCTTTGACATTCAGAGTCAGGCTTCAGAAGTTCAGGCAGCTCAGGTTATATTTTCTAACGTCAATTGAAATGAATCTCACTAATTTTCGGTTGAGTGCCATTCTAACTTGTAGTTTTCATCCTTCATTTAAATCTTTTCAAGTAAATAAAGGCTGCATGCTGATAATATTTATCCTGACATTGGTACCAGAAAACTTTGTAATTTCAATTGTTTTTTAACAGGCAGCGATTGTTCTAACATGGTTTTTCTTTCTATTCAGTGGATGCCAATTGAAGATTATGCAGCCCAGCCTTTTGTGCGAGAAAATGAGCTCTTTGACTATGTTGCGAAATTATGCTTATCAAAGTTGGATGGCAAGTACACTGGTTTTTCTAACCTACTTACTTGTACATCTTCTGGCAAAAAAACCTATCTGTACTTCAACAACCGGGATGCTAGCCACTTGTTAGCTTCCAAACATGAGCAAGCTTGACATATACTTGCAAGTTACTGTGACATGATACTTGTAAGCTTGACTTGTTAGTCTCCATGACTATATATACTCCAGGCGCGCCCGAAACTTGATTTTAATGTATTCCATATGGATATAATATGGTGTCAATTTACTATTTGTTCGTTTTTTAATGTCTTGCATTACACGTGCAACTTCGGATTGTAATATTGCTGTCTCAATGGCTACAATTAATTAATTAAATTAAAGTAATAGGGAACATATTTCTTGTTTTTTTCTTTATGTTTGTGACTTTGACCCCTTTAAGTTCACTACAATGTAAGTGTATAGAAACATACAGAGATTTCGAGAACTGAACTATTAATTTCATTTGTTACTATTATATTTTCTCACAAATACAGAGCATGTGAGGAAAGATAGGTGCAAAAAATTAAATTGTAGGAGTAACATTTTTGCAAGCTACTCCCAAATATAAAGTTTTGCCGTACATTTATGGTCCACAAAAGTTATGATGTTGTAGAAATTTATTCTTTATTAAATGTTGGAGCGAAAGAGCAATGAATTTACACAAACAGAATAAGCTGCTCCACATAGCAGTCACTAATAAAAGCTTTTTGTTTTTGATACTCACAACACAATGAATCACTTTTGTTACAACGTGGAACTTTTTCTTGTGTATTGTACGATGTCATGACAACTGAAAGTCAGAGGTTCAGAATGCTGAGACTTAGAAGCAGAAGCAGAAGACGGGTTGGTTGGTTCAGCACCTGGGTTTGTTATCCCACTAGAAAGTCAAGGACTTTCCGGATTTGGCAGCGGTGGACACCAGTCTGAATCACTTCGAAGTTCAAAATGGTTCAGTTCTCTGCCACTGATATTACGGAAACACATTGCAGTGACGTTTTCTTTGTCATTGTATCAAAACCCTTTAAGGGATCTTCGCTTCCTGCAATATTGCATGGCTATACGGCTCAGTCCTGGTTTTTGTTCCTCTTCACTGGCTCATGAAGCTGTCAATGGCCCACCAAGAAGCTTATTGGGCGCTTGGGTTGGCCAGAGCAATTGGAGAAGTCGTGCCAACAAGTATCTTGACCTCAAAGCTATACATATGCATCCATTGGCTGCTTTTCCTGTGCAGAATGGTTGGTTCTGTTCTTATGATTCTAGTAACATAATGTGATCGTCTTAACATTGCGCATCCTGAAACCTGCTGTTAATCTATCTTCCTTTTGTGGATGAAAACCATGAGTTCAACAGAATGTTTCTGTTAAAAAATAAAAAAGTTCAGTAATTTCTGGTTTAAAGAAAAAGATGGGGATTTTTTTTTTTTTAATAATCTAAGCATCATTATATAGCATATTTTAGGTTATTGTTGATGACTGCTTTGTTTTAAATTTCCAGCTTGGTTGCACAGCTTTTAGTTTCAGAAATTGTAATCTTGAGGGTGGAAATAATTCTTCCCCTGCTCAAAAGTCTTTACCCCCTGTACCACATTGAACGTTGATCCCCTTACTTGTGGTGAAAACTATTTATACTCAAATTTTCTTTGCTAAAATTATGTAATGAACTAGTCAAATTCTTTGGCTTGTGTGAATTGGCCACTAAATTATTAGTTTCATGCTGCTGAACAAAAAGTAGTAATATATTGCAGGTACAGCAGCTACAAATCTGCTAGACACAGAACTGATTAGGACTTCAGCCAAAGGTGACATTCAATACAAGGATACTGAGAAGGCAGACGCTGCACTGACCATTGTTGTTATAGGGGCTACGGGAAATCTTGCAAAGAAAAATATCTTCCCTGCTCTATTTGCGCTCTTTTATGAAGATTGTTTGCCTCAAGTACCATTTCTTACTTTTAATTTATTCTTATAAATTTCTAAAATACGTAGAAATTTCTTCTAATCATTAGCTGTCACTGCTGATTATGTTTTATGCTTTGCAGAATTTTATAATCTTTGGCTATGCTCGTACTTTAATGACTGACCTGGAGCTAAGAAATATAATTAGTAAAACTCTTACCTGCAGAGTTGATAGGAGGTCCTTTTCATCCCCCTTACCCCATGCATAATGCATTTCAGTTCATTTTTTTGTAATTTCATACTTATTGATCTTCTGAGAATTGCAGGGACAACTGTGATGACAAGATGTCGGAGTTCCTAAAATGCTGTTTTTTCTATTCTGGTCAGTACAGTTCTGAGGAGCACTTTTTAGAATTGAACAGCAAGCTGGAAGAGAAAGAGGTATCATCCCACAGATAGACATTTTAGCCTATTTCATTAAAAATAATAACTAAAGTCAGTTGATTTTTGGCTTGTTTTTGGAAATTCAATCATTTTTGGATAATGTATAGATATGACTGGAATTTTGTGTGCATACAATTAAAGTAATAAATTTCAGAGCAATAAATATGTCAATAGATTTCCATGACCAAAAAAAATATGAAAAGAAAAACAATAGGACAAATGGATAAACTTAATTAACAGAGGAAAATAGAAGTATAGAAAAAAGAAGTGTTCTCATGGTGAAGAGACAAGTGCACAACATGCATACCATTTATATTTTGCGTATGGATTCTTAAGGCAATGTTTAGCTGCCAAATTGATGTAAGGATAATTCAGGCTGGAAGAATCTCAAATAGGCTATTCTACTTAGCAATACCTTCAGCATTATGTGTGGATGTCACAAGATGTGCCAAAAGCTGTGCTTCTTCAAAATATGGGTGGACAAGACTCATAGTTGAGAAACCATTTGGTCATGATACACAGTCATCCAGAGATCAGACAAAAGCTTTAAAACAATACCTAACTGAAGACCAAATATTCAGGTATTCTTCTATGCAGTTTGATTCAACAAAGCATATTTTAAGATTTGTTCATACATGGGAGAAAAATCCTACATTTTCTCTCTTCAGGATTGACCACCACTTGGGTGAGGAGCTTGTGGAAAACCTTTTAGTACTTCGCTTCTCAAATCTAGTCTTTGAGCCACTGTGGTCCAGGAACCACATCCGCAATGTGCAAGTAGTTTTTTCTGAAGAATTTGGCACTGAGGAACATGGCAGGTCTGTGCAGTGGAGCTTCCCACTGATATTTTAGTCAAAAAATGCAATTTCATAAGCTCTTCCCCCAGAAGTCATTATCTTATTTTAGATCTTAAAATTCACTCAGTGCCTAATCATTTTTGTTTCCTTCCAGATGTTTTGATGACTATGGCATCATCCGTGATGTAATGCAAAATCATCTCCTGCAAACAACTGCTCTATTTGCAATGGAAACACCTGTCACCTTAGGTTCTGAGGACATCAGAAATGAAAAGGTACCATTAGTTTGATACTACATCAGCTATTTGCAACTCAATTGAAAATGCAAACCATTTTAGGACTATTTTCCATTGATTGATATGATGGTCATGAACTTAAATCAGGTTAAGTTTTTGCGCTCCATTAGTCCCATCAAGCTTGAAGATGTGGTAATTGGCCAATATAAGGGTAATAACAATGGCAGTGCAGGATATCCTGCTTATACTGATGAAGAAACTGTCTCAAATGACAGTCTCACTCCCACTTTTTCAGCAGTTACTCTTTTCATCAACAATGCACGATGGGAAGGAGTTCCATTTCTGTTGGTAGCTGGCAAGGCTCTTCATTCAAATCGGTAAGTTGATGAATGCTCTTGATCAACATGAAGGTTGTTTCTCTATAAGGCCTTTGTGGACTGCTGAGACAAACAAGAAAATGATTGAATATTTTTGGCCATGACATTTTAGATCAGAAATCAGAGTGCAATTTAGACACGTGCCTGGTAACCTGTACAAACAAAGATTTGGAACTAACCTAGATAAAGCAACAAATGAGCTTGTTCTTCGTGATCAACCGGATCAAGCTATATATCTGAAGATCAACAATAAGGTTCCTGGTCTTGGAATGAGATTGGATCGTAGTGATCTTCAATTGCTTTACATATCCAGGTCATTCATGGTTTAAAATTACATTAGTTCGCTTCCTTAATTTCATTTTTACCTGCCTGGAAGTTCACTTCTGTTATATGGACTATGAATTGGAGATGTATGTTATTCAGTTATTGCATTTTTTTCCCCCTTCTTTGAAATTGTATAGCACTCCTTTGAATGATCATACAGTAATAATAATGTGGTTTTGTTCTGTTTATGAAGTCACCTAAAAGAGACTCCAGATGCATATGAGAGGCTGCTTTTAGATGCCATAGAAGGAGAGCAGCGATTGTTCATTAGAAGTGATGAGCTTGATGCTGCATGGGCAGTATTTTCACCTTTATTGAAAGAATTGGAAGAGGAGAATGTTGTGCCGGAGCTATACACATGTGGCAGTGGAGGACCAGCTGGAGTCCACTATCTTGCTGCAAAGCACAATATCCGTTGGGGAGATTTTATTTATGAAGACTAACCTAATAATGATTAGTTTAATCATTGTTAATGACTCCATAAGATGTAATTTCTTATCCATTTTGACGTGTGTTAAAAAGATATAAAACGAATCTTGTCCCTTCACCTAATAACTCTACCTTTTGGAAGAGTTGGGGATTACTCGTAATGAAACACTAGTATTTTTTAATGTCTTTCGTTTAAGTTACTCATTAAAGTGTGGTTGTGTACCAGGTATTCTGTAAAACTGTGATGTTCATATACATATTACATGGTTATGTTTTGTAATTAGAGTGTAGATAAATCTGGGGAAATTGTAGTTTGGTGCTGAATCAGACATCATATTTCAGTTTGGCGTTTGATTTGATGCGCTCTTCTTTTCCTCTAAAATTACCCTTGAAATAATTGCTCTTCACAATATAATAACTATAAAAGAAATAGGTTTTTTTTTGCAATTTTCCCTTGTTTTTAATTTAGTATTTATAATTTTTTTTAAATCAATTATCACAGTTATAAACATATTCAAAATTATTCTTGACGTCATATTATTAGTTAATTAATTAAATAAGTATTTTTTATCCATTAAATGCTCATTTTTCTTTTTTTTTTTTTAAATCATTTTATAAGTATTTCTTCATTCTAATATGTACTTAAAATTTTAAATGAAATAAACTCTCCAAAAATAGAACAATTATCAACAAAAAATGTTATTATAAATTTATAATTACTCTTGTTGATATAGCAAAAAATGCAGATTGTACTCGTGTTTTTTTTACTTTTTCCATTGCTAATGAGAAGCACAGTTTGTAATTACCTATTCTTTTAGAACTTTTTGTTCTGGCTATAGCAAAGCGGCAGGTGAAGCTGAAAATAATAAAAGCAGTACTGCTAAGCAATTTTTAACAGATTGCATTTTTAAGTTTCAAAAATGAAATTTTAGATTTTACGCTAGTTACTATATCAATATACGAATACGGTTGATAGGAGGAAAATCGATCATTCAATTAAAGGGAAATGCAGTTCGAAAACGAATAAAAGGAAATAAGGGGAATTTTGATAATAACTGAAAAAATTACTTCCAGTTAAGTAATCTACACTTAATGTGTTAAAAAAATCAAAATATATTCATTGAGTCAGAAAAATATTTGATTATATGAAGTAAATAAATTGATAGTGGAAATAATAAAAACATTAAAAAAAAAGATGAATAGTTTTCAACTTCAAGATTTAAATTAGCATGCAGAAGAATAAAAAAATCATGACAGATTTATTATCAAAATGCTACATAGAATCTCATGCACGGTGTACCTTTATCTTAATATCTGGTTATGTTTTGTAATTAGAGTGTAGATAAATCTGGGGAAATTGTAGTTTGGTGCTGAATCAGACATCATATTTCAGTTTGGCGTTTGATTTGATGCGCTCTTCTTTTCCTCTAAAATTACCCTTGAAATAATTGCTTTTCACAATGTAATAGCTATAAAAGAAATAGGTTTCCTACAATTTTTATTTATTTTCAATTTAGTGCTTATAGTTTTTTTTATATCAATTATCACACTTATAAATAATTTAAAATAATTCTTATCGTCACATTATTAGTTGGTTAAGTGAATAAGTATTTTTTTATTTATTAAATGTTCCTTCTTTTTAAAAAAAAATAATAATCCTATAAGTGTTTCTTTATTCTAATATGTGTTTAAAATTTTTAAACGAAATAAACTCTCCAAAAATAGAATAATTTTCAACAAAAAGTGTTATTATAAATTTATAATTACTCTTGTTGATATAGCAAAAAAAGCAGATTTGTACTCGTGTTTTTTTACTTTTTCCATTGCTAATGAGAAGCACAGTTTGTCATTACCTACTCTTTCAGAACTTTTTATTCTGGTTATAGCAAGGCGAAAAGTAGTACTGCTAAGCAATTTTTAACAGATTGCATTTTTAAGTTTCTTTTTTTTTTTTTTAAAAAGAACAAAAATGAAATTTTAGATTTTACCCTGGTGACTATATCAATATACGAACATGGTTGATAGGAGGAAAATCGATCATTCAATTAAAGGGAAATGCAGTTAGAAAACGAATAAAAGGAAATAAGGGCAATTTTGATAATAACCGAAAAAATTACTTCTAGTTAAGTAATCTACACTTAATGTGTTAAAAAAAATCAAAATATATTCATTGAGTCAGAAAAATATTTGATTATATGAACTAAATAAATTGATCGTGGAAATAATAAAAACATTAAAAAAAGAACAGTTTTCAACTTCAAGATTTAAGTTAGCATGCAGAAGAATAAAAAAATCATGACAGATATTGTTATCAAAATGCTACATAGAATCTCATGCACGGTGTACCTTTATCTCAATATCGTATCAGTGTCGTTATTTATTTAATTTTTATATTTTAATTTTTTTAACTCATTTTATAAATTTGTTTAATATTTTATAAAAATATTATAATCATATATTATTTAATTTAATATCTATTTTATATGAATATATGATACCCATACATCTATCATATTTAAATTAGACAAAAAAAAAAAAAAAGGTTTTCCATGTCATATCTGTGTGTAACAGAAAAAGCCATTAAAAATCTAATCAATTTAAATTTGTTTATATGCATGCATACATGATATCCCAGCTGGCAGCTGGCAGCTAGCACAAACTGGATCTACCCACACTGAAAAAGTCCAATTAAATAAATCTGAAAAACAAACAATTAATAAATATAAACCTAAAAGATTTAAAAAGGAAAAGGACAGTGGCTCAAACATGTGGGTGTTCGTCACTGTTTTATTTGCTTCACAAATAATATCCAAAGAAAAAGAAAAGAATCTCTGACATGACCATTGACCATAGCTGTATACCCACCGACACTTTTACTTGATGCTATGCAAGCAATTATAGAACCAAAACCCCCATAACCAAACTCAACAACACCATCACAAATCTGACTCCATCACTTAATCCATTTGCCCCACTGTTATCATCAGCAGCCTTCTGGTCATCTGCAAGGTCTGATGCTGGCCCATCTGCTGGTGCATCTGATGAATCTGCCTCCCCCTTCTTCTTCTTCTTTCCTGCAGGCTTAGGTGACTCTGCAGGTGCCAGGGTGACCTTAAACAACTCTCTAGGCAACAAGACCTTGTTAATCTTATAGGCCACAAAAGGGTCTTGGTCTATCAATGTCCCTACTATGTTTGCTGTCACAACTTTGGTTTCCAGTTTCACATCTTCCCCATCAGTTTGCACTGTAAAATCGTACTTATTAGCTCCTTCAGTAGCCAAAGTGTTGACAACCCCATTATTGGATTTCAACATCTGTAAGGACTCATAAACAGGAATGCCATGGTATAACAGCAGTGACACTTTCTGAGCATCCGTAAGATTCTTGTACTTGGTGATGAAACCGTTGACAGCACTGTCAGTTGGACAAAACACAGTTAACCCGCCATCAACGTTTTGTTCAAACGTAGGAAGAGCTTTGGAAACTCTCAACAAGTCTGCAAAGGCTTTGCAACCTTGTTTGGACATGATTGAGATAAGGTTGATGGCGCTAGGTGCTGAAGTTGGTGCTTCAGCATCAGCAGAACTCAAGGTTTGACTGATTTGCAGGACAGAGATGTCATATGGAATTTCTTGAACAGATTTGACATAGAATGAATGGAGTTGGCCATCGTTGTCTTCTGCTCCAAACCCCACTTTCCCTCCTTTAAGGTTTGTGATGTTCACGTAACCTGAAGTGCCAGCAGCCGCTCCTGTTGCCTGAAACATAGAGGAAACCAAAGTGGATCCGTTTGAAATCTGGTGAAGTTTTTTGGTGCCAAAGTAATCCACTAAGACATGGAGGGAGAGGACGTTTTTGAGGGTGGAGATAGAGAGGTGCTTGTCAAGGAGAGATTGCATGCCCCCATTGTCGATGGCAAGGACGGTGATGGTCCTGCGGCGGTTGATCTCGCCGGCGAGGTGGGTGGCGGAGAGGTAGTGGTTGAAGGTGGAGAATCCAGGGTGTTTGGCAAGTATGTTAGTGATGTTGTGGGCATTGCAATTGCAAGTGGAAGAAAGAAGCAATATTACTATGAGGGAGAAGACAAGTGGTGATGATGCCTTCATTTTGGAGGAGAATTTTAGAAAGGCAATTAAGCAGGGAGAGGAGAGTGGTATGTATGTTTATAAGTGTTTGCAATTGCTCTGTGTACATATGTTTGTGTGCTGAGTGCTGACAAATAATGCCAGGTTGGTATTAGGTAGGAATAGGATATGGACTCCACAGATAAGATAGATTATTGTAATTATTAATTAGGGAGAAAAGAATATGGTATTTTTAAAGGCCAAGGTGCCACTTTCACTCTTTCAGGGATAGGGCATCCCACCGACGCTCTTAGACCCCACCGACGCACTGAAGATGAGGCAGTAAGAGAGGTAGCCCAATACTTAAGGAGTGAGCGCCATTTGCATGTTTAGTATTCTCTAATACGGGAATTTAATGATTTATGTGTTGGAGGTAATTGTGAAAATTTAATTATTTTAATAAATAATTATTATATAATTTTTTATTATAATTAATTATAAAAAAATATTTTATATTTGATATAATTGAAAAAAATAATTTTAAGTTAATTTATTTTATTTAAATGATATAAAAAATTTTTTTATATATTAAATTATTAAAATAAAAAATAATTAAAAAATTATTTAATTATTATTAAAATAAATATAAAATAATTAAAAAATTTATTTTAAAAATATAAATTAAAAATAAAATAATATTTATATCTCAAATAAAAAATAATTCTAATAACTAAAATACAATATGCTCAAAATTCAACTTTTAGAAAAAAAAAACTGTTATGGTACATATTTTTACGATCAATAGCTTTTAATGATTTTATCCAACAACATATGTTTTGGGCATTTACCGTTACAGGCTCTATGTCGTTGAAAGTTGAAACATAGGCAACGTAAAGAAACTTATTCTGGTTTATTTCGTAAAAAATAGTTTTATTTTTATCCTTAAACGTAACCGTCTTAGGATATAGTCTGATAATAAATTTTGATTTTATTATAAGATTTGGTTTGCGACTAAACCGCAGAAATGTTTTATTAGAAATAATTTGACAGAAAATCTCCCAGAAAGGTCTTTTTATTTTATGTAAAATACCTGTCGACAAGAATGTACCATCTCTGCAAGAGCACTATATAATAATATCTACATTTTAAACGATAATTTGCATAATATTATTGACTTCAGTCCTTCGAAAAGACGTTAAAATTATTTATTGGCGACAAAATCATTTATAAAGACCGAAATCTTTTGCCAGTTGTGCCAAATTTGGCTCAATATTTCAATAAAACAGGTTGAAGCATTTTTTCCTTGTGAATGGGCATCCATAATAATTGTTCAAATATAGATAAATTAAGCTTTGAATTGGTTGATGCATAGTTGTCATCCTCATATTTACAATAATTAAAGGCTAAGCCACCAAATTTGCTATAATACTGCATCAAATGGCACTGCTGTGGGGTAGGCACTGCTGTGGGGTAGCCAATACTTGTACTGTCTCAATATTCAATAGTAAGGTTGTTGATTAAGTGAGAATGGGGTAAACACAGTCTAAACTCAAACGAAAGTTACAAAAGCTACCCAAGGACATTTGATTCGTTTCTTTGTATTTGGTTTTGGGATAAATAACCAAAGTTAAAATTAGCTGCAACAATGTCAGCCAAAAGAGATAAGGTGGTCAGGATTTAATAAAGTTTGAAGACTGAAACAAGGCAACTACCTCTAATTAAATACACATGACTTGTACAATAGCAGAGGCCATGGTTCTATTCTATAATGAAATAAGTAGAAGCAAAGTTGGTTTGATAATAGGTATCCAATTAGCTTTTTCATCCACTCAATAAATTCATAACTACAAGAAACCTGGGACATATTTCATATACCATATAAGAAGGTTTAGGAATTGATTACTGATTGCCTAAATTGCTATAAATCCCACGTAAGCAGATTTGTCCAGGAACTTATTGGCAGATGTTTCCATGTTATAACAACACAATCAAGTAATTTCATAACATCCCAAGTAGCCCGTCAATGGCAACTAGAAGTACAGGCCCAATCCTTTTTTTTTTCCTTTAGTTATTATGCTGATACCTAAAAATTTAAATTTATTTTATTTATGTGGAATTTGGGTACGTATCTATTTAAGGGCAAAAGGTGCACACACTGTTCTGTGTGGGGATCAGAGAGTGAGAGGACAATATCAATTTGTATGTCAGTTTGTCACAGCATAAGGAGGAGCAAGGCATATAGTTATTTTATGTTTTTTGGTCGAAAGCTCTGAATTTCCAAATAATAGAGATACGAAGGCTCAGAGCCAAGACACAGACCGGGCTACAGGACACAACCCCACACTAAGCAATATGTAGAACCATGGTTTACTGGGCCTTGCTAATGTGAAGGAATAAAAGGAGAGACAGGCTCAAGGCCTCAATTGGGTTGGCTCCACAAGTTGAAACTATTTGGGCTTTTTGTCCTCCTATTGCTTTACATCCTTGTCCCCTCAAATGATTTAGGCTCTCAAAACCCAAGATAAATGGTTAAATTTTCAATACTCAAAAAAGAAAATTGAGCAATTCAATACTTAAAACATGTTGGATTTTTTTAATTCTCTAAAAAATTGATCTTATCAGTACAAAAGAAATAGGCCTTACAGTATATATTAAAAAAAAGCTGCTCAAAATTTATAACAACAATTTCAGGCTGCACAATAGAGAAGAAAAGAGTTATTGACTGCTCAATATTCAAGTCTGAAAACAAATAGGAAGAATAAGCAATAATATTGTACCACTATTCTTTAAAATCTCACACTATATGAAGTTTTTGAGTAGAGTAATGTTATTTCAAGGTAATGTCAAAGTCCCATAGCTCATGAGTCATTGATGTGAAAAAGAAAAGAAGAGAAAAAAAAAGAAAATAGATAATGGCGATAAAAAATATATGTAAAAAGGTTTTATATGTAAAGAACAAATTTAGACTTATATATACATCATTTTATATTTATAAATTTCTTGCTATAATCAAATTCACTTTTTTTTCTTATATATGTATATTTTAATTCTATGACATAAATAAATATAACAGAAGCGAGAATGTGGCTGTGACTTATGATTAACATTTTCTATATGTAAGATTTATCAAAAAATATATTTCCATATATGTAAGTTATCTTTTTGAGTAAGAAAAATATTAGTAATGCTCTTTTAAATACTCTTAACACTTGATTTATTATTAATTTATCTCATATATTTAAAAAAATTATTAAAAAAATTAACAACACTTATTTTTAAACTAATAATAAAATAAATATTAAAAAGAATATATAAAAAAATATTACTAATATTTTTCTTTAAATAAATGATTCACCTTTACTTTAAGGCCTTGGGATTAAAGTCAAGAAACCAAAGGGACTTCTGCTTGAGAAATATGAGTTAAACACTTTTTTAAACATTTATTTTATTATTAATTTAAAAATAAGTGTTATTAATATTTATCTTTTAATAATTCTTTAAAATTTATAAAAGAAGTTAATAATAAAGTAAATATTAAAAAAATGTTACTAAGATTTCTCTATTATCAAAGCAGACATTCTTCACGTATGGTCATTATTTCCAAATCTTTAAAGCTGCCCAAATGTTCAGTTGTAACAACGGAGTCACTGTAAAGTGGCTGCTTTAAAATCAGGTCAGAACGACGGTAGACTTGAAACTAAAGCGACAAGCTCTGGTACACCGTTGAACCGCAACATTCCAAGTTGTGTTCGTATCTTTATATTGTAGTTAACTCTACTAAGACTAACGAACCAAATCTAACAACCTCGCCAGGCGAGTCTTTTCACAACATACAACATACAACATACTATAACTGGAAATTAAGGCAGAATGAGTACAGAAATATAAAAATTTTCAACAACAGATATCCCTCTCCTGCAGCAAATGACTAAAGTAGCGGCGTTTCCCCAAAAAAACATGTAGACAAATGGCTGAGCTAAGAAGTTGTGTACGAACTTTCCTTCCCCCCAAAAGCACACATCATTGAGAATGATCATTGCAACTTCACCCTTTCACGTAACGAATCTGTCCAATGCTCCTCAACTGATCATGAAGTACATACCTTTCCCAACTTTCCAAACTTCCAAATGATACCATAAAGAAGAAAAACATTCTAAAAACCTAGAAAAGTGGAAAAGAAACAATGCTTATTACCGCGTTTCTAGTAATATTATGGTCTCCACCCCATTTTGGGAGGCTTTCCAGATCTAGATATCACTGGATCTAAAAATACACAACGTTTGAAGGATACAACAGACAGACAACACTAGGAGAAACAGCTTAATTAATATAAATTTTGCATTAGTTAATTAATTATTTAGTTATTGAAACCACTCCACCTACCTAGTCCTCCCATTAGAACCAGCAGCATAGTGTTGTGGCTTCTCATCAACACCCATATGATGAAGCCCAGAAGAACTGTACACTTGTCCTTGATAGTGCCCCATCATCATCATCATCATCCCATTAAACTCTTCAGAACCAGAACCAGCAGCAGCAGCAGCAGCAGCATCTTTATCTTTTTGAGCAGAAGAAGAAGAAGAACAAATAGTCTTGTCCCCTTCCATCTCCCTATACCTGTGGAGATAAACCTTCAAGAGCTCCACGTAATCCTCGAATCCCAAAGTGGTCATGGCCCACAACAAATCATCGCCGTTTAACGTCTTCCTCTTCTCCCTCTGGCACTTGTCCGATGCCTCTCCCGTTATGAAGCTTATGAACTCCGACACGCACTCCTGCACCGTTTCCTTCGCCTCCTTCGAGATCTTCGCGTTCGCCGGCAGACCCTTCTTCATGATCCGGCTCACGTTCGCTATCGGCAAGAACCGCTCCTGCTCCTTCGCCGATACCTCGTTGTTGTTGTTGTTGTTATTCGGATTCCCGCCCGATTCGTTATCCGAATCCGCCATCGAATTGGGGTTTTGCAAGTCACCGGAGAAGCAGACAGCGACAGTGCCCGTGATGTGTTGCAGTTTGCAGAGGATGTTGTTGGGTCCGTTGGATCCTCAGGGTAATAATGCATCCAGCACGACACGTAGCCTTTTTTGGACCACTCGTTTCCGATTTTTAATGGGGTTGCGTGGACTTTTTTTTGACGTTGGATCAAAGTGGGTATAGAAAATCTGGACGGATCGGGAACATGACACGTGGTGGGTAAGGGCTTCTGTTTCGGGATTCTTACCTATGCTTTTTGGAGGGAAACTTAACAGCTAAGCCTAAGGAGTCGTCACTCATTTACGCGTAAGAATATGGTGTAATTCTTAGAAATGCATCTATTTTTAAGAGTCATCATTACATAAGAATTTCTACAATCAAATGATCATAGATAATCACATTGTTATCATGTGTTTTTTTTTAGTGGGTTATCATGTGTTATTACTTCTTTTTTTTGGGACATCTATCATGTGTTATTACTGAAACAAAATAAGTACATAAACAGCAGCCCATATTTTGTTATCGTTTGTTATTACTGAAACAAATTAAGTACATGAAGAGCAACCTATACATACAACTTTGTCATAAGCATTTTCACCAAAAGTGGGCTAATCTATGATGGGAATTGCTTTTCAGACAGACAGTCAAGGTGCCCCCACACCCCACCACTTCCCACTTCCCACCTTCATAACCACTCATGGCACTGATATCTTGTGCGCCAATAATCCCAGGCTGGAAGATTCAGTGACTCCTTTTGAGATTTTGTGTTAACAACTTTTGCATCACACTCTACAAAAAGCTCCTGAAATTTAGAAGAAAAAGTATATCCCTTTTCACGGCATTTGCTACTACACAAGTGATATTTTGTTGACACTAATTATAATGATCTGAATTTGTTTTTGTCCAAGTTCGTATGTGTGAGTATTTTAGGTGTATAAGTTCAATACGATCGGGTATATTTTCTAGGTGATAGTGTATATAACTAAATTTTGGAGACGTTTACAATGTTCGTAACATGTTTTTGAACATTGATATTTCGTTTACTTTATTTATAAAGACTGGTTGGTCAAATGTAAAAACTAGAAATTTCAGTAGGAATGCTGGTATAGTAGCTGCCATTGGTTCTAAAGTACCACAATGGCGAACCACTGTTATAGTACGAGAGCTTTATCCCAATCCAACGCTCTATAATCATGTACTTCATAATCTCACTGAGCATCTCCTCATCCTCTGCACTCCCCTCCGCTGCCACGTGATGGAAGACCACCGAGAACTACAAGGCTGGAGGATCCTCTGTGGTTGTCGTAGGCAAGGAACTCCTGCACCACCAGGACTATTCCCTCGGCCATGGATTTATTTTTTGACAATATCAATGGTTTGATAAATTAGAGCATGAAAGCTCAAAAAAATTTTAGGAACATTTAAAACTTTTCTCTAAATTTTATTGTGATTTATGTATGATACATTAAATGACTGTAATGTAACTAATTTTTTTTAGAGGTTATCTAGTAAGCCTATAAATATATCCTATAATAGTATTTAACTTAACCATGAAGTGAGTAGAAACTTTTCTTCATTAATTTTTTTCAGTATATACATATTTTTTGGCTTTGAGAGATTTAAAAGATGGCAAGCAATGAAGTGTTTTTTTTTATTTTTTCTTCAACTTCCTCATCTTATAAAAGAAGCTTAATGGTTGCTGTATTTGTATGAATATGACAGCCATGCTTGCATCACAAAATGTGTGAAAGATAGCAGAAAAAAGACCATTGCCAACCAAAAAAGGAAGCAATTTGTTTATAAAATAAGATCGATGCTTTGACAAAGAAAAAAATAAAAAAAGATCGACTGGTCCTCATATACAAAAATGGTAATGCTCATAAGCTCCGGAGTGTCTGCCTCATATCCAAAGATCGACCGTCCAACCAAAAGATGCTTTGACAAATGGGTAATGCTCATATCCAAAAAAGCCTTGGACGGTTCCACATTCAAGTACTTCCAGTAAGATACATGCAACTTTTGAAGTGTCTGCCGCAAAACTGTCTTCCCATTAGATTTTCATGTAAAAATTCAAGTCCTTATGACAAAGATGAAGGGCCACAATCACAAATGTAGTTTTCATAAACTCGAGAGATGTTCATATATGCAGCATGCATTAATAATTTTAATTAATTATGCGAGAGAACTAAACTAGAAAATAAGTGAGAAAGATAAACTGATGTTAGCTGCTAACTAGCATCTAAAACCTGCTATCTTACATCTGAACCACAGTGATGTGAACTCTGATTCTTGCTCCATATGATTTAGAAAATTATATTTTTCAATTCATACGTGATTAATCTCAACTGTGAGTTGTCTTTTGATCCAGGAAGATAAGTCCAAAACTTCAGATGCAAAATGCTAGACGAGAGCTAAAGTAAGAATCAGGCGGAAGAAAAATGCTAGCCAGCGGAAATTCCATCAACTAGGTACAACCTTTTCTAACTTAAATTTTATTACATTAATGAGCATTAAGAAGTCAAAACGATAAATAATACAAGTGCTTTAATGGGTATCCAAAGTTTGTGAGGAACAAAAGCTCACACTGCACAACACTTTATAACACAACATTAAGCATATGAGAAAAAAAAAGTAAGTATTACATTTCAAATCCAACCAGATATATCCAAGTGGATGAAAAAAAGGTCGGTAACAGTTATTGAACTTTTAAAACAGTAATAGTGCTAAACTCATGCTTCTATTTCAAACCTTGAATACTTGATAGAACCCATGGATATGTCAATCTCTATTAAGTTTTCTTCCTCACTCATGTCGTTAAATTCTGCTAGGAACTCCATTAGACTCTGTTGGCTGAAAAGGGCCTCAGCTGATAATTCCTTCATCTTCTGCTGCAAACTGCAGTTGTACTTTGGCTCATCTTTCTGCTGATAATCACCCACATACTGTCCACTGGGAAGTGCGATTTCTATGAGGCTGTCCTCATCAGAAATTGACCCATCTGAGCAGTCAGGACTGTGATCTACATCATATGGGAATGGCCAACCCACTTCAGAGTCCTCAGAAGTCCACAACTGGTCTTGGCATTCACTCTCTGATAGCAAATCTGGTGATGTGGTTGAGTAACTAGCAACACCATTGATATTAACTTCTTCTTGGGCTTCCTTTGCTTCTGTTACTGTTACATGCTTGCACAATGGTGTTGGTGCAATATTTTCTCTTTGATCTGAGCTCTCCTCCTCAGAACTCAGATCCTTTTCTTCCACTAATTTATCAACCTGTACTGCTTTGTGTTTTGATACAGTGTAAAGAACAGTGGACAAAACCACTACTAGGGATGTGTAGAGGATAGAAAAAAACCCAAACCCCACCAGTAGGTAACTGGAAAAAAGCAGCAAGAGAGCAACAAGAGCCATCCATGAGGGTGTATTCTTGAATAAGCACATACAAGAAAGCATTTGATTAGCGACTTTGCTTTCCCACCCCATGAATTGCAAAAAGCCTATTACTTTGTGACCTGGACAAAAAGTATTTGGCTAAAGGAAAAACAATTGAAAAATAATAATAACAATAATAAAAGGACTTTAACTTAGATCAAATGAAAAGAGCAGTGAAAATAGCTCTATTGAGAGTTAGGAGAATATACGAAATCATGGATTTAGGGTACATCCAGTTTCTTCTTTTTTTTTTCTTCCCTCCAGTTTATAACTAAAGAGGCTCCCAATGGAATGAGAAATACAATGGGGGCACTGGTGGAGAGTCTACTTTAGATTGAAGATCCAGAAATCAGATAAGGTATAAGGGTTTTCAAAGTTTAGCCTATTCTTTAATCTTCTATACTGTTTTCTTACTTAACGTGGATAGGGTTGGCAAAGACATTGTTGTGCTAGGAGTTGCAAATGAATCTGCTGTTCAGTGTTCACATCTGTCTGAAACTGAAAGAGGCAAGAATAACAGAGGTAGTAGCCTGTATTCAAAAGCTGAGGAAGCAGATCATGAAACTGAAGAGGTTTGCAAAGGGGAAGCAAGCTAAAACAACAGGCCTAGCATACTTGTAATGAATTACTATGCAGTTTCCGTCATGAAAGAGTCACAGTTCCCAAAAAGTCCTGCATTGGACATAAAAAAACGGGGTTTCTTTATTCTAACACCAATTTTGGTGGCTTCCCCTGCTGCAACCTAACTGATTCTCTTGAAAAAACCCACCCAAAACCCTGGTTTTCCCGTATACTTTTACCGTTTATGAGCTTGGAATAAGAGAAGCCATGTGCTGATATCTGAGCTCACCACATGGCACTTTCTCTCTAACTTCAATGCCAGAATTTATTTAAAATAAAAAAGGAGCCCTGTATACAATTTTTTCCCTTCTGCCATTTCTCTACAACCCCATTAGAAACAGAATCATATATACCTGAAGGGTCACAAGAGGTTACATCTCCAAAACACTTTGTTTGTTCATGTATTTACTTGAATGCAATCAAACCCATTGACAATTTGCTCTTTCCATTAAAAAAAATGTTTATCCAACACTATTTTTTTCTTACATAATTTTACACTTATTTTGATAAAAGAAAAAGAGAAAGTATATTAAGAAATATATTTCTCTCCTATTATTATAAAAAATATATATAATAAAAGTAATGTGTGAAAATAAAGACTCGTTAATCAAGTTTTCATGTTAAAGGCCACCAAGGGAACAACTTTTCAGCAGAATCCAAAATTGCACGCATGCTTGAATCTGCCACTGAATTTAAAATTTTGCAATCATTTTATATTTCGGATCCTTGTTTTCCTTTTGTTTGTTAAAATAATTTTCATAGAAAGTAAATTATGAAGAGGGAACATTACAACGAAAAAGGAAAGAAAAACAAAAATGTGTGAGTATCATTCTGATTCAAAAACTCTGATAAACTTAAAGTGGAAGACTCGCATGACCTTAGATTGATCAAGTCACACATCTGAGTTGTCATAAGCTTTTGGCAAAAATAGTTTAATAGATTCATGTAGTTCTATGTATGGGTTTAATCAGTTTAAGATTTTGCTCGCCCGGTATAAAAAGTCCGCTTACATGAAAAGGATTGTTTATTTACCGCTCTTCCTATCTCACTATATAATAAGTTTGACAAAATAACTTATATTAAGGCATGAATAATAATAATAATAACAATAATATCCCACAAAAATTCATTACATGTATAAACTTTGCAATTACATTGTAAAGGAATCTCCATGCCATATAGTCATTTTATTTTCATAGATAGTCATAACTAGATTTTTAGCTGAGATATTAGAAGTTGGAATTTGAACTTCAGTCTTCAACTTTTATAGAAAATAATTTAACCACTTGTGCTGTGTGCTATATATATATATATATATCATATATGGTGAGATGAGTGTTTATTATAAAAAGTGAGAGGAATAAATTTTGATCATTGATCTTATATAAATAGTTAAAATTAAAACATAAATAAATATGACTTTTTAAGTAATTACTTAACTTTTAAGTAACTTTTAATTTTGACTATATATATATATATATATATATATATGAAACATATTTA
The DNA here is from genome assembly GCA_029884595.1 of Ormosia semicastrata. Taxonomy (NCBI): domain Eukaryota; kingdom Viridiplantae; phylum Streptophyta; class Magnoliopsida; order Fabales; family Fabaceae; genus Ormosia; species Ormosia semicastrata. The sequence goes on along the minus strand of JAQQTO010000026.1, from coordinate 2,483,881 downwards.
GTTAAAAGAATTTTTATTGTAAAAGGATAAGAGAAGTAAATCTTGATATCATGTGACTACTTAAAAAAATCACATACAGTTATATTAAAATCAAATAGTCAAAATTCACTCCTCTCACTTATTACAGCAAATACTTTTCTCATCGGATACACACACACACTCTCTCTCTCTCTATATATATATATTATCCTTGAGTTTTCTACTTTTGGCTAGGGATGTTTATAATCAAACAGACTAATCAAAATCGGAAAATCAAATTAAAAAATCGAAATCCAGACAAAATTAATAATATTTGGTTTCGTTTGATTTTTCTTTTGGTAAAAAAAGATTGGTTTGCTTTGGTTTTCGATTTTTATTCATGAAACCAAACCAAACTATAATACGAACTTGTTTAATTATATATATATATAACATAATTTATATAATTAGATTTAACTTTTGTTGTTTATTTGAAATATTTTAGATTAATTTGTTGTTTATATCTATTTATAATACTTTTATAAAGTTTTTAAAGCAAATTTATTGTTGATTGGATCATAAAAAAAAAGTAAAGTTATATTCGTGTTTATTTTTTTTTAAAAAAGGGTCTAATAAATAAGCCAATTAGACCAAATTACCAAACAAACCGATTAAAATTAGTTTAGTTTCGTTGAATTATCTAAGTAAAAGTAAATTGATTGGTTCTCGTGTTTTTGGCATAAATAATTAATTAGATTGTTGGTTGAATTATTAAGTCATCTCAAATAGAAAATTAATTAATTAAACAGTCAGTCCCTCGAATAAATTTTGAAAAGACAAATATATAATAATATAATGGCTACAATTTAACTGCTGTACAAATTGGCCTGCCAACTTCAACAATGCATATTTATGCATGGCGATTAATTCAAGGTGCAAATTGAAAACTATTTTATAATGATTAATGTCAATAAGCATTTTTTTCAGTCTGTTTTTTTTTTTTTCATTTACTGTTTTGAGCATTTAAAACATGGTTGAAATGTCAGTCAATTAGCAATGGATTCGTTCGGCCATGCCTGTGTAACAGAAGAAATTCTTATATAAATTTAATGTATTTAAATTAGATGCATTAGGTTAATTTATTTTTAATTATTATTAATTATGATAATTAATTAATAATTAATTGTCATGATTAATTATTAATTAAAAATATGATTAACTTATTATATTTAATTTAAATACACTATGTTTATCTAAGAATTTTCTGTATAACTGTGTTCTCCCTAATTTGAACTTTAATTACTGGTTTAACAATATTGCTACCCTTTATTATAGCACTACAACCAGCAACCTCCGCTTTGTATGGCACAACAAAATATTTACTATTGTTCCACATAATAATAATATAAATAAATGTTTTGAGCATGGATGGTTTTCCTTTCATCGTATAAAGGAAGTGAATTAATCAAAATAAGTATAATTTATCTTAAACATTACTTAATAACAATACCAAAATAAGTAAATAAATGTTTTGACCTTAATCTTATTACTATAAAAAAATGAAAATCACACAAAATGAAAATAAAAATAATTTTCTTTTTGTCTTTCACTAAGTATTTCCACAACATTGCAAGGTTGAACTTTAATCTTCTTCTTAGAAGTATAGCTCATTTATTGTTGCACCAAACCCTTGTTAATGAAAATAAAATTGATTGATTCGCTTAAAAACTTATAAAATGTGTTTCAAAGGGAAGAAAACAAAAAATGAATGTACAAAAAAAATCATTTATTGCAAATGAATTGCCCCAAAACATGTTAAGTTTAGGAGAGGCCAAAATATCGAAGAGATATATTTCAATAGACTTATTGAGGAACCATATTAGGTAGGCCTGACATTACGTCTTAATAAAAAACCTTAAAACATTTGGTTCATGGATTCTTTCACTTTATATGGTTCTCATCTTCAGAAGCGGAGGGAGGGGGGACGTGTATACGCTGTAGTATCCCCCAACTAACAAGATTCATTGAAAAAAAGTAATGGCCGTAGCAATTAGCAATCACCCAAAAATAAAAAAAAATGAATCCTCAAGTGAAATTAAGTGTATGTGTGTTAGAAGAGCACTCACAGTATTGACAAAAGTCATCTATTGAAGATTCTAGTAAAAAGTCCAAACAACTCAAAGTCGTGGTCCCCATATGGTATATTTTTTTGGTCCTTCTAGTAAAAAATAAATAATGTATCTTACTTCTACAATGCTGCAGAACAAGATGGAAGATGATTTTTCTCACAAATTAAATGATTATTTATATTGAAAAGGAGATTATTAAAAAATTCATCATAAATGCAATAATAAATGACTTTTATTCTATGAATCAACATTGAACACAACTTAAAAATTGAGGGTATATATTTAAGATTGTCTTATATTGAATTGTGTTTACTATGAGTGTTTCTAATTTAAAACATGTTGATTATGAATTGAATTGAATTTATTCTTATGTTTATATTAATTTTTTAACTTAAATATTTAAAAACATATATCTAATATTTAATTTCGACCCCCCTTAGATGAAAATCCTGGCTCCGCCTTTGTTCATCTTGTCAATTCTTATCAAATGTGAGACTTCTTTACTCACTCACATTACACTCACACTTTAGTTCGCAATAATTTCTCTCTCAAGTGTGAATCTTTAACACTCTCTATCACATGGAAGCCTTTCTCGAGTATTCAACGATCATGGGTCTATCCTCGAGCACATCAATCCTATCCATCTTTTCTAAGAGCCGATGTGTTATCACTCTTCACCATATCGAGCTACGTCCACCGCGTTGCTGCTCACTTGGACCAATGTTACTAAGAGTCACATTATATGTGTTACCGCTCATCAACAAGAGGGCCCACCTACTCCTATCCATGTTCATCAATCACTGTTTCTCCAATACTCGTCTTAGCCTACTCGAATCATTGACTCTAATACTACTTGTTAAAATTAGGGAAGACCCAAAATACTGGGGAGATATATTTCAATGGACTTATCGAGGAACCATGCCAGTGGACCTGATATATACCATGTCTTAACCCAAAATATTAAGGCATTAGGTTTATGGGTTTTCCACTACGTGTCACAACTCTTCACTACTCACCTAGTCACGTCTCCACACGTGTTACCATTCACGTCACCGGGTTGGGCCACTTGCTCATACCGTCATTTATAAACCATCATTTCTCCAATAATCGTCCCAGTCGATTCGAATCATCGGCTCTGATCCTACTTATTAAGTCCATGGAAGCCAATACACTGGGGAGATCTATTTCAATAGACTTACAGAGGAACCACACCTGTAGGTCTAATGTCACATCTTAACTCAAAACCTTAAGACACTAGGTTCATAGGTCATTCCACTTTATATGGTCTTTAATTCCTCATCTTGTCCATTCCTATCCAATGTTAGATTTTTTTACTTACCCACATTGCACTCACACTTAAATTTTCAATAAAATAATCTAGTACTTTTCACATGCATTTTTATTTAAAATTGACATTAAAAAACTACGATGTGTAGCTCAATTAACAAATTGCACTTCATGTAGATAGACTTTATCTGCAATGCAGAAGTTCAAAACCCACTTAAAGTACCTTGTAATGAGGACTAAGTCGATACTTAAATGAGAATTAATCACACAGAAAAAAAAAGTATAGAAACACTTTATAATCTTAAAGAAAAAAAAAAGAATATACATGCAAGAAACATTCATTAGGGGAAGGGGCCGGTTAGAGTGACAAAGTTCAAAATACAAGTAACTAAGTAATTTTGAGCAAAATCACGTGGTGGAAAATTAAGATTAACCCCCCCCCCCCTTCTTTTTTTTAAACATCAAAGACTTATTACTATAATTTAAAATTATAAGTAAATGACCAAAGATCAAAATATTACACGGATACAATGAAAATGAAGATAATAAAAATCCACACTTGTTCAACAAGAAAATGCAACAAGCTAAAGCTATTGATGCCCCTCGTCAACCATTTGCAATTGTTAGTTGCGTAAAGAAAGCTAATTTTTTACAACCCATTAAGAAAATGGTCACGCTAAACACTCTAGTTAATTAACTAATGTGTTACTTTTGTTTTCGAAGTTTGAGTTGATATCTTTATTCTTGGAAAAAGAAAAGAAACAAAATCCGACTACTATTGCCATGCTGAGGGGATGCAACTAGGGAATGTTTTGCCATTGATCGTGAATTTCAATTCAAAAAAGCTTGGAGGGGACCATGCTATAATATTGATCCATGTTTCATCCTAACTATAGAACTTATAACATATTCTTGCTTCGAATACAGAGTTAAACATTTAATATCTTCTTTATTTGCAGTATGAAAACTGGCAGCACAAAGGAGTAGGCAAAATTCAAATTTCAAGTTAACGTAACATGCATAAAACTTATTCTAATTCACATATAAAAATACTCTAGAAGTTATTCTATAAATATGTGAAACCTGTAAATTTTTTTTTGGGGTATAGTAAGAGTATTATTTGGCTAGTTTTCAGAGACTAAGAGTGAGTTCAGATTAGCTGTAAAAAAAATTATTTCAATAATTGATTATATGTATAATTAATTATTATTATTATTGATTTTAATATAATTAATTTTATGTTTGTATATATTAATTGAAAAATAATTTTAAGATAATCTATTTTGTTTGGATTGTTTTAAAAATTATTTTTATATAATAAATTACTAAAAATGATATAAAATGATTTATTTATATTATATAATATTTTATGTTTTAAATTTACTATGGTAAAAACATAACATAATCAACTTTTAAAGAAAATGCTCAAAATTCTGCTTATGAAAAAAAAAAAGCTTTTTAACTATGGAAAAAACTTTTTATCACTTTAAGCTTTTTTACTCAAACATCTCAATTTTATTTCAAAACAACTTTTATCCTAAAAAAAATTATTTGGAAAAAATTTACTGTACCAAACACGTACTAAACCTCTTTTCGGTTGATCATAAGGGTTACATTCCTTAGATCAACATAATGCATTTAGGTGAATTAATTAATTTATCTTAAAAAATAATTTTTTTAAATAAACTTATTTTTAAAATAAACAAGTAGATGTATATATATACTCTTCAATTATTTAATAAATTAAGTTTATAATATACTTTATATTAATTAATTAAGGGTGAGTGTACCCTTATATTCACTTTAGAGGAATTTTTCTTTCTTTCCATTTCTCTATGTGCTTACCCAAAGTTTTAACTCGAGTAGCCAATGTGATATTTTAATGAACAATTTTTTACGCATACATTGAATCCAAGATGTAATATTTATTTTTTGATAGTTTATAAATTATTTTTGCATATAATAAATTTAATTGCAAGTAACTGTCTGTTGGGAACTACTTAGTCAGGAGTCTTCCATTTTCTCTTGTAAAAAGTATATTGTTATCAATAAGAAATGATATATACCATCAGCTTGAAAGTATGAATCATGTCATCCTGACTTTTCCTCTTGACATTTTCACAATCGGGCTCAAAAGTTACACAATTCAAGGTTCCAAAAGCATAATTCTTAGCATTGGCTTGAACAACAATGTTCTTTCACCTCTTCTTGATCAAAAGATTAGTCTAACGCGATTTAATGAAGCAACTTAATTTGAAGAGATTAGTTGATGATTGTAAGTGAATAATTACGCAAATTCTAGCTATTTTTGTTTTCTCATTTTTGTTACCTTTATATGGGGGTGGGGGGTGTTGCACTTTGCCAGGTCCAGATTTGAACCCTGAACCGGAAATTCCCAAGGTCTTAAGCCTTGAATCCTGATTTCATTCAAATTGTTCTGATCAATGGCATAAATTTTATTGTGTTAGCACTGTTTTATGTATATCTTATATATGAGTTTTATCTTTCCCTGCTCACAATTATCAACTGGAAATATATCTTCATTAACTGGATGTATGCTAATCTTGTTCTGGATTGTTCCTGTTGGCGTTAACGATCAAGTACAATCAACCTTAAGACCCTTTTGTAATTAAAGAAAAGTGAACCATATCTCAACATACAAACATGGACTGAAAATTCAAAGTAACCTGCTCATCATTGGTTAGGAGGTTCCTATTTCATATAAATAAGAAACACAGAAAATACAATAAAGATTATCATAGCCAATGGTAATATAATTCTATACAAGAAAACAACCCTTGGTAGCTATGAGACAACTATAGTGTGCGACTTGCTCGTTCATCATATGGCTAGTTCATATTTATCCTGGTCATCGCAATCAGAGTGTTTCTTTTATTTGATCCATCTCATTAGAGCAAAACCTTAATTTTATTTCATGTCACACTCCTGCTATTTTTCTTTACGATATAAATGCCCTTTGAAGACTTTATCAAGAAAATCCAAAGAGGGGGAATATAAAATAAAGTAAAATAATGTACCAAAAAAAAGTAAAATAAACCTTGATGACTTTGCCAGGAAGCTGACAGCTATTTAGGGTGCTAATTCCTTAAGGCAAGATAGTGATGGCATTGGCGTATTTTTTATTTTTCTTGTTGAACATGCATCACTAGCCAAATAAGTAACCCCACAGTAAAATATAACTTCGATTTTATCGAAAAAAACAAATGTAACTCTTCATTGATCCCTTTGGTGGTTCATTTGATGCAGCATCTCAAAAAAGCAAACATCTCCCTTACAAAATACAGCTCGTGTTGATGCACCCTATAATAAAACAAATAGCTCCAATAGTCCATGCTCTATACCCACTTGACCATCTTTTTCTACTTTAATCAAACTTTAAGAAGAAGGGAAAAAAAAATTAAAGTATGATATATTCACCTTTTCATGAGAGTTGTAAAATTTACATAAACATTTTCTTTCAATTCAAATATTACAGTAACTTGTTTTATATTAATTTTTCTAGGTGAGAAATTATTATTATGAAAAGTAATCGTAATAGTCAAAATAAAGAAGGGCACATTTATAAGTTACACAAATTTTACGACGGTCCCCATAACTTATTAAAAAAATTAATATAATGCTGTTCAATTATTAATCCACCTGTGGATATGTCGGACGGGTAATTATTCAGTGGTTGATGTATATGCGCGGGAGATGAATTAATATTTTTATTTGGACAAAATATATCTCTAGTTTCTTATATTTTTTATTTAATTTTTAAATCAAATAATAATATGTAAATTTTTTTAACTAATCATCATTTAATAATATTAAGTGTGTATTACTAAGTTAAAAAAATCATATGTCATTATTTGATTTAAGAATTGAATAAAAAGAATATAAAGAATTTGATTTAAGTTTTGTTCTTTTTTTTTATTTTTTTTTTGAATATTCTTTTACTTGAAAGATGAGAAATTAATTTTTTAAAAATACGATCAAGTATTTAAACAAAGACCTCGTATAACAATATTATTTTTATATTTATAAATCTTAAGATTAAACTTAGAATCACATACTAAATATCTTTAATGTGATTTGAATAAAATCAAAGAACATATTATTATTGTACCTTTTACATCAAACACCGACCAAGGCTATGTTAGCATTTTACTTTCAAGTAACACATTTTACAATATTTCAACATTTGTACTCTGATCCTCTCCCTCTCATTGATCTTCACCTCTTTTAATTTCTTTATTTTAGATTCTTGAAGAAAAGAAATAATACCCATTAGATTGGATGATCGACACCTAGCAAGGAACTGTGAGACTAGCAAAAATTGGCAACCATCTGTTTTTCTTTAAGCTTGTTATAATTGAGTGGATGCTTAAAAGGAGATGCCCACTTCCTCCATAATTTGCTCTCAAAAACTTTAGTGGATTAAGACATGCTCAACTAGCACCTATTAAGCTGACTCCTTTTAGAAATATAAAACAAACCACATGGGAAGATAGATACTTCAGGGACTTTGCTATGAGAGGCCCTGGTAAAGTTGGGTGGAATTGATGAAGGACTGGAGCTACTTGTATAACTTCAGAAGGCCTAAGCAAGAATCTATCAATGCTTTAAGTTAACTTTTCACATGGTTGCTTGAACTTTGGAATCTAGGGATGCTAATTTTGCATCTTAAATTCGCAAAAGCAGATATATGCTGGAAAAGATCTATAACTATCTGCTTTTGGTCGTGGGAGAATTTATTTGGGTTTGGCACCCCCTTCATTATGTCTATATAAAGGATACATAAACTTTAATGACCCTAGAGGAGAAGGGGGAAAAAAAATCTTAGGTTAAATGGCTTTTATTATATTAATACATTACAGTCAATAAGTCTACGTAAAATATTCGATTGAGTGTCCACGTGGCTTTAATTATATCATTTGGTACGGCTACGAAATTCTAGACGGTAAAAATGGTTCAACGGGGTCATTTTTATTTTTTCCAACTAAAAGTATTGTAACTTCTCTGCAAAAGAGTACTCTAACACAAAGGCATAATCCTCCAACAAAGGATTTTGTCACCACCTGATGGCGCAACTTCTTGCTGGTTTCAAGGGAGCACACGCATAAGAAAAATATAAAACCATCGTTGAATTCGATAACAAGACCCTAGTGTATTGTATTATAAGAAAGTCCTCTTTGTGTATTGTTTATCTGAAATGATATGCTATATAATATAAAATAGCTTATCAGTTATTACCTGTAATAAAAAAAAATCATTGGTTTAATTAGAATCACAACATACAAACATGAATAAGAAATGTAGTGTGCTACTTGCTGTTTGGCTCAGAGGTATCGATCCCTTTACCTCATCGCTATCCCCATCACTTGCAACAAAAAATCATTTATACCTAATAGAGAATTTTGATATATTACACTAAATAAACAATAGAATTGAAATAGAAATTATTTTTTATCTTTTATTTTGTCAAAGATAGATTAGTGGCTAAGTAGATAGTGCTTCTAACCTAGTTTTCAAAGGATTCAGAATAGTACTCATCCCATTATTTGAATTCGTGACAAAGATCTTAAATGTCGACGATTTTTCAGTGGCCAATCCATTGATGAGGTATCGCCACAACGTATCCAATTGCTAGGGTACCTTGTCTTCTTGCTCCTCGTCCCCAATAAAGGACTCCGATCCTTGGTTGATAGACAAGGCCATAAAGATTAGGTGAAGTGGATGTAGTAGGCCTTGTTGAACTGCAAGAGTGGGTGTACAGAGAGCAAATGGGTTGCTGCGAGATGGAAGGGGTGGGATCGCAAAGCGGTATTGGTGGTCGCGGGATATGGTAGAGTGGTGTAGCGAAGTGATGGTGCCAGGCAAAACGCGACAGCCAACCAAGCCGTAACCACATGGTGGAGTGGTCACTGAAGGAGCAGCGCCTCGTGTACAGCAAAGATAGGTTTGATGATGCACTCACTAAGATCGATCGACGTACACAGAGATGCCAAGCGCAGGTTCGGTGATAGACAAACGAGATCGGTGAACACAAGGCTCGCCATGAATGGAACAAAACTCGCCTAAGGAGACACTGTAAAGCTGGGCCAAGCCAGAATGAGGCATCACAATGCCCCTAGGTAGGGCACGCTACACCCACAATGAGCCATGTGGCCAAGGGAGCCACAAACAAGAGAGAAAGTAGAACATAGTTGGAGGAAGCAGCACACAACACGAACTGGAAGCAGCACAAGGGAGGCCCTTGTACAACAGAGAGGCAATCGAGAGAAAACCTTAGCAGAGAGGGAAAATAAACCCTACTAGAAGGAGGCACATACTATTTACCCTTAAGACAAGACTTCTTTGCCCCACACTGTGTGCACTATCTTCAACGTCTCTATCCAACAGGTCAAGCAAGATGTCACATCTATTGTCAACATCCTTATTCAGAAGACTGCATTTAAAGAACGATTGATGAATAAATATAACCAAGAGCCTAATAATGATGAAAAAGACAAGAGAATTTGCATGTACTCCACCTAAGTCACACCACTATTATTTTACCTTTCAACCACTCACACTTTCTTGTTGAAAGATCTCTATTGGGCATATGCCCAAACTTTTGTACTTGCAACTTAATTCCTCCTTTCATTCCGGTAATGAAAAAAAAATCTATTTCAATTCTATTATTTATTTAGTGTAATATATCAAAATTCTCTATTAGGTATAAATTATTTTTTGTTGCAAGTGACGGGGAGAGCGATGAGTGAAAGGGATCGATACCTCCTGAGCCAAACAGCAAGCAGCACACTGCATTTCATATTCATGTTTGTATGTTGTGATTCAAATTAAACCAATGATTTTTTTTTTAATTTTTATTACAGGTAATAACTTATATCATATCCTAGTTTTCTATTCATGTCATGGGCTGTTGATTTGCACTATTGTTTGTTTGTTTTTTTTGCTTTTTTGGTAAAACACTACTTTTTTTTGGGGGTAAAAAACACCACTATTATTGGCAAAAGAAGTGCACTAGTATTGAAATTATTAAACTTTATTATGCAAGACAAGAAACTGAAAAACAAGATAGAAAAAGACAAAGTTATCATGTCAAAATCTAATTAACAACTCATGCTTTCCTGTATAGACTGTAAGCACAATGTTATTTTCTGAGTAAGTTAAATAACAAGTAGCAATTTAGAATTTTTTTTCCTTTCACATATTCTTTCACTTTTAAACAAGCTTTTTGACTTCAATTCCATTACTGTGAAGAACAAGTTCATTTAACTGGTGTAATCCATTATGGTACCAAACCAATATTGTAGTGTTTGATTTCTTTTCAAACAAAATTTAGTTTATTAGACCAACACAAGGACATGGACATGAATTATGGAAAAAGTATGCACAGTACTATTAACGTTAGACAGTGTTTGATTGTTCTGTTCCTGATAGCAGGGGAACATTCTCCTTTAAACCAGAGTCATAATAATTAGTCCACCTCAGAATCTTCCAAACTCAATGGAGAATAAAACCCTGTATATTTGTTCAGTTGCTTTAAGCCCGAGAAAATTGGCATCCTCAGAGAGAGAGAGAGTGAGAGAGTTTCATCAAACATTTAAAAAAACAAAAACTTTTGTATAACAACAATGCCACTGTGCTACCTTGAGTCAATTCCTGGTTTGCTTTCAAGGGTTTGTTCTATTTATGTACAGAAATGGGTATGCCAGATTGCTTTCTATTCCATTCTTCTCTATCTAATGAATTTGTCCTGTCTTGCAGCTAAGCAAGGATATCTACCCTAGTCTCTTTCTGTGCCGGAGTTTTGGTATGGTACTTTGATTCTGAGGATAATAGTGATTACAATCAAAATCTGGGTGGGTTTCTTCCACTTTCAGTGATGGGAAGTAACAGCAGAGGAAAGGATGGTGAAGGCACTTCTGGAGTTAAGAAGGTTGAGGACAACTATGAGTATGAACAAGCCATGAAATTTCTGCCGGCTGAACCGTTTATTCACAATAACGTGAATACCAATGGGTTCACAGATCCTTTGGTTCAGTTACCTCCACATGGCCCTAGACCATATGAACCACCACATCCCTTGGTCATACAACAGGTCAGATGATCCCTTTTTAATTTCATTTGTTGAAGAAAAATTATGGGGTCTCTTTCTTTGTTTTTGCTTTCGTTTTTGTTTTTGTTTTTCGTTTTTGTTTTTTGTTTTTGTTTTTGTTATTCTTGTGTGTTAAAACAAGGAACTTCCTCTAAATATGTCATGTTTAAGGAAAAATTTTGGATATTCCTGCAGTATGTAGTCCCTGGGGTTTTGATTTTTAGATGCTAAATAGGCGTTATTAAGGAATCTCTAAATAGGCCATGTTTAATGTTACAGCTATACACGGAGTATCCATAGCAGGGGATTTAATTATAAGAGGAGGAAGAAAATAAATCTGTTCAAAGCAGTGACAATTAAGCATCCTATGAAAGTGGGGTGTTTCTCTAGACTGCTTTGACCGTTTAATAGTGATTTGTAGAATGGTGGAATCAAAGTCTGATACTGGATTATAGGGCAAAGATCAGAGTAATATTTCAATTTATAGAAATTTAAGGTGAATTTACAATTTTGAATACTACTTGTGTTTACCACACTCATAAGGGAAAAACTGCATGTCTTCTAGGAACTTGATATGAGATATATTGACCAAAGAAATTAATTTTCTGAGACTTGATATAATCTCTTTACATGCATGCTATTGCGGTACTAGTTCATTCTAAGTTGTATATAAATAAAAATTTATGCAATTACAATGAGGCTTTATAATCCGATGAACATACAAGTTGAGAGTTAAGCGTGTCTAGGGTGAAATGTTAAAACATGAAAAATGATTTGATTTGTAAATCAAATTGTGTTTAAAATGTTAAAAAATAGGAAATGATTTGATTTCTAAAATAACATGAATTTCATTCATTTTAATTTAAAAATTTCATGAAATTTGATAGAATTCTGTAATATTTAATTTGATTTGAAATGAATAAACTATTTTTTTCTTACTAATTATTCAAATCAAATCAATTCTCATTTTAATGAGTTCTAAACATAAAAAAATGATTTACAAATAGATTCAAATCTCATTGTTTTATAATAAGTTCCATATACAAAAATTGATTTTTAACTCAAATCAAATCAATTTAAATCAAATCATTTTTAATTTTAATTGATTCCAAATACAACTTTAGTGTCAGTGAACGAAGATAGTATGACAATAAGTATCTTGAGGGGCACACACAATGAACGATTACGTTGAAACACCAAATTTCAAATGCCTGTTTTCAAGGTCCCTGTGGTTGCCATGCAAAGAGCTGGAGTGGTAGCACAACCCCGGCCGCATGCATTGCTGCAAAATGGATATGTAGAATCTGTGCTTCATGAAAGGTTGAAACGTGTAAAGATCACATGGAATCATTCAGGCACCAATGTTGCTATTGCAGGATCATGGGACAACTGGGAGACCACGTAACCATCTATATATATATATATATATATATATATATTATGCTTTTAAATTCCAACTAGAGTTCTTGCTTTTACATCATCATAATATGATATTATATGAGAAACTTCTGCCTTTTCCTGTCATGTCAGGGAACCCTTGCAGAGTGTAGGTCAAAATTTTGGCATTGTTAAAACACTCCCGATAGGTATCTATCATTACCGTTTCATTGTAGATGGCTATTTGACACATGCTCCAGAGTTCCCATCGGCTTTTGATGATTCTGGCTATGCCTACAATATATTGGATTTGCAGGTAATTTCATCGTTTACTTTTCAGGAAAATTAGATGATCTCGTCAATTACATCTTCACAAGTGTTATCTTTTACTATATATCCATGTAACATGATCAACAATTGAGTTGACAGTTTGGCTTTGTTCTGTTCTTATTCTGAGAACATGTTTGCTTAAGGAGAATATGTATTGAGTACTACTTCAACTTGACTAATATATACTAAATACATTTCATCATATGTTTAATCATTATAGTTAAAATTGTCAATTTTTTTAATGATTGAAATTTTGCTGTCTGCTGAAGAAACTACTGCGTTTGCACCATAGCAAATACATTAATTGGATAGCCTCATGCTAAACCTCTAGAATAAAGCTGCGCTAAAGACACAGAAGTAGAATTTCATATGAAGTTTTGCATGACAGAAAATTTCTATATTACTGACTTAATCTTGTCAAATAATCGCTCCATGCTTTTGCAAAGATTGAGCAATATCTGCGTCCTTCACATTTTCACTAATAGTAGTTCTCACTCTGACATCTGCCACTATGTGATGAAGTTATATTGGTGAGTTTCAGTACACAAATATTCAATTATTGAACTGAAACCTGTCCTACTGACAAGCTGAGTATATTGTTTAATAAATAATGTGTAATGACCCTGAAATCTGTAGATGCAGAATAGAGAGAAGACATAAACAGATTACTGATAGCATCGTGTAATACGCGTCCCTCTCAAACGAAGTGCACATATAAATGTTCAATTTTGTGGATAGAGGACTTTCAGATGTGCTGCAGTCTGCAATCCATGTCACAGAATAGTGTTCATATGGTCATTGTTTTTTACACATAGTGCATATACATTTAAAACATGTTGCAAAAAGTACTTTTGCTCTTTTTATTATTATGAAATATGTGTTTCTGTTGCATAAGAATCCTGTGTGTTTTAACCTTGAAGCATATTAAAGCTTAAAGCCGTAAGATGATTATGTTTGCATGATGATGATAATATATACCTTATCCTTAATTTTTCCCTCTTAAATGATGGTCTATCTCCTACTGAAGTATAACTACTGCAACGGTGGAAGTCCTGAGATCATATGTTCAATATGAACTAGAATACATTTGTCCGTCTAGAGTACCACTTGTAAATTCTTCTAGTTTACACATTAGCAGTTATTGCTCTTATTCGAGAGTGCTTTTAGTGAATTAGCATCCCAAATGATAGTTATAATCCCTTCAACTCTTGCAATTCATCTATATGTGCTTATTCACACCCACCCCCCAACCTTTTAAAATGTATGCATGTATAATGTAAGCAATGTCTTCAAAATCTGATATATGTATTGAAACGACATGCATTTTTGCTTTGTTATGCCCTTTAATGAATGCATACAGTAATTAGCATTTGGACATCCTTTCCCTTTGTTTCTGTAAAATAGTCTCACCTAGCTTCATGATTAATCATATTTACAGGATTATATCCCAGAAACACTCGCAAGGTTGTCTGATTTCGAAGATCCTCCATCACCACCATCGAGTTATGATAACATATTCTTAAATGAAGATGAGTTCAGTAAGCCTCCACCAGAATTACCACCACAACTACCAGTGACAATAAGACAAGAGCCTTCATCCACGAGCGATAGTCGTCTTTTCCCTAGGCCCACACATCTGGAACTGAATCATCTATATATTCACAAAACTGATAGGGATCAATTTGTGGCACTACGATCAACTCATAAGTTTCAACAAAAATATGTTACTATGGTACTGTACAAGTCCCTGCACAGGGAAAGATGATGAAGCATTTTGATTTTTATCTGCTACTGAACTTGTCTCATTTAAGCGGTATTTGTGAGAACATTTGTTAAGGTCATTAATCTAATATGTAGAAAAATGATTGGAATAGGTAAATCAAGAATTGCTTTCCATGTAAACAACTTAAGGGAATATTATTTATTCTGGCTGTCAATATATTTAATATTACATATAGCAGTTGTCATGCTATTAAGATCTGATGTTTTGGAACTGAATATGCTAACTGCACATGCTCTGATGCAGATTCAATGGTTAATCTGTAGCATATAATCGCTGACAATAATGAAATATAACCCTTTTCCCTCCCTTTTCTCTATTGTAGTCTCAGATAATTTCATCAACCTCTGAAGTAGACATTTGTTCCTTTGCCAAATGGCAAACGCCATGGTTCTATTTTATCATGGGTAATTCCAATGGTTCAACATATATTAAAAGCCATAAATTTAAATATACAGAAGTGAAATGGCTACTACTCTCTCCCCCTCGTGGTAGCTAAATTTGAAAACAGAAAGTACATACTATGAAAGTAGTACAACTGTAATCTGAGTATACACCTACATTATGTGGCGAGTATCCTCCTTTCCCCACATTTTCTACCTCTGATAGATCAGACTAACCTTCTCTCAAATTGGTTGAAATTTCACAGACCATCTTCATTTTTTCAGTTTTGCTTACATAAATATCTATCTATAAATATAACACAATGATCAGTATTAAATGTCATCTTTAAAGTACAACTGTTCCCTTATGCAACTGAATATTTCTAATATGATAAAGAAGTCAACCAAATTTTCTCCTAAATAAAAACAACGGTAGATCTATAGTATACTGTTCCTGTTTTCATATAAACGATCTAATCCTCTTTTTTTGTTTTCTTTCCTGTTTTATCAGCAAGGAGTTGAAAGGAATAAAAATCTCTGACTACACACGTCCCTTACTAACATTCCTCACAACATTCGGTTACCAACCATCTCATATTAGCAGTTTATTAGGAAGCACATATACAAATACAGATATGATATGGATATATTGATCCACTGAAAATTCAAATCATAATTGAAAGATATATAGAGGAAAAATATCTAGGTATATGATATAATACACATATCAGATACCAATACTACAACTATTTTAAAGTATCAATGCAACATAGGTAGTTTGGTGTTCGCCTGTTCGGTCTTTGTAACTGATCTGCATAGATCAACAACGTGCAATTCTTGAAGAAAGAAGCAGAGTATCCAACAAAAAAAAAAGACACCCTTCTTTATGCTTCATTCATTTCCCTTTCTTTTCAATTTTAAAACGTAGAAGGGTCAAACTGCTATTCTCAAACCGAGTTTCACAGTGGTAGGACTGAACTCTTGATCATTAATAAAATGATCCATGACATAATGTCCGTACAAATATGAAAAAGTAAAGAAATTCTCCTCCCAAGTTTGAGAACTTAAGTGCTTAAAATTCGTGAGAATTAACATCTGAACACGAGTAGACAACGAAGTATTTTCTATGCTCCTCTCATCGAACAGGTACCTTAATCCAACCATTAGCAAAAGCAATGGCCAAGATTACAAAAGGAGTTGACATACCAAATATGATAATGTAAGGAAGAGGGGTCTTCATGGGATTCTCTCCTTCCCTTTCTCCTGCTGTCTGCCAATACCTGCACCAGACAAAAACATTTTTGGAGTAATCACTACTAAAAAACATGTGCTAGACTACTAAAGCCAATTGCTACATAACAAAACAGAAAAAAATTATAAATAAAAATAAAAATTATGAAACGAAAACCAGGAATTGTTACTGTTGTGGTTCTTCATCTCTGGTTATGAATTTCTTCTTCCCTCCTTTCTTGATTTCTTCATCTCCACCACCTAATAGCACCAGAGTCATATTCCTAAGCTTGTCATCTCAACCTCATTTAATACACCAGAATGAGAAACAGGATAATTATATAAAACTGAAAAAATGGGAGGTGAGTGATTGCATGTTACCCAATTTAGCTTGAACTTTGACTCCAAGAGCTTTTGTTTTGGGGGAGCTAACGCTATATAGAACTGGAGAAAGTGATAGTGATTTTGGCAGAAATGAAGTTTTGAAGGCAAGGGGAGGAGATAGAGTCACTTTGGCTGCCATTTCTTGAATATCTATCTATGTGCTCCTGTGACTATACTATGTATATGAGCTATCCCCTGTCTATCACACATGTCCTATCGGATATTTTTGTGGATCCTACCCTTATCTTACCAACGAATGACCTGGCGTCCATGTAGCCCTTTCTTTTATGTAATTTACATTCATGTTATGTGGCATTTAGAATTTACCCTTCTTCATAGTGGACATTATAAAATTAGAGCTGAATTTTACCCTCCCATTTAATTCCTTTATATGTTGTAACAGTAGAATTTTAGCTGAATATGTGATGATTTTTTTTTTGCCACTAATATGTGATGAAATTGATAAGAATAATATTAGTTATACATATTTATATGTATATTATTTTATATAATATAATTTTTATCATTTAATCACACCTTATTTTTTATACAGTTATGTGACATAGTCTAAATATAAGAGAATGTACACAAAGCATTATCGAATTGATAATGCCCATTTCATTTTCATTAAGCAATTGAAGATTATGCAAGGAAAAAAGAAAAAAAATGAAGATTATGGACCTTAATCATATTCAGGTTCAGCTTCTTCTTACCCATATTGATAATTTGATATCGGCCACCTTCCTTGCCCGTAACAAAACTACAAAGTTACACCCATTAAGCTTCAACTGTGCAGTTTAGGGCTTTGACACTGGTCTGAGTTGAGAAACTATAAATTTGATAATCATGACATTATGTTGGGATAACTTACCACTACTGGAATTGAATGAAATAAGAGGATAGGAGATAAAATTGAGTGGAATAGAATAAAATTATTATACTATTATTTAGATATTTTATAATAAAATAAAAAAATTTATTTTCTTATTTAAAATAATGAGTGAAATGAAATAAAATAATAAAAATTATAATATTTTTTTTTTATGATATTTCATTTCATTTTATTTTGTCTAATTTGAGAAAAAAAGTGAAATTTAAAATAAAATAAATGTTATCATACACTATTTCATTCTATTTTAATTCTAAAAATTCAAATAATAGAACAATATCTCATTCTATTATATTACATTTCATTCCATTCAATCCCTTATCATCAATTCAAAGCAGAAACCATTTCTTTTTGCCTGCTCATTAGTTTGGCCTCGCTATAAAAAAAAAACTAATCTTTTCTTGAAATATGTCAGCAAATGGCAAGGACCCAGAAAAATTATGCAATTCTAGAAGAGCTTGAATATTGCAGCACGCTTTTAACTCAATAGGGACTCTGAACATGCATCTTCTCAGTCACAACGGACACTATATTGATTTGATTTCATTATATAATTGATGCTAGTTAAATTATGAAGATGAGCATGCCTTAGTAGAGTTGCCAAAACACAAGCATGATATGTTTTGGTGGCTCCTCATATCTACTCTACAGGAGATTCTTGTACAGTTCAAGACATGCTCTTCGTACATTTACTGTGTCTCCACTTCTCTTTAAACCTCAGTTAGCTTTGTCAGAGGAGTTGGTTGATCACTACAAGTTAACTCAGCACCAGCTCAAATATCCACCTGCCTCACCTTATGTTTCTTCTTTGAATTTGGAATATCATGACTTGCTTGCCCATCGATACAAAAATTCTTGTTGCTTGAAAGATGCCCATCAACTTCATTTGCTGATCTACAAAATTGGGTTTACCAATGATGTTTTCATGAGTAATACTCTTATTAACATTTATGTCAGAATTGGCATTGTGGTTTCCGCACAGAAGATGTTTGATGAAATGCCTCAAAAGAACCCTGTTTCTTGGGCTTGTTTAATTTCAGGCTATACACAAAATGGCATGCCTGATGAGGCATGTATTTTATTCAAAGGGATGATTTGTGCTGGCTTCTTCCCAAGCCACTATGCTATTGGAAGCGCTCTTCGAGCATGCCAACAGCGCGGTCCAACTAGCCTTATTTTCGGGATGGAGATTCATGGCTTAATTTCCAAATCTCCATATGCTTCGGACATGGTGTTGTCTAATGTGCTCATGTCCATGTATTCAAATTGCTCGGGTTCCATTGATGATGCTTGTCGTGTTTTTGATGAAATAAAAATTAAAAATTCTGTGTCATGGAATTCTATTATTTCAGTTTATTGTCATAAGGGAGATGCAATTTCTGCGTTTAAACTATTTTCAAGCATGCAAAGGGAAGCTACAGAGCTTACCTTCAGGCCTAATGGATATACCTTCTGTAGCTTAGTGACTGCTGCATGCTCACTGGTTGATTGTGGATTGATTTTGCTTGAGCAGATGCTGACCAGGATTGAGAAATCTGGATTCTTACAAGATTTGTATGTTGGTAGTGCACTGGTCAGTGGGTTTGCAAGGTATGGTTTAACAGATTGTGCTAAAATGATTTTTGAGCAGATGTGTGATTGGAATGCAGTGACTATGAATGGGTTAATGGTTGGATTGGTAAGGCAGCACCTGGGTGAAGAAGCAGCTAAGATTTTCAAGGAAATGAAAGATTTAGTTCATATAAACGCAGAATCTTATGTGGTTCTTTTAAGTGCTTTTACTGAATTTTCAAATTTAAAGGAAGGAAAGAGAATGGGTCAAGAGGTTCATGCTTACCTGATTCGCAGTTCCTTAGTTGATGTCTGGATTTTGATTGGAAATGCACTTGTCAATATGTATGCAAAATGTGGTGCCATTGATAATGCTTGCTCAATTTTTCAACTCATGCCTGGTAAAGATATTGTCTCATGGAACTCTATGATCTCTGGCCTTGACCACAATGAGAGATTTGAGGAAGCAGTTGCCTGTTTCCAAACAATGAGGAGAAGTGGAATGGTGCCCTCAAATTTCTCAGTTATTAGTACTTTGAGTTCATGTGCAAGCTTGGGTTGGATCATGTTAGGACGACAGATACACAGTGAAGGGATCAAATGGGGGCTTGATTTGGATGTTTCTGTTTCAAATGCTCTTCTTACATTATATGCTGAAACTGATTATATCAATGAATGTCAGAAAGTTTTCTTTCTGATGCCAGAGTACGATCAAGTTTCTTGGAATTCTTTTATTGGTGCACTTGCAACTTCAGAAGCATCAGTTTTACAGGCTATAAAATATTTCCTGGAGATGATGCAAGCTGGGTGGAGGCTTAATAGAGTGACGTTTATAAATATTTTCGCTGCAGTTTCTTCTCTTTCACTTCTTGAACTGGGCCGTCAAATTCATGCTTTAATCTTAAAATACTCTGTTGCTGATGACAATGCCATTGAGAATGCACTTCTAGCTTTCTATGGGAAGTGTGAGCAGATGGAGGACTGTGAGATTATCTTTTCTAGAATGTCTGAGAGAAGAGATGAAGTCAGTTGGAATTCCATGATTTCTGGATATATACACAATGGCACCCTGCACAAGGCCATGGATTTGGTATGGTTTATGATGCAAAGGGGCCAAAGATTGGATGGTTTCACTCTTGCCACTGTTCTTAGTGCCTGTGCTTCAGTTGCAACGTTAGAGCGTGGTATAGAAGTTCATGCATGTGCTATAAGAGCTTGTTTAGAATCTGATGTTGTTGTTGGTAGTGCACTAGTTGACATGTATGCAAAATGTGGAAAGATAGATTATGCTTCAAGATTCTTTGAATTGATGCCTGTTAGGAACATATATTCTTGGAATTCAATGATATCAGGTTATGCACGCCATGGGCATGGACAAAAAGCTTTAAAGCTTTTTACACAAATGAAACAGCATGGCCAATCACCAGATCATGTTACCTTCATTGGGGTCTTATCGGCTTGTAGTCATGTAGGGTTAGTTCATGAAGGATTTGAGCATTTCAAATCAATGAGTGAAGTATATGGACTAGCTCCTCGAATAGAGCACTTCTCTTGTATGGTAGACCTCCTTGGGCGGGCAGGTGATGTTAATAAGATAGAGGACTTTATCAAAACAATGCCAATGGATCCTAATGTCCTCATTTGGAGAACAGTTTTAGGAGCATGTTGTCGAGCTAATGGCCGTAATACGGAGCTAGGGAGGAGGGCTGCCAAGATGCTTATTGAGTTAGAGCCGCAGAACGCTGTGAATTATGTGCTTCTTTCTAACATGCATGCTGCTGGTGGGAAGTGGGAAGATGTGGAGGAGACTAGGTTGGCAATGAGGAAGGCAGCAGTGAAGAAGGAAGCTGGGTGTAGTTGGGTCAACATGAAGGATGGAGTTCATGTGTTTGTGGCTGGAGATCAAACACACCCAGAAAAAGAAAAAATCTATGAAAAACTCAAGGAGCTAACCAACAAAATGAGGGACGCTGGATATGTGCCTGAAACCAAATTTGCACTCTACGATCTTGAGCTTGAAAACAAAGAAGAGCTCCTGAGCTATCATAGCGAAAAACTAGCGATTGCTTTTGTTCTCACCCGCAAATCTCAACTACCAATTAGGATAATGAAGAACCTTCGGATTTGTGGTGACTGTCACACTGCTTTCAAATACATATCTAAGATTGTTAATCGACAGATAGTTTTACGAGATTCAAATAGATTTCACCATTTTGATGGTGGCATATGTTCTTGTGGGGATTATTGGTGACTGATGCTAAATAAATTATGGAGCTCCTTTGGTGTTACAATATGGAAATGTTGTCTAGGATTCTTCTCTACCTTGGCTATGAGGGAACTTGATTGACATTTTCAAGTGCTATTCCTACGTGATGTTAATTTGCTTAGACCAGTGAAGAAAAGAGAGGGAGAAGTATGGAGGAAAAAAGTAAGAGGTAGAGATAGAGGAGGAGCCATGTCTGGAAGTTTGATGAGAGTTTGAAGAAATATAGAATACAATCCGCCACTGAGATGTATAGGTGCCATTTTTGGGAACTCTGACCATATTAGTAGGAAATTAGTCAGTATCTAGTTACTTTCTAACTTTACTGAATTCCTATAAATGACAGATACAGGTGGGTGGTTTGCATGTAATTGCTTGACATAAAAATGCAAGGGAGACACTTGAAATCATCAAGTGGTGGTTTGCATGTAATTGCTCCCGTCGTAACAGAATTTGTTTGCTACCTAATGAAAGCCTTCCTCAAGGGCAGGTTATTCAGATTCAGAAACTGTCTTCTCTCTCTAATCTCTATATCTATAATTTGCTAACCACACCTTCAGTCTGTGGGGTCGTTATTGGTTGCAGGTCATACGATAATGGGGTTGTCTCACCTAATTAACTTTCTAATGATAATTATATGATTTGAATTTGAATTTAAGAATCTCTATTAGTAAACGATTTATAATTTCACTATAAATTTTCAATGAATATAATTTTTTATTTTAACTTCCTTTAACCCAATAGACACTTGTTAAGAAAATTCAAATTATATTGACCAAAATTTTAATTTAACTTTAAACTAATTATCTGATTGTACTTTTGGGCCTGCTTTAGCCCAGGCCCATGACCCAACTAGAGTGTTGACCCATGAGTATTTATTTCTATTACAACCCGAGGTAGTTTTGACCTTTGACAATTAACATGTCTGCTAACTCTGCTCAAGAAACAGTAACGGCAGTGAAGGAGAGTCTCTTTCTCTCTGTGCTCTAATCGCATCTCTTCGATCTGAACACTGGTACCTGCATCTGATTCATAAGTCATAACCTAGTTTATTTAGAGATTGATTTGCCACCTTGTGGATTTACTATTACTAATCTTTTTTTCCTTTTTTTTTAATGGATAGTTTAGGTCATAATAGTTGCACAATTTATCTTGGAATGTTGTCGTTATTTATTTCCTGTACATGTTCCAGCATACACCTGAAAACCATGAATTCTAAGGCGGATGCTACCATGCACCCTGTTAAGTTTGGGTGTATGGTGCACCACCCAAAAATACCTGCTATTGCAGGTCACCACTGTTTGATCATCAAACAGTGACCGCCGCCCAGCACCTCACTGTCCGCCACCATCAACCAGAACCAGAACCGTCCGCCCAACACTTCACTGCTGTCTTCCACCATAACCACCGGACCCCCTTCCCAGTCGCCGAGCTTGATATAGCATAGCTTCTTGGTCTGGTTGCAGATCTAATTCCACAAGACCACAACCACGATGGAAGGGTTGCAAATTTGGTTTTCTTTCATTTTTTTTTTTTACATATCAGGTACATGGTCTTGGTTTTGGGTGTAGTGGCAGATCCGGTTGTGGTACGGCGACGGTGACTCGAGTTCAACAAAGGCAGTACGATTTCTGGCACCGGTGCAGGATGACGAGGTGAGGGTCGACGAAGGTAAGGTGGTTCGGGTTCATGGTTGCTGGCTGTTTGGGTGGCAGAGGCGTGGTGGTTGGGGTTGCAGTGGCTTGGGACTCGTGGTGGTGGGTGGCTGGTTTGACGGGGGCAAGACAACGAGCTGAGGGGCAGCGGTAGGTGGCTGGTGGTCGAATAGGGCGTGAAGGAGATGGTGGCTACTTGCTGGCGTTGGGGACGACTGTGGCGCTCCGTGGTGGCTTGGCAGTGAGGCGATG
This sequence comes from Ormosia semicastrata, assembly GCA_029884595.1. Lineage (NCBI taxonomy): Eukaryota > Viridiplantae > Streptophyta > Magnoliopsida > Fabales > Fabaceae > Ormosia > Ormosia semicastrata. Next base: position 2,460,306 of record JAQQTO010000026.1, on the reverse strand, counting down.
GTTGTAAATGTAACCCATTGTTCAAGTTATAAGTGATGAAATCTGGCCTTTCAAATATTATAATTTTAAATCAAAGGCAATCACGTAAGGTGTATCATACACCCTTCATATGAAGGGTGTATATTAGTAGGAGCTAAATTGTAATCGCATCGCTTTCTTCAATCTGAACACTGGTACCTGTATCTGATTCATAACCTAGTTTATTTAGAGATTGATTTGCCACCTTGTGGATTTACTATTACTAATCATTATTTTTTAATGGATAGTTTAGGTCATAATAGTTGCACAATTTATCTTGGAATATTGTCGTTATTTATTTCCTGTACCTGTTCCAGCATACACCTGAAAACCATGAATTCTGGTGGATATGCTGTAGAAGTTACGGGTCTGTCACCAAAAGTCACCGAGAAGGATGTCCATGACTTTTTTGCTTTCTCTGGTGCAATTGACCATGTTGAAATTGTCAGGTAACCTTTAAAATTCTTGGACCTCATTATTTATTTAGTTTTTTAATCATGTTTTGTGGATATTGAATGGGCTAGCTAATTATATTAATTTTTTATGTTTTGTTGTTGCTGCTGTTATTATTGTATTTTGGGGCTTCACTTGACGATTCTATGTCTTTTTCTTGTTGAAAAGTTGAAGCTTGAGTTTGATTTTTTTAATATTTCATAGCTTAGCTCAAATTTATGCACTCTTTGATTTTAGTTATTGATCACTTCATGAGGGGATTTTTGCCCATATTTTTTTCAAGGATATTGATACCCAAGATCAGTTGTCAAACATTTATTGCTTGTTGATTACATTTAATGAATTTTTAAACGTTTATCATAAAACTAGCAACCAACAAATGTTTGATAACTCACTTGGGGTACCAGTACCCTTATGGGTACCATAGCAACTCCCCTTCATGAGGGATGAGTATACACCATGAATAATTAACTGTACAATAAAATGAATGAATCAACTACTCTAACTAACCATCTGATTATCAGCTAACTACAACTGACTATAACTAATTCAGTTAGTGATGTGGCATCTGGTAACTAACATGCTATTGCACTCTAATCCACGCCTGTCTATTAAATTAGAGTACGTTTACTTGAGAGTGGCTTAATTTTTTATTCTACTCTCCCTCTACAAATGACATGTCATTCTTAATTTTACTCTCCATCAAATAATGACGTGTTATTATTAACTTTCCTTTTTTTAAATTTCAAATTCAAATTCAAATTCAAATTCAATTAATTTGGCTTTTTAATATTTTTTTTTTAAAATTCTTTGCTGAATTTAAAAGCACACGTGCAATGCAAGGGAGACTCACTATTAGTAATATATGGAAGTAGCCAAACTTTATTGAATCAAATTGCTGATGAAATATATTCCTAATTTCTACTCATCCACAATGCTGCCACCTAGCTAACCCGTTTCCTAATGTGTGTATATCCTTCGTGTCATCACATCAAGAAAACTTAGGTTCCGTGCTTTCTTGTGAAAAATCTCTGCATTTTTGTTTGATGTAACATAATCGTTTTTGGCTCATAATTCTGAATATATGCAATACACTGTCAATTAATTTTTGTCTTTTCTAGTTTCTTTCTTTTTGTTGCTTTGCTTACCACAATGTGTTGTATAATTTTTGGCCTGGAAACAAATTCCATGACACATTTTGGACATGATTGTAAATATTCACTTCGTGTATTTGAATCTGTTATGAAGTCTACTAAGATTTCCTCAAGGGATTATTTTTATTTTCCTGCTGGTAGAAGAGGGTTGATCATTGATATTTGAAAATGTCTGCTGAGTAGTTGACCTGAAATTACTTGTAGTATCGGATTTACCATAAATTTGTTTGAGATATTATTGATTTTTGGCATAGTATTTGAAATTTGATATGATACTTGGTTTTTGCTGAAGAAAGGTCTGGTGATTATGCTTGTACTGCTTATGTGACATTCAAAGATGCATATTCTCAGGAAACTGCATGCTTGCTCAGTGTGAGTATTTATCAAACTCATGTCCAGAATACTTATGATTTTTAAGCTGGAACGTTCTTGTAGTCTACTGGTCATTAAGTTGCGTCAATGATCAGTTCCATAATTTTCCACTACTAAAAAATATGGCTAGCCGAGCAATCTGTGATTATTTGTGCCTTTCTTCATAATCTGTTCTGTTAGGGAGCCACTATTTTAGATCAACGTGTATGCATAACACGCTGGGGGCAGTATGAAGATGAATTTGATTTTTGGAACCGGCCTTCCTATAGTCATGAGGAGGAGACTGCTTCAACTGTATGCATCTATAATTCTGTATTTCTTTCACTCTTGCTAATGATTATGGCTTTATGCTTGTGGTCTGACACTCTGTTTTGACATGTTGTCTTTCAGACACCACAAAGCAGTCAATTTGTTTCCTCTGCTGGAGAAGCAGTTACTGTGGCTCAAGAAGTCGTCAAGACCATGCTTGCAAAGGGATATGTTCTCAGTAAGGATGCATTAGCTAAGGCTAAAGACTTTGACGAGTCTCATCAGGTTTCTGCCACAGCAACAGCGAAGGTTTCTGAACTTAGCCAGAGAATTGGCCTCGCTGATAAGATATCTGCGGGTGTTGAAGTTGTTAAATCTGTGGATCAGAAATATAATGTCTCTGGAACAGCCATGGCAGCTGCATCTGCAACAGGAAGATCAGTAGCAGCGGCTGCAAACACTGTGGCAAATAGTAGTTATTTTTCAAAGGGAGCCTTGTGGGTGTCAGGTGCTTTAACCCGAGCGGCTCAAGTTGCTTCTGATTTGGGTACTCGCGGTGGTAGGCAGTAAAGCATTGATATAATTCAACTCTATCTTGTATATCTGTCTGCCTCTGCTGAATAGCTTTTGTAACTATAGTTAATAATATTTTTATGCTTTTACAGTACCTAGTTTATGTATATGATTTGTTAGGATAACAGGATAGAAATTTTATACAACACTACAACTTAGTGTACTATTACCTCAATGTGATTATTAGAGTGATATTACTTGCAAGATCCTTTCTTTTTTTCACAATTCACAAACTATGCACAAATGGCTGATGCAGCTAATTTGACTTAAAGTGATCGAATTTAGATATATTGTGGGAATATGATATTTAGATGTTAAAAATGGTATACAGAGTTTTTGAATGTATTGCTTTTTACTTTATAAAGAGTGGGGGAATAAAAAATACAATTGCACTTATTTTAGTGTACCAAATGCGTTAAAAGGCTTGGCGAAAAATTCAATTCTTTGTAGCAATATGCTATAAAATGTCAAGGTGGCAGCAATGAAGAATGTAGAGAATAGAGATATTTATAGTTTTCTTTTCCATCTAATCATCTTGCGAGTTCTTGAATTACGAAAGATTCTTATCTGCGCTCCGAACAAGAGATTTCTATTATTTCGGATCATTAAATTCCTGACAGCAGGCAAGGCACCAAACCACTGGCTCCTTATAACCATTCCACTTTTTATTGTCCTCAGCTAGGCTGCACTCATGTATGGTATGTCAGCTAATTTATTTTTAGTACAAGAAGGTATTATATTTATGGATAATTACACTTCACCTCCTTAAGGTTTTCTCACATGATTCACATGATACTAAACTTGATTTTTGTTTGAATTACATTCAACCTCATTTGACCAAATTGATTAACTATATATATTCTAACACCGTTCACATTTTTAAAGAGTGTAGAGAAGAGAGAATCAAATTAAATAATTTATCTTAGTTTAGTTATTAATCACTTGTAATCTACATTTAATTTTCAAGCTCAACACTTTATATTTTCTTTACTATTTTTAAATTTCAACTACGTGCGTGAGAAATTGCATAAAAAGAAACATTCCTCACATTCTTGAGATACCTCACCCGTGTATTTGAGTCTCATAATCAAAGAGATGACTCAACCTTATCACAAACTTAGAGAGATGTCTCAACCTATTACAATTTCTCTTCTTAACAAACGAATACCTCACCATTTGTATATCAAAAGCTTAAGAGATACCTCACCCCCAACCTCTCTATAGGGATATCTCACCATTAATTTCAATTGAGAAATCCTCCACCTTCTCACAAGTGTTTACAATAAGGATTACAAGATAAATTTTCTCAAAAAGTAGATAATACAACTTTAACTTTTAAGGGATGGATGATTTTTGCAATAGAGAGCTCAAAACATGATTTTGATTATATAAGGATTAAATCAAGTGTTTAATAACTGTAAATCTTCAATCTAGACTTATATTTATAACTCAAGTGATAAAATAATTATTGGTAGTGCTTATAAATGATTTTCTATGAAAATTAATCATTATTAGCTGTTACGATGCTTTTTGACACGAGAATAATCAATTATTGCAAGGGATAATCGATTATTATCGATGTAAAAAGTGATTATTAAAACAGATAATCAATTATTGCACTATGGTTTGAAAAACTAACTTCAAACAGCCATAACTTTTTTTATTTCTTATCCATTTTAAGCAAATGACCAGTCGTTGTAAAGCTTTTTGAGTCTACTTTCATATAAAAAAAATCAAGTCTGAACTCAAACTATTTTAAAAGTTATAATCAAGAGAGGGACTAAAGTTCATTTTCCAAAACTCAAACTTGATTGATTTTCATGGTTTTAAAAAACACCATGACTAAATTTTCAAAATTTGTTTGTTGGACATTTTAATAAGTTAAAAACCACTTGTGAAGGTTGAAAAATATATTTGAACTTCTTCTTATAAAACCTCTATCTTTACATAAGAAAAATGCCTATAAGAGAAATATACCAAATTTATTCTTTAGGCTTCTTGAAGAAATCCAAGATTCCAAAAATTCTTCGGTTCAAATTTTCTAAATGCTTGGATCATCTCTTCATTCTTCTTCTTAAGGTGTGCATAATTAGGATCTTTTGCTTTTATGTTCAATACTTACTTTTGATACTTGAACTATCTTAAAAAGCATAACTCACTTGAAAAATATGGTTAGTCCAAATTCATAATTCAACATTCAATATGCATGATTCAATTATATAACTCTAGTTAGTTCAATATGTATATGAGATTCTTATAGATACATTCAATTAAGATATTTATCAATTCCTCTTGGACATTCTATAAATAATGCAACATACAATCCTTTGTCCAATATGCTTATATGCATGATTTCTAAGTAAATAACATTAGAATGTACATCATACATATATTCATTCTTAAAGAGACATATCCAATATTAATCCATTACAACATAAATAAAGAATTATTGGATATATTCTATAAAGAATGCTACACATATATCTTTACATAATTCTTAATTGAAATGTAACTTGATAAAATGCATAATTATACATGATATAATACAATTCATTAACCATATGTATGTAGCATGTTTGTCGAGTTAGACAAATTTTATTCTAAAGTTTGAATTTCTTGTCAACATTGTGAGTGCTTTTTTCTTTTGATGTATTATTAGTTTCCTTTGATGATTGTATCCCTTCGTGCGGGTCTATGGGATGCCCTCTTTGGTTAGGTGCCTTTGTTTTGGCTTCCTTTTGTGTTCTTGCTATCGTTTTATGCTGGACCCTTTGATCAAAGGTTCATTACTGGACCTTTGACTTTACCTATGATAATAGATTTATGAAATTTGTAACGTTGACTCACGAGTGGACCATGAATGGACCCTTAACTCATGGGTCCATGTTAAAACGACCCCTTGCCAGCCACGTTATTGGAACTCTTAAACTGCCAAATCTGTCTGCCAATTCCTTCAAGTCATCATTATTTCATTTTTGGCTAATGATTAGGAGACCTAATTTTTGGTTTTTTGTAACCTGTACATGGTCCTAGGCAATTAGAACATGTGAAGTATGGAGAAATGCTAATCCATATAAGGGCATATCTCACATTCAAATTCATTCATTTTTTTCTCCCCAATTGTGAGTCTGTATTCTCTGTCATGTAAACTGACCAACAAATTTGAAAGCAGAAGGTGCATATAGTGATAAGTTGTGTAGTCATTGTTATTCAGTCAGTTAGTGATTACAATATGTTAGAGCTCAATCTTGTGAGCTAATTAATGTTGTGAACATAGGGATGGAAATCAAGAGGGTAAGTTAAGCTTTGTCTAAATAGGTTTATGCCTATTTTGTTATTTATCGGTCTGAATTTGATGTTACTTGTCATAGGCTTCTTTTTAAGGTTCGATGTGATTTATTTATAAAAATATAAAAGTCTGACCTAAATTAAAAATTTATTTAAAAGTCTACATTATATAAAATTCTTCTTATAGATCAAGAAACTTAAATTTTTAAATAAGTCTAACATTTAACAAAATTATTATATTCTATATAAAATAATATATTATACTAATATATAACTAGTAAATTATGTAAGTATTAAAAATTCATAATTATATATATAAATATTAAATAAATAAATTGGTTTGGTAGGCTAAATAGATTTTTTTAAATTAAAACTTTAATCTACATTAAATAGATTTTAAAAAAAACCTAAACTTAACATGTTTGTTAAATAAGTTAAACTTATATAAGTTGAAAATAAATTAAGCCGCATGGAACACCTGACATATTCCTAACCCTTGTGCTCTTAGTGGCTTAATAGATTTGATAACGGGCAAAATTCCGTGTTGTCCAACCTGTTAATCGTGGGTAATTGATCTTTGCCACATGCAGCATTGTAGATAGGGAGAACATACAGTTTTTTCTTTGGGTTGGTTGTAAAGCAAATGTAAATTTGTTGAAAAAATATATATAAACCTTAAGAGTTAAGATAATTAAATTGACGTAACTTATTTAAACTTAGTTATTTATGTTTTACTTAAATTTGTTTGAAATGTATATATAAATAAATAAATAAAATCATATAGTCAAAAAATGAATAAATAAATTAAATAACATTCATTTTATTGGTTGTATACGCGGTCATCATGGAATCCAACTCCATTGGATATGCACCATTTTCAATTTTTTCTCTTTCAGTCTTTATTTTTGTTTTAATTATATGTAATCATATTGAGAAATGAGAACAATAAAAGAAAATATATATACTATGCAGATAAAAAAAAAGAATATATATATATATATATATATATATATATGAACTATGATTTTGTCATTTATACTATTCATGAAGGGGAGTTCGTTTGATTCGGTCACATTTTAGTTATCCTATTTTATTCTTAATTATTTATACTTGAATAACCTTATTTTACCTACTATAGTAGATATAATACACGCAGTACTGAAACTAGATCCTAAAATTTTCATTATTTGAAGGGATCAAGTTAAAAATAAAAAAACAAAATAAATAAATGATGTTACATTTTAAAGAAGATTTTGAGGAGAGGAGGCCAAAGCCGGCCATACACTACAAGAGGAGTCGCCCTTGAGTACATGTGCGTTGCAGGGTTTTGTTTATATTTAAAATACATAATTTAAAATAAAAGTAAAATTGAAAAAAATGTATGTTATTGAGAGATCAAGTTATATTGGTGCAAATCAAAATCATTCTTATACTATTGAATATCTTTTTATTGAATAATTTTCTCATTAAATCTATCATTAAATTGAAAGTTCTTATCATATAGATAATTTCTCTAAAATTTTACATTAATTCAAAATCGTTTAGATCTTCATTAATATATGTCATATTTCAAAAGTATATATTACGTTAATCTTGACGTATATCAATGAAGTACTAAACGATTTTGGATTAATGTAAAATTTTAGAGAAATGATCTATATGATAAGAACTTTAATCTAATGGTAGATTTAGTGAAAAAATTATTCAATAAAAAATATTTAATAGTGTAAGAATGACTTTGACTTATACCGATATAACTTGATCACTCTTTACATTTTTTTTAATTTTACTTTTATTTTAAATTATGTATTTTAAATATAAACAAAACCCTGCAACGCACATGTACTCAAGGACTACTCTTGAGAATGAAAATTATTGTCCACATGATGAAAGAATTAATTATAGATAATTATATTGAAAAAGTTCAATAAACACTTCAATGTATACAATATTTTTATTAATAAGCCACATATTGCGACTATCACTTTGTTTTCTAATAAGTATAATTCTAAGAAAATTATTGTAGTAAATAAAATAAACATGATTGGATTCGTTAAGAAAAATTAGTATAATTATAAATGCATGTACTGCACCTCATGTCTTATAATTAAATTATGATTGTATCAACTTTGCCCTCATTGGTCTTTTCTTCAAGTAGACTTAACAATGCTAACTCTAATCACATCTTAAGGATGAAGATGGTAAAATAATATTTAATTAATTTTACGAAATTAATTCACTTAAAAAAATAGTTTTATAGCAATCATTTATAAGTAATGTTAAAGTTGGACCAGATAATATACTAGCAAAGATTTTGGTTTAGGTTCAAATGGTTCAATTGAATAATCGAACTGGGTTATATCATAACTATATTAAATATAAATTTTATATAATATAATAACAAACTATTTTTTATATTTTTACAAATATAATTAATAATACTAACAAATAATATTATATTCAAAAACTTATATTTATCTTTATATAATTTAATATTTTTTTATTTTAATACATTGTTATAAATAATATATTTGAATGTTTAATATTAAAATCTTATCCCTCAAATTAAATTTTCAAATCATGATTAACTAGTACCTATCCCACTTTTTTTCTCTTTTGACTCTTCCTATCCCACGTTTTACTCTTTCTTAGTTTCTTTTGTTCCATATTCTCTTTTTTTCTCTCATTCTTTCTCCCTCCCCCTCTATGCGTTTAGTTTCAGTCACTTCACTACTGTTTTTTCTCCTTTTCTCATTCTTGTCTTTCAGCTGTCTCTCGCACATTACCTCTCTCTACGTGATGTCGTGATGGAGAAATGAAAAAAAAAAATCTTACTGATTTAGAGCAATGGACGGTCGGTAATTGAGTGGAGATAACTTGATCAAGCCTTTGAAGGAGAGATTAGACTTGATAGAGTTTTGATATATAAACTCTTATAAAGACTTTTCATTACAATTCTAAACACTTCGATATCTCAAATCCCTACGTATTAGGCTTTATATTATCAAATCTTATACTATCAAATTTAATATTATCAAACATTAATTATCCTATCATTCGTACCAAACGGCCCTTAAGATTTTGTTGCTGGTCTTCTACTCTTCATTTATTCTTTGATGGGTACATGAGAGTATGAGATTAAATATTTATTTTATGATTTTAATTAGATTTTAAAAGAAAAATTAAATTTTTGACGGTTAAATGGCTATAGTACTAGGATTCCGATTCTCAATTTGGCCAATTTGGCTGATTGGATTGCCCAGTCCGATTCGATTCAAACAACAATGCCTATAAGGATATATTTGTTAAATCAACTCGAAAAATTGTGAAAAGTCACAACCTAAAAAATGTTATGAAAATTTATGTTGTCATCATGGTCAATTTCCTTTATAATAGTTGTAACATGCAACTTGCATTGGTTGTTATCAGCCATGACAAATCTGTCAGTATTTCTTAACACCACAAAATTCTTAATCAAATATATTTTTCCTTCTTTCAATACATCTTTGAATACGAGAAAAAATATTTTTCAATAGAAGAATGGTTGTAATTGTTCTAAGAGAAGAACAAAACGATAGGATTAGTAAAATAAAGTAATACGTTAGAAAATAAACGATAATTTGAAGAATATAGTAAAATCAAACATTTTCATCAATGTGAACCATAGCTGTACTCATTAATTCATTTTGTCGATGTATATTTAAAATGTTCCATAATCTTAAAACTCAAAATCTTTTTTTTTTCAATCATCAATAGTCGAAGAGAGCCCATTAAAGAAGGTAATCTATTGATCATCATTGTTTGATGATTTCTTCCTAATGATTATGAAAAATTAGTTTAAAAGTAATTTATTGATGATTTCTTCCTAAACTGTAAATCTTATTTTTCAGTCATCATTGGTCGAAGAGAGCCCATTGAAGAAGGTAATTTATTGATCATCGTTTGTTTGATAATTTCTTCCTAATCTGTCAATATTTATATAAGTAAAATTGCCTTAAGAATCATTAATGACATTGTTATTTATGAATTATTGTTTGAAAAAAAATAACTTTAAAAAACAATTAATGACACTGTATTATTAAATATTAATTATCAACATAAAACGTAAAACAATCATATTAACATTGAAAGATATTATGATTTCGTTACTTGAGAAATATTAACATTAGTGTCTATTTAAATAATTATAATATTAAATTCAAAAGAAAAACGTAAGACAATTATATTAGTATCATTTATATTTATTATTATGTGAAAATGTTATTGTCTATAAGTAAAATTACGTTGAGAATCATTAATGACATTATTATTAATTAATTATTTCTCGAAAAAAAATAACTTTGAAAAACAATTAATGACACTATGTATTATTAAATATTAATTATCAACATAAAATGCAATACAATTATATTAAATATTAAGATAAATGTTTTATCTTCCTACTTAATCTTCCTATTAATCCTCTTAATTATTAAATAAAGAAAATATTAAATACTTTTTATATTTTCAAGATATTAGATACATTTATTTTTTTAATACTTTTTTCATTTAGTATTAAGAGAATTATTAGAAGGATTGAGAAGGAAGATATAACATTATTCTTATATTAACTTTAAAAGGTATTATGAGTTCGTTATTTGAACAATATTAACATCAGTAGTCCATTTAAATAATTAAATAGTAAATTCAAAAGGAAAACGTAAGACAATCATATTAGTATCATTGATATTAATTCTTATGTAAAAATGTTTTTGCTCATAGAATCCAAGAGCCCAAGGTGCTTCCAAGCTCATACTAATTAACGTTTGCAAAACCTAATGACCTTAGTCTTATGATTAATATAATAGGAAAGACAAGAGTTTAAGCATATTAATTTTCATACAAAATAGAATACCATAAAGTTGCAATTATAAATCAAGCTTCAATTATGATTATTGGCTAATAGTGATTTTTTTTTTTATGTTTTTAATCTTTTAACATGGAGGCTTATTTAAATTCAAAAGGAAAATGTAAGACAATCATATTAATATCATTGACATTTATTATTATGTAAAAATGTTTTTGCCGATAGAATCCAAGAGCCCAAGGTGCTTCCAAGTTCATACTAATTAACGTTTCCAAAACCTAATGACCTTAATTAGTCTTATGATTAGTAGAATAGGAAAGATAAGAGTTTAAGCATATTAAATTTCATAAAAAATAGAATACCATAAAGTTGCAATTATAAATGGAGCTTCAACTATGATTATTGGCTAATAATGATTTTTTGTTTTGTTTTTAAACTTTTAACATGGAGGCTTATAATCCATATAAAAGAAAAATGTAAGAATATTATATTAGTGTCATTGCCTCCCATTGATTGATATAAATGTAAGTAATTGCAATAGTAAATATTTGAAAAGTTAAACAAATTCCAGTCTTATGTTTTAATTTTTTAACATAATTTTAATTTAAATAATATCGCCACATGTTTTAATAACTTTTTCCTATTTTCAATTGATGAATCCAAATAATTAACATTAAGTATGTGGAACAGCATTGAATAACATCATTATTTCTTCAAGACAATTTTACTTGTATAATAGTAATATATAGATAGATATAGATTATATATATAAAAAAAATCATATTGTAAAAACATCTTAATTTTAAGCTACAATTTATTTCAGACTCTTCACTTTCTTACTATATTATTATTCTATATTATTATTATAATTTATTTCAAACATTTTTTTATTAATTTTTGTATCTTAAAAAATAAATAAAGCAAACTATAGATTAATTGATAGGTGTCACTAATACATTTATTCCTTATCTTACACCGAATGGATAAACGTAATGGCTTTGAAGGTGTTGTATAAAACTTAATATATAGGTTTTCACAAATTATTATTATTATTATTATTATTATTATTATTATTATTATTATTATTATTATTATTATTTTTCTTAACATTCATGTCAATATGCTATTTAAAATAGGAAAAATTATTGCATAAATTTGGTGCATCTAAAATTAGGTACACTAAGTCAATCACATTTTAATTAATGGTGTTGATACCTAATTTTGTCCATAAAATTTGTCACTTAATCAAGGATTAACGCTTAATTGCAGTGTTGTGAGCACTTGGTTTTCTTGGTCAGTTTTTCTTATTTGTGCAAACAAAAATAAAAACAAAAAATATAATAATAAAAACCAAAAAATAAAAAAAAAATAATAAAAATACGAATTCTTTCTGTTGTTACAACAAAAAATGAATAAATAAATAAAAACAGAGGAGAACGTAGCTTTCTCGTAACTGTGCATCAGCTGGCTCCTCAGCACTCCTGCACACCTTGGGGAGCTGCCTATCATGGATGGGGAAGGGGCAGCAAGCATTGGAGAAGGAAGAGCTTGGAGCAGAGGGCAACAAACACAAATGAGGAAGTGTTAAGGTGACCCAAGCTGGGTCAACCTGGCAGCCTCTCCATCTCAGACAAGGGGGAGGCCTCCAAAAAATTTCAGATACAAAGAACAAAAGGAGAAGGTAGAACGGGTATTCAGGAGGTCCATCATCAATTCCTCACCTTCAGAGAGCACCAAGAAAACTGATCTTAAAAAAAAACCTCTTTACCATTGTGAACCACCTTGCCGTTACCATACAGAAACCATAACAACCCTCGCCATCTTCATCTTCACTCTTCAACCAGATTACCATCACCACCAAAGTTCCCAAACCAAAAACCCAATACCAAAAAAAAAAAAAACCCAATCCAAAGAGCAACCATCACAAGGAAAAACAACTCAATCATCCCAATACAGAATCAAGAACACAATAAACATTAATACAATAACAAGTTTTGAGGAAAGCAGAGCAAAGAGAACAAGAAGGAGATAGAAGACTTGCTGAGGAGTAGTGTTCACTTCAAGCTGCTGCCCTTTGAGCTCCACAGGTAACTTTCTTTATCTGGTGTTTTGTAGAGCATTTTGTTAGCTATTCTCACTTGCACACAACCCCTAAATCCCTCTGCACCCAACCTGAAATGGCTACTACACACCCATTCAAGCCACCATGACTGAAACTCAGCATCCACCTGAAGCCACCAGACAGTCACTACGTGAGACTACCATAGTCCTCCAAGTAACTTCTCCGTAAACCACTTCATCAACAGTCAAACAGCCACTATAACACTCTAACTCCATCCAAGACCTCCACCATAACCAACCTTCGCCAACACACCATGAAATCCTCATAACAGCTCCTAGCTTTCATCAACTATGACCCATTCCACCATTTTGCTCCCTCACCATCATCCCACAAATCATCTTCACTCTCATTTCACCATCAAGCCTCCACCTTTAACAACCCCTCATCACCAACAAAAAAAACCATTATTACAACAACCTCACCATCCATCTAGCTACCCACTTCATCATCACAAACAACCCATGCACCTTCACCTCAACTCCCAAACCGTGTTCTACACCTGCAAAACCAGCTAACCGAGCTCGCCAGAACCGTCCACCGTGTGTCGCCTCTCCACCCCCACCGTGCGTCGCCTCTCCGCCCAGCCAACCATGAGTCGTTTCCCCCCGTGCGCCGCCTCTCCATCTAGCCATCTCGTTAAGCCAGAACCGCGGTTTCCCCCACCACGCGTCGCTCCGTTCCGTCAAACCCTGGACCGGAACAAGCCAGATCCGGCCGGTGCTGTACGACTCTGTCCTCTCCAACCGTCGCGCACCCACCTACCTCCATGCTCGGACCTGATCTGCCTCAACCACGAGCTAAACGCGCTCGTACCCATCCCAAGGCCGCCGTTGTCCTCTTGCCACCGTTCGTCTTGCTGGTGGGGGAGCTTTTCCCTTCTCTGTTTCGTTCTAGAAGAACCAGGAGCCTCATTTCTTTCTTTTTCACTCTTTGTTTCGTTTCCAGTCTGCTTTTTATGCTTTTTTTTTAAAATAAAAAGGGAGTAGAAAAAAAACTTAAAAATATTTTGAGTTTAATTGCTTGTGTTATTTAGGATTTTTTTTTTTGTTTTGTTCAATAGTGTTTACTTAATTTAATAGTATGTTTTGTGTCATGTCTTGTGACTGATAGGAAGTCAAAAAGCAAAAATAAAAAATGAATGAAATTTAAAAATAAAAATAAAAATGAAAAGAATCTGAAATTTGTTTAAAAATAAAATTTGTTTTGAGTTATTCGGTTTGTGATGTTTATATATATATATATATTTGTATTTAGTTGGTTCATGAAAAATGGTGTTTACTTATTTGTCCTTATGCATTCCCTTTAAAAAAAATAAAAAATAAAAAAGGATAGCTTTTAATCAATGCAATGATCAATGATGGTGATTGAATAGTGAATGCTATCTTCATTGTCATTTGAATCATAAGGGTTTATTGAGTAGACTGATACTAACTTGATCCTTGTGCAAGAATGTATTTGCTTTCAAACAAATTTCTTTTAAAAAATGTTTTTTTTTAAAATGAATCAACTCAGAATCATTTTCTAAATAACTACGTGACTTTGAGTTCCCCATTGCACCAGAGGATACGTAGGAGTAGAAATTCATTTCTGTCAAGCCAAAAAATAAATTTTCACAATTTAGTTATTCCTTTTCTTTCTTTTAAAATAAAAATAAAAAAATTAGTTATAAAGTCTTTTTCTAAAAAAGGGTAAAAATAAATATATTTGATATTATTAAATTTTGCACAATTAACATAAGGTACCGTTCCTGGAACGGGCAGTGTAGGGTGCTAACACCTTCCTTACCTGTAATCGACTCCCGAATCTAAACTCATTTTCAAAAGACCAATTTGCCTGATTAAAGGGTTTTTCTAATGTTTTTCCAATTTAAATAAACATTGGTGGCGACTCCATTGATTTTCAAAACTTAATCTTTTTTGGTCGTCCCGTCGCGATCCCGGTTGCGACAGCTGGCGACTCCACTGAAGAAATTTGGATAGTCAGGCTTGTTGTTGTTAGTTGTGCAAATCATTAATAATTCCTATTTATTTATTTTACCCTTCTTTTTTTTTTTTTTTTTTTTTATTATTTGCTTGTAAATATGTTTTATATTATTTTTTATGTAAATATCTGCCAACATTTTTTTTTGTGTTTATTTTGACATGACTTACTTGTATATATATTTTGTGCTTAATTGTTGAAACCTTAGGGTAGGCGATTACTGGTTGGTTGTTGTATATATGTTTTGCAAGTTGGAGTAGTTTTTGTTTTTTAAGTTTTTGTACAGGTTTTTATGCTCCTTTACACACGTCACTAATCACTTACCTCACACACTTTTTGGGCTCTATACCTGAGTCTGTGCGAACCCGAGGAGTAGGAGGGGTCTTGACTTTTGTTATTGAGGAGCTGATAATCACATATTTTATTTATTAAGAAACCCTTATGTTTAGTCATTTACACTCTCCATATTCTTAATTGATTGAATTTGGTATGATTTTGTGAGTTTGAGCTCAAATTGGTCCTAATTTATTTTCAATTATTTTTTACCTTGTTTCTGTATTTTGATCATAACTTGAGTTCCTGATATCTGAAATCATGAATTTTATCTTGTAGGAAAGCTAAAAGTAAGCTCTACAACTTTGATGAAGAGCTCGAAGTCCTAAACAGATGTCTAAAGGACCTAAGTTTACATAAGTCAGAATACGGGTTCTGTCACTTCCGAACGGTGTGCACTCAAAAATCATATGTCAAGATGTAATAATTGGGCTGAAATTTTGATAGTTGATAGTCAAGACCCAAATAAACAACTTTCATGAAGAACACCTTTTGAAAGAATGAAGTCTAATGGGTCATTTTGGGCTTGCAAGTCGGAACAGAGGTGCTGAAGTTGGGTTTGAGTAACCCATGGTATTTGGGTCATATCTTGGGCTGTAGGAAGCCAAATTGGACGATCCAGATATGCATATAGCCAAGACAAAGATCTACAACTTTTATGAAGAGAACTTTTCATTGTTCGGTTTTTTGGTTCCAAGTCAGACAAATTTTCATCAACCAATCAACCACTCCACTCCTATTTCAACTTTTAATTTCATCCACTCAACCACTCCACTCAACCAAATCACTCCATTCAACTAACCCACTCACTCCACTCATCCATTCACAACCACTCAACCACACCACTCATCTTTTTTTATCCACTCAACCACTCATTTCATCCACTTGTCAACCAATATTTAATCTACTCCACTCAAACCAAACCACTCATATTAATTTTCAACCACTCCACTCCACTAACCCACTCATCCATCCACTCACCTTTGTCATTTTGTTACCCTGTGTTTATTTTGACATGACATGTACTTCCTTCATTTCTATATGATTTCCTTCTAGTTAAACCTCCCTTGTTAAGATGAACCATAGTATTGATGTTGTAAACTTTGCATATTTGATTATTTCAACACATTATGTTTTTATTCATATATTTCGAATCTATTGTTGGTATGAAGGTTTTTATACTTGTTTCCACTTTCAAAGTGGTAGATCTAGGTTTATTATGCGCGGTTGCGGTAGTAGATCTAGTGGGATGTATGATGTTCATGTGGGTATAATTATCTTTGTACTTTTAACCGTTTAGTGGTAGATTTTAGTAGATCTAGAGAAATATATGTTCTAAGTAATTTAATCCCGGTGTGTGATTAGATCTTAGTGTAATTGGTTTTCTAAATCTTAATGCAATTGTTGGATAGTTGTAAGAGCGGTTTTTATGGCTAATCGATTAGGAGTTGATTTGAGCGCTGCTAAATTGGCTAACACGTAAGGAAAACTTTACTATCACAATTGCATAAAAACATAATTGAGCATGTTGGAATAAAATGATATGTGGATTTACATCATCATATAAATCTAGTGGTGGATTCAATCTCTTAACCAATTTTCTATATTGTTGATTTCTAATTTATTGTTATTGTCGTTGAAATTGTTCATTGTTCATCAAAACTCCAAAACCCCCATTTTACTATTTATTAATTAGAGTTTAAATTAGGAATTATTTGATAGTGTTAATTGACTTGGTTCTCTGTGGATCGACCCTTACTAACTACAACTAGTTGTAAGGTTTTTATTTTCTTTTATCCGAATTTTAATCACTATATCCTCACGCATCAGGAGCCTAGTGCTCACTTGACATTTTTTGAGACACCACTCAAATTGTTACCAGTATCATGGACTAGTCATATTGAAAGGGTTCATCCCTACTTGTGATTAATTCATGAATTAGGCCCTTATCTTTCAAGATGGGGGCAATCTGGGGACTATGACTTTTTAGAAGATAGACCTGTCCTGAAAAACCTTGCACTAGTAGATTGAACATAATGACATAGAAAATTTAGAGTCATTCATCTCCTTGGGTTACACCTCATTAGGACACAAATGAAGCATATTTTTTCTTTATCTTTTTCTTATGTCATTCATCCATGCATTCTTTTTGGTTTAAAAAAAAAGTTCAACAAAAAAAGAAAAAGATACATGATATTACATTTTCATTCCTAGCTTTTTTTTCTTCTTTATCTCTCTATCTCTCATGTCTTTCCTTATCACTTTCTTTTAAATAAATAAATAAAAATATACATCCTCTTGCACTTTCATGGCTGGCATTTTCATTCATTCTTGCATCTTCATAAAAAATTGTCAGCAGAACAAAATACACATCATCTTGTATTTTCATAACAATCTCAGCATTTAGAAGAGAAAAAGAAAAATAAAAAAAAAGAGACGAGGCACCCTTTGGGTTTACGACCCTGTAAGGGCTTCTCCATTTAGACTGTTAATACATTTTCTTTAGAGTTACCTCGACGAGAGGTATCCTTAGGGTGCATCCTCCTTTTTGTTTTGCTTACATATTCCCTTCATTACTTCCTTTTTAGGGTGAGTTTTCTTGGCAAAGTGGAATGGTTAGTACTCGTAAATAGCAAGGAATGGAAGAAACATGTCAAGGACGGAACTCCAGCAATGCAGTCAACCTTAAGAGGAGTATAAGGGTTACAGTAAATGGCAGTGATCTGAGAAATGTGAGGGACGTTACTCAACAAATGACCCCTAAGTCTTGATCAGAGTTCTCAAGCAGTTATGGACAGATTCTGGATTTGCTATGCATTACAGTTGAGGAGCCCGCCTTGAGTGGCCTTGCTCAATTTTGGAACCATTCTCTCAAATGTTTTGAGCTACCTAACTTGGACATTACACCAACCATAGAGGAGTATGCAATCATGTTGAGGCTTCCAATGAACAAGCACCCAAATGTTTATCTTTATGGAGGGTATTATGTATCAGTAGGGAAGATAGCAGAATTGATAGGGGTTCAAACAAGTCAATTGGGCATGGAAAAGAGGGAAGGAACAGAAGGCTTGAAGAAAAGTTACCTAGAAGCACATCTTCAGTATCTAGCACAACAAGGAAAGTGGGATTTCTTCAACAAAACACTGGCCTTAACCATCTTTGGGTTAGTGTTATTTCCATTTACCTCAGATATGGTAGATCAAGCAGCAATGGATGTATTCTTCAAGTTTGAGAAGTATAAAGCAAATTCAGTCCCTAGTATTCTTGCTGATACTTTCTTGATAATGGAAATCTGTCATCAAAAGGGTGGTGGAAAGATTCGATGCTGTACACATATGTTGTACGTTTGGATCATGATGCATATGGATGTACAGAATCGCCTGGGACTCTTACCTGACCCGTTAAGGAATTTTGGTCGCATACCAGTGAAGCAACAAAAAACTTATGAATGGAAAAATGAGTTCGTGAGGATGGGGCCAGATTCTTTTAAATGGGTATGCCCGTGGTATCATGGAGAAGAGTTAGTTTTCAGCTGTGGTGATTTTCCTAATGTTCCTTTGATGAGCCCTAGAGGTGGTGTATCATACGCGCCAATCCTCGTGCTTAGGCAACTCCGATGGACTCAACATGTGCCTAACGAAGAGCAACTTGAAGGGTTCAACTTCTTATACCAGCAAGATAGAAGCACTACTAAGCGAGAAAAAGAGATTAGAGATGCTTGGAAGAATATTCATATAGCAGGAACAAAGGAATTAGGGAAGCATGTGGTGGTTTGTACCCCTGAATACTTGCAATGGAGAGAGGCAAGAAGGGTACAGAATAGTATCCCCCAGACAGTTTCAGATAATAAAGGTCATCCTCAAATCATACCTCAAATGGCCACCGAGATTGAAAGACTGAAAGCATAAATGAAAGTCTTGGAACAAAGAAAGGAAGCTGCTGAGTTAAAAGTAGTCATCCACCAGAGTCGATGCCAGAAACTAGCTGTTGAAGTTGAATATTTAAAAGATGCGTGTGCAGATATTGCTGAGACCCCAAGCCAAGCAAAAAGAGCAAGGAAAGGAAAGGAGATAGAATTTGAAAAGACCGCAACAGAAGTTCATGAATTACGAGCAAAGATAAGTGCTCAGGAAGAGATAATGGCGTTGGTTTTGCAAGAGAAAGGAAAGTTGGAAGCGAATGCTAGGGTACAAGATCGTAGAATGTAAGCCTTACAAAAAGCTTTGATTGAAGCGAAGTGCCGCTCTGACCAAGGATGAGCATTAGCTACCAAATATCACAATGCACTCATGGAAGTAAACTGAAAGAATGAGCATTTAAAGCTGAAAATTCAAGAGTTGGGGCGAGACCATGAGCAGTGGAGACTCAAAGCCCGAAGACTAGTAAGGGAAAAAGAAGAATGGGCAGAAGTGTGGCAATCAGTAGCACAAGATCAAAGGGCTGAAAAAGAAGAATGGAGGAAGAAATTTGAAGACATGTCTGATAGCTTACAATATAATACTGCACAACTGATTACTCATTTCGAAGAAGCAGACATTCAAGTTCACATAAACCCTTGCCTACGACTACCATCAAAGATCGCTGATTTTATAAAGTATTGTCGAGGTCTTGCTAAGGGTTTTAGAAAAAAAGCAAATGAAGTTGCTGGTGTAATTATGCTACATTTTGTGGGAACTAAATCTTGTACTTCTGAAGTTCAAAATGAAAATGGATGTTTATTGCTGTGTTTTGTTTCAAATATCAATCTTGTTATCCTTCTATCAAGACATTGTTCATTGAGGTGTGAATTCTCCCTTGAATAAATTGTCAACCATGTTTCTATCTCGAGACAATTCGTCCTTGAGTGAAAATATGGAGAGTTTGGTCCTACGTCTGCATTGCCAGTGAATGGTATCCATTAAGGAATGAATGTTCCCTTGGATTTACTATCAACCACATTTTTGCCTAAGGAGTGATATGCCCTAGTGCTAAATGTAGGGATTTTACCTTGCTATCGAATGTTTGTACGAACTTTTCCATGGTCACCAAGCATCCTCACAGGGCGCAAACATGTTCCTTTCGCTAACAAGGAATTGCATGCAGAATCATATTTATCTGCCAAAATAAATAATAATAAAAATAAAAAAATCAGCATAAATAGTCAGTGCTTTGCATACATGCATTTTGTCATTTTGGTTCAGTCAATACTAATAATCGCATCATGTTTCCTCGAGCAGAAAAGTAGACACTATAGCAGGAAAACAGCTTCCACGACACCCTTACAAGACTCGTTCCCAAGCAAAGATCATGGATGAGATAGAGCAAACTCAAGAGTTGAGGGATGAAGTGAACCAACTTAGAGAGCAAATGTCCAAGATGATGGAAATGTTACAGTCTATGGAGAATAGAAAGAGCACAGATGGGAATCCCTCAGTGACAAATGAAGGACATCCGGCCACACCTCTTTGCCCGCCTGGTTTCGCTACGGCCCCCCTACAATACCAAGGCTTTAATTCTCAAGGGATTACGATGCCAATCACCATTTGCCCAAACGGCACCACTCAACCTTCAGTCGCCAGTTTACAGGGAAACCAAGGGGCGTCTTTCCCCCCATATGGCCTCCCTCCAAGTTATATACCATAATTAACCACTAGTTCCCCTAATAATGACATGGCAACAGTGTCCCCAACTTCAAATCCCTCAAACCCTACCCAAAATTAAGCCATTCAGTCAATGTCAACGAACCCCCGCCAACACAACATCCATGCCCTTTCTTCATCCCGCCATATGGTCTCAATCCCAGTTTTGTACCACCGCAAACTGTCAATCCTCCGGACAGCAGCATGCTTGCTTCAAACTCCTTAAGTGCAGCTCAACCACATGCCAGTGGAACCCCACTGGGGCAACATTTTGTTCCCACCTTCATGCCACAATACCCGTTGAATTCCTCTGTTGAAAATCCCCAGTCCAGGGAGCAGTGGAAAATTCTTGAAGAAAGACTACGAGCTATTGAAGGGGCAAGTGGCTATGGTCTTTTGGATACCACAGAACTCTGCCTTGTCCCAGATGTGGTGATTCCCCCTAAGTTTAAAGTCCCTGATTTCGACAAATACAAGGGAACTACTTGTCCAAAGAACCACCTAACCATATACATCCGCAAGATGGCTTCGCATGCTCACGATGACAAGCTGTTAATCCACTTCTTTAAAGACAGCCTAACTGGGGCAGCTTCGAATTGGTACACGCATCTTGAGCGTGCCCATATACGATGTTTCAAAGACTGGACTGATGCTTTCTTGAAGCAATATAAGTATAACATCGATATGGCACCGGATAGACTACAATTGCAGAATATGGCTGGTGTGGTGTGGAATGTGATTAAAAATAAATATCAAAAATAGTTGCCAAGTTCTACCAAAAATATAAAAACCTTGCAACCAGTTGTAGTGAGCAAGGGTCGATCCACAGAGAACCAATTCAATTAACACTATCAATTTAATTCTTAAATTAAACTCTGATGAAAAATAAACAGTAAAAGTAAAAGGGGGGTTTTGTTGATTAAAACTAAAAAGAGAAATTAAACTTAAACTAAAACAGTAAACACAAATTGAATTATCAAGTTAAAGATATTGGTTAAGAGATGGAATCCACCACTAGATTTATATGATTACGCCAACTTACATACCCTTTATACCAATATGATCAATTATGTTCTTATGTGATTGTGAGATAAATCCCGTGTCCTCCTTAAGTTTCGCTTGATTCAGCAACCGCTCAAATCAAACCCTAACCATTAGTTATTTGTAAAGCAACTGCTCTTACACCTACCTAATGATTGCATTAAGAATTAGAAAACCAATCACACTAAGGTCTAATCACACACCGGGATTAAATTACTTAGATCATATGTCTCACTAGTCATACCACCGCAACCGCGCATAGCAATCCTAGTTTTACCACTTTCGAAGTTTGGCAAGAATATAAAAACCTTTATATTGATTTAAGAATAGAAACATATGAATAAAAACATAATTATATTAATATAAAGAAATATGCAAGATTCACATAATCAAAACTAGAGTTTCATCCTCCCTTAACCAATCAAGAAGGTTAGCCACACATGGCAAATTCAAAAACAGAAGAAGAATTAAAAGAAAACATTGTTCAGAACAAAAGAAGAAAAGAAAAACTAAAGATCAAACTAGTTTCCAAGGCTTGAGAGTGATTGATCTTTGATCGCTCAATCCGAGTCTCCAATCCTCGATCGAATCCTTCCCTTCTTGGTCTTTGTGTTTCTCTCAGTTTCCTTCACGGCTCTCTCTGTCCAGAATACCTTAAAGGGCTCTAAGCAACCCTATTTATAGGTTTGGGAACCTAATTTAACATTAAAGCACGAAATTAACTTTCTGGTGCGACGACACGGGCCGTGTCATGATACACGGCCCAACCCGTGTCTGATTCTGGAGACAAATTTCCATCTATTCCAAGGTCAGAAAGGAACACGGCCCACCCCGTGTCACTTGACACGGATCGTGTTATCGGTCAAGACTTAAAATTACCCTTCCTCGTGAAGTCGGGCGTACACGCCTACCCCGTGTCATTTGACATGGGCCGTGTTGATCGAACCTTCCGTCTTCAAAGTCGAATGATACACGGCCTACCCCGTGTTATTTCACACGGCCGTGCTAATTACTTTCTTCAAATCCAGCCTTGATTCTTCATGAATGCTCTTCTTCCTTTGCTTCTAGAGGTTGATACTTGATTCCCTTAAATCTCTTAACTCTCTTCTCAACAAACTCAATACCAATGGACTCCATCACTCATAGATCTCCTGAAAATCACAATACGTTTATGAGTGTCTATAACCACATTTAAGCAAAGTTTCACAATAAACATCCAAAGACAACTCTAAATCAGAAACTTAGCTAAATGTCAACAATTAAACACATTTGGAATCCAATTAGATCAAACAAAGAACATTCAAGAGCTGAAATTATTAACAGATCAAATACCCCCACACTTAACCTTTTGCACTCCTGGGCAAAAACATAAAACTAAGCACATGCCTCTCAAAAAGTAACAAAAGTACTGAACAGTGAACAAAGATTTACACACATCAGTTCTTTCAAGGAATCTAAGCATTCAAGAATTTCCTCTCTCAACAATCCAAATCAGCAAGCAAGGTCAATCCAATATCAGGGTTAAGTCAACATGATAAATCCTCACAGATGTACTCTATTTCACTCAAGTATTTTAGGCTTGTATTTACTCTCAACCAACTCATGAAAACATGCCTTACCATAGGCTTGACAAGCCTCTACTTCTCCACCACCTAAATCACATGCACACAAAGATCAAAAGGTCTTTAATCAGGTTGTAATGGGGTCAAGGTCAAGGTAAGATATATCAAGGATAAACAAAGTTAGACCATCGGAAATAGAAGAGTTAAAGGGAATAAAAACCAAACACTTTTGTACAATTACCCCAACACTTTTCAATCCATCTTCATCTTTTACTTGACTTTCTCCATTTATCAACCAACTTATCAATCTCCTTTTTTTTTTTTGAATAACCAAGGCAAAACAATGTAATCACCCTCACACTTATTCAAACACAATTCCCAACATAATTATTAAGCTCTTCTACTCCCTAAGGTAGGGTAGCAATGGTTTTTCACTATTAGGCTTGTATTGAGCTATAATAAAAAGAAAGGATATAATTCAGGCTCAAAGGGGGTGAAACAATGGATCAAAATACAAGGCTAGCTATTTGGCCAGTGGCTGAAAGAAAGAAATGCCTTTATCATCTCAAAAATGTGCAGTGATCATTTGCAATTTAAAAGAGAGTCAAATCAAATTCTGAAAAGCATATAATCACAAGTGGAATCACACAACAAAGAACAGAAATGACTTAAGATTAGTCATTCACATCAAGTCCCAAAAACTCACTAGGTCCAATTTTATCATATTCTCAAAACCCTTTCAATTTTCAAAACCTCTCAGTGCAAGTTTAGAATCAAGAAAGTTAACTCCTTAAGGCTTAAAAACTTGTCAATAAAAATCAATCGCTTGCTCATTGCTCAATATACTCGCAAAACCAATTAGAAAGACATGCACCAGATATGCCATTAAGATCAGAATGTGCAATTAAGGTCAAATCCAAACTTAAATCCAAACTTAAAACTTCCCCCCACACTTAAAACAGACAGTATCCTCAATGTCAAAGCATACACAATAGATAAAAGGAATCCACAGTAATAAGCAAACTATAGGCAAAGAATTGAGTCTGGCAACAGAGAATTCAAGCGAATACAAAAGATAAACTAATAGTAACCAAAATAATGTTCATTAAGCCAGCAAAATGAAGGACACAGCCTCAAAAGAAAATGAAAGTACATCAAGATGGGGGAGGGGGATATGAAAAATGCTGAAGCAGAAGATCAAGGTTGCCATCAATGGCATCCATCTTCTGATCGCGCGCAACCTCCAGAGCCTGAAAGCTATCCTCTAAGCGCTGGAAGCGAGCAGCATGGTCCAACTCCAAGCAATCAATACGGGCCAAGATAGCATCATAAGAAAGTCTGCGCTGGTGAGTGGAAGGGCCCGCATCATCGACAAACTCGAGAGGAGGGAGACAATGATATCCTCACGTGGCTCGGGGTCGGATCAGCCCTAGGCAAGGCAGCTCCATCAGCGCCAAGCAAGATGAGAGCACCATTAAGACGAGTGCAGAGCTTCATAGACACCAAAATGGCCCCATCAATAGCATTGGGACCCTGAACTGGTGCCTCTTCCACCAAATCCAAATACTCAAAGTGATCAGCAATGGCAGTCATATACCCTCCTATCACAATACGGCCAGCTAAAGTGGTCCCGACATGATGAAACTGATTACAGAGCCAATACCCCCCATTAACAGGCACTCCCTCAATCATGCAGTGCAAGAAAAATAACTCAGAATGGCTAATTGTCCCTTGACTTTCCCCCCGACCACACAGAGTATTAGCTAACCATTTCTGAATATAGCGATGGGCAGGGGACCTAAGCCTAGAAGCTTTAGACATCTTAGGATCATAGTTATCAGACTCAGGCACAGTGAGGGCAGACCACACATGATCAGCATTAAAATCACGAGGTAACATATTTTCCCCCTCAGGAAAACCAAAAATAGCTCTAAACATATGAATATTAACGAGAAACGAGAATTACCGAGCAACCTAAAGGTGATTTCACCAGGCCATCTAGTTTGATCAGACAGAGGGTAAAGCTTACGATTAAAACTAGAAACAAACTCCCTAGTCAATGCAGCAAAAGTAGGCTTATGTAACAATGCAAAATCAACCCAACCAATTCTACCCAATAGAACAAACACCTCATCATATAACTCTATAGCCCTAAGGGTATCTACATCTAAAAAGTGAGTGGGAACCACTACCTTTCTGTCAATAGGGTTGACTGGCACCTGAGGGGGTGAAGGCTCACGCGGGGGTGATGGAGACCGAGCACGCCTAGAGCCAGAACGATGGGGATGGAGCGAACAGGACGCAGCAGTTGTCTTGACACGCTTTTTAGGACCCATCAATGGAGGAACAAAAGAAATGAAGAATAAAGAGAGATTTTGATGGTGAGGTGAGGGTGAAATGAGAAAATTGATGGAGAAAATGGAGAGGAGCTGCGCATGGGGGATGGAAGGAGGAACAGGGAGAAAATGGTGGAAGGGGAGGAACAATGAGAAATGCGTGGTGATTAGGTGGTGGATGGTGAGAAATGCGTATGGGGAGTGATCGACGATGTCGCACTCGCCTCAAAATAGACTATGATTTACAATGGAATATAGCATAGTGTATAACCTAGGTCATCTCCCAAGGACCAATTCAGATTCTCAAGTATGTTAGCAGTTAAAACAGAATTAAAATAAGTAAGGGGGGTTTTGTTCATTTCAATAACAGAAAACGAATTCAAATTGTAGGAAAAATCAATTAAGAAAACACCAATCCAAGGTCTTCAATTCAAATGGCAGAATTAATCATTGTTCAAAGAGAATATAATTCTGTTGCATTCACCTCTGTTAATTCGAATTTAACTAGATAATCATCTAGGATTTATCAACAAAAACAGAATCACAATTGTAATTTTTGATTAAGATTGATTTAGGAACAAATTCGGATTAACATAGATTATCAATTGATGATCTATTCTCCATTAGAATCAGATTAATCAACCCTACTTCTAACTTCAATTTTGAAATCTCAATCAGAAATCAATTGAAGGAGGAGAAGAAGGAAGAACACAACAGAATTCGAAAATTAAACAAGAGAACTCAAAACTCTAACCACAATCATTGAATTCCTTGGATTGATTTGGAGTTTTAGCCTTCCATAGCCATTATGAAAACGCAGCAAAGAAGGTAAGACGAAAAATAGAGAAGATGAAAAGAGGTTTCTGCCTGAATAAGATAAAACTGAACAATAACAATCAAAAAGTGAATTCGGAATACTGTCTTGACCTATTTGTAACTGAAAAATCTTATGTAATTCCTAATCTACCCCTGGCCCATACTGTAGCCCTCTGAATAAGATTTTCAGAAACATATCATTTGCCTTAATTGGGTTTAAATTGAGAGAATTAGGCCCAAATCATTGAGGAAAGGTCCAAGTTTTGTGACAGCAACAATGTCCTAACTTTGAGGCCCATTTTTCGCCCTGAATCCAGCTGAATTGGAAAAATTGCATTAGATTCAAAATTGTGTATCTTCGTCTCAGCTTTAAGGGGACACCAAGATCATCCAAATATGATATTTGTAGCCCAAGTTATGGCCTGCACAAGACAGAAAGGTCAAAATGAGTTAAAATCCAAAAATTAATGAAGTTTTTACAATTAAGCTCAATGTAGACCAAACATCTAAAACTCTTCTACAAACATAATATTGGGCACAATTATCATCAATTAGGCCAAATATAAAACAATAATGAATGCCTAAAAATTGATTGATCAAATTCCCCCACACTTGAACCTTTGCACTCCTGGGCAAAATTTAAAATTGAACCAAAAGGGGTTTCCTCACAAGCACACAAAAACAACATACCTTCCAATGAATTGCAAGAATGCAAGGTAGTGATCAAGATTCAAACATCCAAAGTATCAAGGAGTCAAGACAAACATGAATATATCCCTCAACATCTCAAGCAAGCAAGAAGACAAATCGAATCAAATGATGAACCAAAAGTGATAGGATCCTCACTAGGCATACTATACTCTCAAGTACTCTCAAGTGTTTAGGATTGTATTTACACTCAAGGCACCCATGAAAGTAAGTACTACCATAAGCTTGACAAGTCTCTAATTTTCACCACTTGAAACACATGCAAATAAAGATCAAAATGACTTTATTCAAGGTTGTAATGGGGCCAAGGTAAGGGAAGGAACAATATGGATATGGCAAGTTAAGCACCCAAGAGAATAAAAGAGCAATGAGAGGAACTCAAATGACAAGTAATGCAAATTCTCTTACTTTGATCACCTTTCCTTTTTCCTTTCACAACCTTTCTAGAACCATTTTTTTATCATTTTTTTCTTTTTTTTATTATTTTTCTTTTCTTTTCTTTTTCTTTCTTTAATTGCTTTTTTTTTCTTCTTTTTTTTTATTTCTATTTTTTTTGAACACCTTGCACATTGCAAATCAATTACATAACCCCCACACTTGAACTTCTACCCGCAAGCCAAAAGAGCTCCTCCAATGAAATGAACCAATGCAATGCTCTTCCATTCCCTAAGATAAGGTAAAATCATGATTTTTCACATAAGGCACAAAATGAGCTAAAACAAAGAATAGGCAAGTAGGCTCAATGGGGTTAAACAAAGGGAAATGATGCAAGGTTGGCTATTTGGCCAAAGTAGCTAACTAAAGAAAGAAGGCCTCAATCATCTCAATACATGCATGTGAACAATGAGCTTCAAAAAGAATCAAGTCAAGTTCTAGAGCACCAACAATCATGAATAAGATCACACAAGAAAGAAAAGAGAATGGCATAATGCAATCCATCCATTATAAGGTCCAAAATCTCACCAAGGACAAGCCTATCACAAATGATTCAACACTTTAATTCTCAATGCCAGCTTGCAAAACCAAAAATACAAGAAAAATATTATATCATGTCAAGAAACCTCTAACTAAGAATGATGAAATTATTCACAACCTGTACAAACCAAGACATTCAATGAAAGGCATGCAAAAAGGATCAAAACAGAATTAAAATGGACAAAAACAGAATTAAAAACAGCAAAATGAAAACAGAAACAAAAAATAAAAACAAAAATAGAAAACAAATCAAAACAGAAAATAAATCAAAATGTAAATAGCATGACAAAGAAAACAACATGACAAGAAAATGAAAAATAGAACAGAAAACAACATAACGAAACAAAACAAAATAGAAAATAGCGAGAAATGTAAGACAAGAAGACAATAGAAATGGAAAATAGCGAAAAAACATAAACAAGAAAACAAAAAATAGTATGACAAATAGAACATCAAAAAACAAAGAAACAAGAAAATGAAAACAGAATTTAAAATAACAAAATAGAAATAAGCGAAATTGTATGACAAAAAATTGGAAAATAGAAGAAAATAGAAACAAAAAAATAGAAAACAAAGATGACAAAGAGAAAATAGCATGACCCAAAGAAAACAGAAAAACGAAAATGGAAACAAAAATAGAAAAGAAAATAGCAAAAGAGAAACAAGAAAACAAAAACAAAGAAAATTCCCTCCCCCACACTTAAATCACACATTGTCTCAATGGCAAAACAAATTGAAAGACAAGTAGACAAGTGAAATAAAAGAGCAAAGGAGAAAACACCCTTATCATGGTGGGAAGATTTGCACTTGGGGAAAGGTAGGCTTTGCCAAAGAGAGTTCCTCTACAGGTCTTGGGCTTGCAGGGCTCTCAAGAAAGGGCTTAAGACGGTGGCCATTAACCTTGAAACTCTTATTGGTGGCTTCATGCGAAATCTCCACTGCACCATGGGAAGATGCTAGTGACAACAAAAGGACCATCCCACCTAGAACGGAGCTTTCCGGCATGAGTTTAAGGCGAGAATTGAACAAAAGCACCTTTTGGCCAATGGAGAACTCCTTCCTAGAAATCAGCTTATCATGGAAATGCTTAGTCTTTTCCTTATAGATCCTTGAATTCTCATAAGCCTCCAAGCGTAGTTCTTCCAGTTGTTGCAATTGAAGCTTCCTCTCTGAACTGGCCTGGTCAAATGCTAAGTTACAACTCTTCACTGCCCAGTATGCACGATGCTCTATTTCCACCTAAGGTGACATGGTTTACTAAAGACAACCCTGAAAGGAGACATCCCTATAGGTGTCTTGTAAGCGGTACGATGAGCCCAAAGAGCATCTTCTAACCGGTGGCTCCAATCTTTCCTATTTGGCTGCACCATCTTCTCCAAAATCTGTTTTATCTCTTTGTTAGAAATCTCAGCCTGCCCGTTGGTTTGGGGATGATATGCAGTGGACACTCTATGCACGACCCCATACTTCCGAAACAAAGCCTCCAAAGTCCGGTTACAGAAGTGAGTCCCTTGGTCACTAATGATAGCTCGGGGCACTCCAAACCTGCAAAATATGTTAGACCTGACAAAATCCACAACAACTCGAGCATCATTAGTCCTGGTGGCCTTAGCCTCCACCCATTTAGAAACATAATCAACTGCAAGCACAATATAAGAGAAACCAAAAGAAACAGGGAAAGGGCCCATAAAATCGATACCCCAAACATCAAAAACCTCGCAGAACAGAATGGGCTGCTGGGGCATCTCCTGTCGGCGAGTGATAGCCACTCCTGCTCTCTGGCACTGCTCACAAGTACTGAAAACCTGATAGGCATCTCTGAAAATGGTAGGCCAGTAGAATCCAGAATCCAGCACCTTCCTAGCGGTCCGCTGTGGTCCAAAGTGACCTCCAACTGGAGAAGCATGGCAGAAATGAAGAACAGACTGGATCTCATGGTCAGGTATGCATCTGCGAATCACCTGGTCACTACAAAACTTCCACAAATATGGATCATCCCACACATAATATTTAGCATCACTCTTAAGTTTAGCTTTCTGTGATCTAGATGCATGAGGAGGAAAAACAGATGCAACCAAGTAATTAACTAAATCAGCAAACCAGGGAGAAAGTGGGGTATCATGCAGCTGCATGAGCTGCTCATCTGGGAAATCATCTCTGATAGGAGAAGGGTCAACAACTCCTTCTATCCTGCTCAAATGATCTGCCACCAAGTTCGCTGCGCCACTCCTATCTCTAATCTCCAAATCAAACTCCTGGAGAAGCAGCATCCATCTAATCAATCTAGGCTTCGAATCTGCCTTCTTCAACAAGAATTTTAATGCTGCATGATCAGTAAAAACAACCACTTTAGAGCCAAGCAAATATGATCTAAACTTATCAAGTGCAAATACAATGGCAAGCAACTCTTTTTCAGTGGTAGTATAGTTAGCCTGTGCAGCATCTAAAGTCCGAGAAGCATATGAAATGACATGAGGCAATCTGCCAATTCTCTGTGCAAGGATAGCTCCCAAGGCATAGTTAGATGCATCACACATGAGTTCAAAAGGAAGCGTCCATAAAGGTGGCTGAATGATGGGAGTGGTGGTCAAAGCTCCTTTGAGGCAATCAAAAGCCTCTTTGCACTTGCCATCAAAATCAAATGCAACATCTTTCTGCAACAAGTTGGACAGGAGAAGGGCCTTTTTGCTGAAATCCTGAATGAACCGCCTGTAGAAACCTGCATGGCCAAGAAAAGAACGAACCTCTCGCACGCAAGAGGGGTAAGGCAACTGGGAAATAACATCAATTTTAGCAGGATCTACTTCTATACCCTTCTGAGAGATGATATGGTCCAAGACTATGCCCTGTTCTACCATAAAATGACACTTCTCATAATTAAGAACAAGGTTAGTCTCAATGCATCGATGCAAGATTCTATCCAGACTGTCCAAACAGGCATCAAAGGAGGAACCATAAACAGTGAAATCATCCATAAATACCTCAATGCAATCCTCTAAAAAGTATGAAAAGATACTTACCATGCATCGTTGGAAAGTTCCAGGGGCATTACATAGGCCGAAAGGCATCCTCCTGTAGGCAAAAGTGCCAAAAGGGCAAGTGAAGGTGGTCTTCTCCTGGTCCTCAGGTGCTATATGGATCTGGAAGTACCCTGAAAAGCCATCAAGAAAGCAGTAGAAAGACTTTCCAGCCAAGCGCTCAAGCATCTGATCGATAAAAGGCAAAGGAAAATGATCCTTTCTTGTCGCTTGGTTGAGCCGCCTGTAATCAATACAAACTCTCCAGCTACTCTGGACTCTGGTAGGAATCAGCTCATCACGATCATTCTTCACTACTGTGATTCCTGATTTCTTTGGAACCACTTGAACTGGACTCACCCAAGTACTATCTGAGATAGGATAGATGATCCCCTTGCAGAAGCTTGGTCACCTCTTTCTTTACCACATCAAGGATCAAAGGGTTGAGTCGTCTCTGTGGTTGTCTCACTGGTTTAGCACCATCCTCAAGTAGTATTCTGTGCATGCACATGGAAGGACTAATGCCAGGAAGGTCGACCAAGGTCCAACCTATAGCTTTCTTATGCTTCCTCGAAATTTGCAGGCGACCTCTCCTCCTAGTCAGCATGAAGGGCAGTAGAAATGATCACTTGGCAGCAACCTTATCCTCCTCTAAGTATGCATACTTAAGGTGCTCTGGGAGTGGCATAAGCTCTAGTATAGGTGGCTGCACTATAGATGGAAGGATCCTGGTGGAAGTAGTCGTGTTTACGACTGCAATCCAACGAAATCGATGCAAAGGTACTTCACAGTAATCAAGCTACTACATTCGACTCCACACAATCGTATCCACATAATCAGATCGAATCACCATTTAAACAGAAGCAATCTCGGTACAAGCCTTGCACATTTCAAACAAGATACAAGCATCACATGTATAGGTATCATCAAAATCAGAAAAGGATGGAAGATCAGCAGTATAGAGCTCAGAAAAGCCATCATGAACTACATCAGCCAGCAAATCTATATGGAAAACTGAATGGTCTTCCATGGGGTGCTTCATGGCATCCAGGATGTTAAATCTAACCACATTTTCTCCAAACTCCATAGAAAGAGTGCCTGCATGGATATCAATTTTGGTTACGCGCGTTTTGAGGAAGGGTCTACCAAGAATGATGGGAGCCTTCTTGGATTCGGATTCTCCATCCATATCCAGAATGTAGAAGTCTGCAGGAAAGATCAAATCATTTACTCTAACAAGGACATCCTCAATGAGTCCAGCAGGGTATGCATTACTCCTGTTTGCCAACTGAATAATAACTCCTGTATTCTGCAAGGGCCCAAGAGCAAGAGAGTTGAACACTGACATAGGCATAACATTAATTGAAGCACCTAAATCCAACATGGCATTTTCGAATTTGCTACTGCCTATGGTGCATGGGATAGTAAAAATCCCTGGATCCTTGCATTTTTGGGGCATTGTGGGCTGTATGAGTGCAGACACATTTCTTCCCATGCTGATCTTCTCATTTCCCTTCAGTCTCCTTCTATGAGTACACAAATCCTTAAGAAACTTGGCATATCTTGGAATCTGCTTGATTGCTTCAATGAGAGGAATGTTCACCTCAACCTTCCTAAATGTCTCCAAGATCTCCTTATCTGTGTCAGTCTCAAAAGTCTTCTTAGGCTGCATAACTCTCTGAGGGAATGGTAATGGAATGGACTGCTCAGCTGTGACTACAGGAATGGGGCCAGAATCTGGATTCGTATTTTTCCTGCTACATGGAATTTCTGGCAAGGCTTGCTTCTCCTTATCTGATTCTTGTTGCAACCCACAGTTTGGTGCATCAACATTCTTACCAGATCTTAGAGTGATGGCACTCACATTTCTTGGATTTACCACAGTTGTGCAGGAAGTTTATCGAGAATCTTGGGACTGTAATTGATTCATAGAACTAGCAAGTTGCCCAATCTGATTCTCCAAATTCTGAATGGTAGCTTCTGTCCTCTGCTGGAATTGCAAATTATTCACAGCCATCTGTTTCATCAATTCTTCCAAGGTTGGCTCGGATTTAGGAGGGACTGTAACAAGCTGCTGCTGATTTTGCTGCTGCATGAAAGGTGGCTGGTATGGTCTGCTAGGTCCTGCAGTGGGCTGGAAGGGTAGGCTAGCTTCTTCTTCTTCTAAACCGAGTAGGGCGGTGTGTGGGGTATTTCCCCACCTCGGTTTGGATGATTTCTCCATCCTGGGTTATATCTGTTGGAGGACGGATCATAACTCGTGGTTCTTCTTCTTGAGGCCTATTATTGTAGATGTTTCTTTGCATAGGCACGAGGGGTACCATCGCATCAACCTCTTGCAATGTAGGGCAGGCATCTGTTTGATGATCGGTAGAAACACGATTCCACATACTGGCAGAGCTACTGCAGCAGTTCTTCTTGTTGAGTGACAACAATTGCCTCACCAAGGATGCAAGGTCATCAATTTTACTTTCCAATTTTCGTGATCTGCAAAGCATAAGTTGCCTCATTTCGTGGACACCTCTACTCAATACCACCGAGTTGCTTCGGTGCCAAACATGTTGGGAATTAGTGGCCATATTCTCAATCAATTCTCTTGCAGCCATAGGGGTCTTGTCTACCAATGCACCTCCACTAGCAGCATCAATCATGCTTCTATCCATAGGCGTGAAACCTTCATAAAAATCTTGGATTAGTGCGGTCACTAATCGATGGTGAGACAACTAGCACACATCTTCTTGAATCTTTCCCGGTATTCGGACAAGGGTTCTCTATCAAACCGCTGATGCCACATATCTCTTTTCGGATTGATGCGACCACTTGATGCGGAAAGAATTTCTCCAAAAACAGACCTCTTAAGATCATTCCAACTAAGACGGATCTTGGATGCAAATAATAAAGCCGGTCCTTAGCAAAGATCATCTGTAATGAGAAAGGGAATGCTCTAAGTTTGATGTGATATTCGAGATGCCTTGAGGCTTCATGGTAGAACACACAATGTGGAACTCCTTGAGGTGCTTATGAGGATCTTCTCCCGCATGACCATTAAACTTAGGCGTGCAAATGAATCAATCCAGTTTAAGCTCAAATGGAACATCAACATCGGATACCGAATGCATAAAGATCGATATGTAACATCGGGAGCGACCGGCTCCTTCAAGGCTCTATTATCCATAATCTCGGTAGCTCGGTATACTCGGTAGAATCGGGGTTGAAAGATGGATTAATGACGAGAAAAGTGCGAATCGAAATTTCGGAAGCGAGATCACTAGTATGATAAGTATGTGTAGAATCACTACTTCCTATATGCTCAACAAATGCGAATCAGATCTATTGAACCTATGCAAGGTATGAAAGGTCCTATCTATCTCAGGATCAAAATTATGCAAATAACCAGGATTAGACCTAGTCATATAATATGCAAAACTTGAAAACAACAAAAAAGCAAAATGGAAAATCCAACACTAGAAATACACCAAAATAAATCTAGTTGACCTACCAAATGATTTTTAAAAAATATGGGACCACCACACACTTAAAACTACACTAAAATGGAACTCAAAAATGCAATGAAAAAAACTTCAAAAAATGAAAAAGTGGTCTAAATGAAGGAATTAGAGCAAACCAGGGTGGACCTCACAGCTATGCTGTGAGCCTTGTGGAGAAGGCCATTTTCCTTCAGCCCACCAATTTTCAGCTCATTCTGAGCATGTTTGATCAGCAAAAAATTACAAAAATGCCATTGTCTCACCTAAATATGCTCAAAAACCCTACCAAACGATGGAATTTGGCCAAATTATGCAGGAATGATCCTATTAGGATCAGTTTGCTTAGAATGATGGTTTACCTTTAGGGACCAAGTTTCATCTCAAAATTCCATCGCAAGTACAATTCCTGTCTACTAGTCCCTTTTTGAGTTCAGAAAAAATGGGAAGATAGTGAAACTCAAAAGTGAAACTAGAGGAAAAACTCAAGAATGAAGATGAGAACTTTCAAATGTCAATAATGAAGTATATGGATGATCAAATGCAGCAAAATGACATGCAAAAATCGAATGTGGTGCAGGAAGACCAATGGAACAAGAATAGCAGCAGTTATGCGAAAGAAACCAGAGCAATTCAAATTTCGGCCGATTATGCAGGAACTTTTGTAGCAGATGAATGTGGTATTTGGGCAACAGAAGTATCAATTGTGTTGAGTGAAACAATGCACAATCACAGGAGTCACGGAATGCAGGAAAATCCAATGTAACAGTAACAGTGACAGTAAAACAAAAATTATGCAGCAGATGAAACAAAAGCCAATAGAACAGTGAATAATGCAGCAAAGCAAACGCAATGCAACAAAATGCACCTAATACAACTACAAGAGTGTAACAGTATGTAGAAACAGAATGCAGAAATGGTATGCAAAAACAGTAGCAGAATAAGCAAAATGCACAATGCAGCAGATTTATAACAGAATTGAACAATGGTGTGTTGTGCAGAATAACAAATTATGCAGAATAACAGAATTATGCAGAATAACAGAATTATGCAGAATGCAGAAAATGTAGAATGCAGAGAAATTACCAACTATTAGGAACTCCTAATAAACGTAAGAAACCGAAAATAGGTCCCCAACAACGGCGCCAAATTTTGATCGACGATGTCGCACTCGCCTCAAAATAGACTAGGATTTACAATGGAATATAGCATAGTGTATAACCTAGGTCATCTCCCAAGGACCAATTCGGATTCTCAAGTATGTTAGCAGTTAAAACAGAATTAAAATAAGTAAGGGGGGTTTTGTTCATTTCAATAACAGAAAACGAATTCAAATTGTAGGAAAAATCAATTAAGAAAACACCAATCCAAGGTCTTCAATTCAAATGGCAGAATTAATCATTGTTCAAAGAGAATATAATTCTGTTGCATTCACCTCTGTTAATTCAAATTTAACTAGATAATCATCTAGGATTTATCAACAAAAACAGAATCACAATCGCAATTCTTGATTAAGATTGATTTAGGAACAAATTCGGATTAACATAGATTATCAATCGATGATCTATTCTCCATTAGAATCAGATTAATCAACCCTACTTCTAACTTCAATTTGAAATCTCAATCGAAAATCAATTGAAGGAGGAGAAGAGGAAGAACACAACGAATTCAAAAATTAAACAAGAGAACTCAAAACTCTAACCACAATCATTGAATTCCTTGGATTGATTTGGAGTTTTAGCCTTCCATAGCCATTATGAAAACGCAAAAAGAAGGTAAGACGAAAAATAGAGAAGATGAAAAGAGGTTTCTGCTGAATAAGATAAAACTGAACAATAACAATCAAAAGGTGAATTCGGAATACTGTCTTGACCTATTTGTAACTGAAAAATTTTATATAATTCCTAATCTACCCCTGTCCCATACTGTAGCCCTCTGAATAAGATTTTCAGAAACATATCATTTGCCTTAATTGGGTTTAAATTGAGAGAATTAGGCCCAAATCATTGAGGAAAGGTCCAAGCTTTGTGACAGCAACAACGTCCTAACTTTGAGGCCCAGTTTTCGCCCTGAATCCAGCTGAATTGGAAAAATTGCATTAGATGCAAAATTGTGTATCTTTGTCTCAGCTTTCAGGGGACACCAAGATCATCCAAATATGACGTTTGTAGCCCAAGTTATGGCCTGCACAAGACAGAAAGGTCAAAATGAGTTAAAATCCGAAAATTAATGAAGTTTTTACAATTAAGCTCAATGTAGACCAAACATCTAAAACTCTTCTACAAACATAATATTGGGCACAATTATCATCAATTAGGTCAAATATAAAATAATAATGAATGCCTAAAAATTGATTGATCAGGGAGAGGTAAGAATGGTGAAAATAATGAAGAAGGGAGGAAAATGGTGGTGAATGGTGGTGGGTAGAAGAGATTGAAGGGAAAGATGTGGGTACGGCGCAGAGAAAATTGAGAGAAGAAGAAGAGGAAAAGGGAAATTGGGGCAAAAATTAGGGCAGAAAACCCTAAATGAGGGTTTAAGTGGGATGACACGAGTACACGGGCCGTGTCATATGACACGGCCCACACCGTGTACTCCTCTGTCTTTGGGAGTAGGTGAGCAAAATAACACGGGCCGTGTCATGTGACACGGCCCACCCTGTGTACCTCTCTGGAAAACAGGGGTTCTGAGTATCATGACAACACGGGCCGTGTCATTTGACACGGCCCACCCCGTGTACTTCTCTGGACTCATCACAAACGTCCCATCCTCGAAAACATGGGCCGTGTCATATGACACGGCCCACCCCGTGTAGTTTTCTGCAGTAATGGGGTTGCTGTCATGAGGACACGGACCGTGTCATATGACACGGCCCACCCCGTGTACGTCTCTGGAAAACAAGAATCATTCTAAAGGTTTCCTAAGATCTGCATACACTCAACAAACCATGAACTCAAGTAATCAAACTAAAAATTGAGCAAGTCCAAACACAAATATCAGCAAGGAGACAGAGATCAAGCAAGAAACATTTAAAAATAAGCTAAACTAAGAAACTAAACAACGTAAAAGAGAAAGGAAAAAGAAAGCAAATCTGCTTGGGTTGCCTCCCAATAAGCGCTTGGTTTATTGTCCTCAGCCAGACATTATGATGCTCCTCAGGATTCTTCATAAGATGGATGGAGAAGAGGCATGTCTTCAACTTCTGCATTCTCTGGAAGTTCATGGTAAGGCTTGAGACGGTGCCCATTAACCTTAAACGCCTTTCCAGAAGCCTCGTTCATGATTTCCACTTTGCACCAGAAGGAAAAACAGTAGTTACTACAAATGGGCCAATCCATTTAGAGCGCAACTTACATGGAAATAATTTGAGTCTGGATTGGTACAGTAACACTTTTTGGCCTTGGTGGAAACTTTTCCTAGAGATCATGTGATCATGAAATGCTTTGGTTTTTTCCTTGTAAATGAGGGCACTCTCAAAGGCCTCATTCATTAATTCTTCCAACTCCTGAATTTGGAGTTTTCTCTGCTTGCCAGCACCTTCCAAGTTCAAGTTAACTTATTTGACAGCCCAGTAAGAACGATGCTCCAGCTCCACTGGCAAGTGACAGGGCTTCCCATAAACCAATCAGAAAGGGGACATGCCAATAGGAGTCTTGTATGCCGTCCGATAAGCCCACAAGGCATCATCAAGTCTAGTACTCCAATCCTTGCGCGTGGGATTCACAGTTTTTTCAAGGATAGACTTGATCTCCCGATTGGATACCTCAGTCTGGCCATTCGTCTGCGGATGGTAAGGGGTAGAGGTCCGGTGCACCACACCATATTTCTTCAACAGGGATTCAAAGATTCTGTTGTAAAAATGTGCCCCTTGGTCACTAATGATGGCTCTGGGAGTGCCAAACCTGGAAAAGATAAAGGACTTTACAAAATCCACAACAGTCTTAGAATCATCAGATTTAGTGGCTTTAGCTTCCACCCATTTTGAAACATAATCCACAGCTAAAAGAATATAAGAGAAACCAAAAGAAGGAGGAAATGGTCTCATGAAGTCAATGCCCCAAACATCAAAGATTTCCACAAAGATTATTGGAGTGTGAGGCATTTGATTTCGTAGGCCAATATTACCTGTTCATTGACAGCGATCACATGACTTACAGAAATTATAAGCATCCTTAAAGATGGTAGGCCAGTAAAATCCACTGTCAAGCACTTTGGTGGCTGTCCTCTTCAGGTCGAAATGTCCTCCACAGGCATAGGTATGGCAGAAAGAGAGAACGGAGTGAGTCTCTGAATCCGGGATACATCTCTGAATCACTTGATCTGCGCAATGCTTCCAAAGGTAAGGATCATCCTAAATATAGTACTTGCAATCACTCCTCAGCTTATCTCACTGTGCCTTGTTTAGGCCTACTGGAAAATCCTTGGTGGCCAAATAATTGGCAATATCAGCATACCACGGAATAGTGGTTGCGATAGTCATTAAATGCTCATCCGAAAAGCTCTCTGGAATAGGTATATCCTCCTCTTCAGTCACCAATCTGCTCAAATGGTCTACCACCAAGTTTTCGCTCTCTTTTTTATCTTTAATCTCCAAGTCAAACTCTTGGAGCAACGAGAATCCATCGAGCAATCTTGGCTTCGCCTCCTTCTTTGCCAAGAGGTACTTCAAAGCTGCATGATCGAAAAAATAATTACTTTAGAGCCAATTAAATATGATCTAAATTTCTCCAAAGCAAAAACAACAGCAATGAGTTCTTTCTCAGTTGTGGAATAATTCAGTTGAGCATCATTTAGGGTCCTTGATGCATAGTAAATAGCATAAGGAACCCTATCAACTCGCTGTCCTAGGATTACCCTACCGCAAAAGTCACTCGCATCACACATTAATTCGAATGGAAGCTCCCAATTTGGCGGCCTAATGATAGGTGCCTCAGTCATCAACTCCTTAAGTGTAAGGAAAGCCTTCATACACTTCTCATTGAATTGAAACGGCACATCTTTTTGGAGAAGTGTGCAGAGGGGGGCTGATATCTTGGAGAAATCTTTGATGAAGCGCCGATAGAAACCTGCATGACCAAGAAAAGAGCGAATATACCGCACACTAGTGGGCGGGGGTAAAGAACGCACAAGTTCTACCTTAGCTTTATCAACTTCAATGCCCCTAGCAGAGATTACATGGCCTAACACAATACCTTCTTCTACCATGAAATGACACTTTTCCCAATTTAAAACAAGGTTAGTGTCAATGCATCTCTTTAAAACCAAAGTCAAATGTTTCAAGCATTTCTCAAAACCATTCCCAAATACACTAAAATCATCCATGAAGACCTCAATGATGTTTTCTATGTAATCAAAAAAAAGACTCACCATACATCTCTGAAAGGTCCCTGGTGCATTGCAAAGTCCAAAAGGCATTCGCCTATAGGCAAAGGTGCCAAAAGGACAAGTGAAAGTGGTTTTGTCCTGATCTTCTAGAGCGATCGCAATCTGGTTATATCCTGAAAATCCATCTAAGAAACAATAATGAGAATGACCAGCTAACCTCTCTAACATTTGATCAATAAAGGGTAAAGGGAAGTGGTCTTTTCTGGTGGCAGCATTCAATTTCCTATAGTCTATACAAACACGCCACCCTGTTTGTAATCTAGTGGGAATAAGCTCATTCTCAGCATTTCTTACCACAGTAATGCCAGATTTCTTTGGTACTACCTGGACCGGGCTTACCCACTTGCTGTCAGAAATGGGGTAGATGACCCCCACACTTAGGAGCTTCAGTATCTCCTTCTTCACAACATCCATCATCGGGGGATTCAACCTCCTCTGTGGTTCTCGTATTGGCTTAGCCCCCTCCTCCTTTAAGATTCGATGCATGCAAATGGAGGGACTAATACCTTTGATATCTGCAATAGTCCACCCAATGGCTGTTTTGTGTTCTTTCAACACAGAAATCAAGCTCTCCTCTTGCTCTTTGGTGAGGGATTTAGCAATTATTACCGGAAGTGTCTCCTTCTCACCCAGAAAAACATATTTCAAATGGGAGGGCAATTCCTTCAATTCCAGCTCTGGTGCCTGCACAACAGAAGGTTTAGGTACATCAGTGGTAAAAGGTAATTCAACATACGATACCTCATGCCCTTCTGAGGTGGAAGAAAGTGTATGCAAGGCTGCCACCACTTCATTAATCTCCTCACTCCATGGCTCCCCTTGGTCATCCTTCTTTGGATCCTGAAAATCTAAACTGCGAGTCATAATTTTATCAAGGACATCAAATTGATCAGACTCAAAAATAGTAGAAATTAAAGATTCAACAACATCAAAAGAATCAACAACATAGGCAGAGTGCACATCACTCGGGTATCTCATAGCCTCGAAGATGTTGAATCTAATCAACTCTCCATCAAATTTCATAGTCAATGTTCCCGAATGCACATCAATTTTAGTTCGGGCAGTCTTGAGGAAAGGCCTCTCCAACAGAATGGGGGCAGAGTTGGGAGATTTGTCCTCCTCCTTGTCCAGCACATAGAAATCTGCCGAAAACACCAGTTCATTGACCTGCACCAAAACATCCTCAACAACCCCTTAGGGTATGCATTAGACACATGCGCGTTGAATGATAACTCCAGTAGGTTCTAAAGGTCCTAGATGTAAAGATGCATAAATAGAAAAGGGCATGACATTAATGGATGCACCTAAATCTAGCATAGCTCTCTCAAACCTGGCATTACCGATAGTGCATGGTATAGTGAATGTGCCAGGATCTTTACATTTAGTTGGGAGCTTTTTATTAAAAACAGTTGAAACGTTTGCTCCCACTTGGACCCGTTCATTACCTTTCAACTTCCTTTTATTAGTGCATAACTCTTTTAGGAATTTAGTATATCTAGGCACTTGCTTTATTGCATCTAACAGAGGAATATTAACTTCAACTTTCCTGAAAGTCTCTAAGATCTCTTTATCCGCTTCTTCTTTCTTATTTCTAACCAACCTGCTCGGGAAAGGAGCCTTAGTGACATATTTAGAAAGTGAGTCAGAAACACTTACCTTAGGGGTCTTAGAATTGATCCCCTCCTCATCTACTTCCTGAGGATTTGGAGCTTTGTCTTCAGTGACTTGGAAAGATGCGGGTCCTTCAAGTGTCTTCCCACTTCGCAAGGTGACAGCACTAGCATTTTCTCTTGGGTTCACCTCGGCTACGAGGAAGTTTCCACAATCGACTCGCACCTTGTTGATCTCGGTAGCTAACCTGTCCCACTTGGTTCTCGCAAAATCTTGATAGTAGCCCTTGTTTCTTCTTTGGCCCGAATATTGCTAGTGGCCATTTGCCTCACTAGATCTTCCAACGAAGGCTCGGGTTGCCTAGGGGCCGAACTTGTGGTTGCCTCGGAGGAAAGGGTGCTTGCCTTTGCTTTGAAACCCGGAGGCCCATAAGTTTGAGGTTGCGCTTGAGCTTGGGGTCGCTTCGCATAGCTAAAGTTAGGATGATCTCTCCACCCCGGATTATATATGTTGGAGTAGGGGTTGTAATTCTTAGATGGAGCGAGAAAATCCCCCCCGCTTTGCCTTGGCCTCTTCATTCGTGTCCTCTTGCAAAGTGGGACACATATCGATGGGATGTCCGAAGAGCAACATATCCCACATGCCTGTCTTGGTGCTTTCCCATTGTCCATCGCTTGGACCATGGCGGTCAACTGAGTCATTTGATCTTTGCAAACTAGTAGTGTCAGCTTCTTTAACTTGCTCTCACCCCGTATCATTCCGAGTGAAAAATTGTTGAGTGTTCGCAGCCATTCTAGATATCAAGTTCCTAGCTTCTCGAGGAGTCTTATCAACCAAGGCTCCTCCACTGGCAGCGTCAATCATATTGCGGTCCATCACTAGCAAACCTTCATAGAAGTACTGTATCAGAAGTTGTTCACTGATTTGATGCTGAGGGCGGTTAGCACACAATCTCTTGAATCTCTCCCAGTACTCATGAAGTGATTCCCCATGTCTTTGTTGGATGTCGCAAATTTCTTTTCTGATGGTTGCGGCCTTTGATGCTGGGAAATATCTGTCTAGGAAAGCCCGAGCCATGTCCTGCCATGTCTGAATTGATCCGGGTGGCAAGTAGTACAACCACTCCTTTGCAGAGTCCTTTAGGGAAAACGAAAAAGCTCTCAGCTTGACTTGCTCCACTGAAATTCCTGCAGGCTTCATGCTAGAACACACAACATGGATTTCCTTCAGATGTTTGTTCGGATCTTCTCCGGCTAGTCCATTGAAAGATGGCAAAAGATGGATTTGACCAGATTTCAGCTCAAATGCCTCCTCATTCTCAGGAATTTCTATGCACAGAGGTTGTTGGTCTAAGTCCGGAGCACCCAACATCCTTAGTGTATTTTCCGCCATCACTTCTTCTTCGGTGGTTCGGATATCTCGATGATCTTTGCGAGAATCGGAAAGATCTATGTGA
Source organism: Ormosia semicastrata (assembly GCA_029884595.1). Classification (NCBI taxonomy): domain Eukaryota; kingdom Viridiplantae; phylum Streptophyta; class Magnoliopsida; order Fabales; family Fabaceae; genus Ormosia; species Ormosia semicastrata. The sequence goes on along the minus strand of JAQQTO010000026.1, from coordinate 2,416,908 downwards.
CGAGCGACTTCAACGTCAGCAGGTGTGAATTTCGAGCTGATTTGTTCAAAGTAATGCCTCAGATTCCTCAATTGCTCGTTCACTTTTTCACCGGACATGAACACCTGCAAGATAGTTGAAGAGAACAAATAAAACTATCAAAATTAAAACAAAAACAGAGAGAAAAATAGGAAACAAATTATTAGCGCAATTGGAAAATTGGGTCCCCGGCAACGGCGCCAAAATTTGGTGTGGTGTGGAATGTGATTAAAAATAAATATCAAAAATAGTTGCCAAGTTCTACCAAAAATATAAAAATCTTGCAACCAGTTGTAGTGAGCAAGGGTCGATCCACAGAGAACCAATTCAATTAACACTATCAATTTAATTCCTAAATTAAACTCTGATGAAAAATAAACAGTAAAAGTAAAAGGGGGGTTTTGTTGATTAAAACTAAAAAGAGAAATTAAAACTTAAACCAAAACAGTAAACACAAATTGAATTATCAAGTTAAAGATATTGGTTAAGAGATGGAATCCACCACTAGATTTATATGATTACGCCAACTTATATACCCTTTATACCAACATGATCAATTATGTTCTTATGTGATTGTGAGATAAATCCCGTGTCCTCCTTAAGTTTCGCTTGATTCAGCAACTGCTCAAATCAAACCCTAACCATTAGTTATTTATAAAGCAACCGCTCTTACACCTACCTAATGATTGCATTAAGAATTAGAAAACCAATCACACTAAGGTCTAATCACACACCGGGATTAAATTACTTAGATCATATGTCTCACTAGTCATACCACCGCAACCGCGCATAGCAATCCTAGTTTTACCACTTTCGAAGTTTGGCAAGAATATAAAAACCTTTATATTGATTTAAGAATAGAAACATATGAATAAAAACATAATTGTATTGATATAAAGAGATATGCAAGATTCACATAATCAAAACTAGAGTTTCATCCTCCCTTAACCAATCAAGAAGTTTAGTCACACATGGCAAATTCAAAAACAGAAGAAGAATTAAAAGAAAACATTGTTCAGAACAAAAGAAGAAAAGAAAAACTAAAGATCAAATTAGTTTCCAAGGCTTGAGAGTGATTGATCTTTGATCGCTCAAATTCGAGTCTCTAATCCTCGATCGAATCCTTCCCCTTCTTGGTCTTTGTGTTTCTCTCAGTTTCCTTCACGGCTCTCTCTGTCCAGAATACCTTAAAGGGCTCTAAGTAACCCTATTTATAGGTTTGGGAACCTAATTTAACATTAAAGCACGAAATTAACTTTCTGGTGCGACGACACGGGCCGTGTCATGATACACGGCCCAACCCGTGTCTGATTCTGGAGACAAATTTCCATCTATTCCAAGGTCAGAAAGGAACACGGCCCACCCCGTGTCACTTGACACGGGCCGTGTTATCGGTCAAGACTTGAAATTACCCTTCCTCGTGAAGTCAGAGGCGTACACGGCCTACCCCGTGTCATTTGACACGGGCCGTGTTGATCAGAACCTTCCAGTCTTCAAAGTCAGAATGATACACGGCCTACCCCGTGTTATTTCACACGGGCCGTGTTAATTACTTTCTTCAAATCCAGCCTTGATTCTTCATGAATGCTCTTCTTCCTTTGCTTCTAGAGGTTGATACTGATTCCCTTAAGTCTCTTAACTCTCTTCTCAACAGCTCAATACCAATGGACTCCATCACTCATAGATCTCCTGAAAATCACAATACGTTTATGAGTGTCTATAACCACATTTAAGCAAAGTTTCACAATAAACATCCAAAGACAACTCTAAATCAGAAACTTAGCTAAATGTCAACAATTAAACACATTTGGAATCCAATTAGATCAAACAAAGAACATTCAAGAGCTGAAATTATTAACAGATCAATGGTTAAGAAAGATGTTGAAACCTTTAAGGAATATGCTCAGCGGTGGAGAGAAATAGCTGCTCAGGTAGAGCCCTCATTGACAGAAAGAGAAATGGTGGCTACGTTCATTGACACTCTGCAATCACCCTTTTATGACAAAATGATAGGGAGTGTGTCATCAAATTTCTTGGACATGGTCATCATCGGAGAAAGAGTTGAGGGAGGAATGAGAAGTGGGAAGATCGTTGAAAGTTCAACAGGAGCATTTAACGCCAAGAGGCCCCCGATGGGGAAGAAAAAAGAAAGAGAAACTCATGCTGTTACCTTCGATCAGAGAAACTTCACCCAAGGGAGATATAGCCAAACACCTATGAACCATCAACCATCCTTCCAGACCCCTTTCGCACATTACCACCCGTACTTTCCCACTACTCCACAGATTCCATATCCCCAGCCTTATCACCCCCATGTCGCCAACGCTTCACATGTTCCTCATCCTCAACCTCACCACCCAATGAGGCCTTACCAAACGCCATATCCTAATCAATACCCAGTACCCCCTACCTTACCGCCTCAAACAACTCAACCATAGACCCAAAATCCAAACACAAACCAAAGAAGACCACTAAATAACCAAGAAAGGAAGTTTGTCCACTTCGACCCAATTTCCATGACCTACACCGAGTTACTACCCCAACTCATCCGTAACTCTCTTTTGGCTCCTTGCCCGATGAAGTCATTGGAACCCCCATACCCTAAAGGTTTTGACCCAAATGCCAAGTGTGATTACCATGCAGGGGCCACAAGGCATTCTACAGAGAATTGCAAAGCGCTAAAATTTAAGGTGCAAGATCTAATCAACGCCAAATGGTTGAATTTCAAGTCAAATACTCCTAGTGTGGGCCACAACCCTTTGCCTAACCATGGGAATCCTACAGTTAATGCTATAGAGGAGTGCTCTGCCCAACAACTTATAAGACGAGTGGCAGATGTCAAAACCCCATGTGCAAATCTGGGATGATGGAAGCTCATATTGAAGAGAAAAGGGGCAACGAGAATGAAATGACGTGCAATCTCCATGGGAATGCGGGGTATTCTATTGAGGAATGTGGTGAGTTCAGACAAATCCTCCAAGATCTAATGGATATCCAATTAGTGCAAATAGGTCATCTATGTGACTATGGTGGCATAAGCATGATGGATGAGTGTGCTATTCCACAATTGCAAGAAGGTCAAGAAGCCATAAACTCTCTAGTCCCTTCTATTGCAAATCCGACTATCAAACCGTTGGTTATCTATTGTTGATACCCAATTTTATCCATTTTTTTATTATTTATTTTCATTTTTATTTTATTTAATTTAATTTCTTTATTTACAAAACAAAAAAAAAAGAAAAAAAAAAAAAAAAAAAATTGTCACTACTCGTCACCTAACCCAATTTCCATCTCAACCCGTAACCCATTTTTGTTTTTAACCCATAACCCAATTTCCATCTCAACCCGTAACCCATTTTCGTTTTTAACCCATAACCCATTTTCCATCTCAACCCTTCCCTTTCCCCTTCCAGCTGCTGCAGCCCTAGCCTCCATAAACAGCTACACTAAATTGGATTAAAAACTTTTGTCAGTTTCTTTCCCATTGGTATTCCAATCATTACAAATTGAATGAAAATTAGTGCAAATCAATTGGTAATGGCATCTCAAGCACAATAAAAAGGAGAAGAAAAATACAAGGACGGAGAATTCAATCGTTCAGAGGGGATTTCAAAAACAAAAAAAGAGAGAGCAATTACAAAGCAATCATAGACTTGAAAATTCATACGGAAAAAAGGAAAAATTCCCACAGATACGAAATCCCCCACCATTCATCTTCATCTTCAACAATCACCCATCCACTTCACCTTCAACCCAGAAAAACAGCCCCAACAACCCCATAGATCTGTGCTTGAACCACTGCGATTCACACACGAGGCACCGGAAACCGCAACCCCAGGACCGCTGTGCGCGTCTCCGTCGTGAGCTCCATCGCAACGCAGCGTAGTGCCGCGCACCCCGACCTGCTGCACCGAGCTCCACCACGTCAAGCGGCAACGCCACAAGCTCAGCCCATTGCGCGCAAGCGCCGACGCGCCATCCATCGCCATACGAACCGGTCGTCCTCCACCGTAAGCCCATTTCTTCCTCTGTTTCATTTTGTTTCTCGAGAGACCGTAAAAGTCTCTCTCTGTTTCTTTTTAAAACCAACCTTCACTCTTTTTTTTTTCTTTTTTAAAGTTACGGGGACAACCTTGTCCCCTTCTCTTTACTTTTTTTTTTTTAATATATATATTAAGAAATTTGGGTGGTCACCCGAGACCACCCATTCCACTTTGTTTATTATATATATATATATATATATATATATATATATATATATATATATATATACACATATTTAAGTTCGGATGGTCCCATGACTACCCTTTTTTTTTTTACATAAAGACTTTTTTTGTTTTAATTAAAAAAATGAAAATAAATAAAAAGATTAAAATAAGTATTTGGAATCTAAGATATGAAATTGTTTTCTTAAAAAATAAAAATAAAAAATACATAAAAAATAAAAAAAAATAAAGATAAAATAAAATAAAAATAAATAATATTTTTTTGTTATGATTGTTATACTCGTTAGTAATGTGATTTTAATTTAATTATTTTCTGTATTAATCAAATAATTTTTAAACTGCCTATGACGGAAAAATTGGGAGAGGATCGGAGCGCCGATCAGATTACACTCTTCCCGATAATCTTGAGGTTTTATATTGGATTTTGCCAGGAGCGCTGGCGAGGTCTAATTCCCACATAAAAATTAAAATAATTATGTAAATTAAAATATAATTTTAATAAACCAAAATAAACTTTTCTTTTTGTAAAATAAAATATTCAAATAAAAGTGAACAAATTCATACAGTTTTAACATCATGATTGTGGTGAATCAAAGTTTTATTTTTCATAAAGACATTTTTTTTAGAAATTAATACAAAAATCTCATTGTGCCTAAAAATATTTTTTTCTTGATTACGAATGAGATTTATTTGGTCATTTACTTTAAAAAATCATTTTCTTACCTTAAACAAATTTCTTTGAGTTAAAATTATTCATTGAAATATTTTTTTTTTGGCCATTTTATTTTGAAAATTACTTCTCTTCAAAAAGATAAAATTTTAATTCACCACTTTTATATAATATGTTGTAAACTTAGAATTTGTTTTAAAATAATAGCTATTTAGCCACCTATTGCTTGTTTTAGTCATTTATCATTCTTGATATTATGCTTGACAAAATGGGACATGTCAAAATAAAAAAATAAAAAAAAATCTTTTCTTTTAATTAATAAAGGACCAATTAAATTAATCTTGCAAATAACATTAGATTAAATAGGTAATCGTTCTTAGAACGGACGGTGTAGGGTACTAACACCTTCCCTACCCGTAATCAACCCCCGAACCTCAAACTCTGAAACGTAGACCATCTTTTAGGTGTCCAATTGCGCCATTCCATTTAATGGATAAAGCGATTGGCGGCGACTCCCAACACCCGGAGGTCCTATCCTCCTTTTTCTTTTTATTTTCGCGGCGTCCTTCGGGACGGTTGCGACAGCTGGCGACTCCACTGGGGACATGCTAGAGGGTTAAACCTTATTTTTTTTAATTATATGTGATTTGCTATTTAATTATGTTGGTCCATTTTTGTTTTATTTGTTTATTTGTTATTTGTTTCATATTATTGTACATTTTGTTTGTGTTATATGTATTATATTTCTGCTTTGTAAATAAGTTCTCTCATGTACACTTCCACACACAAGCTCTCTACCCGAGCTCAGTACCTTGTACGCTTAGACAGAGGGTGAAGTAGTGTTGCTTTATAGGACCGTTGGTCTCCATTTAGGCATATGAAAACCCCTCGCTCAAATTGAACTCTTTCCGCTTATAACCTATCATAGGTGAGGATGGAGGACCCTTGCTAGCCAAAGTGTTGGTGACAGCAAGGGACAATTTGGGGACCTTTTGTCCGATAGGGGTCTAGAACCAAAAGCTCTTACTTGTAGATATAATCTTAGAGCTATCATCGTTCATAGAACTTATCCTGCTGATCGGGTACCAAGATTAGGTACCCCTTTTCCTCTAACATATGAGGAATTTCTGTTTGTCTTTTATTTTGTAGTTGTTAACTTTTCTTTTATCTTGCATTTGCATATGTGGTCCAATCCTGTGAAGATATCGATAAACCTCAAGCATGAATAAGGGAAAGATGACTCTAATGTCTGAGGTGGCAGAGGGTATCAGGGTTGTCGGTGAAGAGTCTGCAAGAATTCAAACCAACGAAGGAAATAGTTTGCATCGCGAGGATGTTCCTTTACCTCTCTTAAAGGGGAGCCATGACTTTGAGCAAAACGACCTAAGGAGGCCCCGTAATGTGTGGTGTAGCATGAGAAGACAAGAAGAGTTCAATAACAAGTATGGAGATATTGCAGCTCTCATGTTCATCACCCCTGACCTCCAAATGTTGAAAGCTATGCTCCATTTTTGGGACCCCTCATATCGGTGTTTTACTTTCCAACAATTTGACTTGGTGCCCACGATTGAGGAGTATGCTAGGCTTCTTAATAGAGACGACGTGCCAAAAGACAAAGTGTACTCACATGACCCTAAGAAGACGCCCAGAAGGATGCTGTCCAAATTGATAGGGATTCATGCCAATGAACTTGACAAGTACATGGTGGATAAAGGACGAAGTCTAGATTCGGAGTTCTTGCTTAGGCTGGTTGAAGCTCAAATTGATCAAAGGTTTGGTTCGGTAGCACTAGCCCTTGCTATTTATAGGTTAGTAATTTTTTGAGATGGAAAAATCAAATAGATGGACATGTGATCAATTTGTTCGAGCAGATTGAGCATGGGGTACACCCAGCCCCACCAATTTTAGCCGAGACAATTCGATCCCTGAATTATTGCCGAGTCCATCAGAAAGGAAGATTTTGGGGATGTGCACCATTACTTGCAGTATGGATGCTTAGTCATATGCTAGCGTTGAAGTGCTTTAACCATCCAGAAATTAATCTGAAACAATATATCATACCTAAGCACCCGCTCTCTCTATATGGTCGTGACAATTGGCCCCCCCCCCCGAACTCCAACGATGAGGCAATGGATCAGTTTTTTCATGGGAATAAAAGAAGTAGTCTGGAGAGCCAAGTGGTTTCCTCACACTTATACCATATATAGATGTGGAAGCAAACCTTGGGTTCCACTTATTGGCCCATGGGGAGTAGTGGGCTATGCTCCAGCTATGGTCCGAAGACAAATGGCATCTCTGAAATTCATTCCAATGACTCATGGACTGTCCAATTTTGAATTCTCATACGGCGATGAAAGAACCAGTCATAAAATAAAAGAAGTCATTGAAGATTAGAAGGACACAAGAAGTGTGAAGCCCGGTCTCCCATCATCTGAAACGACACCGGAATACTTAATCTGGAAGGCTAGTAGAAAGAAGGGGTTTCTTGCTCCCAAGGTACAGGGTCCAGAGTTACCAATGCACCAATTTAATGAACCCAATGACTACTATCTGAAGCAGAGGGGCGGTACGAAATCATTTATCGGCAGTGGACTACGAGAGAAGGTCATTGGAAGAACAACTTAGCACTGCAAGAAGAAAAATCCAAAGTCAAGAACAAATGGCCTCTAAAGATATTGAAATAGAGAGGTTAAGGAAAACATGTCAAGCCCTCGAAACAATCATTCAGGGGAAGGATGATCAACTTCAAGAATTCAAGAATGAAGTTAAAATCTTGAATCAACACTTGGAAAAACATGTTGAATGGTCTACTTTCTTGGAGAGTAAGAAGAATCGGTTAGAGGATGATGTTCTTTTCTTGACTAATGAAAAGAATTTCTATCGTAATGCAAGCCAAGAAATGGAGCGGAAAGCGAAATGGTTCTTGATAATATGAGGAAATCTCCAACCATTCAAGAAAGAGGGCAAGAGAAATCATCAAAGTGGAAGCCAAGCTAGCACCAGGAGAAAACCAAGATATTCTGACTCGGGTTAGAAAGGACCTTGACTTCCTAGGAAAATTTCACTAAAATTAGTTTCTTGTTCTAGGAATGCTGATGTAATGACTCTTTCCATCTTATTTTATAAAGCTAACTCCTCCATCTGACTTGAGGAGTAGCAAGAATCAATATGTGTAAAACTCTCTATGACCATAGAGCTTTTTCCTTTTGAATAAATGAGGTTTATCGATATCGCTTGCTGTTTTGGATCACGTCTCTACATGCATAGTTTTATTTTTGTTTGCATTTTCTTTTCCTTTTTCATATTTTCTAATAAAAAAAATGAATACAGAAAGGAAAACTGTCTCTACGACACCCATATAGGACTCGCTCTCAATCAAGAGTCATGGATGAACTAGGTCAGTCACAAGAGGAGTTGAGAAGTGAAATAAGTCAGCTAAAGGAACAAATGGCTAAGATTTTGGAAATTCTGGAAAAAATAAAGAACAAAGAGGGGACTCCTTCAAAGGCAAATGATGATCCTTCTGCCACGCCGCTTTCTCACACCCGACTTTACGCCAGTTCCTTGGCAATATCCTAGTGTCACCTCTCAAGGGGCCATGATGCCGCTCACCATCTACTCAAATAATCCTGAAACACAGGCATCTTCATTCCCACCATATGGCCTTCCACCTGGTTATGTGTCACCATTATCCACCAATATTCCTGAGGGCAGTGCACCGACGGTCCCAACGAGTTCAAACCCTCTCCAAGGATCTCAACCAAATACCAGTGAGATTCCTCGGTGCAGGTTTCTATTCCACCTTATGGCATTTTCCTGGTTTTATGCCATCCCAAATTACCAACCCTCTTGAGAGCGGCTCATCATTGGTAATACCTACTTCGGGCCACAAGGCTCGACTCGAGGCCCAACCTCATTTCTACATGCCACGTTTTTTCCCCATAAAGTCGGCTGGAACTTCTCCGCCGAACCCTTCAACCAAGGCATTCAATCCAGGGAAAATTAGAAGTTCTGGAAGAAAGATGCGAGCCATAGAAGGAGCAAGTAGCTATGGTCTTCGGATGCCGCGAGCTCTGTCTTGTCCCGAATGTGGTAATTCCTCCAAAGTTTAAGGTCCCAGATTTTGAAAAATATAAGGGAACCACTTGCCCAAAGAATCATCTGACCATGTACATCCGCAAGATGGCATCCCATGCTCATGATGATAACTTGTTGATTCATTTCTTCCAGGATAGCTTAGCTGGGGCAGCTTCTAATTGGTATACACACCTGGAACGTGCTCATATACGATGTTTCAAGGACTTGGCTGATGCTTTTTAAAGCAATATAAGTACAACATCGATATAGCACCAGACAGGTTACAGTTGCAAAATATGGCTAAGAAAGGAGCTGAAACCTTTAAAGAATATGCTCAGCGGTGGAGAGAGATAGGCACTGCTCGGTTAAACCCCATTGTGAAAGAGAAATGGTGGCGACATTCATTAACACCCTCCAATCACCCTTCTATGACAAAATGATAGGGAGTGTGTCGTCGAATTTCTCAGACATGGTCATCATTGGGGAAAGAATTGAAGGAGGAATGAGAAGTGGAAAGATTGTTGAAAGCTCAATTGGGACATTTAGTGCCAAAAAGCCCCCAGCAGGGAAGAAAAGAGAAGGAGAAGCTCATGCTGTGACTTTCGATCAAAGGAGTTTTGCCCAAGGGAGACATAGCTAGGCACCTGTTAACCCTCAACCATCCTTCCAACCTCCCTACATGCCTTACTATCCATACATTGCTAATGCCTCTCAAGCTCCATACCCTCAACCTTATCACCCAATGATCCCTTATCGTGCACCGTCTCCTATCCCAAATCAAACACTCCCTACCATACCATATCAACCAACCCAACCATGGGCCCAAAACCCAAATACCAACCAAAGAAGGCCGCCAGCTAACCAAGAAAATAAACTTGTCCAATTTGACCCAATTCCCATGACTTATACTGAACTGCTACCACAACTCTTCCGAAATTCCTTATTGGTTCCTTGCCCAATGAAGCCATTGGAACCCCCCTACCCAAGAGGGTTTGATCAGAATGCTAAATGTGAGTACCATGCTTGGGGCATAGGTCACTCAACGAGAAAATTGCGAGCCTTGAAGTTCAAAGTGCAAGACTTGATTAATGCCAAATCGTTAAACTTTAAAGAAAAAACTCCTAATGTAGGCCGCAATCCCTTGCCTGATCATGGAGGTCCAGTAGTTAATGCTATAGAGAAGTCTTCTGGACGATGCCTCATAAGTCAGGTAGCTGAGGTGAAAACTCCAATGAGAGTAATTTTTCAAGAGTTTTACAAATATGGGTTGATACAAAACCAAGCTGAGATAAAAAAAGGTCAATGAAGATGAAACTGTGTGCAAGATCCATGGGGAAGTCGGGCATTTTATTAAGGAATGTGATGAATTCAAGCAGATCCTCCAAAGTTTGATGGACAGTCACCTAGTGCAAATAAGCAATCAGTACGATAATGGTGACGTCTATATGGTCAAGGAAGTTACACCTCCACCAGTTCAAGAGGCTGCCAATACCTATGCAACGCAACCAATCATAGGGCAAGCTCCAGACATACCAAGGCCATTGACGATTCATTATAGTAAAGAGGTGTCTCCGCAAGTCTCTCTTAGTCGGAATTCTATCACTATCCAAGTGCCGACTCCTTTTCCCTATAAGGATACCAGAGCTGTACCTTGGAAATATGATGTGTAAGTCGTTGTAAATGATCTCCAAGACAATCAAATGAAAATCTCATCGGCTATCTCTAGCATATCTGGGATTGGTGGAATGACTCGGAGTGGTCGTATTTATACACCTGAGTATTTGCGTAAAGACCAAGTGGAGGAAGTGGAAAGAATTCGGAAAGAGAAAGGCAAGATAGGGGAAACTTATATTGAAAAAGTCTTGAAAGAAAAGGAAGAACCAAAGGCAACACAGCAAGAGGTCTATAAGAAATAAGTGACCGAAGAAGAAGCTTATGAGTTCTTAAAATTCATAAAGCAAAGTGAATACAAGGTGGTGGATCAACTGAACCGCACCCCTGCAAGAATATCACTCTTATCTTTATTAATGAACTCTGAGCCACACAGGAAGGTGCTAATGAAAGTGCTTAATCAAGCCCATGTTTCTCATGACATCACGGTTGACAAGTTGAATGGCGTTATCAGCAACATCACAGCAGATAATTACATCACTTTCACCGATGATGAAATACCCAATGAGGGAAGAGGACATAATAAAGCACTTCATATCTCAGTAAAATGTCAAGACCATATCATGGCTAGAGTACTGATGGACAATGGCTCTTCCTTGAATGTGATGCCAAAGTCAACACTCTCCAAATTACCTTTTGATGGGTCACACATGAAATCAAGTGCGATGATAGTAAGGGCATTTGATGGCACAAGGAGAGAAGTCATAGGGGAAATTGAAATACTAGTTCAAATTGGTCCTTGCACTTTCAACATACTCTTCCAAGTGATGGACATTGCACCATCATACAGTTGTCTCCTAGGACGACCATGGATTCATTCTGCTAGAGCTGTGCCTTCCACCTTGCACCAAAAAGTCAAATTCATAGTTGATAACAAGATGATTACTGTCTTTGGTGAAGAAGACCTACTGGTGAGCAAGCCGCTAGACACCCCTTATATTGAAGCTACAGAAGAGGCTTTGGAGACTGCCTTTCAAGCACTCGAGGTTGTCAATACCATTTATATAAAGGAAGGAGCTCCAATTTCTAAACCGCAGCCGTCTGCTGCATCTGTAATGATGGCTAAAGTTATGCTAGAAGGGGGTTATCAGCATGGAGAAGGGCTGGGCAAGAAACGACAAGGTGCCACAGGACTTTTTCAACCCTTTGAAAACAAAGATAGATTTGGGTTGGGGTACAAACCTACCAAGGCCGATAAGAGGAGGATAATGGAAGAGAAAAAGGAGAAAAGGCTGGCTCGCTTGGAAAATCGAGAACCTAAAGTAGAGGGAGTCCCCATCTGTGATATACGACAAAGCTTCCGGAGCGCAGGAGTTGTGTTCGTAGACCAAGTGACTGCAGTTGAAGATGATGACTTTGTCAGTCCACGCGACCTGGTATATGCATGTTCTTCGGATACAAGACTCGACAATTGGGAGATCTCGAGTTTTCCATAACCTTAGAGTCTCTTTCAAAGTAATTCTGTAGTGCTTTTCCTTTAGCTCTGCCCAAGGCTTTAGGATTTTCATTTGTAAATGGGCTCACATGTTTCCTTTCTAATAACTGTTATTAATAAAATGCATTTTTGAGTTCTCTCATTTTTCATTCCATTAGCTTTCATCTCTCCATTATCATGGCCTTCTATTCATTTCATTTTTCTTGTGTCAACATCACTTTTTGCAGATCTGAAAATGACTCTCTTGAAAGTGACAGTGTCAATATCTCATCATATAATTTTGAACACCTTGTTAATCATACTGATGAGGATAATGAGGATGATTGGGAAACTTCACCTGAGTTAATGAGATTACTTGAACAAGAAGCTAAAGAAATCCAACCCCATGAGGAACCAATTGAAGTAATTAACTTGGGGACTGAAAATGATAAGAAAGAAATCAAAATTGATACCTCGATGAAAGAGGATGAGCGTAACAAGTTGATTAAGCTCTTATTTGATTATAGTGATGTTTTTGCATGGTCATACCAAGATATGCCTGGGCTAGACACTGACATAGTTGAGCACAAATTGCCACTAAAACCTGGGTATCCTCCGGTTAAGCAAAAATTGAGACGAATGAAACCTGAGATGTCCCCAAAAATCAGAGATGAAGTAAAAAGACAGTTTGATGCTGGATTTCTTGCAGTTACAAAATACCCACAATGGGTTGTCAACATTGTTCCTGTCCCAAAGAAAGACGGGAAAGTCCGAATGTGTGTGGACTATCGAGACTTAAATAAGGCCAGCCCTAAAGACGATTTCTCGTTACCTCACATTGATGTTTTGGTGGACAACACTGCTCAACATTCTTTTTTTTCCTTTATGGATGGTTTCTCGGGATACAATCAGATCAAGATGGCACCGGAAGACATGGAGAAGACCACATTCATCACTTTATGGGGAACCTTCTGCTACAAAGTGATGCCTTTTGGTTTAAAAAATGCTGGGGCAACGTATCAAAGAGCTATGGTGACATTGTTCCATGACATGAAGCACAAAGAAATAGAAGTTTATGTGGATGATATGATTGCAAAGTCAAAAATAGAAAAAGATCATATAATCAATCTGCAAAAGCTTTTTGAGTGATTGAGGAAGTTCAAACTCAGACTTAATCCTACAAAATGCACTTTTGGTGTCAGATCAGGCAAACTATTGGGGTTTGTGGTGAGCCAGAAAGGAATAGAAGTTGATCTGATAAGGTTCGAGCAATACTTTGGACATGCCGGGTCCACCGAAAAGGAAGTTTGGGGATTTTGGGAAGGTTGAATTACATCGCTGGATTCATATTCCAACTCACAAACAACATGCGAGCCGCTTCTTCAAGTTGTTACGCAAGAATCAGCCAGTCAAGTGGAATGATGATTGCCAAAGAGCCTTTGAAAAAGTCAAGCAGTATTTACAAGAACCCCCAGTTTTGGTGCCTCCAGTGCTAGGGAGACCTCTCATTATGTATTTGACGGTGCTTAATGAGTCTATGGGTTGCATACTGGGGCAGCATGATGAATCCGGTAGAAAAGAACGCGCCATTTATTACTTAAGTAAAAAGTTCACCGATTATGAGGCAAAGTACTCATTGTTAGAGCGAACTTGCTGCGCCTTGGCATAGGCTGCCCATCGATTGAGGCAATACATGTTGTGTTACACTACTTGGTTGGTGTCCAAAATGGATCCTATCAAGTATATCTTTGAAAAACCCGCTCTCACTGGGAGAATCGCGCGATGGCAAGTTCTGTTATCGGAGTATGAAATTGTTTATGTCACCCAAAAGGCAATTAAGGGAAGTGCCTTGCAGATTATCTGGCTAACCAGCCTATAGAAGATTATGGGTCGATGCAATATAAGTTCCCTGATGAAGATATAATGGCTCTGTTTAAAAATGAGGATTCCTCTGAAAAAGGAAAATGGATTATGTGGTTTGATGGAGCCTCTAATGCACTAGGGCACGGCATTGGAGCCATCTTGATCTCCCCTGAAGAAAAATTTATCCCAATCATAGCAAGGTTGTGTTTTGATTGTACTAACAATATAGCAGAATACGAAGCATGTGCTTTGGGTATTCAGGCAGCAATAGAATCAAAAGCAAAGATCTTGGAAGTATATGGGGACTCTGCCTTGGTCATTCATCAACTAAAAGGAGAATGGGAGACCTGTGATGCTAAATTGATTCCATACCATGTTTACATCAAAGAATTGATCAAGCAATTTGATGAAGTCACTTTTCATCATGTTCCTCGAGAAGAAAATCAGTTGGCTGATGCTTTGGCCACACTATCATCAATGTTCCAAGTAAGTCATGAAAGGGACCTACCACTTATAAAAATGAAAAGTCGTGACTATCCTGTATATTGTCAAGCGATTGAAGATGAGCCTGATGGGAAGCCATGGTACCATGACATCAAATGTTTCATCAAGAATAGGGAGTACCCTGCAGGCGCTTCAGGAAATGACAAAAGGACCCTAAGGAGGCTCGCAATGGGTTATTTTCTGAGTGGGGAAGTACTTTACAAAAGAAACCATGATATGGTGCTTCTAAGATGTGTTGATGCAATGGAAGCAAAAAGATTATTGAAGAAGTACATGAGGGCTCCTTTGGAACTCACTCCAATGGACATGCAATGGCAAGAAAAATCCTAAGATCTGGTTATTATTGGTTAACCATGGAAAATGATTGCTTCAATCATGTGAGGAAGTGCCACAAGTGCCAAACATATGCTGATAAGATCAATGCGCCGCCAGTCCCTTTGAATGTCCTAGCAGCACCCTGGCCATTTTCCATGTGGGGTATGGATGTCATAGGACCTATTGAACCTAAGGCCTCAAATAGGCATCGCTTTATCCTTGTCGCAATAGACTACTTTACCAAATGGGTTGAAGCTGCTTCTTATGCCAATGTGACTAGGAATGTGGTGATCGAGTTCATCAAAAGAGAGTTGATATGTCGTTATGGTCTACCGAATAAGATCATCACTGACAATGCAACCAACTTGAATAACAAAATGATGAAGGAAATGTGCGAGAATTTCAAGATCCAACATCATAATTTCTCGCCATACCGCCCAAAGATGAATGGGGCTGTTGAGGCAGTAAACAAAAACATCAAGAAGATCATCCAAAAAATGGTTGTGACATATAAAGATTAGCATGAGATGCTTCCCTTTGCTCTGCATGGTTATCGCACGTCTGTCCGTACCTCAACTGGGGCAACTCCTTTCTCTTTAGTTTACGGAATGGAAGTCGTACTCCCTATTGAGGTAGAGATCCCCTCATTAAGAGTACTGATGGAGACAAAGTTGGAAGAGGCCGAATGGGTCTAAGCTCGACTAGATCAGTTGAATCTTATTGAAGGTAAAAGATTAACTGCACTGTGTCATGACCAGTTATATCAAAGGAGACTTATGAAAGCCTATGCAAAAAAAGTGCGCCCTCGACAATTTCAAGAAGGAGACTTAGTACTCAAAAAGATCCTGCCAATTCAAAAAGATCACCGTGGAAAATGGACTCCAAATTATGAAGGACCTTATGTCGTGAAGAAGGCTTTCTCTGGAGGGTCCTTGATTCTCACAAGAATGGATGGTGAAGATCTACCACTTCCTGTAAATTTGGACGCAGTCAAGAAATATTATGCGTAAAAGCACTACTTGTCAAAAAAAAAGAAAGAAAATAAAAAAAAAAGGATAACCATGGCTCACTAGGTGGAAAACCTGAAAAGGCTACCTAGGCAAAAGTTAGAGCGACCTGGTAGGTTGAAAACTCGAAAGAGCGACCTAAGCAAAAGTTAAGGTCCAAAATAAAAGGACAGTAGTGCTTGATATGACAAAGGAAGTGAGACAATATTGCTTGAGTCTCCAGTCAAAGTCTTCATAGGCTGGTTAATGGATGTTCAAAATCGGGTATGCAGAAGATTGACGCTGATTACGATAAAGGGTTTCATTGGAAGAACTGAAGACCTTTGCCCTTATCATCCCTCTGTAAATTTTATGTTAATGACCACAATAATACTTTCTTTTCACCATTCCCATTTCAATACAATATCATCATGTTTTTACCTTTGCCTCTTCTTGGACTTAATATGCATTTTTCTAATAATCATATATTGGAATATGAAATGTGTGACATTGTTGTCCGAGCATTAAGAATTGCTAATGACTTGAAAGGTATGGGAAACACAATGATTCCTGATAAGAGTGTTGATAAAAGAGAAAGGACAACCAGGTCACCTCAAGGGTCATCTAAAGAGTTTTCCTATTACTTTTGTGTGTCACATCTAATGCACACTTCAAGGGTCATTCTGGTTGGACATTTCAACCATCGGCTGAATAGACAAATGAAAGGATGTCATTAAATCCTATTCCAGTTCATCTTTGAAAATGATTGCAATCATGTCCTCAAGGGTCGTGGAGACAAAAAAAAAAAAACAAAAAAAAAAAAACAAACAAAAAAGAAAAAAAGAAATTTTTTTTCATACTCTCATACATTTGAAGCATGCATTGCATAAGTGCATTTGTTCTCATTTTGCTAGCCTTGACCTACAAAGGTCCAAATTGTTGTTTCCTTTTCTGGGTCCCCGTACCCATTGTTTTATGTTTTTGGGTCCCCGTACCCAATGCTTTTAAGTTTTTGTTAAGCTTCAGCGGATACCTGACTCTGCAAGCTTTTTACCTTTTTGGGTCCCTGCACCTATTGTATTCTCGTTTCCGAGCCCCCGCGCCCATTGTGTTTTCCTTTTCGGGCCCCTGCACCCATTGTGTTTTCCTTTCCGGGCCCCCGCG